>JAZHEH010002118.1:3670000-4870000 GCA_036589455.1 Ateles fusciceps | reverse complement strand
CTTTCTTTCTTTTTTTTTTTTTTAAAGACAGAGTCTCGCTCTGTCGCCAGGCTGGAGTGCAGTGGCGCAATCTCAGCTCACTGCAACCTCTGCCTCCCGTGTTCAAGCGATTCTCCTGCTTCAGCCTCCGGAGCAGCTGGGACTGCAGGCGAGCGCCACCACGCCCAGCTAATTTTTGTATTTTTACTTGAGATGGGGTTTCACCATGTTGGCCAGGATGGTCTCGATTTCTTGACCTCATGACCTGCCTGCCTCGGCCTCCCAAAGTACAGGGATTACAGGTGTGAGCCACCGCGCCTGGCCCCCCTGCCCTTTAAATACTAAACATACTGTCTGACGCATGTACAAACATGCATTATTTTGATCCAATACACGTGCCGTATCTGACTTGGCCTGGCTTCCCCTGAAGGCAGCAGCTGTGGAGAGTTGATTCAGAAGTGAAGGGCCCTGGACGACCCGGCGTGTAGAACCAGCACCAACACTATTCCGCCTTACCAAGGGGTCTCCTCGCCACTCCTGACCCCCCACCTCGAGCCCTGCTCTGAAGGCAGAGTCTGTGCAGTAGCACCTGTGCGAAGCTGGCCAAAGCCTGCTCAGACTGCTCACCTGTGCGGGATAGAATAAAGCTCAGGGGTTCTGATAAAATGACTTCAGAATCCACCTGTGGGAAGGGACCCTGAGGAAAGCACACACAGTGACTACCAAGTGCCTTATCTCAGAGCCGTTTGTGATAGAGGGAAATCAGTGCGTGTTTGAGATACATTCTAGAAAGTGGAATGGCCTGATCAGAAGGTGAAGGACAGGCAATTTTCCTTTCTGTTGTCAAATGTTATGTAGGCATTGTACCATCCACCTTAGCCTCCCAGGTGCTGGGATTACAGGCATGAGCCACCGCGCCCAGCCGGACCCTCTTTTTGACATGTGTGAGCATTGATAGCAAGCAAGGCTGTGCAGGAAAGGGGTGCTTCCAGACTGACCAGGACAGGGGCATCATTAAGGGTGGGGAATGTCTCAAGAGCTTCATAGGAGAGTTGAGACCAACATGCAAGTGTTGGAACTGTTGGTTGAGGCAGGAGAAAGGATTTTTGAAGTTTTTAGAGACTGGGTCTTGCTTATAGCTCATAGCGATCATAGCTTACTGCAGCCTCGAACTGCTGAGCTCAAGTGGCCCTCCCAACTCAGCCTTCAGAGTAGCTAGGATGACAGGTGGGCACCACTGCACCGGGCTAGGGTTAATTATTGCTGTACATTTTTAAATATGCTTTGTACTGGGTTTGCATAGGCCATTTCCCCTCTGTCTGCAGGTTACTGATGTCCCCATCTCTCTGCATAGCTGCAAAGGGGACCAAGAAGGCATTACTGTGGTAACAGCCTTGGCAGGGTCAAGGAGTTCCTCCTATGGCTTTCACACCTCTGACTGGCTGAGGTCCAGGCCCCAGACCTGTGGTAATGCTGCCCACTGAAGCACCACCTGGGCTGAGGAGCAGAAATGAGGCCCCCAGGCCACAGCAGAGACCTACCAGCACCACCTCCATCACCAGCCCTGATTTGAGGCCACCCTCTCATGTCCCTCATCCTCCTGCCCAGTGAAGCAGTGGCTGCTCTAGCTAAAACTGCCAGAGAGAAGGCTTGGCTATACCTTGAACTAGAGCGTTGTTGATGAAAGGGACCCAAAGTGGGAACAGCCTGACTGTCCCCATCCATTAGGCAGAGAGGAACAGCATGGTGCTCCCCCCCGCTGGGAAATAGCCCTGCAGTCACAAGATGAACCAGCTGTGTGGACACTGCTAGGTCTTTTTTTTTTTTTTTTTTTTTTAGAGATGGGGTCTTGTTCAGTTGCCCAGGCTGGAGTGCGGGGGCACAATCATGGCTAACTGCAGCCTCGAACTCCTGGGCTCAAGCGATCCTCCTACCTTAGGCTCTCAAGTAGCTGGGACCACAGTTAATTGCCACCACATCCAGATTAAAGTGCACAGTGGGAAGCCATTCAGAGCTGAGCAAGATGCAGGCAGGAAAAGCAGAGAGAAGTAGGAGCTGTGGCTGTGAACACTGTGTTCCTGGCCAGGCATGGGGAGGCAGGTAGCTTTCTGGAGAACATCCTGCCAGCTGTAATCAGATACCCTGGGACCCCTACAGAAAGGAGGACACAGCCCCATCCTGGCCAACACAAGGCCAATGCATGGGTCCTTCAGGGAACCTGTGGCTATGGCACGTGGCATGTTTTTCACCCCTTTTACCTTGCACATGTTCTCTCCAGCACCTTTTATTTTTATTTTTATTTTTATTTTGAGACACAGTCCTGGTCTTTACCCATGCTGGAGTGCAGTGGGGTGATCATAGCTCATTGCAGCTTCAACCTCCCAGGTTGAAGTGATTCTCCTGCCTCAGCCTCCAGAGTAGCTGGGAACACAGGTGCATGCCACCATATGTGGCTTATTAAAAAAAAACAAAAACAAAAACTTTTGTAAAGATGGAGTCTGGCCTCGTTGTTTAGGCTGGTTTTTTTGTTGTTGTTGGTTTTTGTTTTTGTTTTTTTTGAGATGGAGTTTCGCACTGTCACCCAGGCTGGACTGCAGTGGCGCGATCTGGGCTCACTGCAACCTCTGCCTCCCAGGTTCAAGCGATTCTCCTGCCTCAGCCTCCCGAGTAGCTGGGATTACAGGTGTATGCCAAAATGCCCAGCTAACTTTTGTATTTTTAGTAGAGTGGGGGTTTCACCATGTCAGCCAGGCTGATCCTGACCTCAGGTGATCCACCTGCCTCTGCCTCCCAAAGTGTAGGATTACAGGCATGAACCACTGCGCCTGGTATCAGTCTGGTTTTGAACTCCTGGGCTCAAGGAATCCTCCCACCTCTGCCTCCCAAAGTGCTGGGATTACAGGCGTGAGCCACCACACCCAGCCTCAAGGACTTCTGTCCTGGGCTTTGCAGGGTCTGTTTTTCCTCTTAAGAGTTATACTTCTTGCCGGGTGCAGTGGCGTGTGCCTGTAGTCCCAGCTACTCGGGAGGCTGAGGTGGGAGGATCGCTTGAGCCCAGGAGCTCTGGGCTGTACTGCGCTATGCCGATTGGGTGTCCGCGCTAAGTTCGGCATCAATATGGTGACCTCCCAGGAGCAAGGGACCACCAGGTTGCCTAAGGAGGCGTGAACCGGCCCAGGTCGGAAACGGAGCAGGTCAAAACTCCTGTGCTGATCAGTAGTGGGATCGTGCCTGTGAATAGCCACTGCACTCCAGCCTGGGCAACATAGAGACACCATCTGAAAAAAAAAAAGAGTTGTACTTCTTGTGCTTTTCTGGCTAATATTCCTTTCTGGACAACCATCCCTGCACAATTGCCACTGATTTTTTTTTTTTTTTTGAGACCAAGTCTCACTCCATTGCCCAGGCTGGAGTGCAGTGGCATGATCTCAGCTCACTGCAACCTCTGCCTCCCAGGTTCAGGTGATTCTCCTGCCTCAGCCTCCCAAGTTGCTGGGACTGCAGGCATGTGCCACCACTCCTGGCTAGTTTTTATATTTTTAGTAGAGATGGATTTCACCAGGTTGGCCAGGCTGGTCTCGAACTCCTGACCTCAAGTGATCCACTCACCTTGGCTTCCCAAAGTGCTGAGATTACAGGCATGAGCCACCGTGGCCGACCGCCACTGACAGTTTTTACTGGCATTTGTTGTAGTCCCAGGTGCCACCTGCCACCCGTGCTAGGGGCTTCAGAGTGCCTAGCTGCAGATAGAGGTCCTGGTCTCATCACTGCTGCTCGCTGAGCCTGCTTCCGATGCTGGGATTTGCCTCTCAAGGGTGTGTTTGGGTCTGTAGAGAAGAGCCTCCTTACACGTCACATTTACTTCCCCCACAGGCCATTCCTTAGTATCTCCTACTGCCCGGCCTCCTCCTTAGTCCCTCTGGCTGGTGCAGTTCTCATTCCACATTCTTAAATGATTTTAAAATATTTTCCTTTTTTTGTAGAGACGGGGGTCTCATTATATTGCCCAGGCTGGTCTTGAACTTCCTGCTTCAAGCAATCTTCCTGTCTTAACCTCCCCAAAGGGTTGGGATTACAGGCATGAGCCACTGCGCCTGGCCTAAAATATCTTTCTATAATTCAATCTGTAGGTCAGACCTGCCACTCTACTGTAGTGGTAGAAACTGAACTTCGGTTAGGAGATTTTCCTGTCTTTCCCACAGGGGTGTGTCACTGTCAGAGGAAGACTGTCAGATCTCTGCAGCATGACCCTCATCCTTGTTCCCAAACTTTTCTGTCAGTCACTGTCTGCTCCCTCTCTTTGGTTGGCTGCCCATCAATGACCTATTATTGTCATTGCCATAGATCCCCCGAGCAGCAATCCCTCTCCCACAGTTGCCATTCCAGTCTTGCTGCACAGTATGATAAGAATGCCCTCTTGGCTTCTGACGGTTAAATGTTGCCATCCAGAACAGTTAAATGCCATTCCAGAATCCTGTCATCCCCCAAGACACCAGGGAGCCAAGTTCCATGGTAGTAGCTCCTAGCCACAGAGGACAGCCACTGCCAGCTTTCAATGATGCCAGTGCCCCCTAACTAGCACATTCTGCATTGCCTTAGTGAAGGGAGCCTCCTCTGGGCAACTCTGTGAAACACATTCTGGTCTTATGTAATAAATCCATTCTAACATTCCCACTTCCCTGAGCCTTCCTCTCTACCTTATTAACTGTAGGTCACTATGGTGTCCAAGCTTCTAGGAGCCATCTGGCAGCATATGAAGACAAGTTCCAGGTGTCCTTTGACAGAACTTTAGATCCTGAGTGTTGGGGGGATGCTCCCTTGTCAATCAATTCCCTACCAGTCTTATATTGCCCCCTTCCTTCCTGGATCTGGTACCCTCAAGATTGCTCCCACAAGTGTTCTCCCAGGTCCTGCAACTTTTTGGGTGACTGAGCTAGTTCCTCCTAGAGTAGGAAATATTTCACTGCTTGGGCTATGCTGAGATATGATCCTGCTGATTGGTCTGGAGGCAATGAGAGGAGGTGGATTTTGAGGAGAATTAGTGTTATATTACATGGCACTCACCTGTAACGAGGGGAGATCTCTGCACTGTCTCCAGGCTAGCAAAGCTGTCCTCCTCTATCAGTGGGAAGAAGGCAGTTTCTGCTGGCCAGGATGGTTCAGGGGACTCTGGGGGCTCAAGGTTCTTTGGTACATCCACCCAAACATCCCATGGCAGGCCTCACGGTCCCATTTCTTCCCTTTAAAAGCCCCTAGTGGGCTGGATACTGTGGTTCATGCCTGTAATCCTAGAGGTTTGGGAGGCCAAGGCAGGAGGGTCAGATGAGGCCAGGAGTCCAAAACCAGTCGAAACAACATAGCAAGATCCCTATCTCTACAAAAATAAAAATAATAAAAGCCCCCACTTTAGGACAGGAAAACTACTGAGGATGCACAAGTGTCCTTTGAACTTCTGCTGCCCTTGTGATGAAATCCTGGGTCTCGTTTTCAGCATGCTCTGCCTCCTGGCCATGGAAGCAAGGTTTTCTTTACATGTTGCCTTGGGAGAGTCCCTAGATTTCACAGCATGCTCTGAATAGATAGCAGGCTGAACTGCTTCTTTCATTCTCTTTCTTCAAAGCTTCTAAGGTAATTTAGAAAAGCTAGCCACCTCCATAATCCTTACAACAGCAGCTGCTTCCACATCTTTCAAGTGACAAAGCTGCTGCATAAGATAAGTTTTCTCTTCAACTTCTATCTCCTAATCTATCCTAATCACAGGTAAGAGTCTTCAGGGCACAAGGAGGTTATCACCAACTCTGTGTGTGTGTCTTTGTTGCCTTCTGAATAGTAAGTGATCCACTTTCAGATTCCTATTCCTAGGTCTGTGTCTAGTGCTACTTCCAGTGTTCACTGCCTTAGCTTGAATCTTCACAAAAACAGAGCTTGATCCTGGAACTTGGGCACAGTTAATTGGGTAGATTCTGGGAAACTAGTGAGAGATTGGGAAGAGTGACCCAGGGTACAGAGCCACGAGCCACAGCTGCGGCTTCAGTCAGAGCAGGGCTGAGCAGATGTAACCAGAGTCCCAACAGCATCCTGGACACCTCTCCTGTCTCCTAGCGGTGCAGAAATCTGTGACAATGGCTAAGCGGTATCTGCTTCCCTGGATTCAGGTGCCTAATTCTTGTGGAGCTTTGTTCATTCTAGAAATATTTGGAAAGGGCCGAGCATCGTGGTTCATGCCTGTAATCCCAGCACTTTGGGGGCCAAGGTGGGCAGATCAGTTGAGGTCAGGAGTTTGAGACCAGCCTGGCCAATATGGTGAAACCCCGTCTCTGCTAAGAACTCAAAAATTGGCCGAGTGTGGTTGTGCACACCTCTAATCCCAGCTATTCAGAAGGCTGAGGCAGGAGAGTCACTTAAACTTGGGAGGCAGAGGTTGCAGTGAGCTGAGATCGCACCACTGCACACCAGCCTGGGCAAGAGAGTGAGACGCTGTCTCAAAAAAAAAAAGGCTGGGCGCGGTAGCTCAGGCCTGTAATCCCAGCACTTTGGGAGGCCAACGTGGGCAGATCACAAGGTTGCAGCTCACAAGGTCAGGAGTTCAAGACCAACCTGACCGATACGGTGAAACTCCATCTCTACTAAAAATACAAAAATTATCGTTCACCAGCAAGTAATTCCTCATGGTGAAAAAAAAAAAAAAAAGAAAAGAAAAATACAAAAATTAGCTGGGCATGGCCGGGCATGGTAGCTCACACCTGTAATCCCAGCACTTTGGAAAGCTGAGATGGGTGGATCACAAGGTCAGGAGTTCAAGACCAGCCTGGCTAAGATGGTGAAACCCCATCTCTACTAAAGAGACAAAAAATTAGCCGGGTGTGGTGGCACGTGCCTGTAATCCAAGCTACTCGGGAGGCTGAGGCAGGAGGATTGCTTGAACTTGGGTGGTGGAGGTTGCAGTGAGCCAATATTGCGCCACTGCACTCCAGCCTGAGACTCACTCAACAGAGTGAGACTCCATCTCAAAAAAAAAAGAAAAAAACATTAGCCGGGCATGGTGGTGGGCACTCTGTAGTCCCAGCTACTTGGGAGGCTGAGGCAGAAGAATCGCTTGAACCTGGGAGGCAAAGGTTGAAGTGAGCTGAGATTGCACCACTGCACTGCAGCCTGTACAACAAAGCAAGACTCTATCTCAAATAGATAGATAGATAAATTTGGAGAGGGCCAAATAAGTGAGCAGCACTTCTCTACACTGAGATATGGGAGAGAACAGAACAAGCCCCATAGAGCTTATGATGTTTTAGCTAGGGGAGACTAACAATAAATAAAATATGTGGTAGATCAAGTGTTAATAGGTGCTAGAAAACATGAAGTGGGTGGGGAAGGGAAAATTTGTTGTGCAGACACCTCAAATAAGTGAGAGTGAATGAAACTGGCAAGACACTGGGAAGGCACATCTGTGAGGGAAATCAGAGGAGCATGGTGCCCTAGAAACCAAGTGAAGGCAGGGTTTCAAGGAGAAGGAGGGGTCAACTCACGAGATGCTGCTGATGCACTGTGAAGAGGACAGAAAACGGGGCAGAAGCCTTAACCACGTGGAGGGCACAGCATCCTTGACTACAGCAGGCTGGGGAGAGTGAGAGGTGAGAAATCTGAAGTTCAAGGTAGACCAGTGGCTCACACTTGTAATCCCAGTACTTTGGAAGACCAAGGTGAGAGGATCACTCGAGCCCAGGAGTTCAAGACCAGCCTGGGCAACATAGTGAGACCCTCTCATCTCTTCTTTGTCTTTTCTTTTTTTTTTGAGATGGAGTCTCACTCTGTCTTCCAGGCTGGAGTGCAGTGGTGCAATCTCAGCTCACTGCAACCTCAGCCTCCTGAGTAGCTGGGACTACAGGCACGTGCCACTACGCCCGACTAATTTTGTATTTATAGTAGAGACAGGATTTTGCCATCTTGGCCAGGCTGGTCTCGAACTCCTGACCTCGTGATCCACCCCCACCTTGGCCTCCCAAAGTGCTGGGATCATAGGCGTAATTTTTGTATTTTTAGTAGAGACGGGGTTTCACCATATCAGCCAGGCTGCTCTTGAACTCCTGACTTCAAGTGATCCGCCTGCCTTGGCCTCCCAAAGTGTTGGGATTACAGGCATGATGCACCATGCCTGGCCTTTTTTTCTTTTTATAGAGACATGATCTCACTTTGTTGCCCAGGCTGGTCTCAAACTCCTGGCATCAAGCAATCTTCCTGCTTTGGCCTCCCAAAGTACTTGGATTATAAGCATGAGCTACCACACTTGGCCCAAGACCCCCATGGCTACAAAAAAACAAAAAGGCTGGGCGCAGCGGCTTACGCCTGTAATCCCAGTACTTTGGGAGGCCAAGGCAGGAGGATCACCCGAAGTCAGGAGTTCAAGATCAGCCTGGCCAACGTGGTAAAGCCTTGTCTCTACTAAAAATACAAAAAGAAATAGCCAGGTGTGGTGGTACATGCCTCTAGTCCCAGCTACTTGGGAGGCTCAGGTGGGAGGATCACTTGAGCCCAGGAGTTTGAGATTCAAGTGAGCCATGATCACACCACTGCACTCCAGCCTGGATGACACAGCAAGTCCTCATCTCTAAAAAAGAAAAAGAAGTTAGAGGGGGGGTTAAGAGCAAACAGAGCACACCTGTAATCCCAGCACTTTGGGAGGCCAAGGTGGGCGGATCATGAAGTAAGGAGATCAAGACCTGCCTGACCAATGTGGTGAAACCCTGTCTCTACTTAAAAAAATAGAAAAATTAGCCAGGTGTGGTGGCATGAGCCTGTAGTCCCAGCTACTCAGAAGGCTGAAGCAGGAGAATCTCTTGAGCCCAGGAGGTGGAGGTTGCAGTGAGCCTAGATTGTGCCATTGCACTCCAGTCCGGGTAACAGAGCGAGACTGTCTCAAAAAAAAAAAAAAAAAATCGAACAGGGAAGGGAGGAATTGGGGGATGTGAATATAGGCAACCTTTTGGAATTTAGTTATAAAGGGAAGCAAAGAAATGGCACAATAGCTGGAAGGGGATTCTCCTGCCTCAGCTTCCCAAGTAGCTGGGACTGCAGGTGTGCACCACACCACGCCTGGCTAAGTTTTGTATTTCTGGTAGAGATGAGGTTTCACCATGTTGGTCAGACTGATCTTGAATTCCTGACCTCAGATGATCTTACTGCCTTGGCTTTCCAAAGTGCTGGGATTACAGGCATGAGCCACTGTGCCCCGCCTTTTTTGTTTTGTTTTGAGACAGGGTCTCACTCTGTCACCTAGGCTGGAGTGCAATGGCACTATCACGGCTCACTGTAGCCTTGACCTCCCCAGAGTTGTGATCCTCCCACCTCAGCCTCCAGAGTAGCTGGAAATACAGGCATGAGCTGTCTCCCCTGCCTTCGTTCATATTTACACACAATACATTTTCTTCTTTCCTTCCTTCCTTCTCTTTTCTCTTTCTTTCTTTTTTTCTCTCTCTTTCTTTCTTTCTTCTTCCTTCCTTCTTTTCTTTCTTTTTGATGGAATCTTGCTCTGTCACCCAGCTGCAGCGCAGTGGCACTATCTCGGCTCACTGCAACCTCTTCCTCCCAGGTTCAAGCAATTCTCCTGCCTCAGTCTCCCAAGTTGCTGAGACTACGGGGGTCGCCACCACACCTGGCTAATTTTTTTGTATTTTAGTAGAGATGGGGTTTCACCATGTTGGTCTTGATCTCCTGACCTCGTGATCTGCCTGACTCAGCCTCCCAAAGTGTTGGGATTACAGGAGTGAGCCACCGCACCTGGCCAACACATTTACTTTATCTGTAAATTCACTTAGGTTTTTTCAATATCTTGGCTATTGTGAATAATGCTGCAATGAACATGGGAGTGCAGATAAATCTTCAACGTACTGATATCATTTCCTTCAGGTATATACTCGGAAGTGGAATTGCTGGATCATGTGGGTAGTTCTATTTTTCATTTCTTGAGGAACCTCCATACTGTTTTCCATAATGGCTGTACTAATTTACATTCCTACCAACAGCAGGGCATATTTTTTGAGAGCTGAGATATTCTCTTACATAACCATGATAAAGTCTCACCTTTAGTACAGTTAACATTGATACATACTTTTTTTTTTTTTTAAGACAGTTTCATTCATTCCTGTCCTCTCATTCTTGTCCTCCCTGTCATTCCTGACTCTGGGTAAGCTTGGTGGGCCCCTGTAACTGTCTGGCTCTAGACTTCCTCTTCTGCACAAGAGGGATGCTGCCTCATGAGCTTGTGGGGGACCCTCACATGCTGAGCTTTTTACTTAAAAAACAAAAAAAGCACATGACCAAATGAGTATATTCTCATTGCAAAAAAATCAAAACATGGAACAGCAAAAGTCCAAGTTTTTGTTCTCGAAACTTCCTTACTCCCCTGCCACCTGCCCAATTCCTTCCCTTCCCTTTCTGGGTATCCATTTAGACTGTTTCCTTCACATTTACTTATAGACGTAGACTTGTGTAACAAAGAGTTTTGGTTTTGGTGTTTCCCCTCTAACATTTTGTCCTGAAAAACCTACAGAAAAATTGAAAGAATTACAGAATGAACACTCTTATAACCACCTAGGTTTTAGAATAAACACTCTGCTGTACTGTGTTATCACACACCTCATTTACCCACGCTTCCTTCCCTCCGTCCATCCTTTTACACTTTCACTTTAGCATAGAGTGAGTTGCACCAATCTAGAGTCAACATCATGTAAGGGTTTTTTGTTTTGTTGATGTTGTTTTTTGAGACCGGGTCTTGTTCTGTCACCCAGGCTGGAGTGAAGTGGCATGATCTTGGCTCACTGCAACCCTTGCCTCCTGGGCTCAAGTGATCCTCCCACCTTAGCCTTCTAAGTAGCTAGGACCACAGGCGCACACCACCACACTCCGCTAATTTTTGTATTTTTTGTAGAGATGGAGTTTCACCATGTTGCCCAGGCTGGTCTTGAACGCCTGAGCTCAAGTTATCTGCCCACCTAGGCCTCCCAAAGTGCTGGGATTACAGGTGTGAGCCACTGCACCTGGCCTATATTCTTTACTTTAAAACCTCAGAAGATAACTTATCTCAAAGAAAAACTTACTAAAATTAAGGATTTCTAATTGGCTGCTTCTTTTTGTTTAATTTGTGGTAAGAACATTTAACATGGGATCTACCCTCTTCACAAATTAAGTGTGCATTGCAGTGTTACGGACTCCAGGCACGACGCTGTGCAGCAGATCTCCAGAACATGTTCATGCTGCATTGCTGAAACTTTCTTTTTTTTTTCTTTTCTTTTTTTTTCCTAATTTTTTTGTATTTTTAGTAGAGACGGAGTTTCACCGTGTTGGCCAGGATGGTCTCGATCTCTTGACCTCATGATCCGCCCACCTTGGCCTCCCAAAGTGCTGGGATTATAGGCGTGAGCCACCATGCCCGGCCTGCTGAAACTTTCAACAACAATTGCTTACTTCGTCCCCCACTCAGCCCCGGAAACCAACATTGTACTCTCTGCTTCTGTGAGTTTGACTATTTTATTTTAATTAATTAATTAATTATTTTTTTTAAGACAGAGTCTCACTTTGTTGCCTGGACTAGAGTGCAGTGGCATGATCTCAGCTCAATGCAACCTCTGCTTCCCGGGTTTAAGCGATTCTCCTGTCTCAGTCTCCCAAGTAGCTGGGATTACAGGCGCCTGCCACCATGCTGGGCTAAATTTTAAAATATTTTTAGTAGAGATGGAGTTTCACCACGTTGGCCAGGCTGGTTTTGAACTTCTGACATGAAGTGATCTACCTGCCTCAGCCTCCCAAAATGCTAGGATTACAGGCATGAGCCACTACACTCAGCTAGTTTCTTTCTCTTTCCTTCCTTCCTTCCTTGTCTCTTTCTTTCTTTTCTTTTTCTTTCTTTCTTTCCCTCTTTCTCTTTCTTTCTTTTCTTTTCTTTCTTTTTTTTTGAGAGAGTCTAACTCTGTCCCCCAGGCTGGAGTGCAGTGGTGCGATCTCAACTCACTCCAACCTCTGCCTCCCAGGTTCAATCGACTCTCCTGCCTCAGCCTCCTGAATAGCTGAGATTATAGGCTGTTCGAGTCACTCTGAAGTCACCCTTCTCTGATGTTTGTGTCTCTGTAGGTAGCTCTGAGGACAGCTTTCCTGAAACCAGTGATGACAAAGACTCTGCCAGCAGCGGAGACACTCCAGGTAGGGCTGTAGCACAGGGTTCTTGGGGACAGTTGGGTTACACCTGTGGTTTTTGTGCTTCGGTTGGGAGCTGCGAAGTCAGTAAATATAAAAGGAAATAGGTGTAGAGGTGTGGTTTGTTCTTTCTGCATGTTAATGAGAAATGGAAGGAGTTTTGTTTCCATGGGCATCGTGTGTGCTCTGCTTGTCCCCATGATTCCTTCCCTGGTGAGCAAGATGACCTTTTCCGGAAGGCTAGATCTCTCCTGCCTGTGCCACAGCAAATACCAAAGCCCCGGGTTTTTGGGGGGGGTGGGGTATCGACCTTTGTGAATGGAGAACGAGATGAATATGCTGGTGTGGCATTGAGTGCTGTGCAGGAAGTGAGGTAGGACACAGCCCCTCACAGGTGCTGTGTGACCCTGGACCACAAAGTCCTTCACATGTGTGCCAGGAGGTGGCAGGAGTCCACCCTCTCCCTCTGCACTCTGGGGACCTGCAGCAGCACCTTCCTGTCCAGCCCTCACCATCTTTCTGGTCACAGGGCACTCCCTGGGTCTCCTGAGGTAGAGAATCCTCCTCTTGGATTACTCAGTGTGCCCCCATCCTAGAGACCCGAGGGGGGATCCCATGCTCGAGCACGGTTCTGGCCTCCACTTCTCACCCAGTCCCAAATCCTTGGGCTAGGAATGGAAGCTGAATTGACTTTTGAGAAATCAGTGTCCAGCTGTCACCAAGGCCCTTGGTGTCCAGCAGGAATCCTAGGGTATGTGTGTGAAGTGGCTGCTATGTTGCTGTGGGCAGTGGCTCTTACTCTCCTTATAACCTGGTTCCTGGAATCCACTGGGCCCAGGACAGAGCCGCTAGGCAGCTGGCACCGGGGTCACTTGTCTTGTCACACCCTCCACTCTGGCCTGACAGCCTTGTCCTGCGCCCCACGCTGCAGTCAGGCCCAGCTTGTTCCCTGTGTCAGGCCTGCCAGGTGCCCTCCCACCCAGTCCTCCCACAGCTCACGCAAAACCTGGCAAGGCCCGTTCATTCGCGTGCTGACAACCGCAGCCTCACCTGAGGATTAATGCAGTGGGACAAGGGGCTTTCCCTAGAGTCCCATTACAGCGTTTCTAAGCTTTCAGAAGCTTGTGGGATTCTAGTGAGGGTTGAGTATTTTCCAGGTCCCTAAGGTCATCCCAGGCATACAAACACTCAATCTGTGTCATCAGTTGTCACCGGGTCCCACAGGCCCCAACTCAGCCCCAGGCCTGTGGCAGGTGCTGCCCACCTAGGGTGCGACCCATGGGTTTATGGAGGGCCTGGCAGTGCAGCCCCTGCCCTTCCCCTCCTGTGTCCTTATGTTGGAGAGCAGCGGGATTGATGGTCGACAGGGAGAAAAGACATGGGATTCATCAGAAAAGCAGAGACAGGCCCTAGAGGAGGAGGAGGGAGGGAATTACATACTGTGCACAACGTCCTGGGAATGGTGGTCGCCTCTTGGAGGAACGGGATGACACGGCCTTGGCCTTCCCTGCCTGGGCACAGTTACAGGATATGAGGGCTGGGAAAGTGTGTGGGAAGACAGAGGCTCCTCCCTCGCTGTAGGGAGGAAGTGATCCAGGCTGTGGAGAAGGCTCTGGAGATGAGCACACCGGAGCCTGTGGGGTTGGCTCCGCAGCCTCAGGACAGCAGGGCCCGAGTGCTTCCTTGACTCTCACTCTCTCCTTTCCTTCCCATGGCTGCCCCATCACCGCTGCTGCTCCCAACACCCTGAAGCTTCTGGAGCAGATATGGAAGAGTCCAAGAGTGCAGACGAGCATCAGCATGTAATTATCTCCTTCCTCCCCTCTCTCACCCTCTGACTCATGAGCTCCTCTAGCTCTGGCCCTCTCCCTCTTCTCCTCTTATCATCCTCCTGAGGGACCTGGTCTCATCGTGGCAATCAATGTTCTCGGTCTTCAGTGCCTGTAAAGTCCCTTTGCAGCCCTCCTGCCCACGCTCTTGGCCTTGCCCTGACTCTTGGCCCCCAGGCTGCAGCGCTGAATCCTGTTGAGCAACCCCACAGGGTCCAGGCAGGAAGCCGGGCTGGGGTCAGAAGAGTTTGGCCCCACCCTACTGGAGGGGTTCCCAGTGACGTCTGGGTCTGCTCTGGGGACCACCCCCCAAAGCTGCACTGGGGTCTCTGGACATGCACAGTTGTTTTCTTCCTCTCAGATGCCAACAAGTCCTCTCCAGGCACCTGTGGAAAAAGCAATAGAGACAAAGCCTGAACAGGTGGAAGAAATGTGAGTGTGCAGGGGCAGCATGAACAGGGGGAAGGCAGGCAGTGCCTGTGTCCCCACGTCTGCCCCACTCTCTTGCTATCCCATCAGGACACCCGGCGAGTTCAAGGAGGATGAGGATGCTGAAGAGCCTCACCTGACCTGTTGTGACCTTTGTTTGTTATGTTGGAAATCCCTACAGGCAAGTGAAGGATGCCCAGAGAACATCCTCCAGGGAATACACCCTCTCCATAGCAGCCCGTGAGCCTGCTGGGCTGAGTCCTCCACAGGCTGCTCTAATGAGGGAGAGGCTGAGGTGCTGGTCAGGTTACCACGTGCAGGATTCCGAGGCCATGCACCGTGTTCTTGTCTGCAGTGCCACTGAAGCTCATTTAAGGGGACCCAGCCCTGCCCTCCCAGCCCTCTGAAGCCAACAGGGAGCATCACCAGTTCATCATGAGCAGACATTGGGGTTGACCAAGAACCCCCATGTTTCATGCCTCCTAGGAAAGGTGTGAGAGGGAGGGAGGCACCCCCAGGCTTTGCCATGCTGGCAAGCAGCCCACCCACCCCAGCACTGGATACCTGTGGGCACTCAGTAGGTCCTGGCATCAAGTGGGGGAAAAGCCAGGATCCAGGACCCCCTGGGGTGTGCCCAGTCCCAGCGGCCCCTCAGCCTCCATGGAGCCCTGGGGCCTGGGGTGGCCTCCTGGCCCCATTTCTCAAGATGAGGTTGGAGGCTTCTGTGTGTAGAGAGCACTGGCTTGGGCATCGATGGTTCTGTGTCTGTGTCAGATGCCAACAAAAGAAACCCCTGAAGACAAGTCAGGGCTGTGGTCACTTGGGAGGAGTTGAGGAGCACGATTTAGGGAGCCACTGTTTAAAATGTATTTTCCTATTCGAAATTAACATATACATACAAATGTGTGTTTGTTGTGTATATATATTATATATATATATATTTTATTCTTTAAAACGTAGTGTTTTCTGTAATCCTTTTACGTTGAAATGTACTAAAGTGAGAAATGTGTGTTTTGCCAACACATAATGATTTCTAAAATGAAAATGCACAGACAGGGTTGGTGGGGTGTTGGAAGGACCAAGTCTTCTTAGGCAGTAACAATGACGTGCTCCAGGTAGCTGCACACATTTAACGTGCAGCTCTTCTGTCTGGATGGCACGGAGGGTCCGGGGGGAGGGCAGGTCACCACCCCGCCCTGTGTCATCAGACCTCCTGCTCCTCCCAGGGCCCGAGGGCATGGGACTCTGCCTGTGGATCCTTGAGCCTCCCCCTCCCTCTGCATCTGTTTCAGTATCTGGGTGTCCAGACCCCTGAAGATGCCCGTGTGCGTGCCTGGGCTCAGTGCCTCCTACAGAACATTTATAGACTCTCTGAGCACAGGCAACCCCCTCACAGAGAGCAGCACCCAGGCCAGAGCCCTGTGGACAGACTCTGGGGAGGCCAGGGCCCCAAGGTCACCTTCCAGGGCCTGAGGAGCCCTCTGAGACCTGCACACCAACCCCAGAGAGCTCCTCCTCCCTCCTCCTCTGTGCCCCCCCAGTGACCTTTGCACCTTTGTGTTGCAGATTTTTCGAATATGTGGAAGGACCTGGACACAAGACCTCACCCTGGCCCAGCGACCATCTGGATCGTGAGAGTTTTAGGGATTGTGCTACACTCTCTGGACTTTTATGTTCTGTTTTTAAAAAAATATTCTTACTTTATGCCAGGCGCAGTGGCTCATGCCTGTAATCCCAGCACTTTGGGAGGCCATGGTGGGCGGATCACTAGGTCAAGAGATTGAGATCATCCTGGCCAACATGGTGAAACCCCGTTTCTACTAAAAATACAAAAATTAGCCAGGTGTGGGCATGCGACTGTAGTCCCAGCTACTCGGGAGGCTGAGTCAGGAGAACTGCTTAAATCCAGGAAGCGGAGATTGCAGTGAGCCAAGGTTGTGCCACTGAACTCCAGCCTGGTGACAGAGCAAGACTCCGGCTCAAAACAAAACAAAACAAAATTCTTACTTTAATCTGTTTTTTGTAAGACAGAAGCTGTCATCGTAGCTTACATTTTATTCCTTAAGTAATTTTTCAATTGTTTTAGTTTTTTTGCATTTTTGTCCAATTATTCTGGAATTTTTATAATTTTGACAGATGTTTTATGCTTTGTATTATTTTCTTAATGACTTTTACCTTAGTTTTTAACAAATCCATGGTACAGTAAGTTATAGTAAGACATAGTATTTTTATTTTTAGTAGTTTATATTCTGTACATATTTTCACATATGTGTTAATGGCTGGGCATGGTGGCTTACACCTGTAATCCCAGCACTTTGGGAGGCCAAGACAGGAGGATCACTTGAGCCCAGGAATTGGAGACCAGCCTGGACAACATAGTGAGACTTCATCCCTACCAAAAAAAAAAAAAAATACACACACACACACACAGACACACACACACAGACACAGACACACACACACAATATTAGCCGGTCATGGTGGCTAATCTTTTATTTTGGATTATTTATGGTGGCTTATCTTTTATTTTTCGTGAAAATGGGGTTTCACCATGTTGCTCAGGCTGGTCTCACACTCCTGGGCTCAAGAGATCCTCCCACCTTAGCCTCCCAAAGTGCAGGGAATATAGGCATGAGCAAGACAAGATTTTTTCCAAGATAGAAGACCCAATGAGATCCCCACTCCTGCTTCATCTCTTTTTTTTTTTTTTTTTTTTTTTGAGATGGAGTCTTGCACTGTCACCCAAGCTGCAATGCAGTGGCGTGATCTCGGATCACTGCAACCTCTGCCTCCCAGGTTAAAGAAATCTTCCTACCTCAGCCTCCCGAGTAGCTAGGATTACAGTCTCGTACCAGCATACCCGGCTATTTTTGTATTTTTAGTAGAGGCAGTGTTTCACCATGTTGGCCAGGCTGGTCTCAAACTCCTGACCTCAGGTGATCTGCCAGCCTCGGCTTCCCAAAGTGCTGGGATTACAGGTGTGAGCCACCACAGCCAGCCCTCATCTCTCCTCTTGCTTGACAAACCTACACAGCCTTTTTGACCTGCAGAGCTCTATTCCCCAGAGGGTTCTGAGCTGTAAGAGGTAAAAGCCAGGGTCCTTTGTTCCTGCTTTCTACTCTGTCGGTTTCATCTCCTGGGCCAATGAATTTGGCTGCTCCGAAGCAGAGCTAAGGACCAGGGTGTGAAATTCCAGAGCAGAAAGAACAAAGTCAGATATTACAAAATGTCATCCTGCTCCATTTAATTCAGATCCTTGATCCACTTGGATGCCTCTTTCTAAACAGGACCTGCACGGGGCTGTGGGGCTTCCTGCCTGCTGCAGGTTTGGTGGAACAGATACCTTTCTCTGTCCTAGGACTGTATTTGTTTTCAGGTAGTCTGGCCAAAGCAATATTCGCTAAACTTTAGGCATTCTTGGATCACCTTTATGAGTTTTGCTATTTTGGCATGCTACATATAAGTTTTTCTTCATTTTTTTTTATGTAAAGCGTCTTCCTCCTTTTACTTCTTTTATTGTGATAAAATTCACATAAAATTCGTTTTGAAGTGTACCATTCAGTGACCTTTATTATGATGTTGTGCAACTATCACCACTATAGTTCCAATTTCTCCTCATCCCAAAAGGAAGCCCCATTGTGTTTCCCCCTAACAACACACACACACAAACTCCCTCCTCCCACCCCCTGGTCACTTAATCTATGAACTTGCCTATTCTGGAATTTTTTTTTTTAGAGGTTCTCATTAGGTTGCCTAGGCTGACCTCAAGCTCCTGGGCTTAAGGGGACCCTCTCACCTCAGCTTCCTGAGTAGCTGGGACTTCAGGTGTGTGCCAGCATGCTTGGCAATTCTGGATTTTTTTTTTTTTTTTTTGAGATAGGGTCTCATTTTGTTACCCAGGCTGGGGTGCACTGACGTGATCTCGGCTCACTGTAACCTCCACCTCCTGAGTTCAAGCAATTCTCCTGCCTCAGCCTCGCGAGTAGCTGGGATTACGGGTGGCTGCCATCATGCCCAGCTAATTTTTTGTATTTTGGTAGAGATGGGGTTTCACCATGTTGTCCAGGTTGGTCTCGAACTCCTGAGCTCAGGTAATCCACCCACCTGTCTCCCAAAGTGCTAGTATTACAGGCACCCGACACGACTCCCGGCCAATTTTTGGTATTTTTAGTAAAGAAGAGGTTTCAGCTTGTTGGCCAGGCTGGCCTTCAACTCCTGACCTCAAGTGATCAGCCTGCCTGGGCCTCCCAAAGTGCTGGGATTAAGGCATGAGCCACCATGACCGGCCCCAAGAAATCTGGATTTTTAATGTGTTATCTCCAAATTCTGAAACCTTGGCAACGAATGCAGTTTTTTTTTTGTTTTTTTTTTCTAAGACAGGGTTTCACCATGTTGGTCAGGCTGGTCTTGAACTCCCGACCTCAGGTGATCCGCCTGCCTTGGCCTCCAAAGTGCTTGGATTACAGGCGTGAGCCACCGCGCCCGGCCTACGAATGCAGTTTTTAAAAGACTGTGGGTAGAGCAGACCGCATTCTATGGAAGTAGAAAAGGAGGCCTGAGCCGGGCGCGGTGGTTCACGCCTGTAATCCCACCAGTATGGGAGGCTGAGGTGGGAGGACTGCTTGAGCCCGGAAGGTCGAGGTTGCAGTGAGCCATGATCGCGCCACTGCACTCCAGCCTGGGTGACAGAGCGAGACCCAGTGTTTAGAAAAAAAAAAGGAGGCCTGTAACAGAGACGCGACTCTCCAAAATGCCACACAGGCAAGTGGGGGCCGCACAACCCAAGGTTTCGAGAAAGCTTCTCTTGGGAATGTAAAATACACTTACCCTAGGACTCCTAGTTTTTAAACCTCCTGATCCTAGAGGCCCAGAAGACGGACCAAGTGCAAAGTCCCCGACCCCCGACACCGTTCTCGGCTCCTCCCACACCGCACCCTCCTTTCCCCTGAGCGCCACGCTTCCTCCGCCTCCGGGGCTTCGCCCTCTGTTACTTGGATGGCCTGCAAGACCATTACCTGCCCCTCCACCCTGTCTGGGCCCTGCCCGCGGCAAGCCTGGCTTCCACTCCGCACTCCCGGAGTCACGCGCAGACCCTCCTCCACCGCCCCATCGCACCCTCCCGAGATCCGTTGCTTAGGTTTGCGTCCCCCGCCGACACCCAACACCGAGGCGCAGTCCCCGAGGCCACGCAGACCGCCCCCGCCCGCCCGCAGAGCCCGGCCCAAGGAACCGCGAGCGCCACAGTCCCCCGTGGGTGAGGGTTAGTGAAGAGGCGCGAGCCGCGAGGCGCCAGGCGCTCATGCGCAGCGCGAGCTTTATTACGTCAGTGCGAGTCCAGAACGCAAGGCTGGATCATGAGCACGCCCCCGCTGGCGCCTGCGCGCTTGCGCATCTTCCTCTGCCGGGCGTGCGCCGCAGCCGTCGTGGTCACCTCGAAGTTGAGCTGCTTCTCCAGCAGGTGCATGCGCGCCGTGGTCTCAGTCAGCATGTCCATGAGCAGTTCCTGCTGCAGCTTCAGGTAGTTGTTCTCCTTCAGCAACACCTGGCTCGTGGTCTGCTGCACCTTCGCCTTCCAGCCGGAGACGGTCGGCGAGAGCAGCGGCGACCGCGTCGGCGCCAACTGGCCCTCAGTTGTCCACCGGCCGCCGCGGAACTCGAAGGCCTGGTTGCTGAGGCGCATGCGCGGCGCGCCGTAGCCGAGGCCCAGCTCGGCCTGGCGCGTGGTGTAATCCAGCAGGTAGAAGGTGGACAGGGAGGAGATACGGCGCAGTGGCGGCCGCCGTGGCGAGAAGCGCCGCGAGATGTGATCCGCCCAAAACTGCCGCAGCTGCTCCCACACGTGGCTGGCATGGCTCGTAGCCAGGCACTCGAAGGTTGCCATGGCGAGTGCCAGGTGGACCTTGTAGGGCACGCAGGTGCTCGGAGGGGAGCCTCGGGAGCGCTGGCCACTGGTGCTGCGCTCTTGCCTCGGGAGCCTGGATGTCCAGAATGATGAAGGCGAGCCAGTGGGGATGCTGGGAGGCAAGAGTATGAGTGAGCAGCTTGCTCGGTACAGGCTGCCTCTCAAACCGCGAGGCCGGTGGACATGGCTTAGCTCTGCAGCTAGGGTTGCGGCTGTGGCTAACCAGGTGCTGGCCACCGAGGAGCCCATCCCTCCACGCTGCACAGGCAGCCGTCTCACCTAAACCACCTTACCCAAAGACCACTGAGTGTCAGGCCTTGGGATAAATATGCAGATGAAGGACGCTAGGAGCGCCCTGTTCTCTGAGTTTCAGCTGGAAGGGTGAGGGGTAGGGAATGGTAGCAGAGACAAGTAGGTATTTAAAGGAGTAGGACTTTGCCAGGTGAGTTGAGGATGGAAAATGGAGAGCAGAAAGGCAGAGGGAAGAGCCAAGCAGGTTTTTTCTTTTTTTTTTTTTTGAGACGTAGTTTCACTCTTGTCGTCCTGGCTGAAGTGCAATGGGACGGTCTCGGCTCACTGCAACCTCCACCTCCCAGGTTCAAACAATTCTCCTGCCCCAGCTTCCAGAGTAGCTGGGATTACAGGCACTCACCACCATGCCTGGCTAATTTTTTTGGTATTTTTAGTAGAGATGGAGTTTCACCATGTTTGTCAGGCTGGTCTCGAACTCCTGACCTCAGGTGATCCGCCCACCTCGGCCTCCCAGAGTGCTGGGATTACAGGTGTGAGCCACCGCGCCCAACAGGACAGGACTTTCATGTTTCAGATGTGAACACGAGCTTGGATAGGATTGGTGCTGGGAAGAGCAGAAGAGGAAGCTGGGAAGGTGGACTGGGACACTGTGTGAGGGTGCTGTACAGGCAGGCTCAGAAGCTTATACTTCCTTTTGTGGGTAAGAGGGAACTGCTGAATGATTACAAAGCTAGGGTTTGATTTGGATTCTGGAAACAATCTGGGAGGGTGTCTAGCATAGCCAACAGCATGGTTGCCCTCATCATTCAGTCAACTAGCATCTGCTCTGTGCCAGGCCTTGGTCTTGGAAGGAGGACCTGAAACAGCCTCTGCCTGCCCTCAGGATGCTCCTGATCCAGCTTGGAAGACAGATGCCTGTGTAGACCACGGTCCACTGACATCCTGGGGTGTGTGCCACGGGCTAGAGCTATGCATAGGGCTCAAAGTAATAGGGATTGTGCACACTAGACATGACTTTTGTTCCAAACAAATTATGCTCTAAGGGAATCCAAAGTCCAGATAACAGACAAGTCCCATTTTGCTCACTTCTCCCTGTACTCCCCCACCCAGTAAGTGCTGATTCTATTATGTGAAAAAGGGAGTGATGTGTTTTTGTTTGTTTGTTTCTGAGATGGAGTCTCGCTCTGTAGCCCAGGTTGGAGTGCAGTGGCATGATCTCAGCTCACTGCAACCTCCACCTCCCGAGTTCAAGCAATTCTCCTACCTCAGCCTCCCTAGTAGCTGGGACTACCTGCACGTGCCACCATGCCTGGCTAATTTTTTGTATTTTTAGTAGAGATGGGGTTTCACAGTGTTAGCCAGGATGGTCTCGATCTGACCTCGTGATCTGCCCGCCTTGGCCTCTCAAAGTGCTGGGATTGCAGGCGTGAGCAACTACGCCTGGCCAAGGAGCTATGTGTTGTTTTTAATTCCTCTTCTGCCCATGGACAGTGAGAAGAAAAAAGAATTGGAGCAGGTTTCCCTCTGTCATACCTTCGTTAATTCATAACACACTTATCCCTCACAAATAGCTGGGCAGAGGTTGGATGGTACATGCCATCCCCAAGATGTGGTTCAGGGAGATAGTCTCTGGAAGTCCACATCTAGGCCCACCCTGGAGATTGTATCTTGTCAGAGGACCCTTCCCCATTAGTTCTCACTGTATATTGTGCCTCACCTGGAAGATGTGGTGGAGTTGCTGAGCTGCCATCCCAGGCCTGGCCCCATCTCTGACCCACTCAGCTCCTGTCTACCTGCTATGACTCACAATACCTCCAGGCCAGGCTACCCGGGACAGAAGGGTTGCTGACTGCTGAGCTGTCAGACAGACCCTGGGCTCTCTGCTGCATGCATTCAGTGCATCATTGATCACGTACTGTGTTCTAGGAACAATTCTAGGGAAGTGAACAAGATATGCCCTCATTAAGCTGTCATCTTTGGCAGGGGAATGAAGGGAGTGGTCATAAGCAGAGTCCAAAACAGGAATTTGTTCTAGAGGAACTAACAAGATAGTTTCTGAGGAAGCTAACAGAGTGTCATGGGTCAGGTTCCCTAGAAGCAGAGCCTAAGATGAGCATTCTTGCTCGAGTGAATTATTGGGGAAGTGCTCTCAGGAGAAGGGGGTGAGGGAAGCAAGACAGGGCAGGGAAAAAGGCTAAGGCTGAGGCAGAGTGTGGTCTCACATAGAGACTAGCTTCTGCTTGCTGTCATGGAGAACTCTGAGCACAAATGGCATCACACTTAGACCTCCTTACAAGGGAGCCAATCTTTTATATCCTTCTACATGTTATATGGCAGGGGCAACTAAGAGTTATCAGCCAGCACCTAGAGCACCTATGGGATGGGTGCACCAGTGATAGGGATTTGGTGGGGCACCAACTGAGCAGGGAGGAAGATAATAGAATAGATGATGGCAGGGCACAGTGGCTCACACCTGTAATCTTAGCACTTTGGGAGGCCGAGATGGGTGGATCACCTGAGGTCAGGAGTTTGAGACCAGCCTGGCCAACATGGTGAAACCCTGTCTCTACTAAAACTACAAATACAAAATTAGCCAGGCGTGGTGGCGCAGGCCTGTAGTCCCAGCTACTCAGGAGGCTGAGGCAGGAGAATCACTTGAACCTGGGAGGCAGAGGTTGCAGTGAGCTGAGATTGCGCCATTGCACTCCATCCTGAACAAAAAAGAGCAAAATTCCGTCTCAAAAAAAAAAAAAAAAAAGAATAGATGAAAATGAAAGGGCAGACTGGCCAACATGGCAAAATTCTACCTCTACAAAAACCAATTAGCTGAGCATGGTGGCACGCGCCTGTAGTCCCAGCTACTCAAGAGTCTGAGGTGGGAGGATCACCTGAGCTCAAGAGGTCGAAGCTGCAGTGAGCACTGTGCCACTGCACTCCAGCATAGGCAATAGAGACCCTGTGTCAAAAAATAAAAAAAGAGGGCCGGGTGCCGTGTTTCACACCTGTAAATTCCAGGATTTTGGAAGGGCAACAAGAGTGAAACTTCATCCCTCCCACCCAAAAAAAGGAATGACTAAATGAGTAAGAATGCCTAGGCCAGGCATGGTGGCTAACACCTGTAATCTCAACACTTTGGGAGGCTGAGGTGGGCGGATCACGGTCAGGAGATAAAGACTATCCTGGCTAACACTGAAACCCTGTCTTTACTACAAATACAAAAAATTAGCCAGGTGTGGTGGCACGCGCCTGTAGTCCCCGCCACTCGGGAGGCTGAGGCAGGAGAATCACTTGAACCCAGGAGGTGGAGGTTGTAGTCAGCCGAGATCGCATCACTGCACTCCAGCCTGGGTGACAGAGCGAGACTCCATCTCAAAAAAAAAAAAAACACAAAAACTAATTCTGATATGTACAGTGAAGAAAACAAAACAGAAATACAGAAAGTGATTTTGGGACAGGGTGAGGGTAGGAACTAATTTAGACATCGTGCTCAGTGAAGGCCCTTGACATTCATGCTAAAACCTGAACAATGAGGAGACTCCAGTCCCTTGAAGATCTGGGGGTTCAGGAAGGAGTAGCTGGGCATGTTTGAAGGGCAAGTGCCATGTGTGCAGACAGTGGAAGGAAATGAAGTCCGTCCTACCTGCTAAGCCTACCCACTTGACTACAAGGGACAGACCCAGCTCCAAGAGAACTCAAAAGCTGGGGCAGAGCCCAGTGATAGTGCCACCTCCTAGGAAATTCTATAATAGTTTTATTGAGGTATAATTGATATAATCAACTACATATATTTCTAATGAATAATGTGAAGTGTTTTGATAATTTGTTACGTGAAATCATTCCCAAAATCAAGATAATGAAGTTATCCATCTGGAGTTACCCATTACCTCCAGAAGTTTCCTCTGCTCCCATCAGTACATACTAATTTGCATTTTCTATATACATACATATATATGTGTGTATATGTGTGTGTGTGTGTGTGTATATATATATATATATATTTTTTTTTTTTTTTTTTAGAGCCTTGCTTTGTTGCCCAGGCTGGAGTACAGTGATGGGATCTCTGCTAACTGCAACCTCCGCCTTCCCGGGTAAAAGTGATTCTCCTGCCTCAGCCTCCCAAGTAGCTGGGATTATAGGTGCCTGCCACCACACTGGGCTATTTTTTGTATTTTTAGTAGAGACAGGGTTTTACCACGTTGGCTGGGCTGGTCCTGAACTCCTGGCCTCAAGTGATCCACCCACCTTGGCCTCCCAAAGTGTTGAGATTACAGGCGTGAGCCACCGCGCCTGCCTCATTATGTATTTTTTGGCATTGGCTTCTTGCAGCATAATTATTTTAAGATTTATCCCTGTTGTATTTATTAACAATTCATTGCTTTTTATTACTGAATAGTATTTCACTGTATGGAAACACCACACAATTTGTTTTTCCATTCAGCTGTTGATGCACATTTGGATTGTTTCCAGTTTGGGGGCTATTGCAAATAAAACTGCCCTGAACATTTCTGTTGTCTTTGCATGGACATATGCTTTCATTTCTCTTCAGTAAATGCCTAGGAGTAGAATGGCTGGGCCATATGGCAGGTGCTTGTTTACCTTTTCATGAAGCTGCCAAACTTTTTCCAAAATGGCTGCACCACATCCCCACCAACAGTGAGTGAAAGTTTCTGTTCTTCTGTATCCTGGCCAACACTTGGTTTGGTAAACCTTGTTTTTTAAAAAATTTGCTTAATTAAAGGTGTTGGTAGTGTTTTTGAGACAGGGTCTCACTGTGGTGCCCAGGCTGGTCTCAAACTCCTGGGCTCAAGCGATCCTCCCACCTGGGCCACCCAAAGTGCTGGGACTACAGGCAGGAACCACAGAGCCCAGCTGGTAAGCCTTTTTAATTTTAGCCATTGTGGTAGCGTGTCTAAATTGTAGGGGTTTTTGTTGTTTTGTTGTTGTTGTTATTGTTTTAAATTTTTAACAGCAGGCCGGACGTGGTGGCTCACACCTGTAGTCCCAGCATTTTGGGAGGCTGAGGCAGACATATCACGAGGTCAGCAGTTTGAGACCAGACTGGACAACATGGTGAAACCCCGTCTCTACTTAAAAAAATATGAAAATTAGCCAGGCATGGTGATGCTTGCCTGTAATCCTAGCTACTTAGGAAGCTGAGGCAGGAGAATTGCTTGAGCCGGGGAGGTGGAGGTTATGGTGAGCTGAGATTGTGCCACTGTACTCCAGCGTGGGTGACAGAGCGAGACTCTGTCTCAGAAAAAAGAAAAAAAATTTTTTTTAACAGCAAGCAGATTCTTAGTAAATTTGTTTTTTTATTTTTTGAGATGGAGTTTTGCTTTTGCTACCCAGGCTGGAGTGCAATGTCGTGATCTCAGCTCACTGCAACCTCCGCCTCCTGGGTTCAAGCAATTCTCCTGCCTCAGCCTCTCAAGTAGCAGGGATTATAGGTGTGTGCCACCATGCCTGGCTAATTTTGTGTTTCACTAGAGATGGGGTTTCACCATGTTGGTCAGGCTGGTCTTGAACTCCTGACCTCAGGTAATCCGCCCGCCTCAGCCTCCCAAAGTGCTGGGATTACAAGTGTGAGCCACTGTACACAGCCTGCAGTTATTAAATGCCAGATAAAAGTCCTTTGTTGGATATGTTTCAAAAGTATTTCCTCCCAGTCTGTAGCTTGCCTTTTAGGGCAAAAGGTTTTAGTTTTGATGATGTCCAATTTATCCATTTTTTTCCTTTCTCATGTTTTTTTGTGTCATATTTACGAGTCTTTGCCAAACATAAAGTTACTAAGATTTTACTCCTGTGTTTCATTCTAGAAGTTTTATAGTTTTAGCTTTATATTTAGGTCTGTGCTCCACTTTAAGTTAATTTTTGTTTATGGTGTTTTGTGTTTTTTTTCCACACAAATGCCAGATTGACTCAGCACCATTCACAGAAAAGACTGGCCTTTCCCACACTAATTGCAATGGTGTTTGTGTTGTCATCACATGACTGTGGAGGTGTGGCTTTGCTCATCATGTGACTGTGGATGTGGCTGTTTCCGTGTTCTGTGTTCTTTTGCCTGGTCTGTTTATCCTTGCACCAATACTGTTGATACCTGGTAGTATAAATCTTCCAATAATATTTTTAAGATTGCTTTGGCTTTCTAGGTCCTTTGTATTTCTATATAAATTTTAGAATTCACGGGCAGGCACTGTGGTTCACGCCTATAATCCCAGTACTTTGGGAGGCCAAAGCGGGTGGATTACCTGAGGTCAAGAGGTTGAGACCAGTCTGTCAATGTAGTGAAAGCCTGTCTCTACTAAAAATACAAAAACTAGCCAGGCATGGTGGCAGATGCCTGTTATTCCAGCTACTCGGGAGACTGAGGCATGAGAATCACTTGAACCTGGGAGGCAGTGGTTGCAGTGAGCTGAGATCACACCATTGCACTCCAGCCTGGGTGACACAAGGAAACCCTGTCTCCAAACAAAAAGAAAAAAAAATTTAGAATTCAAATGTCAGTGTTCACAAACAAACCCTCATGCTCATTGTTTAAAGCTTTCTCTTCTTGTCATGAGGACACTTGAGCTCAAATCAACCCCAAGAAGGTTGCCTGATAGACATGGAATTAGAGTCCAGGAATATTTTAACCAAGACAGTAATTCATATTCATTCTTTCTCTCTCCCCCACAGTGGGTCTATGTTATTAAAGTCAATTTTCAGCGAGGTGTGTTGGCTCATGCCTGTAATCCCAGCACTTTGGGAGGCTGAGGTGGGCGGATCACTTGAGGCCAGGAGTTCAAGACCAGCCTGGCCAACATGTGAAACTCCGTCTCTATTAAAAATTAAAAAAAAAAAAATTAGCTGGGCATGGTGACATGTGCCTGTAATTGCAGCTAATTAGGAGGCTGAGGCAGGAGAATCACTTGAACCCAGGAGGCAGAGGTTGCAGTGAGCCAAGATCACACCAGTGCACTCCAGTCTAGGCGACAGAGGGAGAATCTGTCTCGAAAACAACAACAAAAAACATATTTCAGACAGATCATAGGTGACCACCAGGAATGGTATACAACTTCCCTTATTTCATGGACTTCCAAAAGAGAAAGCTATAAAACCCAAGGAAGTCGTTCTTTTTTTCGTTCTCCTCTACTCCTCAATGTCCTTATTTGATTATTTGAATAAGAAAAGTTAGGAGAGATGATGCATAATTCCCACTTAACATGCATGTTAACTCCTTTCACAAGAAGACCTTGATTTCGAGGACATTTAATGAAGACTTCAGAATTTAAAGATTTACAATAAAAAAAATGGCTCCTGGTTCCTTTCAGGATCCCCATCTCAGTCACTGAAAAGATGAAGTTTGGAGCCCATAAGGAAGAGGAGGGTGTGCCACCAGGTCCCAACAGGTCTGACTCGAAGGACATAAAGTTTATTCTGATGGCAGAAAGGAAAGGAGAAGAGCACCTGAAGATTTTTCCACATCACAAGCATTTGTACCACACTGGGGCTGTGAATCACAATGGGTGTGAATGTCAGTGGGTCTTTTCTGGCAACCAAGAGGAATATACCCCAAACCAAGGAAGCTAAATCTTGTTTTTCCCCATGGAAGTTTCAGTCTGGCTTCTGAGATATTCTGTTAGTGACATTTGCCCATCCCTGAAACAACATGGTGTTTGTTCTCTGTGCTAATACAGCCTTAAAAAAAAAACTTGACTGGGCGTGGTGGCTTATGCCTGTAATCCTAGCACTCTGGGAGGCCAAAGCTGGTGGATCACTTGAGCCCAGTTCAAGACAAGCCTGGGCAACATGGTGAGGCCCCGTCTCCACAAAATATACAAAAATTAGGTGTAGTAGTGGGCACCTGTAGTTCCAGCTACTCGGGAGACTAAGGTGAGAGGATCACCTGAGCCTGGGAGGTGGAGGCTGCCATAAGCCTTAATTACACCACTGGATTTCAGTCTGGTGACAGAATGAGACCTTGTCTCAAAAAAAAAAAAAAAGGTACACAGCTATTTTTTTTTTTTTTTTTTAAAGCACACACTAAGAGATCAAAGAACAAGAAAAGGAAAAAAAAAGCACACACTTCACTCAGCACCTCCATTTTCCCTCTTTTTTGCAAGTTGCCTTTTCAGGAAGAAGAAATTTACCATCCCCTCTTTGGTTCATCCTTCATTTTGCCTTTTTCTTTTCTTTTTCTTTCACCCAGGCTAGAGTGCAGTGGTGCAATCTGGGCTCACTGCAACCTCCACCTTCCGGTTTCAAGTGATTCTCCTGCCTCAGCCTCCCGAGTAGCAGGGATTACAGGTGCCTGTTACCACACCCAGCTAATTTTTGTATTTTTAGTAGAGACAGGGTTTCACCATGTTGGCCAGCTGGTCTCCAGCTCCTGACCTTGTGATCTGCCTGCCTCGGCCTCCCAAAGTGCTGGGATTACAGGCGTGAGCCACCGTGCCCAGTGGTTTTTTCTTCTTTAGCTTGTACATCATTGTTTCTTGGTGACAGGAGTACATGGGATATGGAGCAAAGGGGTGGCATTTGTGGTAACCTAGGCCAGGGCCCATTGCTTCTGTCCCTAAGCTGCTCTCAAGCAGATGTTCCCTAAAATTAATTCCATGGATGTTCCTTGGAATCTGCAGGTACTCTATGAAAAAAAAATTAAATTTTCCATTTTAATTTTAGAAAAAAATTCTCGAAAGTCACTTTGGGAAGCTGAGGCAGGTGGATCACTTGAGGCCAGGAGTTCAAGACATGCCTAGCCAACATGGCAAAACCCCGTCTCTAAAAAAATACAAAAATTACTTGGGCATGGTGGCACATGCCTGTAATCCCAGCTACACAGGAGGATGAGACATGACAGTTGCTTGAACCCAGGATTACAGGCGTGAGCCACCATGCCTGGCCCCACTCACTTTTTTACACAGCTTAGTCTGCCTGACCAAACAACCATATAGTGGCTAACATTTCAAAATATTAACCTGCCAAATAGTCTTGTTTAAATACATACAGGCCAGGCACAGTGGTTCATGCCTGTAATCCCAGCACTTTGGATGACTGAGGCAGGTGGATCACTTGAGGACAGGAGTTCCAGACCAGCTTGGTGAAACCCCATCTTTTCTAAAAATACAAAAATTAGCCAGGCATGGTGGTGGCACCCTGTAATCCCAGCTACTCAGGAGGCTGAGGCAGAAGAATTGCTTGAACCTGGTAGGCAGAGGTTGCTGTGAGCTGAGATCACACCACTGCATTCTAGCCTGGGTGACAGAGTGAGACTCTGTCTCAAAAAAAGAGGCCGGGTGCGGTGGCTCATGTCTGTAATCCCAGCACTTTGGGAGGCCAAGGCGGGTGGATCATTTGAGGTCAGGAGTTCGAGACCAGCTTGGCCAACATGGTGAGACCCCCGTCTCTACTAAAAAGACAAAAATTAGTCAGGCTTGGTGGCGCATGCCTGCAATCCCAGCTACTTGGGAGACTGAGGTAGGAGAATCACTTGAACCCAGGAGACGGAGGTTGCACTGAGCCGAGATTGCGCCACTGTACTCCAGCCTGGGCAACAGAGTGAGACTCCATTTCAAAAAAAAAAAAAAAAAAAGGAACATAAATGTTAATTTCACTTTTTGGTTTGTATTATAGGTAAAATTATAAACTTACGGTTTTATATTGACATGAGAGCTATAAATTAATTTATAGTGGGTTTATGTTTATACACATTGATGTATTTTTTTAATTAATTTTTTTGAGACTATGTCTTGCTCTATTGCACAGGCTGGAGTGCAACAGCACAATCTTGGCTTACTGCAACCTCTGCCTACCAGGTTCAAGCAGTTCTCCTGCCTCAGCCTCCTGGGTAGCTGGGATTACAGGGCCCACCACCATGCCTGGCTAATTTTTGTATTTTTAGTAGAGATGGGGTTCGCCATGTTGGCCAGGATGGTCTGGAACTCCTGTCAAGTGATCCACCCGCCTCAGCCATCCAAAGTACTGGGATTCCAGGTGTGAACCACTGCGCCTGGCCTATGTATATTTAAACAAGACTATTTGGCAGGTTAATATTTTGAAATGTTAGCCACTATATGGTTGTTTGGTCAGGCAGACTAAGCTGTGTAAAAAAGTGAGTGGGGCCAGGCACGGTGGCTCATGCCTGTAATCCCAGCATTTGGGGAGGTCAAGGCAGGAGGATCCCTTTAAGCCCAGCTTGGGCAACACAGGGAGATCCCATCTCTACAAAAAAAAAAAGTGAGTAGAAGTGCTTGATCAAGAAAGGGAGGATGAAGCAGATGTCAGTTGGCTCTGAAAGACAGGAAGAGCCACTACACTTCAAACCCAGCTCTGGATGGCATGAGGTGAAGCAGTACTCTTTTCCTCTCCTTGTGTTGACATCCCTATATACTTTCCTTGAGGTAGTTTCAGTATATCTCTGTTCCTTATTATTTTCTTTTCTTTTTTGAGACACAGTGTCACTGTGTCACCTCAGCTAGAGTGCAGTGGAGTGATCTTGGTTCACTGCAACCTCCGCCTCCTGGGTTCAAATGATTCTCCTGCCTCAGCCTCCCGAGTAGCTGAGATTACAGGCATATGCCACCATGCTGGCTAATTTTTGTATTTTTAGTAAAGACGTGGTTTCACCATGTTGGCCAGGCTGGTCTCAAACTCCTGACCTCAAATGATCTTCCCGCCTCAGTCTCCCAAAGTGCTGGGATTACAGGCGTGAGCCACTGCGCCTGGCTGTCTCTGTTCCTTATAACCAGAAAGAGTCCCCAATTTAAAAGCTCTTAAAGGTCTGGGCACAGTGGCTCACACCTGTAATCTCAGGACTTTGAGAGGCCAATGTAGGAGGATCACTTGAAGCAGCCTGGGCAACAAAGAGCCCCTGTCTCTACTTATTTTATTTTATTTTTTGAGAGACAGGGTTTTGCTCTGTTGCCCAGGCTAGTGGAGTACAGTGGCATGATCACAGCTCACTGCAGCCTCAACCTCATGGGCTGAATCTATCCACCTACATCAGCCTTGTGAGTAGCTGGCACTCAGGCACATGCCACTAAGTTTGTTATTTTCTGTAGAGATAGGGTTTTGCCATGTTGCCCAGGCTGGTCTCAAACTCCTGGGCTCAAGTGATTTGCGTGCCTCGCCCTCCCAAATTGCTGGCATTACAGGCGTGAGCCACCACACATGTGCATAATACATAATGATTCCTTACAAACCAATATGAAAAAGACAAATCCTATAGTGGAAAAATGGACAAATGACATGAATAGAGAATTCACAAAGGAAGATTATATAACATATATTTAATGAACATGAAAAATGTTGACCTGGTGCTGTAGCTCACACATGTAATCTCAGCACTTTGGAAGGCTGAGGCAGGCAGATCACTTGAGCCCAGGAGTTTGAGACAAACCTGGGCAAGAAAGTGAGATTCTGTCTCTACAAAAAATAAAAATTAGGCTGGGTGTGGTGATCCCAGCACTTTGGGAGGCCAAGGCAGGTGGATCACCTGAGGTCAGGAGTTTGAAACCAGCCTGGCCAACATGGTGAAACCCCATGTCTACTAAAAATACAAAAATTAGTTGGGTGTGTTGGCACCTGCCTGTAGTCCCAGACACTCTGGTGGCTGAGGCTTGAGAATCGCTTTAACTCGGGAGGTGGAGGTTGCAGTGGGCCGAGATTGTGCACCATACTCTAGCCTGGGCTACAAAGTGAGAATCTGTCTCAAAAAAATAAAAATAAAAATTAGCCACATATGGTGGTGCATGCCTGTAGTCCTAGCCACTTGGGAGGATGAGGCACAAGGATCCCTTGGGCCCAGAAGTTCAAGACTGCAGTGAGCCATGATTGTACTGCACTCTAGCCTGGCCGGGAACTTGTCTCCAAAGAAAAAAAAAAAAGTTTAACTTTACTATAATAAACTTCAACTAACAGAGTTACATTGGCTGAGTACGGTGGCTCACGCCTGTAATCCCAGCACTTTGGGAGGCTGAGGTGAGCGGATCACGAGGTCAGGAGTTTGAGACTAGCCTGACCAACATGGTGAAACCCCATCCCTACTAAAAAATGCAAAAATTAGTGAGGTGTGGTGGCACTCGCCTGTATTCCCAGTTGCTTGGGAGGCTGAGGCAGGAGAATCGCTTGAACCCCAGAGGCAGAGGTGGCAGTGAGCCGAGATAACACCACTGCACACTTCAGCCTTGGTGACAGAGCAAAACTTTTGTCTCAAAAAAACAAAAACAAAAAAACATAGTTATAAATCTTTTTTCTTTGCTCATCATTTTGACAATGCCAGATTTAGCATAAGTATAGAGAAACTATAGAGAAATGACCATTACCAGCGTAACCATTAAGAAAGTAATGGGAGCGAACAGTACAGTCAGGATGACTAAAGATGACTCCAGGAAACCAAAGGGAACGATGTCTGTTTATGCCTTTGTGCAGACGTACAGAGAACATAAGAAGAAAAACCCTGTCAATTTGCAGAATTTTCCAAGACATGCTCTGAAAGGTGGAAGATAATGTCCGGGAAAGAGAAGTCTAAATCTGATGAAATAGCAAAGGCAGATAAAGTGCACTGTAATCGGGAAATGAAAGGTTATGGACCAGCTAAGGGAGGCAAGAAGGATGATCCTAATGCCCCCAAAAGGCCACCATCTGGATTCTTCCTGTTCTGTTCGGAATTCTGCCCCAAAATCAGATCCACAAACCCTGGCATCACTATTGGAGACGCGGCAAAAAAGCTGGGTGAGATGTGGAACAGGTTAAATGACAGTGAAAAGCAGCCTTACATCACTAAGGCGGCAAAGCCGAAGAAGTATGAGAAGGATGTTGCTGACTGTAAGTCGAAAAGAAAGTTTGATGGCACAAAGGGTCCTGCTAAAGTTGCCTGGAAAAAGGTGGAAGAGGAAGATGAAGAAGAAGAAGAGGAGGAGGAGGAGGAATAAATAAACTCAGAAAAAGTAATGGATAAAAATGTGGGTGCTCCCTCTGTATGCCCACTTTCTCCTTCAAGCAAAAAGCAGGCATGAGCAAGTATGAGGGTGGCTTTGAGGGAAGGGTGGAGAGACAAGCTATGAGAAGAAGCTGGATACGAAGCACAAATGGATCAACAATTTTGTTTACTGTTTTAAATATACTGCATTTTTTGAAAAAATTAGTGCAAAAGCTAAAGCTAAAATGTCTTATTTTTATTTTTTTAGACAGGGTGTCACTCTGGTGCAATGGCCTGATCTCAGCTCACTGCAGCCTTGACTTCTTGGCCTCAGACGATCCTCCCACCTCGGCCTCCTGAGTAGCTGGGACTACAGGCTCAAGCCACCATGCCCAGCTAATTTTTGTATTTTTTGTAGAGGCGGGTCTTGAATCCTGGGTTCAAGTGATCCGCCCACCTCAGCTTCCCGAAGTGCTGGATTACAGGCATGAGCTACCTTACCCGGCCTGATTCTTTGTTGAAAAAAATCATATATGCATGTTTAAAGGTGTCATTTCTTTTTTTTTTTTTGAGATGGAGTCTTGCTCTGTCACCCAATCTGGAGTGCATTGGCACAATCTTGGTTCACTGCAACTTCCACCTCCAGGGTTCAAACGATTGTCCTGCCTCAGCCTCCCAAGTAGCTGGGACTAAAGGCTTGCACCACCATGCCTGGCTAATTTTTGTATTTTTAGTAGAAACGGGGTTTCACCATGTTGGCCAGGCTGGTCTTGAACTCCTGACCTCAGGTGATCCACCCACCTCGGCCTCCCAAAGTGCTAGGATTAAAAACATGAGCCACCATGCCTGGCCGAATTGTACACTATTTGTATACATATAACTGTATATACATAGTTGTATAATGTGATACTATTCTCAAGAAAGCTGTTAGCAAACAAGCAAAAACTATCATTTCAGTTCCCCTGTGGTGGCTCCTACCTGTAATCCCAACACTTTGGGAGGCTGAGGAAGAGGATTGCTTTAGCCCAGGAGTTGGAGGCCAGCCTGGGCAACAGACCCATCTCTACAAAAAAAAAAAAAAGTGCTGGGATCAAAGGCATGAGCCACTGCCCCCGGCCAAGGAAGTATCATTTCTGCTTCTAGAGTTTTGCTCTAGAAGATGTAACATTTCTGCTTCTCCAGTGTTAACCTCTCCTAGCAGTTTCTTGTGTATCTTTCCAGTTAGCTTATGTGGCCAAGCTTACATGTATGAGAATACATCTCCTTTTTCAGTATGAAAGGAAACACACTTTTCTGTGTGCTTTTTACATAACACTAAATCTTGGCTGTTGCTCCATGGCCGTAAACTTCTTGTTACTGCACTTCACTTTATTGCTTTTCACAGATACTGTGCTTTTTACAAATTGAATGTGGCAACCCTGCATCAAACAAGTCTATCAGCACCATTTTTCCAACAGCACATGCTCACTTCTGGTCTGTGTCACATTTTGGGAATTTGTATAATATTTCAAATGTTTTCATTATTATTATATCTGTTATGGTGATCCAGGTTGATATTACTATTGTAATTGCTTTGGAGTGCACAAACAGTGCTCATATAAAACATCTATTTATTATTTATTTATTCAGAGACAGGGTCTCACTCTGTTGCCAAGGCTGAGTGCAGTGGCACGATCTTGGTTCACTGCAGCCTCCTCAACCAGGGCTCAGCGATACTCCTGCCTCAGTCTTCCTAGTATCTGGGTCTCCAGGTGTGCATCACACCAGGCTAATTTTTTTATTTTTGTAGAGACGGGGGTCTCACTATGTTGCCCAGGCTAGTCTTGAACTCCTGGGCTCAAATGATCCTCCTGCATCATCTTCCCAAAGTGGTCTGACTATAGGGAGAGCCACCTCACCCAGCCAATTCTAACTTCTTTGCCAGTCATTCTGGATGGAGGTAGTTCCTCCCCCTCAGAATCCCATTAAATTTTCTACAATACCACAATCTTTTGGCACTTACCTTTACTGGAGTAGCTCTTTGCTCACGAATGTGATTCGTGGGGCGGGGGGGGGGGGGGGCAGCCGTGGGGGCTCACGTCTTTAATCCCAGCACTTTGGGAGGCGAGGCGGGCGGATCACCTGAGGTTAGCCTGGCCAACGTGGTGAAACCCCGTCTCTACTAAAAATAAAAAAATTAGCCTGGCGTGGTGGCGCATGCCTGTAATCCCAGCTACTTGGGAGGCTGAGGCAGGAGAATCGCTTGAACCAGGGAGATGGAGGTGGTAGTGAACTAAGATCGCACCACTGGACACCAGCCTGGGCGACAGAGCAGGTATTGATCTCAAAAAAATAAAAATAAAAAAATGGGGGCTTGAGGGATGGAGGATACTAACTAATGCAAACACCAAACCCTGCCTTCTTCCCCTTCCAGATGTCAAGAAGGCTTTTCAGGTCAGTGATACGCCCGCTGATTCTAGCGTTTTCCACCCTAGTATCCAAGCCTTTGGGTGTCCAAACAAATGGAAAACCAACAGGTCAGGATCCCTAAAGGTTTAGAAAAACCCTGGGCCACTTCCATTTTGTGAGGTTCTCAACATACGGAAAACTGAAGACGTGCTAAGAGTGAGTTACTAAAATGGTGGCTTATCTCAAATCTCCATGGCACCATCCTTTCTTTCATCCTGTCATCCCTGTATCTGTCTGCCCTGACACCTAATCTCACTTCAGGAAACATCATAAATTGAAAGTTCAAATAACCTTGAATTATATTATTCCGGACTGTGCGACGAGGCTGCGCAGTCTACTGGGCCGAGCCATGACTCCGCAGGAACTACAGCGCCGGCTCACCCAGCGCGGTGCAGTGCGCGCCAGGCCGGCCAGGCGACCGCAGTGGGTTCTGCTCACGCCCGTCGGGGCCCGCGTTCGCTGCAAACGGCCCTCCTCGTTGGCAGATCGTCGGACTTCTACCCCTTCTGCCAGCTGGCATTTGCCCGGTTAGCGAAGGGCGCGCGAAGGGTCCCAGGCCTCGGCCCCAGGAGCCAGACGGGTGAGGGTCACCGGGGGTTGGATTGGAACGCCCCCGAAGGCACCAAGGCAACCGGGCGCGGGAACGCCTGCTGAGCCCGCCCCGCCCCGGGACGCGCGCGCCCGGTGGTCTCGATCCAGCGTGGCCCGCCCCTCACCTCCCGCCCAACCAACAGCAACTTCCTGCCTCACTCCCGACCAATCCTCACACTCCACGAAGAATAGCCGTAGGGGGTGTACGGGAAGGTGCGTAGAGTGATGCCCACGCAGGCCAACCGGATGTCGGGGCTTGCGCGGAAGGGCGGGACTTGGCGCCGGCTGTGGCTACTCAGGGGCTAGGGGCGGACGCAGGGCCGGGCTTCGTTCGGTGGGGCTTGCTCGCGCGGCAGCGGTGGCCGAGGCCTCTTGGTTCTGCGACACGTGACGGTCAGGCCGCCTCCGCCTCTGTCTTTACTGCAGCGCGGGGCCAGGTGTGCGGGCGGGACGAGACACGGGCACCCCTGCTGTCCCCGGGAGGCTGGAGGTGAGACGGGAGACCTGAGCGCTTCCTCAGGCCTGTGGGGACCCGGGGGTGCTGGGAGAGCCGCTGCGGCTGAGGGGTCGGGCGTGGCCGGGAACTGAGGGGTCGGGCTGGCTCTCGAGGGCCCAGGCCCCGGCCGATGCGCTGACCGTGAGCGGGGGAGGCCCGAATTTGGGCCTCTTCGGTTGGGGGAGCCGGCCCAAGCCGCGCGGCCGGGGTCGGGAGGCGTGGCAGGTGCCCTACAGCCTTCTTTGACCGCTGGGAAAGCTGACTTATACCTATGGCTTTGCTTCTAGGGCTTTCTTAGGCCTCTTTGCCCGCTGCCTGGCCAACCGCGAGGTGAGCTGGAGTAACTGGGTAAAACTGTAGAATGGAATCCGGCCTACTAGGTACTCCTAGTAGTAGGGAAGGGTGATATTAGATCGAGAGAATGTTTAGGATTAGCGTTACAGTTTAATATTTGAAAATCCAAAGCGAAGACTCGTCTCCAGCTGCCTGAAGAGAAAGGGGAATGTACTAGAAGGAGAACACGCAGCGGTTGAGAAACTTACGTCTTAACAGTTACAGCACCTATTCGGGAGGGGAGTATGCAGTCGGAGATTGACAGGGCGTTAAAAGCAGGAAAGCACCCCAAAGCTCCTCTAGTGCATCTCTTTACAGTGGAGGCCTAGAGGTATGAAATGACTGGCTCAAGGTCATGCGATTAGTTTAATGATGGTGCTGGGATTATAGTTCAGGGCTAGGCAATGCAGTGGTTAACGTTAAGGCCCTGGCTCAAGTCTTTCATTGGTCATTTGTTGCTATGTGAACTTAGGCACTTTTCTTACCCTTTGTGCCCTCGTTCTTGTCATGTAATGGATGTAATAATACCTGATGGATTTGTGAGGATTAAGATAAGTTACAAAATAAGACAGGGAAGTTCGACGTTTAGTAACTGCTCGATATTTATTGCAATACATCATAATCTGAAAGGCGTTGAACCACTGCACTGCCATCCTAGTCTTTGAACTGGTTAAGTCCTGTTTCCCAGGTTAAGTCACAGTTAAGGTGATGAAAGAAACGGCATTGTGTATTAACTGCTGGGCATGACACAAGTGATTGCTGGTTGAGGGAAGTTAAACTGAGCTTAGTATTAAAAGCCTGAGAGGAAAAGATGAACCATAGTTAAGTCTTTTTACCTCTAATTTACGAAATGGAAGATTTCACTTATTTTTTAATAAGTAGAGTTTTTTTTTAAAGGGGAAAGAATTTTATTGATCTTTAAAATCATTCTGTACCTCAGTCTTTTCCCAGCATTGTTTGAGAGTCATGAATAGAATCAACTGCCATGTTGATCAACTGTTGTACATTTGGTATAATTATACTTAGAGCAGAGGTAAAGGACTATGTGGGAGTTCTCCTTTGCATCAACCAGGGTGTGCAAACCAGCCAGGTAACTGGATCATGAGAATGCTCGAGTGAACTGTATGTTGGAGTGAATGTTGCACAACAGAAATTTTCTGACCTATCTGCAAAATGGATGTCAACATTCCCCCACACCTTACTATCTTGACTCTACAGTTCATTTAGCACATTATCTTCTCAGGGCCACAAGGGGTAAATGTTTTGACAGAAGTCGTTGCTGCCGTTTTGGCAGTCACACTATCACATCCTTTTAGTTAAAGTTCTCTTTGCCCTGGGAAGACAGCTTAAGGGGATGAAGTGGCAGTTGGTGAGCATGAATTGCAGGCTCATGAGACTTGAATTGTGGACCCAGTGTGGTAACTAGTTTTTGTTCCACTTTGGTTTCCATAACTTTAAAATAGGAATGAGAAGTTTCCTTGGTGCCTCACCTTTAGGGGGCAGATCAAATGGTGAACACGAAACTACTTTAAAAAGTGTAATGAGGCGAGGAGTGGTGGCTCATGCCTGTAATCCCAACACTTTGGGAGAGTGAGGCAGGCAGATCACAAGGTCAGGAGTTCAAAACCAGACTGGCCAACATGGTGAAACCCTGTCTCTACTAAAAAATGCAAAAATTAGCTGGGCATGGTGGCTCATGCCTGTAATCCCAGCTACTTGGGAGGCTGAGGTAGGAGAATTGCTTGAACTGGGACCCAGGAGGTGGAGGTTGCAGTGAGCTGAGATCACACGCCACTGTACTCCAGCCTGGGCTACAGATCGAGACTCCATCTCAAAAAAAACAAAAAACAAAAAAAGTGTAATGAATTGGCTGGGCACAGTGGCTCACACCTGTAATCTGAGCACTTTGGGAGGCTGAGGTGGGTGGATTACTTGAGACCAGCAGTTGGTGACCAGCCTGGCCAACATGGCGAAACCCTGTCTCTACTAAAAATACAGAAAAAAAAATTAGGTGGATGTGATGGCAGGTGCCTGTAATCCCAGCTACTCAGGAGGCTGAGGCAGGAGAATCACTTGAACCTGGAAGGCAAAGGTTGCAGTGAGCAAAGATTGTGCCATTGCACTCCAGCCTGGGTGACAAAGTGAGACTCCATCTCAAAACAAAAAAGTGTAATGAATTGTGCAAATAGAATTGGCAGTTCATAACAACTCCTAGGAAATAATAAAAGTGCCTAAACATGGCTGGCCATAGTGGCTCACACCTGTAATCCCAGCACCTTGGGAGGCTGAGGCGGGGAGATCAAAAGGTCACGAGATTGAGACCATCCTGGCTAACACAGTGAAACCCTGTCTCTACTAAAATTACAAAAAATTGGGCATGGTAACATGCCTGTGGGGAGGCTGAGGCGGGAGAGTCGCTTGAACCTGGGAGGCAGAGGTTACAGTGAGCTGAGATCATGCCACTGCACTCAAGCCTGGACGACAGAGTTGGACTCAATCTCAAAAAACAAAACAAAACAAATAGCTTATGGTAAAACTTGTCAGGAAAGTCCTGGTTGAATGCTTTGTTACTGCTGTAGATGTACTTTTAAGCTGAACCGTGTGCTGTAAACATTATTTCAGAATTTCATTTTTTAAAGAATTTAGGCCAGGCGTGATGGCTCACTCCTGTAATCCCAGCACTTTGGGAAGCGAGGGTGGGTGGATCACCTGAGGTCGGGAGTTCGAGACCAACCTGACCAACAGGGAGAAACCCTATCTCTACTAAAAATACAAAAAATTAGCTGAGCATGGTGGCGCATGCCTGTAATTCCAGCTATTTGGCAGGCTGAGGTAGGAGAATCGCTTGAACCCGGGAGGCGGAGGTTGTGGTGAGCTGAGATTTCGCCTTTGCACTCCGTCTGAAAAGAGCGAATTTCGCTCCAATAAGAGCGAAACTCCATCTCCAAAAAAAAAAAAAAAAAAAAAAAAAAAAACAATTTAAAGAATCGTCAGTATATGATTTCTGGGTATTCACACCTTAAACCTACTGTAAAGTTTACATGAGAAATCAAAATGCTTTGGAAAAATCAATTCTAATGTTCTTGTTAATGGAAAACAAAGTCTAAAAATGTAAGGCAGTATAGATTTATTTGTCTATTTTATTTCGTTTTTAGAGACAGGATATTGTGCTATTGCCGAGGCTGGAGTGCAGTGGCATGATCATCGCTCACTGGAACCTTGAACTCCTGGGCCAAGTGATCCTCCTGCCTTGGCCTTCCTAGTAGCTGGGATTACAGATATGCACCACCTTACCCAGCTTAGATTTATTTTCTATTTTATTTTATTTATTTATTTAATTCTGACTTTGAGACAGACTTTTGCTCTTGTTGCCCAGGCTAGAGTGCAATGGCATGCTTTCGGCTCATCGCAACCTCTGCCTCCTGAGTTCAAGTGATTCTCCTGCCTCAGCCTCCAGGGTAGCTGGGATTACAGGCTTGCGCCACCATGCCGAGCTAATTTTGTGTTTTTGGTGGAGACAGGGTTTCTCCATGTTGGTCATGGCTGGTCGCCAACTCCCAACCTCAGGTGATCTTCCTGCCTCGGACTCCCATAGCACTGGGATTACAGGTGTGAGCCACCCGCACCTGGCCTATTTTATTTAATTTTTGAGCTGGAGTTTAGCCCTTGTCACCCAGGCAAGTACGATGGAGAGATCTCAACTCATTGTAACCTCTGCCTCCCAGGTTCAAATGATTCTCCTGCCTCAGCCTCCCGAATAGCTAGGATTGCCGTACCCGCCACCACACCCAGCTAATTTTTGTATTTTTAATAGAGACGGGATTTCACCATGTTGGCCAGGCTGGTCTCGAACTCCTGACCTCAGGTGATCTGCCCACCTCAGCCTCCCAAAGTGCTGGGATTACAGGAACCATTAAATTTAGTATTTAAAGAACCATTAAAATTTAACAAAATGTGTTACTGAGTAATACCTAGTAATAATAAAAATCATTGCTAACATTGAGTGCATGCTGTAAACCAGGCACTATTGTAGTACTTTATATACATTTTGTTCATAAAATGATTCTAAGAGGTATTTATTGGCATTATTATTTTAGATACAACAAAACTGAGGCCCAGAAGTTGACAAGTTATTCAGTAATTAACCAGTGTTCCTTGAGCCAACTTGTGTTCCTGTTCATGCACACTACTGTGTGTTTCTAGTTGTGACCTTGTACAGATTACATAACCTCTCTTAGTCTTAGTTTCCTCACCTGTGAAATTGGAATGATAGAACCTTCTTGGGTTCTTTTTTTTTTTTTTTTTTTTTTTTAAAGACGGGCTTTCACCATGTTGGTCAGGCTGGTCTTGAACTCCCGACCTCAGGTGATCCGCCCACCCTGGCCTCCAAAGTGCTTGGATTACAGGCGTGAGCCACCACGCCTGGCCTCTTCTGGGGTTCTTACGGTTCTTATGGGGTTCTTCTGGGGTTCTTACGGTGCCCACAACCCACAAGACTTAATATTTTAAAAGGATGTATTTGGTGAATGAATAGTTTACCTGAAGGACTGCCTCATTTTAAAAATAATGCACTGCTTATTTTACTTAATTTTTTCTTTTTCTTTCTTTCTTTTTTTTTTTTTTGAGACAGGGTCTCATTTTGTTGCCCAGGCTGGAAGGCAGTGGTGCGATCATGGCTCACTGCAGCCTTGATCTCCCAAGGCTCAGCTGATCCTTCTGCCTCAGCCCACCCCCCACCCCAAGTAGCCAGCACAAGTGGTGGGTGCCACCAGGACCTGGCTAATTTTTGTGTATTTTGTAGAGATGAGTTGTGCCTTGGTCTGGAACTCTTGGGCTCAAACGATCTGCCTGTCTTGCCTCCCAAAGTGCTGGGTGGGATTGCAGGCGTGAACCACCATGCCCAGCTATCACTTAATATTTTTTATAAAACAAGAATGATGCCAGGTGCGGTGGCTCACGCCTGTAATCCAAGCACTTTGGAAGGCCGAGGCAGGCGGATCACGAGGTTGGAAGTTCGAGACCAGCCTGGCCAACATAGTGCAACCCCATCTCTATTAAAAATACAAAAATTAGCGGGGCATGGTGGCATGGCCTGTAGTCCCAGCTACTCGGGAGGCTAAGGCAGGAGAATTGCTTGAACATGGAGGCGGAGGTTGCAGTGAGCCGAGACCACGCCATTGCACTCCAACCTGGGTGACAGAGTGAGACTGTCTCAAAAAAACAAAACAAGAATGTTAAGTCATTTCTTCTGTCTCTCTCAATAATTTCTCAGGGGTAAAAGGAATTAGAGCTAAAATTTCATTTCTTTTTCTTTCTTTCTTTTCTTTTTTTTTTTTTTTTTTTGAGACAGAGTCTTGCCCTGTTGTCCATGCTGGAGTGCAGTGGCACAATCTTGGCTCACTGCAACCTTCACCTCCTGGTTCAAGCAATTCTAGTGCCTCAGCCTCCCAAGTAGCTGGGATCACAGGCGTGTGCCACCATGCCTGGCTGATTTTTGTGTTTTTAGTAGAGACAGGGTTTTGCTATATTGGCCAGGCTGGTCTTGAACTCCTGGCCTCAGGTGGTCCCCCCACCTTGGTTTCCCAAAGTGCTGGAATTACAGGCGTGAGCTACTGCACCCAGCCCAAATTTGTTAACTTTTATTTATTTATTTGGAGACAGAGTCTTACTCTGTCACCCAGGCTGGAGTTGCAGTGGTGTGATCTCGGCTCACTGCAACTTCCACCTTGTGGGTTCAAGCGATTCTCGTGCTTCAGCCTCCCAAGTAGTTGGGATCATGGGCGTGTGCCATCATGCCTGGCTAATTTTTGTGTTTTTAGTAGAGATAGGGTTTTGCCATGTGACCAGGCTGGTCTTGAACTCCTGGGCTCAAGAAATTCTCCCACCTCGGCCTCCCAAAGTGTTGGGATTACAGGCGTGAGCCTTTTTATTTTTATTTATTTTATTTTATTTTTTTTTGAGACAAAAGTTTTGCTCTTGTTGCCCAGGCTGGAGTGCAGTGGCACGATCTTGGCTCACTGCAGCCTCCGACTCCCAGGTTCAAGTGATTCTCCTGCCCCAGCCTCCCAAGTAGCTGGGATTACAGGCACGTGCCACCATGCCCAGCTAATTTTTGTGTATTTAGTAGAGATGGGGTTTCACCATGTTGGCCACAATGGTCTCGATCTCCTGACCTTGTGATCCACCTGCCTCAGCCTCCCAAAGTGCTGAGATTATAGGCGTTAGCCACCACACCTGGCCTGTTTGTTTATTTTTGAGACAGGGTCTTATTCTGTCATCCAGGCTGGAGTGCAGTCGCACCATCATAGCTCGCTGCAGCCTCGAACTCCTGCGCTGTGGTCCTTCTGCCTCAGCCTCTCCAGTAGCTGGGACTACAGGCATATACCACCATTCCTAGCTATTTTTTAAGTTATTTTGTTCTACTTTGGTAAAGACGGGGTCTCCCTATGTTGCTCAGGCTGGTCCCAAATTCCTGGGCTCTAGTGATCTTCCCACTTTCCCTTCTCAAGGTGCTGGGATTACAGTTGTGAGCCGCTGTGCCTGGCCTAATTGCTGGCTCTTTCTAGGGTCCATGTCTGTAGTAATTTGTAATTTTGCCAATACAGGAATTTTAAATGGGCGCACTGTGAGACAGTTGTGTACCACTTGTGACTAGTACCCTCGTTAGGGATTATACAGCCACCCAGCATTTGCATTCTAGTTCAGGGGGCTGTGCTGTAGAGTTTGAAGGTAGCAGGCTTACCGTGATGAAAATTATGAGTTTGTGTCTCTAAAACAGAGAGAGAGAGAAAGAGAGAGAATGGCTTCTAAAAGAAAACCACCAAATGAAGGGCTCCAAGAAAGTAAGAAAATGATGGCTTTCAAGCAGAAAATAAAAGTATGAGGGAAACTGCAATAATGGCATTCAGGAATGCAGGGAAACTTGCCCTGGAGAACCTTGTCTATCTTAGTGAGCATGGGCTGTGAAGTAGAATTGTAGGAAATATGGTGTTTCTTTACCAGAGGAAAATGTTAGTTAAAAGGTAGTTTCTTAGGATTCAAAATCTAGAGACTACTTGCTTTGTGGCTTTGGGGTATTGGGGGACTGTACTGTTTGTTTTTAAAGCATTGTTGCTTTGTTTTTGGGCTACTTGTTATGTATTTCCTTTTCATAATCTTAGAAAACAATGGATGACATCAAAGAAAAGTATGCTATCTGCTTAGGAGTCTGTACCATGAATACAAATGAAGACGTAAAATGGGAAAAAAACTTATGAAACCTTCTCAGACATTGAAATACATAAAAAATCGGCTGGGCCTGGTGGTTCACACCTGTATTCCCAGCACTTTGGGAGGCCAACGTGGGCAGATCACTTGAGGTCAGGAGTTCGAGACTAACCTGGCTTACATGGCACAACCCTGCCTCTACTAAAAAAAAAAAAAAATTTTTTTTCTTCAAAAATTAGCTGGGCGTGGTGGTGGGCACCTATAATCCCAGCTACTCGGGAGTCTGAGGCAGAAGGCCAGGAAGGTGAAGGTTGCAGTGAGCCGAGATTGCACCACTACACTCCAGCCTGGGCGACAGAGCAAGATTGTCTCCAAAAAAAATACATATATAGGTATATATATATGTTATATATATATATATATATATGAAAAATCATTTTGTGTCTTTAAGACTAGAATTAGCAAGCAGGGTATATGGTATTCGGAATCAGAAACCTTGGGTTCTTGTCCTAATTCTGTCAACAGCTTTGTGGTTTTTGGCAGATCTTTCTTTGGACCTCAGTTTTTCCTCACGGGGAGTCAGACAGCATTCTTATAGCATATTTCAGCCACAAGATTTTTTAATGAGGGGTTGGGGGCCTCAGTCAGTTGAAGCATAATAGTGGAACATCCTTTTTTTTTTTTTTTTTTCAGACGGAGGAGTCTCACTCTGTTCAGGCTGGAGTGCAGTGGCGTGATACTGGTTCACTGCAGCCTCCACCTCCCAGGTTCAAGCAGTTCTGCCTCAGTCTCTTGAGTAGCTGGGACTGTAGGTGCATGCCACCACGCCCTGCCTAATTTTTTTATTTTAGTAGAAACGGGGTTTCACCATGTTGGCCAGGCTGGTCTCAAACTCCTGACCCCGTAATCCGCCCTCCTCGGCCTCCCAAAGTGCTAGGATTACAGGCATGAGCCACTGTGCCTGGCCTTTTAAATAAAAAAAAAGCAGCTCAGTGTTGTGGCTCACGCCTATAATCTCATACACTTTGGGAGGCCGAGGTGGGAGGATCACTTGATTCTGTCTCCACTAAAAATACAAAAAATTAGCCAGGCATGGTGGCACATGCTTGTAATCCTAGCTGTTTGGGAGGACCACTTGAACCAGGGAGGTGGAGGTTTCGGTGAGCTGAGATCGCACCACTGCACTCTAGCCTGGGAGACAGACTGAGACTCCGTCTAAAACAAAAATGAAAAACAGAAACTTGCACTGGGTACGGTGGCTGAAGCCTATAATCCCAACCACTTGAGTGGCTGGGTGGCTGAAGTGGGAGGATCCCTTGAGCCCAGAAGTTTGAGGTTGCAGTGAGCTATGATTGAGCCACTACACTCCAGTCTGGGTGAAAGAGCTAAATCCAGTCTCTAAAAAAACAAAAAACTTTAGAAGAGTTATGGATTTGTAGAAAGATTACGAAGATAGTACAGAGAATTCCTATATACCTCACATCTAGTTTCCCTTACTATTTGCCACTTACATTAATATTGTACATTTTTTATAATTAGTGAACAAATATTGATACTAGTATTGACGATATTTATAACCAAAGACCATACTTCATTCAGATTTCCTTTGTTTTTCCCACTGTCCTTTTCTGTTCCAGAATACCAAATTACATTCAGTTTCTTAGACTCCTTTTGTCTCCTCAGATTCCTCTTGGCTATGATAGTTTTTCAGACTTGCCTTCTGTTTGATGACTTTGACATTTTAAAGACATGGATCTTTGGGAGGAAGACAACAGGGGTTAAATTATTGTCTTTATCACATTGTGTCAAAGGTACATACCATCAACATAACTTGTCACTGCTGATGTTGACCATGATCGTCTGGCTGAGATAGTGTTTGCCAAATTTTCTCTGCTGTGTTATCCCTCCCTTTCCATAGCCCACAGGTAAGCATCAGGGATCGTGCTCCACCTTCTTGACAGCAGGCTGTCTGCCTAAATAACCTGGAATTTTGCATGGGAAATTGATCCCTCTTTATGTAATTCTTCATTCAGTTATATATTTGTATGAGTATAGACTCTTGGGTATTTATTTGTTTATTTATATTTTGGTGCCCTGACTCCAATACGGGGTATTTATTTTATACTCTTTTTATTGTTGGTGGTTTTTCTTTGATAGGGATGGGGTTTCCCTATATTGCCCAGGCTGGTCTCGAACCCCTAGGCTCACGGGATCCTCCTGCCTTTGCCTCCCAGAGTGCTAGGATTATAGGCATGAGCCACCATGACTGGCCTATATGCTTTGGATTATAATCCAGTGCCACTTATTTTCTTGCTCAGACTGTTCCTGTTCTGGCCATTGAGAGCTCTTTTAGTAGGCTCTGTGACATACCCCCATGATTGTGGGTTTTTATTATTGTTGTTGTTAATGTTACTGTTTTTGAGCACTTCTTTATTTGCAGTACTACAAGATGCTTCAGGCTTGGTGGGGTTTTTTTGGGTTTTTTTTTTTTTTTTTTTTTTGCTTTTTATAGAAATAGAAACAGGGTCTTACCATGTTGCCCAGGCTGGTCTCAAACTCCTGGGCTCAAGTGATCCTCTTGCCTTGACCTCCCAAAGTGCTGGGACTATAGGTGTGAGCCACTGCTTTGGCCTTTCAGAATTGTCTTGTATATTTCCTGCTCCAGTGCTAGAATCAGCCATTTCTTCAAGGAGCTTTGTTCCCTCTTTTGGAGAATGGTATTAGAAACTAAGATCTTGGTATTAGGTATGTTTATTGCTACTGGAATATAGGTTCTTCTTGGCTCTGCTAGCTGAAAGGAAGGAAATACGTGTGTGTGTCCTACCTGCCATGTATGCACATATCTATAAATATTTCTATATGTAACCCTGTGTATATTAAGCTGAACATGAGTTCATACTGATGTCTTTAATTCTCTTCTATTACCTGGTGAATTCCTCTAGCCTCCTTCCCTTCTTTATCTGTAAATTCCCCCTCCAACAGTGAGAAAGTGGCTCCCACCACCCATTTACTTAGTTGTTCAGTTACAATATACATGCATAGCAGTATCAGGATTATTAACCCGTATACTCATGGAAAACAGTGCTTTTTTTTTTCCTTCTGTAGCGACAGGGTCTCACTGTGTTGCCGAGGCTGGCTGGACTTGAACTCCTGGGCTCAAGTAGTCCTCCCACCTTGGCCTCCCAGAGTATTGGGATTGCCTGGCCAGAGCACTGCTTTCGTACAATCTAGTTTTACTGACTCTACTTTTCCAAAGTTACTTAAGTGAGCACCTTTTACCTCTGCCCTCTTCAGTGAGGTTGTTTCATAGATTTGTAATAGGTTTTTGTCACATTCTGTGTGCTATCCTTGGATCATTTGACCTTATAAATGATTTTTTAAAATATTTTATACATTAAGATTCACATTCTCAACCAGGCATGGTGGCTCACACCTGTAATCCCAGCATTTCGGGAAGCCAAGACGATCAGATTGCCTGAGCTTAGGAGTTCAAGACCAGCCTGGCCAACATGGCGAAGCCTCGTCTCTACAAAAAATAAAAAAAGTTAAAAAAATTAACTCTGCTATAAAGTTTTATGGGTTTGTACAAATGTATGATGTCATGTATCCACAATTATAGTATCATTAAGCATAATTTTACTGCCTAGAAAATAGCCCTGTGCAGAAAAAAGAAAATTGCCCTGTGCTTTTATCTATTCAGTCTAACTGCCCCTCCCAAGCCCCTGCCAACAGCTGATCTTTTTACCGTCTCTATAGTTTTGTCTTTTTCAGAATGGCATATACTTGGATTTATATAGCACGTCGCTTTTTCAGACTGGCTTCTTACACTTAGCAATATGCATTTAAGATTAATCCATTTTGGCCAGGCACAGTGGCTCACGCCTATAATCTTAGCACTTTGGGAGGCTGAGGCGGAAGTATCACTTGAGCCCTGGAGTTCGAGACCAGCCTGGGCAACATAATGAGACTTCATCTCAAAAAATTGTTTTGGCCGGGCACGGTGGCTTACTCCTGTAATCCCAGCACTTTGGGAGACGGAGGCAGGAGGATCACAGGGTCAGGAGATCAGGATCATCCTGGCTAACACAGTGAAACCTCGTCTCTACTAAAAATACAGAAAGTTAGGCCTGGTGCAGTGGCTCACACCTGTAATCCTATCACTTTGGGAGGCCGAGGCGGGTGGATCACAAGGTCAGGAGTTCGAAACCAGCTCTGCCAACATGGTGAAACTCTCTACTAAATTTCTCTACTAAAAATACAAAAAAATTAGCCAGGCATGAGGGCGTGTGCCTGTAGTCCCAGATACTCGGGAGGCTGAGGCAGGAGAATTGCTTAAACCTCGGAGGCAGAGGTTGCAGTGAGCCGTGATCGAGCCCCTGCACTCCAGTCTGGGTGACAGAGTGAGACTCCATCCCAAAAAAAAAAAAAGAAAAAAAAATTAGCTGGGCATGGTGGTATGCGCCTGTAGTCCCAGCTACTCGGGAGTCTGAGGCAGGAGAATTGCTTGAACCCAGGAGGCAGAGATTTTTTACAAAGTGCCCAGGTGTGATGGCACGTGCCTGTAAATCCCAGGTACTCAGGAGGCTGAGGTGAGAGGATTACTTGTGCCTGGGAGGCGGAGGTTGTAATCAGCTAAGACCATGCCACTGCACTCCAGTCTGGGCAACAGAGTGAGACCCTGTCTCAAATTATTTTTTATTTTTTATTTTTTATTTTAATGGAGTCTAGCTCTGTTGCCAAGGCTGGAGTGCAGTGGCGTGATCTTGGCTCACTGCAACTCTCCCTCCCAGGTTCAAGCGATTCTTCTGTCTCAGCCTCCCTAGTAGCTGGGACTACAGGTGCGTGCTGCCATGCCTGGCTAATTTTTGTAATTTTAGTAGAAATGGAGTTTCACCGTGTTAGCCAGGATGGTCTGGATCTCCTGACCTCGTGATTCATGCCCCCTCGGCCACCCAAAGTGCTGCGATTACAGGCGTGAGCCACCGTGCAGGCCAAAACAAAATTTTTATTTTTAATAAAAAAAGGGCAGGGAGTGGTGGCTCACGCCTGTAATCCCAGCACTTTGGGGGGCTGAGGCAGGTGGATTGCCTGAGCTCAGGAGTTCGAGACCAGCCTGGGCAATATGGTGAAACCCCGTCTCTACTAAAATATGAAAAAAATCAGCCGGGCATGGCAGTGTGTGTCTATAGTCCCAGCCACTAGGGAGGCTGAGGCAGGAAGAATTGCTTGAACCCAGGAGGCAGAGGTTGCAGTGAGCTGAGATCGCACCACTGCACTCCAGCCTGGGCAATGGAGCAAGACTCCGTCTCAAAAAAAAAAAGACTTATTCATATCTTTTTGTGGCTTGATAGCTAACTTCTTTTAATTGTTAAACAGTAATTCATTATATGGATGTGTTACAGTTTGTCCATTTACCTACTGAAGGAAATTTTAGTTGCTTCTAGTTTTGGACGATTATGAATAAAGCTACTGTAAACATTGATGTACAGGTTCCTCTGTATCCATAAATTCAAATTCATTCAGTACCTAGGAGTATGATTGCTGAATAGTATGGTAAGACTACATTGGCCTTTTTGAGAATCCACCAGACTGTTTTCAAAGTGGCTGTACTGTTTTGTAATTTCACTTGCAATCAATGAGAGTTGTGTCACATTCCTGACAGTTTTTTGGATTTTAGCCGTTCTAATAGATGATAGTGATACATGTTGAATACCCGTTATCTGAAATGTTTCAGACCAGAATTGTTTCAGATTTCAGATTTTTCTGGATTTTGAAATATTTGTATTATACTTAAGGTTCAGCATCCCTTTCCAAAAATCTGAAATTTGAAATGCTCCAATGAGTATTTTTGTTGAGTATCAGGTCGGCACAGGTTGCTGATTTCGGAGCTCTTCAGATTTCAGAATTTTGGATTAGGAGTATGCAACCTATATTGCATTGTTGTTTTACTTTGCAATCCCTAGTGACAAATGATGTTGAGCATCTTTTTCTGTGCTTTTTGCCATTGGCATATTTTTTCTTTTGAGTCAAGATCTCATTCTGTCACCCAGGCTGGGGTGTAGTGGCACAATCTTGGCTCACTGCAGCCTCCTCCTCCCAGGGCACGAGTGATCCTTCCACCTCAGCCTCCTGAGTACTGGGACCACAGGCATGCGCCTCCATGCCCCGCTAATTTTTTGTATTTTTGGTCAAGAAGGGGTTTCGCAATGTTGCCCAGGCTGGTCTCGAACTCCTGAGCTCAAGCGATCCTCCTGCCTCAGCTTTCCAAAATGCTAGGATTACAGGTGTGAGCCACTGTGCCTGGTCCATGGCATATTTTTTTTTCATGGGGTTTCTGTTCACATCTTTTGCCCAGTTTTTAATTGTTTTCTTGTTGTTGAGTTTGAGTTCTTTATGTACTTTGAAACAAGTCCCTTATCAGGTGTTGTTTTGCAAGTATTTTCTTGCAATATGTGAAGTTGTCTTTTTTTTTTGGGGGGGAGACAGAGTCTTGCTCTGTCACCCAGGCTGGAGTGCAGTGGCGCAATCTTGGCTCACTGCAGTCTTTGCCTCCTGGGTTCAAATGATTCTCCTGCCTCAGCCTCCTGAGTAGCTGGGACTACAGCTGTGTGCCACCATGCCTGGCTAATGTTTTGTATTTTTAGTAGAAACAGGGTTTCACTGTGTTAGCCAGGATGGTCTCGATATCCTGACCTCGTGATCCGCCCAGCCTCAGCCTCCCAAAGTGCTGGGATTATAGGCATGAGCCACTGTGCCCAGCCCCCCCCCTTACTTTTTTTTTTTTTTTTTTTTTTTTAAGAGACAGGGTCTTGGTTTGTCACCCAGGCTGGAGTACAGTGGCATCATCACAGCCCTCTATCCTCCATCTCCTGAGCTCAAGTGATTCTCCCACCTCAGCCTCCCAAGTTGCTGGAACTATAGGCATGTGCCACCACACTTGGCTAATTTTTAATTTTTTTTGTAGACACAAAGTATGACCAGATTGCCCAGGCTGGTCTCGAACTCCTGGGCTCAAAGGATCCTCCTGCCTTGGTCTCCCAAAGTGTTAGGATTATAGCCATGAGCTACTGCGCTTGGCTTATATATTTTTTTTATTCTATTGCATCATCTTAGAAGATTTACCTTTTTTCTAAAAACTTAATTGGATAAAATGGCAGCCATGGTTGTGAATCAGTGTACCATCTGTGTTTATGAAGGAGCCCCCTAATTCACCTTAATTCCGTTTCTTTTTTGTTTTTGCAGGGGTTGGGGAGGTGAACTTTGCCTGGAAAATACTCGTTTCCATTGTAAATAAGAGAGCAAAAATTTTTATTCATTAATTTTTTTTTTTGAGACGGAGTCTTGCTCTGTTGCCAGGCTGGAGTGCAGTGGTGCGATCTCAGCTCACTGCAACCTCTGCTTCCTGGGTTCAAGCGATTCCCCTTCCGCAGCCTCCCAAGTAGCTGGGACTACAAGCATGCACCACCACGCCCGGCTAATTTTTAGTATTTTACTAGAGGCAGGGTTTCACCATGTTGGCCAGGATGGTCTCCATCTCCTGATCTCATGATCCGCCCGCCTCAGCCTCCCAAAGTGCGGGGATTACAGGCGTGAGCCACTGCACCCGGCCTTATTTATTTTTTTAGAGACAGGGTCTTGCTCTGTCATCGAGGCTAGAGTGCAGTGGTGTAATTATTGCTCACTGCAGTCTCAAACTCCTGCGCTTACTGGTTCAGGTGATCTTCCTGCCTCAGCCTCCTGAGTAGCTGGAACTACAGGCAGATGATACTACTATCAGCACTTTTTTTTTTTTTTTTTTAATTTTTCATAGATACTTCGCTTTGTTGCCCAGGCTGTTCTAGAACTCCTGAGCTCAAGCTTTCCTGCTTCCACCTCACAGAGTTCTGGGATTACAAGCATGAGCTACCATGCCAACCAGGAGGCCAGAAATTGAGCTCAACTTTCTCTTCCTCCCTCCCTCCCTCTCTCCCTTTCCACTTTCCCTCTTTTCCACTTCCCCTCCCCTCCTTTGTAAAAATTTGTGGTATCTCAGTAGCTGGGACCACAGGCATGCTCCTCTTAACAGTTTTTAAACCTGCACTTCAGTAGTGTTAAGCATATTTATACATTGTTGTGAAACATCTTCTGGATTTCTTTCATCTTGCAGAATTGAAAATATCCCCTTAAACGACTCTCCTTTGCCCCCTCCTATCAGCCCTTGGTAACCACCATTCTATTTCTATAGCTGTGAATTTCACTATTTAGATATTTCGTATCTAAAGAAAGTGAAATAATAAAGACATTCGTTTGTGAATTGGTTATTTTACTTAGCATATTGTTTTCAAGGTTCATCCATGTTATAGCAGGTGATGGGATTGCCTTCCTTTTTGAGGTTGAATAGTATTCCACTGTATGCCTATACCACATTTGGTTTAATCATTCATCCATTGATGGACATTTGGGTGGCTTCCACCTCTTGACTGTTGTGGGTAGTACCACTATGACCATAGGTCTGCAAATATCTCTGAAACTATTCTTTCTTTTTCTGTTTGTTTGTTTGAGACAGTGTTGTTCTGTTACCCAGGCTGGAATGCAGTGGTGCCATCACAGCTCAGTTTATTTTTTATTTTTGAGAAAGTTACCCAGGCTGCAATGTAGTATGTGATCTTGGCTCACTACAACCTCTGCCTCCCAGGTTCAAGCGATTCTCCTGCTTCAGCCTCCCAAGTAGCTGGGATTACAGGCACACACCACTATGCCCAGCTGATTTTTTTTTTTTCTGAGATGGAATTTTATTTTTGTTGCCCAGGCTGGAGTGCAATGGCATGATCTCAGCTCACTGCAACCTCCACCTCCCAGATTCAAGTGATTTTCCTGTCTCGGCCTCCTGAATAGCTGAGATTACAGGCATGCGCCACTAGCCTGGCTAATTTTGGTCTCCATGTTGGTCAGACTGGTCTCAAACTCTCAACCTCAGGTGATCCACCTGCCTCGGCCTCCCTAAGTGCTGGGATTACAGGCGTTGAGCCACCATGCCTGGCCCGCGCAGCTAAATTTTGTATTTTTAGTAGAGACAGGGTTTTGCCATGTTGGCCAGGCTGGTCTTGAATTCCTAACCTCAGGGGATCTGCCTGCCTGGGCCTCCCAAAGTGCTGGGATTACTGGCATGAACCACCATGCCTGGCGTATTTATTTATTTATCTATTTCAGATGGAGTCTCTCTCTGTGACCCAGGCTGGAGTGCAGTGACTCCATCTCGGCCCACTGCAACCTCCACCTCCCAGGTTCAAGCAATTCTCCTCCCTCAGCCTCCTGAGTAGCTGGGGCTATAGACATGCTCGGCTAATTTTTTGTATTTTAGTAGAGATGGGGTTTCACCATGTTTACGTGGCTGATCTCGAACTCTGGAGCTCAGTCTACCAGCCTTGGCTTCCCAAAGTGCTAGGATAACAGGCATGAGCCACCACACCCTTCCCAATGGCTCACTTTAGCTTTAACCTCTCAGGCTCAAGCAGTCCTCCCACCTCAGCCTCCTGAGTAGCTGAGACCACAGGTGTATGCCACCATGCCTGGCTAAAATTTTCTTCTGTTGGTTTTTTTGTAGAGACAGGATTTATTATTATTATTTTTTTTGTAGAGACAGGGTCAGGATACATTGCCCAGGCTGGGAAATAAGGTCTTGACTAACGGGAGTTGAAGATTCTTGGGGGAATAGCACGTAGAGCAGCTATAGAGGGAGAGGGTGCTGATTGCTAGCCAAAAGACTTAGAGATTTTTGCAAACATGGACTCAATGATTGTTTTTGGGTGATGAGTCTCTCTTGGTACATGTAGAATAGCTTGAAAGAGGAGGAAGAAACTAGAGCCCGTAGTAATATAAGGTAACATTAAGTATCCTGATGTCAGTAATGGAGAAGGATGAAAGACTAGGATTGATTGGGTGACTGTGTGGGCATCTTCTCCTTGTTTTCTCCCCCATCTTTTAGCTGTACCTTCTCAGGCTCAAAAATGAAAATTTACTTACTACCAACCAGTTTTTATTTCTTTAGATCTGTGGTCCTTTCAAAGAGAGCCCATTACCACTCAAGATATGTCTAATATACTACACAGGGCCCTTACTTGGTTAGAGAATAATAATAAATAAACAGATTTTAAAAAGCATCTTGTTCTTGGTTTAATATTCTTGTTGAGTTCTAAAACAGTAATTTGAAAACATTTCTATTGATGTTATTCGAGCAATAGTATCCATATAAAGCCTTTAATGTGAGAGGAGTTATCTCCTGTTATCTTTTCATTGTAGTGTTTTAACAGGTACCTATTGTAAATTAGTGTATGAAAGGGCTTTTGTCCGTTGTAAAGCACTTTACAAATGCAAAAGTTTGTTGGAAATTGTATTTGAATGCCCTACATCTGTGTAACCAGTACAATATTTTCTCTATGTGGACAGTTGTGTATGTTTGAGTTTTATTTTGAAATTTTCTTGATATTGAATCTTTTTACTGATTTTAGGGAAACCCTTTAATCTCTCTAGTCTGCCTTTCCTTATCTATAAAATGAAATAATAAGTTCTTTTTAGCTCTTCGATTTGAAAACTTTAATTTTAAATGAGAGTTTAGTGGTCTTGATGAAGTTTGATAGGAGGCAATACATTTAACTGATTTTGCTCTTTTTATGTGTAGATCATGGAAGGGAAGTGGTTGCTGTGTATGTTACTGGTACTTGGAACTGCTGTTGTTGAGGCTCATGATGGACATGATGATGATGTGATTGATATTGAGGATGACCTTGATGATGTCATTGAAGAGGTAGAAGATTCAAAACCAGATACCACTGCTCCTCCTCCATCTCCCAAGGTTTGAAATGGTCTTTGAATCTATTCCTTTTACCTCTTGAGATGATAAAATTATGAATATAGCCAGGCGCGGAGACATGTACTCTCAACTACTCAGGAGGCTTAGGCCAGGAGTGTGAGTCCAGCCTGGGCAACACAGGGAGATGCCATCTCTTATAAAATATAAAAGGAACATCAAGAAGAGATAAATTTGGATCCTTTTCAAAGGGAAAGCAAAATTTGCTAAAATACTTATTGATCCCTCTGGCAGCTTTTGTTATATTTTGTTAGAGGCCAAGTATATGGATTGAATTTGAAAGCCAACTATGAAATTTTTGTGACAGTTGAAAGCAAACCAGGAGAATAAATTCTAGGTAAAAAGGCATGTTGCTGAAAATTTAAATTTTTAATTCATTTATATATTTGACACAGGTCACCTACAAAGCTCCAGTTCCAACAGGGGAAGTATATTTTGCTGATTCTTTTGACAGAGGAAGTCTGTCAGGGTAAGTGTTTTCCAGAGAAATATATCTTAGATTCAAACATTATGTAAATAAGATGAGAGAGTGGATTCCTTTTTGGATAGTATCTTACATGGTGAAATGTCTAACTTTATTTTATTTATTTATTTATTTTTTTGAGATGGAATTTCGCTCATTTTGCCCAGGCTGGAGTGCAATGGCATGACATCAGCTCACTGCAACCTTTGCCTCCTGGGTTCAAGCAATTCTTCTGTCTCAGCCTCCCAAGTAGCTGGGATTGCAGGCATGTGCCATCACGCCCAGCTAATCTTTGTGTTTTTTTAGTAGAGACAGGGTTTTGCCACGTTGGCCAGGCTGGTCTTGAGCTCCTGACCTCAGGTGATCCACCTGCCTCGGCCTCCCAAAATGTTGGGATTATAGGGGTGAGCTACTGTGCCCAGCCTGAAATATCTAACTTTAATGTCTTCAGTGTTAAAATCCATGTAGGAAAATAGTCCTTTGGTATTTGTGGTTTTTACATCCATTCCTTTCCCTCCCCCCACTCTACCCTATATTTTGTTCTTTGATGGAGAAAAAAAATTTTCTCTTCATCTTAAAACATCAGTGGAATTATCTCATAGGTTTGGTATTTTTTCTTACAGGTTTGTGAGTTTAAGATAATGTATTATCATTAGTTGCGTGACAGATTTTAAAATTGAAATTAGAGTGGCTACAATAGGCTAAGAGCAGAGTAGGTCCTACTTTTATGAGTATTTTACATAGTTTTCCCTCATAAGTCAACTGTCATTTAAGACTGATTTTGGAATTTGTGTTAATTACAGGTGGATTTTATCCAAAGCCAAGAAAGATGATACTGATGATGAAATTGCCAAATATGATGGTGAGAATTCCATTTGGTTTAGATATAATAGCAGATAGACGTTTGACATGTTGTCTGCATGGCATTTCCTAAGACTAGTTTAAAAGGAAATAATAAGCTTTAAGATTTTTCCATGGAAGTTTTGCCATCTTTGTGTGTTTCCTAATAATTCTTCCTTTTTATTTTATTTTTAACTTTTATTTAAGGTTTAGAGGTTCATGTGTGGCCTTATATTTAATAAGATTAGACCTATTTAATCACTTGTGCTGCTGAATGTTGGAAATAGGTCATTTCTAGACAGTAGTATAATACACTACAGTTTTAAAAAGAACATATCTTAATAATATTTGTCAAAGTGTGTTTATTTATTTATTATGTATTTATTTTTTCTGGGATGGAGTCTCACTCTGCCACCCAGGCTGCTGGCAAAATCTTGGCTCATTGCAACCTCCGTTTCTTGGGTTCAAGCGATTCTCCTGCCTCAGCCTACCAAGTAGCTGGGGTTATAGGTGCCCATCACCACGCCTGGCTAATTTTTGTGTTTTTAGTAGAGACAGGGTTTCACCGTGTTGACAGGCTGGTCTCAAACTCCTGACCTTGGGTGATCCACCTGCCTCAGCCTCCATAAGTGCTGGGATTACAGGTATGAGCCACCACGCCTGGCCCAGTATAATAGATTTATACAACTAGGAGTGGGGCTTTTGGGGGGGGATTTTTTTTTTTTTTTTTTGCCATTTTAAGGGTAGTCAGAGGCAGAGTTAAGGAGTGGAACTTTTTTGTGTTGTCTTGTAGGAAAGTGGGAGGTAGATGAAATGAAGGAATCAAAGCTTCCAGGTGATAAAGGACTTGTATTGATGTCTCGGGCCAAGCATCATGCCATTTCTGCTAAACTGAACAAACCCTTCGTATTTGACACCAAGCCTCTCATTGTTCAGTAAGTGAAATGCTTGTTGGATAAAGCTTTCTAGAAAGGGTAATCTTAGAAGACATTATACAACTTTTACTCTGTGTTAAAAAATTATTTTGCAAATAGTGATCAGATTAAAAAACATGAGATTATGTAAGTTGTATTAGAGATTTTTGGGTGAGTTTAAACACCTTGTAATTAATATTTTTTCCTGCCCAAAAAATTATTTTGAAACAAACTGATTACTCATTTTCCTGACTAAATAACTTGCAGATTGTACAGAACATATTTACTGGAAATGTGCATTAATGTTCAATTTATTTATTTTTGTGGGATTTGGTAGCTATTTTAAAACAATAGAAGATGGAATCCTTTGTAAGGGTAAACAAACATTTGACCTATCATAAAACATGACTAAGATGAGGGAACGAGTACATTAAAAGAGTTTAGATCTTTCAGAATGCCATACGATTTTCTGCTTTTCTCTCTGACATTAGGTATGAGGTTAATTTCCAAAATGGAATAGAATGTGGTGGTGCCTATGTGAAACTGCTTTCTAAAACATCAGAACTCAACCTGGTATGTAATCCCCATTTCTGGAATGTGGCTGGACACCCACTATTACCTTGTAAGAATTATGTAATTTTGTAATACTTGTGAAAAATAAAGGCTTCCTCCCCTGCTGTTTAACTCTTTTGGTGAGTTGGGAATATTGACTTTGACATTAATGTGCTTTCTATTTGAAGTGTGAATCTCTAAGTTGTTACCAGCTGTTTTTATCTGAATTTCTGTTTTTGCTTCTGTGTAAATTTTGGTTTTAGCAAGCTTATTTTTTTGTTTTATGAGAGAAGCAATAACTTTCTAAATATGTGCATTACTTTTAAGCACTTAAATATGTTATTTTAAATTTACTGATGATTGCTGATTATTCCTTTTCACTAAGCCTTATAATTAGCTTTTCCTTTAACTGTCAATATATTTGGAATTTTATAAGAATTATTAGACACTTTTGAAATGTTGCTTTTGAACACTTTGACTAGAGTGGTTTCAAATAAACCTTTTTTGCTTCTGAAGGATCAATTCCACGACAAGACCCCTTATACGATTATGTTTGGTCCAGATAAATGTGGAGAGGACTATAAACTGCACTTCATCTTCCGGCACAAGAACCCCAAAACGGGTATTTATGAAGAAAAGCATGCTAAGAGGCCAGATGCAGATCTGAAGACCTATTTTACTGATAAGAAAACACATCTTTACACACTAAGTAAGAAAAACCATTTGTTTGGGGGCTTATGGCGTTACACATCCATTTAACTTAAAGATTGTATATCTGGCTGGGTGTGGTGTCTCTTGTCTGTAATCCCAGCACTTTAGGAGGCTGAGATGGGTGGATCACCTGAGATCAGGAGTTCGAGACCAGTTTGGCCAAAATGGTGAAACTTCATCTCTACTAAAAATACAAAAAAATTAGCCTGGCATGGTGGTGGGCACCTGTAATCCCAGCTACTTATAAAGTCCAGCCCGTAGGCTGAGGCAGAGAATTTCTTGAACCTGGGAGGCAGCGCTGAGATCTGCCACTGCATTCCAGCCTGGTGACAGAGCAAGACTTCATCTCAAAAAAAAAAAAAAAAGTAATAGGTGTTTTTTATGTCCTATAAAGAGCTTTGCTGGCCTACCTAATTTCTTCCCCTTTTTTTTTTTGTTGATAAATGTTGAATAATAAATTATATGTACAGTTATACATAAATCCAATAAAAATAGACATGTTTTCCAGAAGTGTCCATAAATCCAATAAAAATAGACAATTTTTCAGAAGTATCTTGTAATTCAGCTTCCAAGTTTATGTATAATTGTCCAATACCTAGACAGTTGACAATTAAGTTGAGTCCTTTGGATATATGTTTTTTTTTTGGTTTGTTTATTGAAGCTTTTCTTGCCAGTTTGAGATAATAAATAAACATGCCTCTTTATGAAGAATATAATAGCCTTTTTTATTTTTTATTTTTAGGCGGAGTCTTGCATACCCAGGCTGGAGTGCAGTGGCCTGATCTTGGCTCACTGCAACCTCTGCCTCCTGGGTTCAAGTGATTCTGATGCCTCAGCCTCCAGAGTAGCTGGGATTACAGGCTCATGCCACCATGCCCAGCTAATTTTTGTGTTTTTCAGTTTTAGTTAACAGCCAAACACGCTAACCCATTGTGCCACAGAGATCAGTTTTTGTATTTTTAGTAGAGACAGAGCTTCACCCTGTTGGCCAGTCTGCTCTCAAACTGCTGACTTCAAGTGATCCCCCCACCTCAGCCCCCGAAAGTGCTGGGATTACAGGTGTGAGCCACTGCACCTGGCCTAGAATATAATAATTTTTCTTTTTTTGTGCTATAGAGTCTCGCTCTGTTGCTCAGGTTGGAGTGCAATGGCATGATCTCACCTCACTGCAACCTCTGTCTCCCCAGTTCAAATGATTCTTCTGCCTCAGCCTCCCGAGTAGCTGGGACTACAGGCATGCACCACCATGGCCGGCTAATTTGTTTGTATGTTTAGTAGAGTTGGGGTTTCACCATGTTGGTCAGGCTGATCTCAAACTCCTGACCTCAAATGATCCGCCTCCCTCTGCCTCCCGGAGTGCTGGGATTACAGGCATGAGCCACCACACCTGGCCAGAACTTTCTTAACAACACAGAGTGTGAAGTTCTTCCTCAAAAAAGCATTCATTTTCATTACCACTGACACAGCAGCATAGGATTCCTTGTCTGAATGTGCTATAACCTGATCAGTCGCATATTAGATATTTAGGTGTGGAATCCAGGCTTTGGTATATATCACACTTAAGATGCTTTTATGGGGCCCATGGGGCTGGGTGCGGTGGCTAACGCCTGTAATCCTAGCACTTTGGGAGGCTGAGGTGGGTGGATTGCCTGAGCTCAGGAGTTGGAGACCAGCCTGGGCAACATGGCAAAACCCCATCTCTACTTAAAATACAAAAAATTAGCGGGGTGTGGTGGCACGGGGCTGCCTGTAGTCCCAGCTACTCTGGAGGCTGAGGCAGAAGAACTGCTTCAACCTGGGAGGCGGGAGTTGCAGTTAGCCCAGATGACACCACCACACTCCAGCCTGAGTGACAGAGCGAGACTCTGTCTAAAATAAAATTTTAAAAAATGCTTTTATGGATTTAAAATTGTTTTTTCATTTTGCATGGGTGTTAAAAATAGAACCGTGAGGCCGGGTGCAGTGGCTCACGCCTGTAATCCCAGCACTTTGGGAGGCCGAGGTGGGTGGGTTATGAGGTCAGGAGATTGAGACCATCCTGGCCAACATGGTGAAACCCCATCTCTACTAAAATACAAAAAATTAACCGGACATGGTGGCGAGCACCTGTAGTCCCAGCTACTCAGGAGGCTGAGGCAGGGGAATCGCTTGAACCTGGGAAGCAGAGATTGCAGTAAGCTGAGATTGCGCCACTGCACTCCAGCCTGGCGACAGAGTGAGACTCTGCCTTAAAAAAAAAAGTAGCACTGTGAGTCGATATGCGATTTTTTTTTCTTTTCTTTTTTTAGACAGTCTTGCTGTGTTGCAGGCTGGAGTGCAGTGGCCCAATCTCGGCTCACTGCAACCTCCACCTCCCGGGTTCAAGCAATTCTCCTGCCTCAGCCCCCCGAGTAGCTGGGACAGGTGGGTGCCACCATGCCCACCTAATTTTTTGTATTTTTAGTAGAGACAGGGTTTCACCAAGTTGGCCAGGGTGGTCTCAATCTGTTGACCTTGTGATCCGCCTGCCTTGGCCTCCCAAAGTGCTGGCATTATAGGCGTGAGCCACCGCGCCTGGCCAACATGCATTTTAATAAATTAGAGGTTTGTGTTATTTCAATAATAATATCAGCTCTATTAAAAGTGAAGAAATGGACCTTTTGTACTGGGAAGTTGTTATAAGTTATTTGTCTGCTGACTGGTGTGTAATGAGTTGTATAAAACCAATGATCGTGTTACTTTATGTAGGTTTTATGATTTTTGTGTGTGTGTGTATGTGTGTCTATGAAGTCTTTGGTGTTACAGATTTTAACTGTCATTTGCTGTAATTCTGAGAAACCTGAGGAACTAAGCATTTATGTTTTGTGCATAAGGAAAAGGTCATTAAGTTGCCCAAGATCCCAGAGCCAGGCATTGTTCTTACCACAGAGCCTCAGGTCATGATACTTCCATGCTGTTTCTTCAAGTTAGAGGTCATGATCTTTTCTATTACGGTAAAGAGAGCTTGGGAAATTGACTATTTTTAATTGCATTTATTTTTTTTCAGTCTTGAATCCAGATAATAGTTTTGAAATATTAGTGGACCAATCTGTTGTGAACAGTGGAAATCTGCTAAATGACATGACTCCTCCTGTTAATCCTTCACGTGAAATTGAGGACCCAGAAGACCAGAAGCCTGAGGATTGGGATGAAAGACCAAAAATCCCAGATCCAGAAGCTGTCAAGCCAGATGACTGGTGAGTCTTGGGGAGCTGTCTTCAATTATAAGGGAGCATTTCATATATTCCATGTGGCTTGAACAACCAAATGTTGGTTGAGTAAGCTCTGATAATTTCAATAATCCGTGATGCAATCTAACCTGTAGAGGAAATACAGGGTACTATAGCTGAGAAGGGGCTATAATACTATATATAGTGTCGTCATCTGGTTTGACTCACCATTTTATAAGCCGTAAAATGCCACAGTTGATAGAGTTTGTCCATGGTGACACTGTTGGTTTGTGGCAGAATCTCACATCCCTTGGCCTGACTACTCCAGTGCTTCTGTGAATTCACATTTAAAGCCAAAGTCCTGAAGTGTTAAATTTTAATTTGAAAAATAACCTTTTTCCTGTTTACACAATACTTAGTTCTCTGTTGTGGGTTGGGCGGTAGAATACAAAGCCACAAGGACACCACCATCTGCCTACACAGAGCTTGCAGTCCAGTTGTGAGGCATGTTGTTGGTATGTGGTACGGTAAGAGTTCATGAGAAGGTGCCACGGGGGACCAGAGTACCAGGTGTGCCTAACCCAGGCATGGTTTCTTGGAGCAGAGCAGATCAGATTGAGACTTGGAAGTGAGGTGAGAGTTAAGGAGTTGGTGAATATGGGAAGGGGTGTTCCTGATTGAAGAATGTCATCTGCAGAAGTAAAGGAGCAGCAATGAGCTTGACATGCAGGGGAGAAATTAGGTGGCCTTTTATATAGGGTGCACATTGGAGAGTAGGAGAAATTAAGATAGCTGGGGCTGGATTCTCGTATATGGCTATCTTTGAACAAAGAAATTCTTACTCTTTGTAAAAGTATCCTCCTATGCTTAGCAGTTAAATTCTAGATGATCTTTTTCCTCCCTGAAAGGTGAGATACATGTAACTGAACTTACATGCTGCACTAGTATAAATGCCAAGTTTATTTGTATATTTGGTGTCTATTAGATTTGGACTTAGCCTTGTTCAGTATTATATTCCTTAACTAGCTTTATCACCTAAGAAGGCCCCTGTACGCATTAAACAGTCACTCCCTGTTTCCTCCCCCCCTCAACTCCCAGCATCCACTAACCCGCTTTCTGCTTCCCTGCATTTGTCCACTTTGTGCATTTCATATGAATGGAATCATACAGTATGTGGCTTTCTCTGTCCAGTTTCTTTCACTTAACACAGTGTTTTCCAGATTTATCTGTGTTGAAGCATATATCAGTACTGCATTCCTTTTTTATGATTAATACTCTACTGTGTTGATAATGCCACATTTTATTTATCCATCCCTTGGTGGACATTTATTTAGGTTGTTTCCTCCTTTTTGTCTGTGATTATGAATGATGGTGCTATGAATGTTCATGTACTGGTTTTTATATAAATATGTTTTTTCTTTTTTTTTTTAAGACATGGTCTCTCTGTGTTTCCTAGGCGGGAGTGCAGTGGTATGGTCACAGCTTATTGCAACTTCTGCCTCCTGGGGTCAAGTGATCCTCTCCCGCCTTAGCCTCCCAAGTAGCTGGGACTGCAGGCGTGCACCACTATGCCCGGCTAATTTTTGTATTTTGTTTGTTTGTTGAGATAGAGTCTTACTTTGTCTTCAAGACTGGAGTGCAGTAGCATGATCTTGGCTCACTGCAACCTCTGCCTCCCAGGTTCAAACAATTCTCATGCCTCAGCCTCCCAAGTAGCTGGGACTACAAGTGCGCACCACTGCACCTGGCTAATTTTTGTATTTTTAGTAGAGACAGGATTTCACCATCTTGGCCAGGCTGGTCTGTAACTTCTGACCTCAAGTGATCTGCTGGCCTCAGCCTCCCACACTGCTAGGATTACAGGCATGAGCCACCGTGCCTGGCTGTGGTTTTTTTTTTTTTTGTTTTGTTTTGTTTGGTGATGGAGTTTCACTCTTGTTGCCCAGGCTACAGTGCAGTGGTGCGATCTCAGCTCACTATAACCTTTGCCTCCCGGGTTCAAGCTGTTCTCCTGTCTTAGCCTCCTGAGTAGCTGGAATTATAGGTGCATGCCACCACGCCCAGCTAATTTTTGTATTTTTTTAGTAGAGACAGGGTTTCATCATATTGGTCAGGCTAGTCTTGAACTCCTGACCTCAGGTGATCTGTCTGCCTCAGCCTCCCAAAGTTCTGGGATTGTAGGCATGAGCCACTGTGCCCGGCCTTGTGTATTTTTTTTTTTTTACTAGGGACTGGGTTTCACCTTGTTGCCCAGGCTGGTCTTGAACTCATGACCCCAAGTAATCCTCCTGCCTCAGCCTCTCAAAGTGCTGAGATTACAGGCATGAACCACCCTGCCTAGCTATAGACATATATTTTCATTTCTCTTGGGTATATATACCTAAAAGTCAAATTGCTGGGTCATGTGGTAACTGTTTAACTTTTTGAGAAACTGCCGCAAATCAGCAGTACCATTTTACTTTTCCACCAGCAGTGTATGAGGATTTCAATTTCTCTATATTCTTTCCAATGTTTTTTTTTTTTTTTTTTTTTTTATAAAGACGGGGTTTCACCATGTTGGTCAGGCTGGTCTTGAACTCCCGACCTCAGGTGATCCGCCCACCTTGGCCTCCAAAGTGCTTGGATTACAGGCGTGAGCCACCACGCCCGGCCCCAATGTTTGTTTTTATGAGTCTTTTTTATTATAGCCATCTTGGTACTAAGTGGTATCGTGGTTTTGATTTGCATTCCCCCGATAGCTGATAATGTTAAGCATCTTTTCATGTGCTTATTATGTATTTGTATTGTATATTTGTGTATCTTCTTTGGAGAAATGTCTATTAAAATCGTTTGCCCATTTTTAAATTGGGTTGTCTTTATATTAAGTTGTAATAAGTTCTTTTACTAAGCCCTTAGCAGATATATGATTCACAAGTATTTTCTAATAGGAATTATTTTAAATTTTGAGATTAAGACCAAAATATTTTTAGAATACTGTTTCTGGGGCCGGGCGCGGTGGCTCAAGCCTGTAATTCCAGCACTTTGGGAGGTGGAGGCGGGCGGATCACGAGGTCAAGAGATCGAGACCATCCTGGCCAACATGGTGAAACCCCGTCTCTACTAAAAATACAAAAAAAAAGTAGCTGGGTGTGGTGGCGCACGCCTGTAGTCCCAGCTACCCAGGAGGCTGAGGCAGGAGAATTGCTTGAACCCGGGAGGTGGAGGTTGCAGTGAGCTGAGATTGCGCCACTGCACTCCAGCCTGGTGCCTGGCGACAGAGCAAGACTCTGTCTCAAAAAAAAAAGAATACTCTGTTTCTGATCCACAAAGCAAGAGTACACTGTGACCAGTGTTGTCGTAACTGGCTTTTTCTTTTGTGTTTAAGGGATGAAGATGCCCCTGCTAAGATTCCAGATGACGAGGCCACAAAACCCGAAGGCTGGTTAGACGATGAGCCTGAGTATGTACCTGATCCAGACGCAGAGAAACCTGAGGATTGGTAAGAACTTCAGTTAACTTTTTAAATTACCTGGTTTTTGAGATGGAGTCTTGCTCTATCTCCCACGCTGGAGTTCAGTGGCACAGTCTTGGCTCACTGCAACCTTCAGCTCCTGGGTTCAAGCGATTCTTCCTGCATCACCCTTGTGAGTAGCTGGGGTTACTGGTGCGTGCCACCATACCCAGCAAATTTTTGTATTTTTTTGTATTTTTAGTAGAGATAGGCTTTCACCATGTTGGCCAGGGTGGTCTCAAAGTGCTGACCTCAAGTGATCTCCTGCCTTGGCCTCCCAAAGTGCTGGGATTACATGCGTGAGCCACCACACCTAGCATAAGTACCTGTTTTTATTGAAGTCAAAGTTAATACTTAAATATAGCCAACTTCCCAAATTTCAGGGTAGAATTTGACTATTTTAGTTATATAGTCTTCTTTTTTAAAAAATGTATTTTTTCTGAAAAACTGTTGTTACTGGAAATACAGAAACACAGGAGAAGGTGGTCTGATACTTTGAAAACATTTCAGCAGGATCTTGGCAGCCCTGGGCCAGCCAGCTGCTTATAGTCCTGCATCACAGAACCTGTTTATAATTTGTTGTGTGTACCTCCAAAGGGATGAAGACATGGATGGAGAATGGGAGGCTCCTCAGATTGCCAACCCTAAATGTGAGTCAGCCCCTGGATGTGGTGTCTGGCAGCGACCTATGATTGACAACCCCAATTATAAAGGCAAATGGAAGCCTCCTATGATTGATAATCCCAGCTACCAGGTTTGTGCCTCTTGATGGTTGAGTTTCTTTCATTAATCTGTTTGTATTCAGATAGAAGTTTTATCTAGAGTGAGGCTGCCAGGATGGTCATTATATTCAAGCTATTGAATTAAAAGCAGAAAGTAAACTTCCTAAGTTGAAAGAGAGCTTAATGGGTTAGGTATTGCAAAGATAAACCTAGAAATTGGAGAGAATAACTTTGTTTAACTTTCTTTTTTTTTCGAGACAGAGTCTCCCTCTATTGGCCATGCTGGATGGGGTGCAGTGGTGCAGTCTTGGCACAGTGCCATCTCTGCCTCCTGGGTTCAAGTGGTTCTCCTGCCTCAGCCTCCCGAGTAGCTAGGAGTATAGGTGCACATCACCTCACCTGGCTAATTTTTTATTTCTAGTGGACCCCGAGTGTTACCATGTTGGCCAGGGTGGTCTCGAACTCATGACCTCAGGTAATCCATCTGCCTTAGCCTGCCAAAGTGCTGAGATTACAGGCGGGAGCTACCATGGCCAGCCAAGAATAACTTTCATAGTTACTTGGTAACTATATTTTTTTAAAAAAGAAAATGGAAAACTGTTGTTTTGGGTACCCTGCTCTTGGGTGCCAGGGTTGCTTCAGCCATAGGATCCAAAGCTCAGTCTGGGCAATCTGTGATGTGGTGAGTAGAGGAGTGTGGTATGAGTCAGCATCTTGACTACTTCAAGTCAGCTCACTGCTTGTCCTCGATGTTTACAACTATAAAAAGACTGAAGGCCAAAGGAGATGGTGAGGATACAAGTAGTAAGGTTATGAAACTTTGGATCTCATGCAGAAATGTATACCCTCAGACCTTTGTTCCTTTTGTCTTTCTAGCCTAGTAAAATCATTATCTCTGCAAACAGTGGCATTTAAAAAAAAATTTTTTTTTGAGACAGTCTCCCTCTTGTTGTCCAGGTTAGAGTGCAGTGGTGGAGTCTCTGCTCACTGCAACCTCCACCTTTCAGGTTGAAGTGATTCTCTTGCCTCAGCCTCCCCAGTAGCTGGGACTACAGGCGCACGCCACCACCCCAGCTAACTTTTTGTATTTTTAGTAGAGACAGGGTTTCACTGTGTTAGCCTGATGGTCCCAATCTCCTGTCCTCATGATCTGCCCACCTTGGTGTCCCAAAGTGCTGGGATTACAGGCAGGAGCCACCGTGCCTGGCAAAATTATTTATAATCATTAATTCGTACTTTGTCTGTTTATATGCATATACTAATATGTTTTTCTGTTTGTTATTTTTTAATTTTTTTCTCACAGTCTTTAAAGATGTTATGTGAATGTATTTTTAATTGTGTAGTCAAACAATAAGATAAAATAAAAATTTTACTTTAAAAAAGTTGTCCTTTAGGCTGGCTGTGGTGGCTTATGCCTATAATCCCAGCACTTGGGAGGCCAAGGTGTGTGGATCATCTGAGGTCAGGAGTTGGAGACCAGCCTGGGTGACAGAGTGTGACTCCATCTCAAAAAAAAAAAAAAAGAGAGAGAGAGGTTGCCCTTTAGTTGTTCTCCTGTTGGTGGCCATTTAGGTGGATTGTCACTTTGGCTTTCAGAGTCACTGCTACAATAATAATTCTTGTACATGTCTGGGTGTATGTAGTAAGTATTTCTCTAGGTAGTTATCTAGAAATGAATAGCTGATTGATGATCATGTACGTTTTATTCTAAATCACCACTGAAGAAGTGTCTACTGACTTATCCTCCTGCTCTCATCAGCAGTTGATAAGAGTGGAGGCTGTTGAATGGGCTAGGAACGAGAGGGGTTGGTTTGGGCCAAGGTCATGGGTGATAGTAGAAATTGGAAGTAGTTGGAGTCCTGAAATCTTAGAGGCAGAGTGTGTAAAATAATCTGTAGCATTTATTATTTTTTTCCTGTTGCTTATTTCAAGTTTCATGAAGTTCGCATTTCTCTCCATTGTTCATGCAAAATTCCTTTTACAGTAGATTCACCATAAACTTCTGATCATTATGTGAAATAATTTTCTAAAACATTTTTTTCTAGGGAATCTGGAAACCCAGGAAAATACCAAATCCAGATTTCTTTGAAGATCTGGAACCTTTCAGAATGACTCCTTTTAGTGCTATTGGTTTGGAGCTGTGGTCCATGACCTCTGACATTTTTTTTGACAACTTTATCATTTGTGCTGATCGAAGAGTAGTCGATGATTGGGCCAACGATGGATGGGGCCTGAAGAAAGCTGCTGATGGAGCTGCTGAGGTTCGTGTTTGCTGCTTGTGCGTTTGTATCTGTTATTGTAGGGAGCTGATATTTTTGTGAAAATCTGTGTTAAGGTTTATCTTTCCTTCATTTGGCAATATTGGCATAAAAAGTATAACCATATGCCTGAGAAAGACACACTATTGAGTTTGGGGGCATGATTTCATGAGTATAATATAGTGACTTTAGAGTCTGTTTGTGTTATGTGCAGGTTTTCTAAAATTATTTGGATATATATTTTGAAATTTGTCATTTAGGCTATATTTTAATGCATTTTTATATGTTGAGTCTTGGTTTACACTACATGTGTAATTTTCAAACAATTGGTCATGTGGCCAACCTAAGAATTGGAGAGCCAGGGATACTGAGATAAGAAATTCACTGGATCCCGAGGTTAAGGGAACCTTTTGCAGGTGATGAAGCAGCCAGCTTTTGCACCTATGAGAGTGAAATCATCTTGATTATAAGGAGAGCAAGAAGATGGAGACTTTCTCTAACTTCTTTTTTACATTGTATCAACATCTTGGCTTGAACTCTGAAAAAGAAGATCCTGCGTGGTGCCCTGCCATAACTGAACTGTGGAAAAACAGCACGGCCTGTGTTTGGTGTCGAAGGCCAGAACTTTCAGTCAGTCCTGTCTTGTTTTTTAGCCAGGTGTAGTGGGGCAGATGATCGAGGCAGCTGAAGAGCGCCCGTGGCTATGGGTGGTCTATATTCTGACTGTAGCCCTGCCTGTGTTCCTCGTTATCCTCTTCTGCTGTTCTGGAAAGGTAAGAAGTTTTCGTTTTGTTTTATTTTGTTTTTAGAATCACTTTTAGAGACATCACTCTGGTGATTATAACAAATAACTAAGATATGTTGCCTCAGGTTTTCTTTGTAGCGGCTCAGTAATGACTGAGCCATGTATGGTTCTGACTTTAGAAAACTTACTTACTGTTCCTCAGTAGCCATTTATTGTTCCCAGATGGGAGCAGGATTTGTAGCCACTTGGTTGCTACTGTTATCCTAATCTGTTACTCTCCATAATGTTTGGCAGCAGCTTTCTAAAAATATAATAGACTTAGATATAAAACTAGCCACTTGGACAATAATCAGCTTTTCCTGCTGGCATAGCTATTTCTATTCTTTGTAATTCTGTCTTTGATCCCTCATTATCTATTCTTTCTTCACCTTCCCCACTCTCAAAATAGTATGTTGGGGTACCATAGCCTTACTGTTTTCCTTGTTTAGCCTTTGTTGCATGCTGTCATAAAAAAAGAAAGTTTTATTTTGGCCCTCTACTTCTGCTAAATGAGGATTATGCTTCATCTGGCATTCATAGCACTTTGTAACTGAATCCCAAGTTCTTTTCCAGCCTCATCCTCTGCCACTATTCTGTGTATCTGTGCCTCAGTCACCTTGACTTTTTTGACCTGTACTCTCCTGCCTGGCCCTTTTCGTGTTCTGCCTTGAAATGTGCACGCGCACGCGCACACACACACACACACACACACACACACACACACACAGGCTTTTCAGGGTAGGAAATAACATCTTACTCGTTTCCGTTTATCTAACCCTGTATGCAGTCTGGAACAGAACTTTGCCTATAGGCATTCAGGAATTATAGATAACATGATACATGAACATGTAAACGAAATTGTACTTTGGGGAATATTTCAGAAGCAGACCAGTGCTGTGGAGTATAAGAAGACTGATGCACCTCAACCAGATGTGAAGGAAGAGGAAGAAGAGAAGGAAGAGGAAAAGGACAAGGGAGATGAGGAAGAGGAGGGAGAAGAGAAACTTGGTAAGAAATAGGAGTCCAGATAATCTGCTTTACACCAAGACCCGACGATGTTGTTAAACCTTTACAGTCAAGTTAAAGATTGTTTTTAGCCAGGCGTGGTGGCTCAGACCTGTAAGACTAACACTTTAGGAGGCTGAAGAAGGAAAAACGCTTGAGCCCAGGAGTTCAAGGCTATAATCAGCTAGGATAGTGTCACTGTACTCCAGCTGAGCAATTGAGTGAGGCCCTGTCTCGCTCTTTTTTTTTTTTTTTTTTTTTTTTTTTTAAGACAAGGTCCCACTCTGTAACTCAGGCTGGAGTGCAATGGCATGATCACGGTTTACTGCAGCCTCAACCTTATAGGTTCAAGTGATCCTCCTAACTCAGACCCCCAAGTAGCTGGGACCACAGGCATGTGCCATCATGCCCAGCTGATTTTTTTTTTTTTTGAAATGGAGTCTGGCCCTGTTGCCAGCTGGAGTGCAGTGGCGTGATCGCAGTTTACTGCAGCCTATGCCTCCCGGGTTCAAGTGATTTCCCCACCTCGGCCTCCCGAAGTGTTGGGATTACAGGTGTGAGCCACCACACCCAGCCAGATCCTGTCTCTTAAAAAAAATTGTTGGCCAGACACAGTGGCTCACATGGTAGGAGAACTGCTTGAACCTGGAGGCAGAGGTTGCAGTGAGCTGAGATCATACCATTGCACTCCAACCTGGGCAACCAGAGCAAGACTTCATCTCAAAAAAAATTGTTGTAGATCTAGAGATGTGTTCTAATGCTAATTGTCACCAAAAAAAATAATAATAAAGTTTGCTCAGTTGTTTAACTTCTGTCTTAGAAGAGAAACAGAAAAGTGATGCTGAAGAAGATGGTGGCACTGTCAGTCAAGAGGAGGAAGACAGAAAACCTAAAGCAGAGGTAAAGGAAAGGGGTCACACATTTTTTTTTCCAAGTTGAAGGTACATTTATGTAAAGGGAATATTTTAATAGGGTAGTTTACAGTGGCTTATGGCAGTAAAAATTCTGTTAAAGCCAATTTTGTTGAAGTAGGATTCTATGTGATACAGGTCAGTGTTTTGTTTGATAATTTTAAGCTACATCTGAATCTCAAAAATATCCTTTTAGCTGAAAATGATTTTCTGGAATAAGCAGAAGGTTGTAGGGAGAAAATAAAATGTTTGCCAAGAAGGGAATGTTAGGTCATTAAAAATCTATCTAACTCTCCTCACTGTACCCTAAAAAGTATTTCTTGTACAAATGACTGTGTTCTAAACTTCTTGTCCCTGTTGTCCATAGATTTGTTCATTCATTCATTCATTCATTTACCTGACATTTGTGAGTGCCCATTTTGTGGTAGGTATTGTCAGTGAATAAGACAGACAATACCCTGCCTTTAGGGAGCTTAAATTCTGCTTGTGGGAAACAGGCAATGAGCAGTAAACATTGTAAGAAAGTAAACAACACAGTATATTAGGAAGTGATAAACTATGAAAAATTAAGACAGGAAAAGGTATTAAAAATGCTAGAGGTAGGGCAGATCACCATGTTAAAACCTTACTGGAAAGATGACATTGGACCAAAGACTTGAAAGAGATAGAGAACTTTTCCATGGGGTTGTTAGTGAGAAGAGCATTCCAGGCAGAGAGAACAGCCAGTATTGAGTCCTAAAGTGGTTGTCTGTAAGGCCATTATGGCCAGTGGGCTGAGAGACAGAGTGGAGAAAAGAAGGGTAGAGAAGGCTTCAGAGTAGACAGGCTGTTGTGTGGACTTGGCTTTCCCTCCTAGTGAAGTGGGCAACTATCACAGGCTTTTGGGCACAGGTGTCACAGGATGATGACTGTGTCTGCTATGTTTCCTATATATCAGGGAGACCAGTTAGGAGGTTCCTGTAATCATCTAGGAAAGATACGGTGGCCCCACAAAGGGTGACAGGAGAGGAACAGAGGGTATGAGAACTAGTTGGGGTTCTGGCTTGGTTTTGTGGTAGACTGGACATGTAGAGTATGAGAGAAAGGGAACAGTCATTGTCTGTACCATTGCCTACTAATGTCCCTTTCCTAGCACCTCTGTGTTTGAATCTGGTCTCTCCTGGAAAGCTCTCCTCAGGTACTTGCAGCTACAACAACTCTGCCTTCCTATTACTAAAGGTCAATGTTATCTGTATCTTTTGTATATTTTCAATGGATATGTTCTTTCTTAATTAGAATGCAGTTCTTGAAGGTAGAGACCATGTCTCCCCCAAACTTCCTCACATGTTAAAAACTTGCTGACACATTTAAATAAAGGTAGTATTTTCATAGGGTAATTTATAATCTTAGCAACTTGTGATAGAGTTACAAAGATCAGCAGCCTTGGAGTCAGTCTACTTGGATAGCCTTCCATCTTCGTGAATCCTTGGTTTCTTATCCGAAGAATGGGGATAGTGTGCCCGTCGGCCAGTAGATTGTTGGGGATTAAGCAAGATTAAGAAATCACAGTGTCTGATCCTTTTTTAAGAAAATGTTTATGGATTAGATTGAGAAAATGTATGTTTATAGAAAACAATGAAGACTAAACTGAATTAGACAAAATTCCACCACCTCTGAGACAACCATTCTTCTTGGTGCATTTTTCTTCTAATCATTTTCCTCGTTTTTTCCTCAAATAAGTTATCCTCAGCCTGGCTGACCTTGAAAATAAGATGAACTTTTATTATTTTTTAAATGTGCTAATTATAGTGAATTTCTTTTTTTTTCCAATCAATAGGAGGATGAAATTTTGAACAGATCACCAAGAAACAGAAAGCCACGAAGAGAGTGAAACAATCTTAAGAGCTTGATCTGTGATTTCCTCTCCCTCCCCCCTGCAAGAGTGGTCCTAGGAGAGGACCTGGCACACCTTAGGTTGAAACTCAGAAAACTTCAAGACGTTACTATCAGCAGGTTCCAGTTGAACAGTAGTCTGTGTAACTTTAAACATCTAGCAGTAAATACTTGCAGTTGTGATATAAAGGACCCTGTTTCTGTAGAAAAGAAAACATTTAACATAATGGTTGTGAAATGTAACATGAAGTAACTAACTTGTTTTTTTTTGTTTTTTTTTTTGTAACATCTTTGTTTTTTAAAATAGAATGATAGAACTTTGCCAATCTTTAAGATCTTGGCTTAATTTAATGTATTGATCTGTTTGTGCAAACATAATACCACCATTTAAAAATGTTAGGGGGATGAGTTACAGTTTTTATAATAGATTTTTTTTTAAGTTTGGTATTGTAAAACATTCACATCTCTGTCCCTCAAAATTGATAATCACGTTTAAAGTGCAGTCATTTGTAGCTATAATCTTGTTTTGTTTGCTTCAATTACTTAGTTCCTCCTAAGGAAATTGAGGAGAGGGACTGGATGGAAGCTCAGATTTATATAAAAGTTACATTTAAATTGTATTAAAAATAGATATATGAAAAGGAAAAAAATCGTTCACTTGATGTTGGTTAGACCAGAAAGTGCGTGTGTTCTGTAGCTCAATTCCCAGACAGTTTTGCAGGTAGTGGAGGAGGTGGCTTCATGTGGCACTTGGGCATTCATACTCCACTTGGGAGCGTCAGGCTGTGGCCTTTTGGAGCAGGTGGCTTGTTAAGGCATGCTAGCAGGGCATGACACATGAGCTCCGGAGTAGCTATGTTCATCACTTCTTCCACTGTATTGACACTGTTTTCCTTACCTATTTCTTCAAATCCCCAGCTTTCTCCTCTGCTATGCATTTTCTTCACAGTGCAGCTTGCAGTCTGTTCCTGACAATGATTATAAGCCCTGCATAATGTTAAGCTTTATTGTGATTACATGTATGTTTCTTCTTCTTTCTTTTAAGCAGACCCATACCTTTCCAGGGTCAAAGTACAGAATAGAATACAATCTTTGATTTTTATCCATTTATTTTACTCTGTGTAAAGACTTTAGAAGTCTAATTCAGAGGCAAGCCGATACAGAATTGACTGCAGTTGAACAGACTTAGAAGTATTTGTGGGAGGAGTGACATGAAGCATGAGTTACCTGATTTTTTGTAGCTGCTAAATATTTTAAGCCTTCATTTGCAATTCATGTAACAGTTGTGTCATAAATAACACAATAAAGCAGTCCTGTTCAAATTTTTTTTTAATGTGGCTTGTAGAATTTTTAAAAAAGTGATCTTAGGTTTGTTTTTTCATGCAGAATGCAGATGGGTGCTATCAGAGCCTCTCCCACACCACTATAATGTAATAATGTTATTAGTACTCTACACTGAAACGTATTCAGAGTTAGATGTTATTTTAGCTTTAGTTCTTTAGAGGCTTTCAAATGTACCGATGATACTGTTCCCTTGCACTGAATATATAAACACTCCACAGTGTTTATATTGGGAAGATATTGGGGAGGAAATATATTTGTAAAAAAGGAAGGCTGTATCTATTTTTTTTTCTTTTTAAACTGGTTCACTTAAATTCTTTTGAGGATGGGATGCATTTTCTTGCTATTCAGTGCTTTTTCCTTTTCATCTGTTGTTCTGTGGTCACAGTGACCTTAGCTACATAGCAGACTTTCCCAAATGTATTGATTACAAATAAACAGTTGTTACTTAGCTAGACCTGAAAATATGTCTGCAGGTTTCTCCTTGAAGCAAATGTGTGGGATCATTGCATTTCCAGAATCTGCTTCCTTCACCCTCCGTTGATGGTCTGTGTCATGCCTCACTTTCTTCTAGCTGAGCTTTAAATCATTAGAGCTTAAATTGTTAGATCATTCATTGCCTTTCCAGGGTTACTTAGTAAAGTTTGTTCAAAACAAAAACGCCTTTTCTTGGTTCTTTTTTCAGTTTTTGTTGAAGGTCCAGCATCCTGATTAAATGTCTGACACGTTAATGAATGACCAGCAGCAGTTTTCAGCTCTTAAAAAGGCACTTACATTTTACATGCTGGTTACCTGTTCCATTGTTGTAAAATGCCCCCTCTCCATCAGATGTGTTTCTCCATTTTCTTATCCACAAAGTACTCCTCACTTTTTTCAATTTGTCACGTTACTAAATGGTGTTACATTAAAGCCCTGTGTTAAGTGTCTGCTTTCGGCTGAACTTCTTCATAGTAACCTTCAGTGTGTGTGTTTTACTGTGTTCAGTTAGTGGGTTGATCTTCCTTTAATTGGCCACTATGTCAGAGTTCACTAATATGCAGAAATGATTATGCATGATGAAATAATGACTTTATCTCACCACATGAGTTTGATGCAGTCTTTTATATTTAGCTCTTGCCTCCTCTTCCTACCCACTTGATTGTGGTGCACTAGTTTCTGTTATATAATAATGTGGACAGCAGCTCAGAAAAGGAGGGAATGCTACTGGTAATTTGTAGATAATATTCTTTAAGACTTATGGGAACCATTGAACTTTGAAATTTTTATTAGAAAATTCTTTGTTCAGAATCAGACTCCATATTTTACATATACTTAAATACTTCAGGGATATTTTTGAAAGTTATGCCCAGTTTTTTTAATGTGCTATTAAACTTTTAGATTACATACTAAAGAAAAGTATGTACACAGATTGTAGTGCTCCTAGTTCCTATTTTTTTTGATTAAAAAAAATAGTTCTGGTGTAAAATTTGTATGTTTGAATGCTTAAAAAAAAAAAAAAAGAAGGACTGCATTATGGCACTTTTGCCTTGCTGGCCCACTTTTCTCCATTTAAAACATTAGAATTTGTATTTTTCTGCTGCGTTTGTATAAAAACATATTTGACTGTTTGTTGTTTTCTCTTGATTTTAAAATAAAACCTCATGAGCCCTAGTAAAAAGCTAGAGTAATGAATGTTTGAGCTACTGATTGTGTATCTCACTGTGCAGCCTCCTGCCACCTTCTGTTTAACCTTTTAGCAATTAGGGTGCCAATATCTAGAGTTCTTGATATCCTTTGGCATCACACACACACTAGTTTTAGTACTAACACTGTTTCATTGCTCCATTCCCTCTACTTGTACCCTTTGCCTACTGGTTTTAATAATGGGGCATAATTGTCCTTGGTTTGGTTTTGTTGAGTGACTCAGTTTTACCTAAAGGACTGTTTTTGGTCGGGGTCGGTGGCTCACACCTGTAATCCCAGCACTTTGGGAGGCCGAGGTGGGCAGATCATGTGATGGCAGGAGTTCGAGACCAGCCTGACCAACATGGAGAAACCCCATCTCTACTAAAAATACAAAATTAGCTGGGTGTGGTGGCGAACTCCTGTAGTCCCAGCTCCTCCGGAGGCTGAGGCAGGAGAATCGCTTGAATGCGGAGGTTGCAGTGGACTGAAATCGTGCCATTACTCTCCAGCCTAAGCGACAGAGCCCCACTCCGTCTCAAAAAAAAAAAAAAAAGTTTTGACTGAAGCGTCATCCTTTCTATTTCCAGTTCCCTTTAATGCTTTTGTTCACATCTTCTGGACTTTTTTTAAGTAGTGAGTAATAATTACCTGCCCTTTTTGTTGTTGTTGTTGGTCTCCCTCCGCCCAGGCTGCAGTGGCGCGATCTCGGCTCACTGCAACTTCCGCCTCCTGGGTTTTCAGGCGATTCTTCTGCCTCAGCCTCCCGAGTAGCTGGAATTATAGGGCACGCCACCACACCCGGCTAATTTTTTTGTATTTTTAGTAGAGACGGGGTTTCACCATCTTGGTCAGGCTGGTCTCGAACTCCTGACCTCGTGATCCGCCCGTCTCGGCCTCCCAAAGTGCTGGGATTATAGGCGTGAGCCACCGCGCCCGGCCAATACTGTACTTTTGAAATTTTCTCGGGCTTTTATAAATAGGTGGAAACTACCAGTGATTCGGGATGGTGCAAGAGGAAACTACCAGTCCACTCGAGGATTCTGACCAATTACGGGGCTGGATATAAGGAATGAGGTCAAAGTAAAACGGCTGACGTTAAAATAGCTACTTCGAGTTTATCAAAGCCAAAATTTTTTTATGATCTCTATACTGCCAGGCGGGCGACGGGGACTGGCTAGCCGCGCCGCACCCCGCCTGCCTGATTCCCCCTTTCCTCGGGGGAGCCGGAAGGGGACTTCAACCGGCGAAGTGCAGGAAACCAATAGCCGCCTCTTGGACGGGATCCTGTCAGTCATGTTTAGCTCCGTCCCCAGGACTGAGGCCCGCCCAGGGGCTTCCCCTCCGCCCTTCGCTTGAGAGTTCCTTTTAAATACCGCTCGGGAGTCCGAGCGCGCCTCTTGCGTGCTCGTCCCCCCACGCCCTCGGGCGGCGGGTTCTTCCTTCTCTGGTTGGTTGGGGCCCCTGCTCATCAGCCATGACGCACAAGGTCTCTTACCGAGGCTCCGCCTTCTTCCGAGAGCCCAGAAAACAATTTTAAGATGGCGGTGTTGGCGGCGGCACGGAAAACAATGGGGCCGGGGCGGTGGGGACAGGCCAAGGCTTGAAGTGGGCAGCAAGCGCCGGCTGGGTGTCGGGCCAAGCGGGGCAGGAGGAAAATCCGTCGCCGCGCGCGAGTCAGCTCCACTGCCCTCGGGGGCATGGCGCGGCCGTGAGGCGGACAGGGGTAACCGCGGGGAGCGAAGCCCGCAGTGCCAGCCGGCCGCCCCGGGCCCGGCCCGTGCAGCCCGCGGCCCATGGTGCTGCCCACCTGCCCCATGGCGGAGTTCGCGCTGCCGCGGCATAGCGCGGTCATGGAGCGCCTCCGCCGGCGCATCGAGCTGTGCCGGCGCCACCACAGCACCTGCGAGGCCCGCTACGAGGCCGTGTCTCCCGAGCGCCTGGAGCTGGAGCGCCAGCACACCTTCGCCCTGCACCAGCGCTGCATCCAGGCCAAGGCCAAGCGGGCCGGCAAGCACCGGCAGCCGCCCGCCGCCCCAGCCCCGCCGCCCGCCGCCCCAGCCCCGGCGCCTGCCGCCGCGGCTCAGCGCCTTGACGCCGCCGACGGCCCCGAGCACGGCCGCCCGGCCGCGGTGAGTAGGGCGCGGGAAGGCGCTTGTCGTGGCGGCAGCCCCCGCTCCCGAAAACGCTTCGTCTGACGCGGATCGGGCCGCTGGGAGACTTCCCCTCGACTCCTGGATCTGACTGGAGGGAGGGTAACATGGCAGGGAGCTGAGAGGTTGTCATCTTCGGGAAGTGGCATGGTGGCGTTGCTTTGGGAAAACAGCACCGTGAGGGCCTTGTAGGAGGCCTGACCTGGGAAGGCTGGCAACCGCTACACGGAGGGTTTTTCTTCCAGACTTGATTCCGCGATATTGAGATCTTTATTCGAAATAGACTAGCATTAGAATTGCCTGTGATGGAGGGAGTTCCTGCACTGTAGGCCTGGCCTCATTTATTCTGCAATTTATTGGGTCCTTGCTCTTCACTAGATCCTGTGCTGTAAGCAGGATCAGAACTTTCATATGGAAATAAGTCGGCCTTCATTTGACCAACTTAAACTCCTTTGAATGGAAAATCAAGAAATCTTTGGAAAACTTAGTAAAATGTTATTAGTTGCAAATAAGTATTCCTTGTTTAGGTAGCCTGAAATTTCTGAACTTGAGATTCCTGCAATATTGTTGACAATTTCAGTTTTAACTTATGAGGTCTGTTTAAAATCTCTGATGATGTTAGATTGTCGGTAAATTATGCCCTCTGGGCTCTCAGTGAATTTTCCTGAAATTTGTTGGTTAGAGGTTTTTCTCCCTGAAACAGATTTACAAAAGAGAGACAAAATGTTTCAGTGGTTTTCTTGGGGATTTTAGGTTAAAACAAATGTTAAAATCTAGTTTGTTCTGTGTATTTAAATATTTATGCCTTTATTATCTTTCACCTGGACTATCGCAGTGCTCCTCCCTAACTAACTAACCGGTCTTTAGGCATTTAGTTTCTTTCTCCCTTCCTCTGGAAATGCTAGAAATCCTTCTATTGCTTGAAGGGATGCATTCAGAGTCTTTGATTTGGCTCTTGGGACCAGTCTGACCTAACCTGTCTTTTAATGTCCCTCACAGATCGTCTGCTCTGGTTGAATTATTTTTCTCATTATCTCCCACACTAGCCTGGATTCCTGGGCCAGAAGAAAAAAAACCACTCAGATTTCATTGCTAATTGTATCAACTGGTCAAGCCTTCTCATCTTCACTTTTCTCATTTGTAAACTAGGGGTATGTTGAGCTTACTATCTCCCAGTGTTCTTCCCCCCACCACCACCCCTCCCCCATTGCCCAGGCTGGAGTGCAGAGACACAGTCATGTCTCACTGCAGCCTCAACCTCCCAGGCTCTAGACTCCTCGATTCCCCTGCCTCAGCCTCCTGAGTAGCTGGGCCCACAGTTGCACACCACCACACCTGGCTAATTAAAAACAAATTTTTTTTCTGTTAGAGATGGTGTCTCTAACAGATGGGGTCTCTAAAGTCCCTCTGCGCCCAGCTGGAAGTACTTGGGAATAGTTGGTGGTCATTGCATATGAAGTAAATAATAAAAGCTCATAAAAATCATAGTTTTATACACAAATAGTTGCCTTGAACACTCCCTAGAAAGTATATTAGTTGGGGCTGGGCACAGTGGCTCACGCCTGTAATCCCAGCACTTTGGGAGGTAGAGGCTGGCGGATAACCTGAGGTCAGGAGTGGGACACCAGCCTGGCCAACATGGTGAAACCCTGTGTCTACTAAAAATACAAAAATTAGCTGGGCATGTGGTGTGCGCCTATGGTCCCAGCTACACGGAGGGCTGAGGCAGGAGAATCGCTTAAACCTGGGAGACGAAGGTTACAGTGAGCCGACATCACACCACTGCACTCTGGCCTAGACAAGGGAAGGAGACTCTGTCTCCAAAAAAAAAAAAAGGCATATTAGTAATGATTCAATTTTTGTTTAAAGTTACTCCAAGAGTTTAGACCCTATATGATTTTTTTTTAGTCTTGAGTCAGTGAAGGAAACTGGGCATGCTGTTTGAAGAGAATTGAATCTCAGTGTGTTAGAACTTGAATCTAACTTATCAGTCATTCCTTTTGGTGTCAGAACCTAATTAGATGTGCCATGTTAAGTTGATGTCTTTTTATCACATTAAACTTTGACCCCATGATTTCTTGAGTTTAAACTCTATAGTGGATGTGTTCTTCTGTGTCTCTGCTAGGAAGAGGGATGCTTTCCACTTGGACTCCAAGTGGTTCCAGCTGAGCTCTTTGGCCCTGGAATGGGGTCATAGGAACAGAAGATAAGTATCATTAAGAAAACAGTGGCTCCTTCAATTCAGAGGGGGAGAGTCCTTGAGTATGTAAGATTTTGGCTTGGAGAAAACAGCTTTGCACAAAGAGATGGAAAGAAGTTACCTCTTAGTCATTGTTATTTTTGACAACTCTATGTAGTTGATCTCATTAATATTTCTTAAATAAGGAATGTTACTTTTATTTTTTACCAAGTGAACTGTATACTGTTTGGCAGTGATTTCAAAGTTACTTCACCAGCAACGCATTTGTACGACTGCTAGAGTTTATTTCACTTGTTTATTGTTTTCTTAGAATATCCCACCACAGCAAAGTCTTAGCCACTATCTGCTTAGTCTGTCAGAGATGAATCAGAAACACTGTCGCAGACTTTTTCTCTATTCTAGTTTTCAAGGAATGAGCCTATTAGGTTTTCATTTCTTTTCCTTTTTTATTGAAACAGGGTCTGGTTCTATCACCCCCAGGTTGTAGTGCAGTGGTGCGATCGTAGGGCACTTAATCCTCGAACTCCTGGACTCCAGGGGTCCTCCCACCTCAGACTCCTGAGTATTTGGGACTACAGATGTGAGTCACCTTGTCTGGCTGGAAGTTGCTTTTTCTACTTTGTGTGTGAAGTTCCTCTGTGTGTGTGTCTCTCTCTTTTTTTTGGGGGGGGGGATGGGGGAGATCTGTGTGCCTTTATTAGCAGAGCCTCAACTTGAGGGGGATTAAGCGGCAGGAGTGAGTGGCCCCCGATGCCTGGCCGGCAGTGCTTCACGGGATTGTAGCTGATGGAGAACTCGCCCAGGTAGTGGCCCATATTCTCCGGCTTTATCTCCACCTGGTTGAAGGTCTTGCCGTTGTAGACGCCTACCATGCTGCCCACCATCTTGGGCAGGACGATCATGTCCCGCAAGGGCGTTCACCACTTCCGGCTTCTCCATGGGCGGTGCCTCCATGTTGGCCTTGCGCAGGCGCTTCAGCAGCGAGTGCTGCTCCGCCGCAGGCCCTGGTTCAGCCGCCACGCTGGCGCTCACTGTACAGCTGCATCAGCTGCTCATAGGACATGTCCAGCAGCTGGGTCCAGGTCCACGCTGCGTTAGGTGAACTTGCGGAAGGTCCGCTTCTTCTGCCATCTTGCCGGATCCTCAGAAAAAAGCTCTCTCCCTTTTTTAACCTTTATTTGTAAATAATTTCAAACTTGGAGAAAAGCTCTTAAGTTTGGTACAAAGAACATCTGGATACCCACTACCCAGATTTACCTGTTGTCACTGTTGTGCCCCATTTGCCTTATCATTTGCACATTTTCTCTCTCCCACTGTCTGCCTCTTTCTCGTCTCTCAAACTTGTATTCTCTGAAACACCTGAGAGTATGGTGCACACCTCATAGCTCTCTGTTCCCAAACACTCCATGTGTACCTTTTAAGAGTTAAGAAAGCCAGGCGCGGTGGCTCACACCTGTAATCCCAGCACTTTGGGAGACTGAGACAGGCGGATCACAAGGTCAGGAGTTCAAAACCAGCCTGGCCAACATGGTGAAACCCCGTCTCTACTAAAAATACAAAAATTAGCCGTGCCTGGTGGCAGGCGCCTGTAGTCCCAGCTACACGGGAGGCTGAGGCAGGAGAATCGCCTCAGCCAGGTAGGTGGTGGAGGTTGCAGTGAGCCGAAATCATGCCACTGCCCTCCAGCCTGGACGACAGATCGAGACTACGTCTGAAAAAAAAAAAAAAGAAAGCTGTTAATTTTGTAGACCAAACTCATACAAGAATTATGAAATAACAAATTATTTCCAGGAAGTAGATATTTCTGAATAAAACAGATACTGTACTATAATCATGTGGGGTAGTTTTTTTTTTAAAGATGATCTTTAGGAAAGTTTTTTAGGATTTAGGATCTCATTTCTTCCGGTAATGCCAGAGACCTTGTCTAGCACCCTCTTTTTTGTCTTCAGTATCTCCCTTCCCAACTGAGTCTTTCCCTTCAGCTTGATATTATGAACAAATATTCTCCATACTGACAAGTCCTGTGTTTTCTCACTCTCGAAATAGTATTCCATATTCTTCCTTCCCTTTGCCCTTTCTACTTGAACATTTACTCTTTGAGCCCATGGTAATACAATAAAGGACACCAAGGATGGACTTGCCAAATTCATTGGCCTTTTTTTTTTTTTTTTTTTTTGAGACAGGGTCTCACTCTGTTACCTAGGCTGGTGTGCAGTGGCACCGTTATGGCTTTCTATAGCCTCAACCTCCCAGGCTCAAGTGATCCTCCCACCACAGCCTCCTGAGTAGCTGGGACTACAGGTTTACACCACCACACCCTGGGTAATTTTTTTTTTTTTTTGTAGAGATGAGGTTTTACCATGTTGCCCAGGCTGGTCTTGAACTCCTGAGTTCAAGTGATCTGCCCACCTCTGCCTCCCAAAGTGCTAGGATTACAGGCATGAGCCGACATACCCAGCCTCACTGGCATGTTAGTCATTACTCTTTGTGATTTCTTCCTTTTCTTAGCTTCTCCTCTCTTCTCATTTTCTTTTTAGCTTTCTGACTTTTTTTTTCAGTCTCCTTATTTTCCTTATTAATTCATGCAGCAAATATTTGAGTGCCTGTTGTAGGCAGAGTACAGTCAGCCCTCCACATCTGCAGGTTCTACATATGCGGATTCAACCAACTGTAGATAGAAATATTTTTTAGCAAAAACAGTAAAAAATAACACTACAACAATTAACACAAATTTAAAAATGCAGCTGGGCGTGGTGGCTCATGCCTGTAATCTCAGAACTTTGGGAGGCTGCGGTGAGATGATAGCTTGAGCCCAGGAGTTTTAGGCCAGCCTGAGCAATATAACAAGAATCCATCTCTAAAATAGAATAGAATAGATAAAATTAAAATGTAGTTGGGTATGGTGGCTCACACCTGTAATCCCAGCACTTTGGGAGGCCAAAGCTGGTGAATTTCTTGAGCCCAGGAGTTCAAGACCAGCCTGAGCAGCAGAGTGAGATGTCATCTGTATAAAGGTGAAGTAACATGCACCTGCGTTCTCAGCTACTCAGGAGACTGTGGTAGGAGGATTGCCTGGGACTGGGAGGTCAAGGCTGCAGCAAGCTATGATTGCACCACCACATTTTAGCCCGAGTGACATCAAGACCCTACCTCAAAAATAAATAGCCGGGTGCGGTGGCTCACCCCTGTAATCCCATCACTTTAGGAGGCTGAGGTGGGAAGATCACAAGGTCAGGAGTTTGAGACCAGCCTGACCAACATGGTGAAACCCTGTCTCTACTAAAAATACAAAAGTTAGCTGGGCATGGTGGTGCGCACCTGTAGTCCCAGGTACTCAGGAGGCTGAGGCAGGAGAATTGCTTAGACCAGGGAGGCTGAGGTTGCAGTGAGACGAGATTGCGCCACTGCACTCCAGCCTGGGTGACAGAGCAAGACTACATCTCGAAATAAATAAAAAATAAATAAACTAAAAAATAAAAGTATGTCAACATTTATATAGTATTTCTATTATACGAAGTATTATAAGTAATCTAGAGGTGATTTAAAGTATACAGGAGGATATGTATGTTATTTGCAAGTATTAGGCCATTTTATGTAAGGGTCTTGAGCATCCTTGGATTTTGATATCCTGGTGGGGCTGGGCGAGGGTCTTAGAACTAATTCCCCATGGATACCAAGGGAACTACTATATACAGCAATGAATAGGACAAATTAAAATTCTGCTCTCGTGGAGAAAGAAGAGATCAAGAATTTTAAGTTAATTTTGTTATAAGAGCTAAGCAAAAATTTTAAAAGCAGAGTAATGATACTAAATGACAGTAGTAGCTTAAGATGTCTTGATTTGGGCTTTCTGATTGGGAGGCTGTCAGTCAGCTGAAACTCTTGGAAAAGAACATTCCAGTTAGAACTACTCGTGTCTGAGGCAGGAACCTTCTGAGCTGGCATGAAGAACACAAAGCAGGCCAGTGTGTCTGGAGCAGCGTGGCACACAGGACCGATCAAGTGCAGTGGGAAGCAGTAGCAGGGTAGGGAGCAGAAACATGATATGATCCAACTTAGGTTTTTAAAGATTGTTCTGGTGCTACGTGGAGGATCCCTGGGGTTGATATGGACAAGAGTGGATTCATTTAAAGCTTTTGTAGCTCTATAGATGCCAGGGGTGGGGCTGGAGGTAGCAGTGGAGCTGGAGAAGAGGAGATGGGTTTGGACAGTTCCTGAGGGCAGAGGTGACAGGACTGGGTTGCTGGACTAGATGGCTTTGTTTTAGGGGCAAGAGAGAGGGGAGTATTCAAGGAAAATTCCTAGTTTTTTGGTTTGAGAAACTTTCTTTGCACTTTAAAAATATTAGCGTTCCCTGGGCAACTATATTCCTGACCACTTTCACTCTTTTTTTCCCTGGGTTATTGATAATTTCATATCTTGATTTATCATCTGTAATAAGATTCTCCAGATCCCCAGTCCAGATCTGTCTTCCAGATTTCAAATCCAGATTTCCAGCTGTCTACTGGACATTTTCATCTTTCCAGGATATATTTCCCACATATCCAAAATGGACTTTCCCTTTTTCCTACCAAATCATATGTTCCTTCTAAATATTTTCCCTAACCCGCTCATCCAAAGTAAAAACCAGGGAATTTTCCACTCCTTTTCCTCAATTCCCAGCATTCACTTGGTGGTTCTTTCAACCAGCATTAAACTCCTGCTGGAGCCAGGAATCATGGTAGATGCTGAACCTATATCACGGAGCCTAAGCGGGAGCAGATGATACATAGGTCATTGCAAAGCCAAGTTCAGGGCTAAAGCCTGGGAGAATGTTGAAGAAGGGGGGATGCCTTTTTGGTCAAGTTTAGAAGGCTTTCAAGAATCGACTCTTCACTGGGCATGGTGGCTCACACCTGTAATCCCAGCACTCTGGGAGGCTGAGGCAGGCAGATCACTTGAGGTCAGGAGTTTGAGACCAGCCTGTCCAAAATGGTGAAACCCTGTCTCTACTAAAAATACAAAAAATTAGCCAGGAGTAGTGGCATATGTCTATAATCCCAGTTACTCAGGAGGCTGAGGCAGAAGAATCACTTGAACCCTGGAGATGGAGGTTGTGACAGAGTGAGACTCCATCTGAAAAAAAAGAACATTTTCGCCACCATGCTCAGTGGCTTACACCTGTAATCACAGCATTTTGGGAGGCTGTGGCAGGCAGATCATTTGAGGTCAGGAGTTCGAGACCAGCCTGGCCAACATGGTGAAATCTGTCGCTACTTAAAAAATAGAAAAAAAAAATTAGCTGGGTATGATGGCACATGCCTCTAATCCCAGCTACTTGAGAGGCTGAAGCAGAATCACTTGAACCCAGGAGGCGGAGGTTGCAGTGAGCCGAAATTGTGCCACTGTACTCCAGGCTGGGTGACAGAGCACGACTCTGTCTCAGAACATTTCAAATCTTTAATATGTGGCTATGCATGAAAACTTGAGCTCTTATCAAGGGGCATTTAATAGGATTTGATTCCTTTAGGACACTAAGCAAAAGCACTAAATTATGATAGTGCGTAGGTGTTTGAATTTGGGGCTTAAAATCTAGAGGCTGGAAGGTGAGTCAGGTCAGGAAAAGCCTTATATTTGAGACTTGAGTGTTTGGACAAAATAATTTTGAAACACTGTGAACCCCCTAACACTTTTTTTTTTGGAGACAGAGTCTTACTCTGTTACCCATCCTGGAGTTCAGTAGCACTATCTCGGTTTACTGTAACCTCCGCCTCCCGGGTTCAAGCGATTCTCCTGCCTCAGCCTCTTGAGTAGCTGGGATTACAGGCGCCCACCACAATGCCAGACTAATTATTGTACTTTAGTAGAGACAGGGTTTCACCATGTTGGCGAGGCTAGTCTCGAACTCCTGACCTGAGGTGCTCTGCCTGCCTCGGCCTCCCAAAGTGCTGGGATTACAGGCATGAGCCACTGCCCCCAGCCCCCCTCACACATTTTTTTTTTTTTTTTTTTTTTTTTAAGATGGGGTTTCACCATGTTGGTCAGGCTGGTCTTGAACTCCCGACCTCAGGTGATCCGCCCACCTTGGCCTCCAAAGTGCTTGGATTACAGGCATGAGCCACCACGCCCGGCCCCCTCACACATTTTTAAGTTGACACCTAGCACTTTTCATCTTAAGGTTTTAAGCTTACGAAAAACTATAATGCATTTTTTTGGTTGATCAATTGTAAACTAACTTACCATAATTCAGTTTATTAAATGAAATACATGAAATAACAACATTTAGGTAACACAGCCTTATAAATGCTACGTATATTTAATTTGAATCAACTATTTTAAAAGGAGAAAGGAGCAAAAAGTGCTGACAGTTAAAAGGATATAACTTCCAAAGAATTATAAATGTTAACATTTCAAAATAAAATCACATCAGTTTTTAAAATGTAGCCAGTGGAATCTGTTTTAGCCATATACTGTCTTTCATCAACTGTTTAAAGAATGCTTTAACAGAAATTTTAAGTTCCTTTTTCTCCTAGAACTTGCATTCTTTTTACAGTTAGCCCACATAATTTGTTTTATTTTAACATAATTCATGTGTGGAAGTCTTTTTATTGATCATTCTAGCACATTTCTCTGCAACAAAAATAGGAATAAAAATTAAAATAATTTTTTTCTTTTTGAGATGGAGTCTTGCTCTCTAGCCCAGGCTGGAGTTCAGTGCTGTGATCTCAGCTCACTACAACCTCCGCCCCCTGGGTTTAAGCAATTCTTCTGCTTCAGCCTCCGGAGTAGCTGGAATTACAAGCACAAACCACCATGCCCAGCTAATTTTTGTATTTTTAATAGAGGCAGGGTTTCACCATGTTGGCCAGGCTGGTCTTGAACTCATGATCCTCCCGCCTCAGTCTCCCAAAGTGCTGGGATTATAGGGGTGAGCCACTGTGCCCGGCCAAAATAAAAATTTTAAATTTACTTTCACCATTAAGCTGGATGCATCCTTTTGCTCTTTTTTTTTTTTTCTTTTTCTTTTTTTTTTTTTTTTTTTGAGACAGAGTCTTACTCTATATTCCAGGCTGGAGTACAGTGGCACGATCTCAGCTGACTGAAACCTCCACCTCCTGGGTTCAAGCAATTCTCCTGCCTCAGCCTCCCAAGTAACTAGGGTTACAGGAACACGCCACTACTCCCAGCTAATTTTTTTCTTTTTTCTTTTTTTTGGGGGCTGGGGGCAACGGAGTTTCGTTCTTGTTGCCCAGGCCGGAGTGCAATGGCTCAATCTCGGCTCACTGCAACCTCCGCCTCCTGGGTTCAACTGATTCTCCCGCCTCATCTTCTGTAGTAGCTAGGATTACAGGCATGCGCCACCACGCGTGGCTAATTTTGTATTTTTAATAGAGACAGGGTTTCTCCATGGCTGGTCTCAAAATCCCAACCTCAGGTAATCTGCCCGCCATGGCCTGCCGAAGTGCTGGGATTACAGGCATGAACCACCTTGCCCAGCCCTGGTTAATTTTTGTATTTTTAGTAGAGACGGGGTTTCACCATGTTGTCTAAGCTGGTCTTGAACTCCTGACCTCAGATAATCCACCATGCCCAGCTGCTTTTATTCTTTTTAAAGTTGATTCATACAAAATAATATATGTAGCATTTATAAGATTCAGTACATCTATTTCTTCTTTCAATAAGTTTAGTTATAGTAATTTAGTAAAAAAATAACGCATGCATTATAAATTTTTGGAAGTAATTATTAAGCAAAAAAGTACAAGTTTTTAAGAAATGCCCTCCTTAATGAGATAGACAGGGCTCCCTTCCTCACCTTGATTTATTCATGTCACCATGGAGGAATATCACTTGTTGCCAAAGTAGGAATTCAGTTCTTGTTTTTTGTTTTTGTAAATTTAAGCCCCAGAAATTCTTGCTGACATAAATAAACTATAAATGAAAGGAATAATGGCTGGGCGCAGTGGCTCACACCTGTAATCCCAGCACTTTGAGAGGCTGAGGTGGGTGGATTACTTTAGGTCGGGAGTTTGAGACCAGCCTGGCCAACATGGTGAAACCCCGTCTCTACTAAAAATATAAATATTAGCCGGGCATGGTGGTGCGTGACTGTAATCCCAGCTACTCAGGAGACTGAGTCACTTGAACCTAGGAGGCAGAAGTTGAAGTGTGTCGAGATAGTGCCATTGCAATCCAGCCTGGGCAACAGAGGAAAACTCCGTCTCAAAAAAAAGCGGGGAGGGGAAATAAGTTTAGTTATAGCAGAGTTTTTTCTTTCTTTCTTTCTTTCTTTTTTTTTTTTTTTTTTTTTTGAGATGGAGTTTCATTCTTGTTGCTCAGACTAGAGTGCAGTGGAGCGATCTCAGCTCACCACAACCTCCGCCTCCTGGGTTCTAGTGATTCTCCTGCCTCAGCCTCCATAGTAGCTGGGATTACAGGCATGCATCACCACACCCGGCTAATTTTGTTTTTAGTAGAGACCTGACCATGTTAGTCAGGCTGGTCTCGAACTCCTGACCTTAGGTGATCCATCCACCTTAGCCTCCCAGAGTGCTGGTATTACAGGTGTGAGCCGTTGTGCCTGATCAGCAATGTTATTCAATATTTTGAAATGTGAGTTGTGTGTCAAAAAAAAAAATCACAGTTACTTATCAAAAATTAATGTACTCATCAGTTGACAACTTGGTTAGGTAGTCTTTCAATTTCATTGAAAACTAAGAGTTAGAAACCATTCGACTTGCAAAAGGATTTATCCAGTCATTAGTCTTCACACTCAGTGAGAAAAATAACAAAAAGGCTTTAGCAAGTCTTATAAATTAGTTATTGATTATGCCTGATATTCTTTTACTTAGAGGTACTTGTTTCTTTCTTTGTTGTTTCCTGTCCCCAACCTCCACCCCTGAGACAGAGTCTCAGGCTGAATTTATTTTTTATTTTTTGTAGAGATGAAGTCTTGCTCTATATCCCAGTCTGGAGTGCAGTGGCTATCTATTGGTGCTGTCATGGTGCACTATAGCCTTGAACTCCTGGGCTTAGCTCCCTAGTTAGCTGGGTCTACAGATGTGTGTGCGAACACACCTGGCTTTCACACTTTTAATTAGTGTGTTTTTGCTGTTCTCTATTAGACTGTGAGCAACTTAAGAGCAAGACCAAGAGTCTGGCATTATACCTGCTGTGTTTGGCAGTCATCAAGCATCTGTTGAACGTGTGTTAATGGTATTATAGAAGGAACTCTGAAGTGAGAGTCAGAAGCTGTATGGCTTTGGCCTAGGACCAGTTCGGAAGTGGAGTTGGTAGAGGTAAGGTGGTAGGCCCTGATTTGCACACCCTTGTTTAGGGCATCATTGATCACACTAGGATGGAGCAACCTAAATGTCCATCACAGATGAATGGATAAAAAAAATGTGGCCTATCCATACAATAGAATATTATTCAGCCTTAAAAAGGAAAGAAATACTGTCATACGCTACATGATCTTTGAGGACATTATGCTAAGTGAAATAAGACAGTCACAGGCCAGGCGCAGTGGCTCATGCCTATAATCCCAGCACTTTGGGAGGCCAAGGCGGGTGGATCACGAGGTCAAGAGATGGAGACCATCCTGGTCAACATGGTGAAACCGCGTCTCTACTAAAAATACAAAAATTAGCTGGGCATGGTGGTGCGCGACTGTAGTCCCGGTTACTCAGGAGGCTCAGGCAGGAGAATTGCTTGAACCCAGGAGGCAGAGGTTGCGGTGAGCTGAGATCACACCTTGCACTCCAGCCTGGGTAACAAGAGCAAAACTCCATCTCAAAAAAAAAACAAAAGACAGTCACAGAAAAATAAATATTGTATTACTCTACTTATTTGAGATGTCTAAAATAATCAAACTCATAGAAACAGAAAGTAGAATGGTAGTTGTCATGGGCTGGGGGAAGAGAGAGGGGAGTTGTTCATGGATGTAACTAGATGAGTAAGTTCTAGTTACTTAACAGTGTGCATTTAGTTAACACTATCGTATACTTTATTTTTTTGTTTTTTTTTTTTTCATTTATTTATTTAGTTTTTTGAGATGGAGTCTCACCCTGTCGCCCAGACTGGAGTGCAGTGGCACGATCTTGGCTCACTGCAGCCTCTGCCTCCCAGGTTCAAGCGATTCTTGTGCCTCAGCCTTCTGAGTAGTTGGGACTACAGGTACCCACCACCACACCTGGCTAATTTTTGTATTTTTAAGTGGAGACAGGGTTTTGCCTTGTTGGCCAGGTTGGTCTCAAGCTCCTGGCCTCAAGTGATCCACCTACCTCAGTCTCTCAAAGTGCTGGGATTATAAGCACAAGCCACGGTGCCCAGTTGACTATTGTATACTTTAAAAAGTTAAGATGGTAAATTTTATGTTCTGTGCTTCTGACCACAGTTTTTGAGAAATTAGACAGAAACTGATTTTATAAACCACATGTCCTAAAAATGTTCTAACAATATTATGAGTTGTTTAATAAAGGCATATCAATAAAATTAGAGAGACTAGAGTCATTTGAAAGTCAAAAAAAGATGTGAGTATGATTATCTGCCTAAATATGAAACAAGGAAACATTTTCATGTGCATATATTTCTATTGCTGTATATTTCTTTATTGCAGTATAGTTAAGAATAAAGTCTGTTAATCTAAACAAAACCAAAACAAGACAGTAGGCCCTGTGTCTCAGGGAAAGAGGGCGCTGCTAATGAGCAGAAAGAAGATAGTACCATATTTGTGTGCAATAGGCATGAAGTTAGTTATGGGCCAGGAGTCCAAAAACCTGAATGCAGTGACAATTTTGACCTAAAGAAATTGTATGAGTTTAGGCCTGCTGGCACTTATTCTCTCTGCTCCAATTTTCTCATCTTTAAAAGGTGTTAAGGAAAAAATTCTGAGACAACAAAGATTAAAAGGTAAGTGAAAAAATTTTACTCCAAGCAGGGAACCCAGTCTAGCACAGTCTAGGCTTTGAGGGATGTAGGCCGGGCAGGAAAAATAGGGTGAGTCTTGTAATACTGGAAGATCACAAGTTATCTCTTTCCTTACTAGAAAAGCAGAATATTGCTGATTAGCTATACTAGCAAGACTTTTTTATTAAGGAAGCTCTGGGCTGGCTGGAGGTGGTCTGTTGTGTACCTGGGGCAGCCATCTTGGGATTCTGACTTTAACTGCCTTTGTTACTTACGTGATGTGTCTTCTTGGGATCCTAGAATCCAGTTGCATCTGTGTTGGTGTGAGTAGCCTAGCTAGTCAAGTGAAAAGGAAATTTAACAAAGAGCAGACTATAACTCACACCTGTAATCCCAGCACATTGGGAGGCCAGTGTGAGAGGATTGTTTGAGCCCAGGAGTTCAAGACCAGTCTGGCCAACATAGCAGGACCCCATCTCTACAAAAATTTTAAAAATTAGCCCAGCATGGTAGTATTTGCCTATAGTCACAACTACTTGGGAGACTGAGGTGTGAGGATCAGTCACTTGAGCCTGGGAAGTCAAGACTGGAATGAGCCTTGATCCTACCACTGCACTTCAACCTGGGTGACAGAGTGAGGATCCCGTCTTCAAAAAAAAAAAGTTGTCATTTAATCCTCACAGCAATCTCACATGGTTGATATTATACCTAATTTTACACACAAGGAAACTCATAGGTTAACCTGGCAAGGTTGCCAGTTAAGTGGCAGAACCAAAATTCAAACCAAAGTCAATACCAAAGGTCTTTATCTTTCCCTGTGCCATTTAGCTTCTTGCAGATGAGTTCATATATGGGAAAAAACTTTAAACAAATTAGAAGGGTTTTGTTTGTTTGTTTTTGAGACAGAGTCTTGCTTCTTTGCCCAAGCTGGAGTGCAGTGGTGCAATCATGGCTTATTGGAGCCTTGACCTCCCAGACTCAGGTCATCCTCCCACCTCAGCCTCCTGAGGACTGGGATGACAGGCACATGCTACCATACCCTGCTAATTTATTTTTTGTATAGACAAGTCTCACCGTGTTGCCCAGGTCTTGAATTCCTGGCCTCAAGCAGTCCTCCTGCTTTAGCCTCCTAGAGTGCTGGGATTACTAGTGTGAGTCACCACACTCGGTTCCTAGGTCATTTTATATACCCACATCCTTGCCATGTCTTCATAGTGGGCAGAGTATACTTCCCTATCCCTTGATTTTGATCTTGGCCTATGATTTGCTTTGGCCAGTGGGATGTTAGTGAGAGAGACATGAGAATATATTGTATTTATAAAACAAGAATGTTAAAAATTTAAAAAGCAAAATCTGCTGGGTGTGGTGGTTCATGCCTATAATCCCTGCACTTTGGGAGGCCAAGGCGGGTGGAGCACCTGAGGTCAAAAGTTCGAGACCAGCCTGGCCAACATGGCAAAACCCCATCTCTATTAAAAATACAAAAACTAGCCAGGCATGGTGGTGCATGCCTGTAGTCCCAGCTACTTGAGAGACTGAGGATCACCTAAGTTCAGGAGTTCAGACCAGCCTGATCAACATGGTAAAACCCTGTCTCTAGGAAAAATACAAAATTAGCCCAGTGTGGTGGCACGTACCTGTAATCCCAGCTACTTGGGAGGCTGAAGCAGGAGAATCACTTGAACCCAGGAGGCAGAGGTTGCAGTGAGCCAAGATCACGCCATTGGAAGCCAGTCTGGGTGACAAGAGCCAAACTCTGGCTCAAAAAAAAAAACTCGGAAATACTTTATGAAATTTATGTGTGAAATACACATAGGAAAAGTGAGCAGTTCTCCCAGAAAGTAAAGAAAAAAAGACAAAACAGTTGGAAAATAGAAAAGAAAATTTGACCAGTTTAAGTGGTCCAATATCTGAATAATAGGAATTGCAGGAAGAGAGAAAACGGTGGGAAGTGACTCGTAAAATAGTTGATAATTGCAGCACATGAGCCACTGGATTAAAACTGTATGCTTGTGCCTAGCACTAGGGAAGAAAATAGACCTGCACCAGGCATGAAATTTCTGAACACTGAGTTTAGAGAAAAGATTTACAAGCTTCTGGATGGAAGGGTACCAGGTCACATATCAAGAATCAGAATGTCTTTGGACTTCATGGCAGCGGCATAGGAAGCAAGAAGAGAGTTAGAACAGTGCTTTCAAAATTCTGTAGGAAAATGATTACTAACCTAGACTCCTATACCTAGCCAAACTATACAACAATATAGAAAAAGGTGTTTTTTATTTCGTTTTGTTGATTTTTTGAGACGGAGTTTTGCTCTGCCGCCCAGGCTGGAGTGCAGTGGTATAATCTTAGCTCACTGCAACCTCCCCCCTCCTGGATTGGGCAGTTCTCCCACCTAGGCCTCCCGAGTAGCTGGTATTACAGGTGCCTGCCACCACCCCTGGCTAATTTTTGTATTTTTTTTTTTTTTTTTTTTTTTTGAGACAGAGTCTCACTCAGTCACCAGGCGCCAGGCTGGAGTGCAGTGGCGCGACCTTGGCTCACTGCAACCTCCGCTGCCCGGGTTCAAGCATTCTCCTGCCTCAGCCTCCCGAGTAGCTGGGACTACAGGCGCGCGCCACCACGCCCAGCTAATTTTTTTGTATTTTTAGTAGAGACGGGGTTTCACCATGTTGACCAGGACGGTCTCGATCTCTTGACCTCGTGATCCGCCCGCCTCGGCCTCCCAAAGTGCTGGGATTACAGGCGTGAGCCACCGCGCCCGGCCAATTTTTGTATTTTTAATAGAGACAGGGTTTCACCATGTTGGCCAGGCTGGTCTCAAACTCCTGACCTCAACTGATTTGCCCACCTTGGCTTCCCAAAGTGCTGGGATTACAGGCGTGAGCCACTGTGCCTGGCTGAAAAAGGTTTAAAAAATTTAAATGTCACATACTCGTTCTCAAGAAGCTACTGGAAGATGTGCTTCACCAAATTGAAAGACTAAATCAAGAAAGAGTAAGATACAGATACAGCAAACAGGAGCCCAACACAGAAGACATAGCCTGGGAGGCCCATGGAGGATGGGTAGAAATTATTCTGGGGTAATGGCTCTGCACCAGACATGCAGGGCGACTGAGCCATACTGAGCAGCGCAACCCATGGGGTGAACTGTCTTCACCAAGACCCCACTTTCATCAGGCCATCTTTAGCCCGAGGACAGAATGCTCAGGAGATTCAGGCCTAGGTTCTTGGTAGTACTCGGCTTGGCCATGTGCTCATAAGGGGCTCCCCCTCTCCTCTGCTGAGGATGCACATCACTCAGAAGTTTCCAGCTTTCCCCGACCGAGAGCTGGAGGCAGGCCATGGCGAGCTTAGAAACAGGAAGTACAGGGCAGCCCCCTCCCTTTGACCATATTTCCGCTGCAGGTCCAGCACCTGGTCCCACCTTGGCCCTGCCAGGTATCTGACTGTGCTGAGCCCTGTGTTTGCCAAGACTCCCTCGAGACCTTGCTCATAACTTCCCCAGGAGGGACCTTGACAGCTCCCAGAGAAGCGGAAGTCAGACCACGACCTGGAGACTGATCTGCTCACTTCCTAGAACCTCCATCCAGTGGAGGCAGGGCCGCCCTCTCCTTGCACTGCCAGTGTGCACCTGCTCTCCTCATGAATATTAATCATTTATTATATTCATTTACATGTAGTTATAATAGTTGCTCAGCTAGTGACATAGTAAATAAAATTACCAAATGATCTTCTGTAGATGTGGCCACGTGCTCTCATCTCCTGCAGTTTCTTGCTCAGACTTCACATGCTTACTCTGTGAGCCCTTTCCTGAGCACTTTATTGCAAATAAGTCATAAGTCCCACCAACTCCCTCTTTCTGTGATTTATTTTCTTGGGAGTACGTCTGGGCTAGAATATAAGCTCCAGGAAGAACCTGTGGTTTTGTTTGTTTTCTTTTCTCTGCTATATCCCTAGGGCCCAGAAAGTGGCTGGCTCAGTCAGCTCTCAATAGATTTTTTTTTTTTTAAAGATAGCGTCTCTCTGTCTCCCAGGCAGGAGTGCAATAGCCCCATCAAGGCTCACTGCAACCTCTGCTTCCCGAGCTCAAGCTATTCTCCTGCCTCAGCCTCCTGAATAGCTGGGATTTCAGACATGAGCCACCATGTCCGGCTAATTGTATTTTTTGTAGAGATGGGATCTTGTCATGTTGCCCAGGCTGGTCTCAGACTCCTGAGTGCAAAGCAATCTGCTTGCCTGGGCCTCCCAAAGTGCTGGGATTATAGGCCTGTTGGCTCTTAGTAGATTCTTATTGGATACATTGAGATGATGAGGAGAAGTTTGCTGGAAAGAGAAAAGTGGACAAGGATGATGATTTCCAGCAAGGAGGCAGCTGGCGTGGAGGCATGAAGTGAAGTGCCTGCCATATCGAGCCCTGTGTGCAGTAAGGAACCTGCTGCTGAACCCAGGCAGCAGATCCCGGGGTCTTCCATTATCTTCAGTGCCATCCTGAAAACTTATGTCGTTCCAGGCTGCTTTCAGGGTTTTTTTGGAGACAGAGTCTTGCTCTGTTGCCCAGGCTGGAGTGCAGTGGCAAGATCTCAGCTCACTGCAACCTCTGCCTCCCGGGTTCAAGCAGTTCTCCTGTCTCAACTTCCTGAGTAGCTGGGACTACAGGCACACACCCGGCTAATTTTTTATTTTTAGTAGAGACAGAGTTTCATCATATTGGTCAGGCTGGTCTCAAATGGCTGACCTCAGGTGATCTCCTGCCTCAGCCTCCTAAAGTGCTGGGATTACAGGCATGAGTCACTGCGCCTGGCCCCCTACTTTCTACAGCTACACTGTCCATGAAGGTAGCCACCACCCAGGTCGGGCTCTTAAGCACTTGAAATGCACCTTGTTCAAATTGACTTGTGCTAAAAGTGTAAAATACACACTGGATTTCGAAAATTTAGTACCAAAAATTTTTTTGATACACTCATTTCAGTGGCTCTCGCCTGTAATCCCAACACTTTGGGAGGCCGAGGCAGGTGGATCACGAGGTCAAGAGATTGAAGCCATCCTGGCCAACATGGTGAAACCCTGTCTCTACTAAACATACAAAAATTAGCTGGGTGTGGTGGCGCACGCCTGTAGTCCCAGCTACTCGGGAGGTGGAGGTTGCAGTGAGCCGAGATCATGCCACTGCACTTCAGCCTGGCGACAGAGCGAGACTCCATCTCAAAAAAAAAAAAAAGATAGAGGAGATATTGTGAGCACTAGCCAGTGCTCAGGGGAGGAAAGAACCAAGGAAAAGGGAGATGAATGGAAAACAGAAAAGCGTGTGGATTGAATGAGGTCCTTGAGAAGTCTGGTGGGGGCTGGCAGAGAGAGCCCAGGCAGAGAGCTTGGCTGTGGAAAGGAAGGGCTCCACTCTCGCATGCACAGAGCCCCTCACCCAAATCAGAATTTTTCCATAAATGGGAAGATTGTGATATGTATACTTTCAGGAGTTGTCATACAGCTTTTCATACAGAAGAGCCTGATTGTGTTCATAGAATAACAGAGTTCTAGAGAATTTTAGAGAGGTCTAGTCTAATCAACAAATAATTATCTGCTATTGTCTAAGTTAGCTCAAGTCTGTTACTCCAAAATAACCCTCTGACACTCTGGCTACCAACCAGTCTCTCTCCTCTACTTTTCTTAAATAACAGCTTTATTTATTTATTTCATTTTTTATTTCAGTAGTTTTTGGGGCATAGGTGGTGTTTGGTTACTTGGATACATTCTTTAGTGGTAATTTCTGGGATTTTGGTGCACCTGTCACCCCAGCAGTGTACACTGTACCCAACATGTAGTCTTTTATCCCTCGCTCCCCCCTCCCCAGTCCCCAAAATTCATTATGTCATTCTTATGTCATTACATCCTCATGCCTTAGCTCCCACTTATAAGTGAGACCATACTGTACTTAAATAACAGCTTTACTGAGATATAATTTACTTGCCATGCAATTTACGCTTTTTGGGGGAGGCGGGTAGCAACAGGGTTTTGCCATGTTCTCCAGGCTGGTCTTAAACTCCTGGCCTCAAGTGATACACCCACCTTGACCTCCCAAAGTGTTGGGATTACAGGCATGAGACACTGCGCCTGGCCGCAATTTTTCATTTAAAACGTACACTTCAGTGTTTTTTTAGTATATTTACAGAGGCATGCAACTGTCAGCACAATCAATTATAGGACATTTTTATCACCCCAGAAGAAATCATCACCCATCAGTCCCCCCACTGCCCTCCAACCCTAGGTGACCACTAGTTTATCTCTTTATCTCCCTTTTTAAACTAAACTTGGGGAAGAACAGTCCATACAGTTTCTACTACTCACTTCCCAATTCTCAAGTCAAGTGTTTTTACTCCATCACTTCTCTGAAACTGTTCAGGCAATGTCATCCGTGACCCTCTAACTACCAGACCCAGTGAACATGTTAAGCCTTTGATGCATTTAGCCTGACTTTTCTTTGTGCTCTGTCTTTGGCATGGGCTCTTCATCTGCCTCTTGGCTGGATTCTCACTCTTCCTGACTGATTGGATCTGTTCATGAGTTCAGCTGCATGCCATGCTGATGACTGTCTTTTCACAGAACTCATAGTCAGTATAATTCACTGCCTTTTGGTCGTTACCTGGATGTCATGTATTCATGGCTAAAACTGAACTCAACCTTCTATACCAAGGAAAACTCTGCTTTGCTTTTTTTTTTTTTTTCTACTTACCCATGTACTCAAATTAGAAACATCTTTCTCCCTCCTAATATAAGTTGGTCTCTAGTACATGCTGAATTTTCTTCCACCCTAACTCTAAAATAATTTCTTTCTCATACCCACAATCAGGTCCTCATCTCCTTTTCATAGATTATTTCAGCAGTGTTCTACTTGGTCACTGGCCATAGGGCCTCTCCTCCTGAGATCCATTCCCCACATCATCATTATAGAGCACTTATAAATACACAAATGTGACCTCATCTGCTAAGCCTATTAAAATGCTATTCAGCACTACAACACCAATAAGTATGCCCCTCCCCCACCCTCCTTCCCCCAGCCCCCACCCCTGTCCAGCCTGGGCCCAAATCTGAATCTGATCAAGCTTCTGACTACCAGTTCACAGGAAATACAAGGGATAGGAGAACTTGTAAAGAAATGGGGATACAGGCCAGGCACGGTGACTCAAGCTTGTAATCCCAGCACTTTGGGAGGCCAGGGCAGGCGGATCACCCAAGGTCAGGAGTTCGAGACCAGCCTGACCAACATGGAGAAACCCTGTCTCTACTAATACAAAATTAGCAGGGCGTGGCGCACATGCCTGTAATCCCAGCTACTCAGGAGGCTGAGGCAAGAGAATCGCTTGAACCCAGGAGGCGGAGGTTGCAGTGAGCTGAGATCTCACTATTGGACTCCAGTCTGGGAAACGAGGGAAACTCCGTCTCAAAAAAAAAAAGAAAAGAAATGGGGATACAAACAGCTAGCTATGGAAGTGGGAAATTCTACAGAAGTGACAAAGCTTCTTAGACAAGTAATTGTCAAAGAAAAAAAAAGAATTATTACATATTTAGTCTTGAGAGTTTGTCAACCAAATGCATTGTGTTGGTTCCTGATTTGAATAAACCCACTGTAAAAACAGGGTTTTCGTTGGTTGGTTGGTTTTTTGTTGTTGTTACTGTTTTTTGAACAGAGTCTCGCTCTGTTGCCCAGGCTGGAGTGCAGTGGCATGATCTTGACTCACTGCAGCCTCAGCCTCTCGAGTAGCTGGGAATACATGCACACTCCACCATTCCTGGCTAATATTTGTATTTTTAGTAGAGACAGGGTTTCACCGTGTTGACCAGGCTGATCTCGAACTCCTGACCTCAAGTGATCCACCCACCTCGGCCTCCCAAAGTGCTGGGATTACAGGCGTGAGCCACCACATCCAGCCCAATTTGATATTTTTAATATCCAATAATGATGTTACTACTTTTCTTTTTTCTTTTTTTTTTTTTTTATGATGTTACTACTTTTCAAAGAGCTTTTATATTTTAGAGATGAATATTGAAGTATTGGCTGGGCGTGGTGGCTCGTGCCTGTAATCCCAGCACTTTGAGAGGTGGAGGCTGGCAGATCACTTAAGGTCAGGAGTTCGAGACCAGCCTGGCCAACATGATGAAATGCTGTCTCTACTAAAAACACAAAAATTAGCTTGGCATGGTGGCTGGCGGCGGTAATCCCAGCTACTTGGGAGGCTGAGGCATGAGATCCCTTGAGCCTGGGAGGTGGAGATTGCAGTGGGCCAAGATTGCACCACTGTACTCCAACCTGGGCGACAGAGTAGGCATTGTCTCAAAAAATAAATAAAAGTTGAAGTATTTAAGGAGAAATGTGATTCCCAGGTTAACACAGGGAGCGGGTGGGCATAAATGAGACAAGATTGGCCATGTGTTTCAGCTGGGCAGTGGATATGTGGAGCCTCATTATACTTTTTCTGTCTGCTTTTGATGTATGTTTGAAATCTTCCATGATAAAGGAGTTAGTTTGTCAAGATACTGATGAGATAGGCATATTTGAACACAGATGGAATGTGAGATAATTGTCTTTAAACTTTGTATTGGCTGGGTACAGTGGCTCATGCCTGTAATCCTAGCACTTTGGGATGCTGAGGTCAGGAGTTCAAGACCAGCCTGGCCAACATGGTGAAACCCCATCTTTACTAAAAATACAAAAATTAGCTGGGCGTGGTGGCAGGTGCCTATAATCCAGCTACTCAGAAGACTGAGACAGCAGAATCACTTGAACCTGGGAGAGGGAGGTTGCAGTGAGCCAAGATCACCCCACTGCACTCCAGCCTGGGCGACAGAGTAAGACTTAGTCTCTAAAACAAAAGAAAAAAAAAAGACTTAGTCTCAAAAAAAAAAAAAAACTTTCTGTTATGGTATATACATGTAACGTAAAATTTACATCTTAACCATATATAGATGTGTATGGTACAGTGGCATTGAGTACATTCACATTTTTTTGTTTGTTTGTTCATTTGTTTTTGAGACAGAGTCTCACTCTTGTCACCCAGGCTGGAGTGCAATAGTGTGATCTCAGCTCACTGCAACCTCCGCCTCCCGGGTTCAAGCGATTCTCCTGCCTCAGCTTCCTAAGTAGCTGGGATTACAGTCGCGTGCCACCACGCCCAGCTAATTTTTGTTTTAGTAGAGACAGGATTTCACCATGTTGCCCAGGCTGATCTCGAATTCCTGACCTCAGATAATCTGCCCACCTTGGCCTCCCAAAGTGCTGGGATTACAGGCATGAGCCACCACACGAGCCACCACACTCGGCCTTTTACTTTCTATTTCTATGAATTTGACTACTCCAGGTACATCATATAAGCAGAATCAATATAGTATTTACTTTTTTGTAACCAGCTTGTTTTACTTGATAAGATGTCCTTAAGGCTCATCCATGTTATAAATATGTGTCACAATGTTGTCCTTCCTTTTGAAGGCTAAATATTATTCCATTGTTTGTATATATCACTTTTTTGGGGGGAAGGGGGACAAGGCCTCACTCTGTCACCCAGGTTGGAGTGTAGTGGCTCCACCTCAGCACACTGCAACCTCTGCCTCACCTGGCTAATTTTTTGTATTTTTTGTAGAGACAGAGTTTCGCCATGTTGGCCAGGCTGGTCTCAAACTCCTGAGCTCAGGTGATCCACCCACCTTGGCCTCCAGGGTGCTGGGATTACAGGCGTGAGCCACCGCGCCTGGCCTGTATCACATTTTTTAATCCAGTCACCTATTTATGGGCACTTGGATTGCTTCTCCTTTCGGCTACTGTGAATAATGCTGCTATAAACAAAGGGTTACAGATACCTCTTGCATTCTTCCTGTCAGTTCTTTTGAGTAGATACTCAGAGGTAGAATTGCTGGATAGTATAATTCTGTTTTTCAGTTTTTAAGGAACAGCCACACACTCTTCCATAGCAACTGCCCCATTTTACATTCCCACTAATAGTACACCAAAGTTCAGTTTCTCCACATCCTTCCCAGTAGTTGTTATTTTCAGGTTCTTGTTGTTGTTTTATTGTAGCCACCCTAATGGGTGTGAGGTAGTGATGAAAAATAATTGTTAATGTTTTAGGTATAATAATGATATCATGTGGCCGGGCACAGTGGCTCACGCCTGTAATCCCAGCACTTCGGGAGGCTGAGGTGGGCAGATCACCAGAGGTCAGGAGTTCCAGACCAGCCTGACCAACACGGAAAAGCCCCGTCTCTACTAAAAATACAAAATTAGCTGGGCGTGGTGGTGCATGCCTGTAATCCCAGCTACTTGGGAGGCTGAGGCAGGGGAATCGTTTGAACCTCGGTGGCGGAGGTTGCGGTGAGCCGAGATCATACCATTGCACTCCAGCCTGGGCAACAAGCGCGAAACCCCATCTCAAAAATAAATAAATAAATAATGGTATTGTGATGTTATTATATACACATATACTTAAGAGTTCTTTTTATTTTATGTATTTATTTTTGAGACAGAGTCTCGCTCTGTTGCTCAGGATGGAGTGCAATGGCGTGATCTTGGCTCACCGCAATCTCTGCCTCCCAGGTTCAAGCAGTTCTCTGCCTCAGCCTCCTGAGTAGCTGGGATTACAGATGCCCACTACCACACCTGGCTGTTTTTCGTATTTAAAGTCGGGGGGTTTCACCATCTTGGCCAGGCTGGTCTTGAACTCCTGACCTCGTGAGCCACTGCACCCAGCCAAGAGTTCTTTTTAGAGATACATACTGAGAAGCATTTGTGGATTAAATGGTATGATCTCTAGATTTGTTTTTTAAATAATCCCTTTGTCTGGTGGAGGGAGGTAGAAATGAAACCAAATTGGCCAAATCCTGACACTGTTTCAGTTGCGTGATGTTTGCATGGGGGTTCATCATACCGTTCACTCAAGTTTGCATATTTTGAAATCTTCTTTAAATGACATTTTGGGGCCATCGTGATCATTTCCAGCCTCTCTCTCAGCACATTCCCCATTGTCTTCTTTACATGTCAGCAACTGAAACTGCTGCTGCTTTTCTGCTTGCCACCTCTGCCCATTCCCACACAGTGCTCATTTGTGCATCTTTGCCTTTGCCTCTTAACCTGGAATGCCTTCCTCCCCCTCTGGAGGACTCTTCTGTTTCTCTCATAGCTAACTCAGGTATTCCCTTTTCTGGGAAGTCTTCCTGCCATCCCCCACACTGTCTTGCCCTCCCTTCTTCCTCCCATAAGACTCCATCTCTACAGCTTCTTCATCACATCCCAGAGGAGGGGGTGGATCAGCATGTTTTCATCTTCTTATGCCTGGTCCTAGTCCCTGCCTAGAATATAGTAAAGATCTAGTGAATTTGGGGGACTTTTTGTTTTTGTTTTTGTTTTCTTTCATTTTGTTTTGTTTGAGACAGGGTTTCACTCTGTTGCCAAGGCTGGACTACAGGGTCATGATCTTGGCTCACTGCAGCCTCTGCCTCCTGGGCTGAAGCCATTCTCCTACTTCAGCTTCCTGAGTAGCTGGGACTACAGGTGCATGCCACCGTGCCCAGCTAATTTTTGTATTTTTTTCTAGAGGTGGAGTTGCACCATGTTGCCCAGGCTGGTCTTGAACTCTTGGGCTCAAGTGAACCACCCACCTCAGCCTCCCAAAGTGCTGGGATTATAGGCGTGAGCCACCATGCCTGGCTATGAATTTTGAATAATGACTTGTACTCTATTTACTGTTAATTTATGCACAGCCTGTACAGAGCAGTGTCCGTTGTATAGGAGGACCTCATATCTATGAACCCCCAAGAACATCTCCTTGTTCAGGGTAAAAATTGGTATTAGAAGTATAGCAATGTGGGCTAGGCGAGGTGGCTCACACCTGTAATCCCAGCACTTTGGGAGGCCAAGGTAGGCAGATTACTTGAGGTTAGGTGTTCAAGGCCAGCCTGGCCAACATGGTGAAACCCCATCTCTACTAAAAGTACAAAAATTAGCGGGGCATGGTGGCACACACCTGTAGTCCCAGCTACTTGGGAGGCTGAGGCAGGAAAATCACTTGAACCTGGGAGGTAGAGGTTGCAGTGAGCCGGGATGGTGCCACTGCACTCCAGCCTGGGCAACACAGGGAGACTCTTCTCAAAAAAAAAAAAAAGCCAGTGGAACTCTAGATCATCTAACCCAGCTATCTTCATTTTATAGATCAAGGAATCAGATTCTAAATGGATTACATCTTAATATCACACAGCCAGTTGGCAATTGCCTGCTTTGTTTTCATGTCCACCAAGCAACGTTCTGAGCCTCATTTGGTTTCCCAAATTGGGTTTTTCTGTGAAGAGAATATACTGACTGCCTGCCAAGCACAAGAATCAATCTAGTTAACAGTTTTGTTTCTCAGTGAATTCCAACTTTCTGCTTGATCATCCTGCAGAAAGAGATTGTATTGTTAAATACTTAAATAGCCTTGCTTTTTTTTTTTTTTGGACACGGAGTCTCGCTCTGTCGCCCAGGCTGGAGTTCAGGGGCACAATCTTGGCTCACTGCAGCCTCCACCTCCCAGGTTCAAGCAGTTCTCTGCCTCATCCTCCCAAGTAGCTGAGATTATAGACGCCCACCACCACGCCCAGCTAATTTTTGTATTTTTAGTAGAGATGAGGTTTCACCATCTTGGCTAAGATGGTCTTGAACTCCTGACCTTGTGATCCACCTACCTCAGCCTCCCAAAGTGCTGGGATTATAGGTATGCTGCTCTCAGCAGCTTTGCTTTTTAAAAAAGCTCCTTAAAAACTTTCTGGTAAAAAAGGTGATGGTCATATGCTAAAACAACGTAGAACTATACACATGCATTGTAGTGATATCAAATTCCTGCGTTTGATATTGTGCTATGATTATGAAAAATACAACCATTGGGGGGAAACTGAGTGAAGGGTGCACAGGATCCCTCTGTACTATCTTTGCAATTTCCTGTGAAAGTACAATTATTTCAAAAACATTTAAATTAAAAAAGATGATGTGAAAATGTTTAGGCACTAAACTACCGAGTTTTGTGGAAAATGCATTCCTCTGGAACTTCCCTTCTCTATGTCCTCAACAAGTGGATTCAGTGACAGGAATGAAGCTTACAGGGATCTTTAGTTCTCGTCATGCTGTGTTGTTTGCATTCTAAATCAGTGACTATTCCAAACTAGTAAGACATCTAACGTCTTTAAAAGTTGGAATTTTAGTAGTAGGTTATATTCAGTTGTGTGATTTTTTTTTTCTTTCTTTTTATTATTTTTTTAATCAACAGGGTCTTTCTCTGTCCCCCAGGCTGAGGTGCAGTGGCACCATCATGGCTCACTGCAGCCTTCCTCCTAGGCTCAGGTGTTCCTCTCACCTCAGCCTCCCGAATAACTGGGACTACAGATATGCACTACTGTGCTCTGGCTAATTATTTTTCTTAAAGACGGAGTCTCACTATGTTGCCCAGACTGGTCTTGAACTCCTGGGTTCAAATGATCCTCCTGCCTTATCCTCCTAAAGTGCTGGGGTTAAAGGCATGAGCCACCACACCCAGCCTGTGTTTTTTTTTTTTTTTTTTTTTTTTAAATATTTGGCTGGGCACGGTGGCTCATGCCTGTAATCCCAGCACTTTGGGAGGCTGAGGCAGGTGGATTAGCTGACGTCAGGAGTTCGAGACCAGCCTGACCAACATGGTGAAACCCCGTCCCTACTATAAATACAAAAATTAGCTAGTCCTGGTGGCACACGCCTGTAATCCCAGCTATTTGGGAGGCTGAGGCAGAGAATCGCTTGAACCCGGAAGGTGGAGGTTGCAGTGAGCTGAGATCACGCCACTGCACTCCAGCCTGGGAGACAGGGTGAGGCTCTGTCTCAAAATAAAGAAAAAAGTAAAAATATTTTACTTGTTGGGCACTGTGGCTCATGCCTATAATCCCAGCACTTTGGGAGACCAAGGTAGGCAGATCACTTGAGGTCAGGAGTTCGAGACCAGCCTGGCCAACATGGTAAAACCCTGTCTCTACTTTACAAAAATTAGCCAGGCCTGGTGGTGCACGCCTATGGTCCCAGGAACACGGGAGGCAGAGACAGGAGAATCACTTGAACCTGGGAGGCGGAGGTTGCAGTGAGCCCAGATGCACCACTGCACTCCAGCCTGGCGACAGAGCAAGGCTCCGTCTCAAAAAAAAAAAAAAAAACAAAGATTGTGGTGCTGGTATGTTGGATTTTATCGTAGCGTAGTTCGTTTTTCTGGTAATGACACCTTGCTGGGTATCTGTGCTTCACCTAGGGGAAGGTGCTCGTTTTTGTACAGTTTGAAACTCTCACTCTGGCCTGCTGCTGGTGTTTGATATGCAAGCTTCTCTTTCAGCGTCACTCTTGGAAGTGGGATTAATGCACCAGTTCTGTTCTGAGAAATGGGGTCTGTTGGCAGCAGGCCCCCAGCATTCAGAAGGGATCCTTCTTGAGATATTAAACCTCAGGAAACCTTGTGTAATTTTCTCAGTTTCACTGGCAAAAAACAGGAACAATGATGCTCATCATGTAGGGTTGTTTTGAAGGTTGAGTGAGATCCTGAATTAACTGGGAATAATAGGTTAATAATAATTAACTAGGAATACATCATAAGTAACTGGAAATGAGTGGTCAGCAAGCATATGACCTAAGTCATGACTTGTTCCTACCGCATTTGGTTCAGATTTGTGCTTTATCAAGTAACAACTTGCCATGGATTTCCCTTCTTCAAGTCATTGAAACCTTGAGTGTTCCATGCAGTGGACCTACTTTATCTGAAGAGAGGGTTGGGCTCCTGAGTGTCCTCTGGACATACAGGGCATCGAAAGAGAAATGCGAACATGGGATTGGGTTGGAATTGCCAATGGTTGACAATTTTTGCCTTAAAAACTTTCGATGTTATAAGTCCTACCCTCTCGTGGAGTCCCAGCGAGCCACACTGCTGGAGTCCCTCTGACTCTGATGAGGAATATAGGTTGGGAGGGAGGGGTCTCAACACATGGTTAAAATAATTCAAGAAAGAGAAATAGATGTTCATGAAGGGAGAGAAGTGGGTTGGTTCTAGAAATGCTAAGGAGGTAGACTCCATAGGACTTGGGTACCTATCATGTGCAGGGACTAAGGAAAAGGGGGAAGAAGGCTCTCTGGTTTCTGGTTTATGTGATAGGGCAGTTAGTAGTGACACTTTTATGTAGAAACAGAGGAAGGAAACAGGACTGGGGGAGAGGCTGGCCTCAGCTTTGGACAGATGTCATCTGAGTCATCCCTCAAGTAGATAGGGGCTCAGTAGGTCTTTGGATAGACAGGAGTAAGAGCTCTGCAGGGGTAGGCCATCAGATGGCACGTTTATTCACAGACATTTATCAAGTGCTGGTCTGAAGCACTGGGGTCTCTACTTGGCATTCTAGTGTCAGGGGTTAGGCCCATTCAGATGAGTGTCTCTGGTGAGGGGGATCAATAAGAAAGTACTGTGGGGGTGGGTGGTAGGTGATCTGGATGATGGAGGAGATAAGCCACCTGAATTAGAAGCTGAGTCCCCAGAAAGGTTAGAGGGAAGAGATGCTCTGGGCAAAGAGAAGAGCAGGTGCAGAGGCCCCAGGCAACACTGAGGAGGCACATTTGAGAACCTGTAAGCCATAAGCTGGTCACATGACCCCAGCACGGTACACAGCAGGGAGGGTCTTGAGGGAGGTTGGAAGGGGCAAGGGCTGAGTGGATCAGTGTTTGGTTCCCAGAGAGTTGGGTTTATTTGAGTGTGATGTTGTCATGGGAATTTGAAGACATGGGAATGTGTGAAATCTCTCAGGTACAGTTTGTAGAGTGAAAGGGGGAGAGGACTGTGCTATTTGATGGAAGGGCAGAAGAAGGGGGGGGGACTTCTGAAATGATACTAGAAGCAACCAACTATAAAAGCAGAAGAGAATGCAAGAAAAGTGGTAAAGAAAAAGGGAACTTTAAAGATGGAAGGAGGCCAGGTGCAGTGGCTCATACCTGTAATCCCAGCCCTTTAGGAGGCTGAGGCAGGAGGGTCGCCTCAGCCTGGGAGTTTGAGACTATCCTGGATAACATAGTGAGACCCCTGTCTCTACAAAAAAAATAATAATTAGCTAGACATGGTGGCTCATGTCTGTGGTCCCAGCTACTCAGGAGGCTGAGGCGGGGGAATCACTTAAGCCCAGGAGTTTGAGGCTGCTGTGAGCCTTGATCACCCACTGTATTCCAGCATGGGCGACAGAGTGAGACCAAGGGCCGGGTGAGGTGGCTCACAGCTGTAATCCTTGCACTTGGGAGGCTGAGGCAGGTGGATCACCTGAGGTCAGGAGTTCAAGACCAACCTGGCCAACATGGCGAAACCCCATCTCTACTAAAAATGCAAAATTAGCTGGACATGGTGGTACACGCTTATAATCCCAGCTGCTCAGGAGGCTGAGGCAGGAGAATTGCTTGAACCTGGGAGGTGGATGTTGCAGTGAGCTGAGATCACACCATTGCACTCCAACCTGGGCAACAAGAGCGAAATTCCATCTCAAAATAATAATAATGATAAAGATGGAATTATTAAGTGACAGATGATAAGAGGGAGAGGAAGGGAGTCAGGGGAGAGAGGGAAAGGAAGGACTGAAAATGTGGCCTGCATGTAACAGTAGGAAGATCATTGCTGACCTTGGAGAAAGCACTTCTCAACTCCTCCCTTCCTTTTCCCCCACATCCCATCAATTCCCAGATTGGCAAGGAATGTAATCCATATTACCATATATCAAGGTGCTGGCTCTAAGGGGTGGGAACTGGTAGAGTCTGGCTGACAGGAGGATGACAGAAGAGGTGAAAAGAGGAGGCAGGAGGAATAGCCAATTTCCTGTTGAGTAGGGCTAGGAAGCAGCCATGGCTGCCAGTGCATAAGGAGCACTGATGAGAGAACCACACCTGTCCTCAGCAGCTGTGTCTCTCAGCGCAGAGTGGAGGCATCTAGGTGTGGTCATTTTTATGATGAGTTTGGCCACAAAGCATGCTGGGATTGCAGCGATGGGTTCCTGAAGAAGGAGGAAGAGGAGACTAGGTGAAGGATTATCCTTCCTATAAGGCTAGCACATGGTGGGTGAAAGACTAACAGGATGCTGTTTAGGAGTCCACAAAGTGTGGCCAGCTCCAGCTTGATTCAGAGCAGTGGTGGTAGCCTGGAGCCCCTCTCCCAGAGCAGAGGATGGCAGGTGGCACCAGGGGAGTATGGCCTCCTAGTGGGGGAGCTGGCACAGGCTAGGATGGGAGTTAGGTCAGCAGGAGTATCTTGGTTTAATGGTGAGCACACGTGGTTCTCCAGCTGACCACGAGCATCTGGTTATATTATCTCCCAGGACTGGGTCTTCCTGTACACCACAGAAACTCTTCAGTAGTTTCAACAGGAAACTTTGAGCTGAGTGTTAAAACACGCGCTCAGAAGGAAGAGACCCCCCAAACAGGCTTTGTGTGAACAACATGGCTGTTTATTCACCTGGGGTGCAGGCAGACTGAGGCCGAAAAGGGCATCAGTGGAGGGCGGTGGGATAGGAGTTGGTTTTATAGGTTTGGGGTGGGCAGTGGAAAGTTACAGAAGTTACAGTTGGCGGTTTTTTGCAAGCTGGAAGGGGGTCGTAGGTTGGCAAGCTGGGAGGGGGTCCTAGGGTGTGGAGTCATGAGGTTGGCCAAGCTTGGTTACAAAGTCCAACGGCCTTGTCAGTTGAGGCCAGAATAAGAAACAGTAGAAGAATATCTCAGGTTAGTTTGATCATTTCTTCCAGGAACTCATCTGGGGTGTACATGCAGGTGACAGAGATTAAGATGCCCTTCATGGCACCTTACACTGAGCACCCAGAAGTACCAGATGTGCTGGGAGCAGGCTCCTGTATTGATACATGGCAGTCAGTCTAGTATTGCTTTATAGCACCTTCTTTGTTTGTTCTTACATAACTTTTAATCTGTTCAGGCTGTTTGCCCGTCTTTATTGTAATTCTTGGAGTTTTGGCTCCAAGGCTTACTCATCTTTGCCCTGCATATCAGACCCTCCTGCAAATGCTCAGGGCTTAAAAATCTGCAGGGACCACCACATTCCACATTCCTATCTCCGCCTACATTATTCCAGTTAAATTTTGTGAGTAGTTGAGAAAATGGCCCAGTGTTTCCTTTGGTTAAAAGCAATAGATATTGCAAAATTAAGTTGTTACTTTGGAACTTCTCTGCAGCTGTTTGCATGTGAATATTGAATGAGGGAGTGGTAGCTTTTATAATTGTTAGGGCAAAGAAAGATTGTTTCTAATCTGGGACAACCAGCTGACTCATCAAGTGCCTTGACCCTTTAGATTTCTATCTTTTTCCCCCTAAGGAAAATGGAAAACTGAGCCCAAGTTTGCAGATAGCCCAGACCTGGCACTGTGAAACAAAAGAAAATGATAGAAAATATGAAAATCGGCCGGGTGCGGTGGCTCACGCCTGTAATCCCAGCACTCTGGGAGGCTGAGGCGGGCGGATCACAAGGTCAGGAGATCGAGACCATCCTGGCCAACATGGCGAAACCCCGTCTCTACTAAAAGCACAAAAATTAGCTGGGCGTGGTGGCGCGCGCCTGTAATCCCAGCTACTCGGGAGGCTGAGGCAGGAGAATTGCTTGAACCCAGGAGGCGGAGGTTGCAGTGAGCCGAGATCGCGCCACTGCACTCCAGTCTGGCGCCTGGCAATGGAGCGAGACTCTGTCTCAAAAAAAAAAAGAAAAGAAAAGAAAGTATGAAAATCAAGGAAATTTTAGCAACTCATTTTTATTTCCTCTGACTATTTAGATGAGGATGAATTTGCCTTCCACAAAGGAAAACTTTTCAAATAATGGATTTTTTAAAGGGTCCATTTTAGGTGCATGATTCCCTTCTACCCCTAGGTGGCAGTAGAAAGCAGAAGAACCTGCATGAAAGTAAAGCACAAATGTCCTGCAGCTGTGGGGCGGAGTTCCTGAGTCCTAGGATTGTTGCTTACCTCTGCCCTACAGTTCCATTTGTAGGCATTCCTGCGATTTTTCTTTTTTTTTCAGACCGACTTAGTTACCCATATATGGATTTTTTAAAATACTGACTTGGCTGGATTTATAGAGCGCTGTGTAGTCAGCTTTAACAATTAAGAAATAAGCAAATTTTGATGTGGGGAAAAAGAAGGAACAGAGACATTAGAACTGGGGCTTAGAGGTTGAGAAAATGGTCCTCCCTGGTATCCAGTGGGTAGTCTGCTGTTGAGAACTGATACCTGTGGAGTTGCCCCAGGTGGGACACCCAGACCAGGATACTTTACCTGAGCTCCTAGGGCCGATGTGGAAAGCCAGGTGGCCCTTCTCTGCAGCCAGAGAAGCTAGCACAGGGGGTTCCCTGTCTCCTCTGAACCCTGTCTAAAGATAATAATGAGGGCTGTTGGCTGGGCGTGGTGGCTCACACCTGTAATCCCAGTACTTTGGGAGGCCAAGGTGGGCAGATCACAAGGTCAGGAGATTGAGACCATCCTGGCTTACACGGTGAAACCCTGTCTCCACTAAAAATACAAAAAATTAGCCGGGTGTGGTGGCACGTGCCTGTAGTCCCAGCTACTCGGGAGGCTGAGGCAGAAGAGTGGCTTGAACCCAGGAGGCAGAGGTTGCAGTGAGCTGAGATCATGCCACTGTACTCCAGCCTGGGCGACAGAGCAAGACTGTGTTTCAAAAAATATATAATAATGATAACGAGGGCTGTCACTTGGAACATTTTCTAATAACATGCTGTAGATGCTTAGGGTTTGTGGGAAGCAGGGATGGTACTAGGGGTGGGGGACAAAGGACAAAAACAGTAATAAAGTAAACACAGGAAAGGAGCAGTGTGTGTTGAGAGGCTGCGCAGAGACACCTCCTCTGGGCAGTGGAGTTGAGTCCTGACTGCAGCACATGCAGCTGGGGAAGTAGTAGAAAGATTCCACCTTCTGTTCCCTTATGATCCCTTCTGGCCTGTTCTCATCATGAAATCGCTGCCCTTGAAGTCCTAGAGTACTTACTATATGGTGCTCTCAGTCCATGTCCATGTCTATGTATGTCCCATGTCCTGGAAGCTCACGAGAGGAGAAGCTGCCTTGTTTATCTTTATGTTCCCCATAGCACTTGTCTCTGGCACAAGGCAGAATCTTAGTAAGTGTAGTGGCATTAATCCATTGAGGAGGAAATGGGAAGCAGAGTTACAGTGTCAGACCAGACATGATTCTGTTGAAGCGAATAGTCCTGATAAGCAATAGTAAGGGGCATGGTGGCTCAGCCTGTAATCCCAGCATTTTGGGATGCTGAATCCAGTGGATCATCTGAGGCTAGGAGTTTATGACCAGCCTGGCCAACATGGTGAAACCCTTTCCCTACCAAAAATATACCAAAAATTAGCCAGGCGTGGTGGTGCACATCTGTAATCTCAGCTACTTGGGAGGCTGAGGCATGAGAATTGATTGAACCTGGGAGGCGGAGGTTGCAGTGAGCCAAGATCATGCTACTGCACTGCAGCCTGGGCGACAGAGCAAGACTCCATCTAAAACAAGCAAAAAAAGAAGTGGTAAGGCTTGTGAGAGTGGAGAGTGGGAGCAGGGGAGTGAAGCTGATGGGGAGGAAAGTGGGACAACAGTAGAACGGCAGAAGCCTGCAGGGCAAGTGAGGAAGTAGCCTGGCCTGGGGAGAAGAGGTGGGCCCAAGAATGGCATGGGCCTGGCCTGCACAGCCAGGTGGAGATGTGGTGCCTGTGGGCGGCACCCACCAAGACCCGAGAGAGACTGTGCTCTTCAGGGCTCCTTAGTTGACAGCAACAGAAACCCAAGTTAAACCAACTTAAATACAAAAAGGGATTTATTGGCTCGCATAAGTAGAAAGACCTGGGGGATGGGCGGTCTCAGGTACGACTAGATTCAGGGCTCTGATGTTGTCCTAAAAAATGTATGTGTACCCTCTGGCCTTTTTTCGTTGGCTCCATTCTTGGGCAAACCTCCAAATGGAGTTGGCTGTGGGCAGCCTCATGCCTGTGTCCTGCAGAAAGAGGACTGCAAAAACCCAGGCACTGATGTGTCTCTTTCCCACAGCTGAGCTAGACACTTCTGACTAGCCAGGTACAGGACTGTCAGGAAAAATGGAGGTGTGGCCCCAGAAGTGGGAGTGTAAACTGTGCAAGCAGAACCCACTGGCAAGCATTGCAGGAACATCAGCCCTTGGCTTGTTACTGTCATAAGCAGAGCAAATTCATATGTATCTAAGTCATACTTTTCGATGTTTTTTAGCATCTTCATGATACAGTGAAGAGAAATCTTGACAGCACCACTTCCCCTCAGAATGGTGATCAACAGAATGGCTATGGGGACCTCTTTCCTGGGCATAAGAAGACTCGCCGGGAGACCCCTCTGGGAGTTGCCGTCTCTTCCAATGGACTGCCTCCAGCCTCCCCCCTCGGTCAGCCTGACAAGCCTTCCGGAGCAGACGCCCTGCAGTCTAGTGGGAAGCACTCTCTGGGGCTAGACTCTCTCAACAAAAAGTGTCTGGCCAACTCAAGCCTCCACTTGAATGGAGGCAGTAACCCCAGTGAGTCATTTCCTCTGAGCCTGAATAAAGAACTGAAGCAGGAGCCTGTCGACGACCTGCCTTGCATGATTACTGGGACTGTTGGCTCCATATCGCAAAGCAACCTCATGCCAGACCTCAACCTTAACGAGCAGGAGTGGAAGGAGCTCATCGAGGAGCTGAACAGATCGGTGCCCGATGAAGACATGAAGGACCTGTTTAATGAGGACTTTGAGGAGAAGAAGGACCTAGAGTCTTCTGGTTCTGCCACACAAACCCCCTTGACACAGGACATTAATATTAAGACAGAATTCTCTCCAGCAGCCTTTGAGCAAGAACAGTTAGGCTCTCCACAAGTGAGGGCCGGGTCTGCAGGGCAAGACCTTTCTGGGGCCTTCCTCTGCCCCTGTGAACACAGATTCCCCCAGCCTAGGGGGCTCCCAAACCTTATTCCACACCTCTGGTCAGCCCGGGGCGGACAATCCCAGTCCAAACCTGATGCCGGCATCAGCCCAGGCCCAGAACGCACAAAGAGCCCTTGCAAGTGTGGTATTGTCCAGTCAGGGTCCAGGAGGGGCCTCAGAGCTGTCCTCTGCCCACCAGCTCCAGCAGATCGCTGCTAAGCAGAAGCGTGAGCAGATGCTCCAGAACCCACAGCAGGCCACCCCCGCAGCAGCCCCAGGCCAGATGTCCACGTGGCAGCAGACGGGGCCCTCCCACAGTTCCTTAGATGTCCCTTACCCCATGGAGAAGCCTGCCAGCCCTTCTAGCTACAAGCAAGACTTCACGAACTCCAAACTGCTCATGATGCCTAGTGTGAATAAGAGTTCCCCCTCGGGCCGGAGGCCCCTACCTCCAGCCCAGCCATGTGAGCCTGCTGAATCACCAGCCACCGAATAACTTGAATCAGAACTCCATAAATAACCCAGGGTCCGTGCTGGACTACGGCAATACAAAACCCCTTTCTCATTACAAAGCAGACTGTGGGCAAGGCAGCCCGGGGTCTGGCCAGAGCAAGCCAGCCCTGATGGCTTATCTTCCCCAGCAGCTGTCCCATCTGAGTCACGAGCAGAACTCCTTGTTTCTGATGAAGCCAAAGCCAGGAAATGTGACTTTCCGATCACTGGTTCCATCTGGCCAGGTAAGAATGAGCCTTTGCTTTCTGTTCCTCTGCTGCAGACACCAGTGAGGTTACTGGCTACTTGGATATTAGTCGGGTCCCAGGTAGTTGTGGGAAGAGGGAGGGGGAATAGTTGCTTTCATCCTTTGCTTCTCTTGGGAGTGGAAATTTATAAAATAAGTTCCCTAGCATAACTTGATTTTTGTCTACACAAAGGATTGAGGAATCACCTGCATTTACTCCAGTGTCTCTCTCATGCCATAGGATTTAAATTAAGTAATTTGTGACTGTGCCTTGCAGATAAAGATTACATTTAATGTGCTTCTTAGAAACTTCGCTTTTTTATTTTTACCACCTTTCAGATCTCCATGTTCAAAATCTCCTAATGTTTGGTAAGTTTATAACGTTTTAGGCACATGCTGCTTCCCAGCACAGCTCAGCTCTGTGGTTACTTCATCATGGTTCTAAAGCCTAGTAGCATCAGATGACTCCATGGGGTAAGAAAATGGCCCTTTGGGTCAGGTAAGCCTGCAGTGAGAACACCTTTGTGTATTTGTAATACCTGCTAAATTTTTACAAATTAAAAAGCCCAGTGCTGGTAATATCATGAGGAAATAGACGCACTCCTGTATTGACGAGAGTGTGTAAATGAGCTCACTGATTTTGGGAAGTCGTTTGACATTAGTGTTTTTCACAAGCTGTAAAGTGTTCATATGCATTGACATGCTATACACCCTACCAATTGATCTAAAGAAATAATCCAAAATAAAAGAAAAAGTTATATCCAAGATATTCATTGCGTGATTATTTCTTTTTATTTTTTATTGTTTTCCTTAACATGTGTGCCATTGCAGCATGGTTATTTCTCATAGCCAAAAACTGTAAGCAGTTTAAGCATCTCCCAGTATTGACAATGCCATTTATTTCAGCCAGTAAGATGTCTCACACCATTAAACACTGCCTGAAGAAAGACTCAGCTGCACAGTGAGGGTACTTATCATTTGGGTAGTACGTTGCACTTTGCGAAGCACTCTCAGTAGCTCTTAAGCTTCTGGTGACTAGAGTGAAGAAATTACACACGGAATCTTAGAACGAATAAGAACTAGAAAGGAGCTCAACAAGTTGAACTGGTTTAAATAATGATTGCTTGCCTTTTGTAAGTTTTCCCCTTTTCTTCAAAATGTCAGTAATGACGAGATAATATTGTGGTAACCTTTGACGTGACTCACTTTTGGTCTTTATATTGGCAGAGAATATCTGTTAAAGTTCTCACGATACTCAGTATTTTTTGAGCATGGCTATTTGACAAAAGCTAAGCAGTCTCTTCCCAGTAAAATACTTGTGCAGATGTACTGTTTCGGGCCATTCAAGGATAGCACCAAATCCAAGGCTGCACATGGGACAGAGTGGTCTCCATTGACCAAAGCCCCCTTCAAAGTATTCTTCCCCATTGGCCCCCTCTGCACTCAGATGTCCTGATAAGCGAGCATTTGTAAGCCTTGGTTGCTGACTAGAACTGTCATGTGCAAATATGAGAGCTTCTATATATATATATATATGCTTAATGTAAGACCATTCCTTTGTCATTGATAAATCACTGGGAGCAAAACTAACACATGTGGAATAATTGTTTATTGCTCAGTGCCTGTATGCTCAGATGTCACATCACTTTTGGTCTATGCCCAAACCCTGTGGGATGGTTGTTGTTGGAGGTCAAAAGGGAAGCAGAGACTTGGCTTCAAGAGAGTGAACCTTGAATGAGACTCACAGGATGGAGCTTATTTGGTCTGATCTGAGCTTAGAAACTTCACAGTCCCTTATCTGTGTTGACAGGAGCAAAACCCTTCCAGTGTCCCTGTGCCAGCCCAGGCTGCCAGTGTTGGGACCCAGCCTCCTGCCGTGTCCGTGGCCAGCTCCCACAACAGCTCCCCCTATCTCAGCAGCCAGCAACAGGCTGCTGTAATGAAGCAGCATCAGTTGCTTTTGGACCAGCAGAAACAAAGGGAGCAGCAGCAAAAGCATTTACAGCAACAGCAGTTCCTTCAAAGGCAACAGCACCTTCTGGCAGAACAGGTAAAAAGAAAGGTAAGGAAACCACAGCTCCCCCACCTTTGCCTGCACCCTGAGTCACTGCTGCAGTCACACCTTCTGCTTGTGCATGTGGATTTGCACTGACTTGCATGCCTGTTGTTAGAGTGCTTTGCCTTTTAAAAACCCCTTTCCAGGAATGTGGCATTTCTCAGATAGGGGTAGTCTATGTCAGAAGCTCCTTTGTGTCACTTAGTGGAGACTAATGAAGGCAGACTCTGGGGCTAAAACTATTTGTGGAAGGGACATTTTCCCATGTTTCTGGTCGGCACCTTCCAAGCCACTGAGCTTACCTGTCTGTCCGTTCACTATGGTGCCAGGTTTGCTGCCACTACAGAGCCTGTTACAAGCCAGACTGTGAAGAGGGAAGTGAAGTTGTCCCTGAGGGACACACAGTTCACTCTCGTGGTTACCAAGCATAGTGTGCAAGCACTACTAAGGATTACAAGTGAGAGTTCTCAAGATTTTAAATTACATCTTTTTTTTTTTTGAGAGTCTCACTCTGTCGCCCAGGCTGGAGTGCAGTGGTGCGATCCTGGCTCACTGCAACCTCTGCCTCCTGGGTTCATGCAGTTCTCCAGCCTCAGCCTCCTGAGTAGCTGGTATTACAGGCATGCACCACCATGCCCAGCTAATTTTTGTATTTTTAGTAGAGACGGCGTCTACCGTGTTGCCCAGGCTGGTCTTAAACTCCTAACCTCAAGAGATCCACCCATCTCAGCCTTCCACAGTGCTGGATTACAGGTGTGAGCCACCACACCCAGCCTTGAATTACATTTTTAAGACATAAGAACTGGCTCTAGAGAGTGAAATTCGTTGAGGACAATCATTGCCTTAGTTCTGCCTTTAAAAAAAGCAGCTTTATTGCAATGTAATTCCCACAACATATACTTCATCCGCTTAAGTGAACAATTCAGTCATTTTTAATATATCACAGAGTTTTACAGCCATTACCACAGTCCATCTTCAAACATTTTCATTCCCCCCAAAACAAATCCCATATCTATGAGCAGCCATTCTCCCATCCACCAAGCCTCTCCAGCTCCTGGCCGCCACTGGTCTGCTTTCCGTCTCTGTAACTTTGTCTGTTCTGGACATTTTATATTTATGTTTATATTTATGTTATGTCATATTCAATCATATACTATGTAAGCAATTCATTCCTCTTGGTAATTAAATAATATTCCATTGTATGGATATGCTACATTTTATTCATTCATCTGTTGATAAACATTTGGGTTTCTTGTTTGGGCTGTTATGAGTAATGCTGCTGTGAACACTGATGTACAAGTTTTCTTACAGACATCTGTTTTCATTTTTCTTGGGTAGATACCTGGGAGTGGAATTGCTGGATCACATGATAATTTTTATGTTTAACCTTTGGAAGAACTGTCAGACTTTCCACAGGCTGTCTCATTTTACATTCCCACCAGTCAGTGTATGAGGGTGCTGATTTCTCTATATCCTCGTCAACCACTTGTTATCATCTGACTTTGATTCTGGCCATCCTAATGGGATTTCATTGTGGTTGTGATTTGCATTTTCAAATGTGATTTGCCCTCCATTTTTTAAAAACTGATATACCTACCTTTTAAAAAACCATTGTTCCCTAGATCAGTTTCATAAGTTACTTTTCTCTGACCTTCCTCACTCCGTTTGTTTTGGATTTTGTTTCATGTTGGTTTTGTTGTTTTGTTGTTCTTGGCATTTTCTAGGAGAAGCAACAGTTTCAGCGCCATCTGACCCGCCCACCACCCCAGTACCAAGACCCGACACAAGGCAGCTTCCCACAGCAGGTTGGACAGTTCACAGGTAGGGGGTGTCTTCATGAGGAGCAGGGGCAGGGGAGGCCACTGCCTGGTGCTGGTTGAATCCCTGCTGTCTGCCCAGCTCTATGCCTTGACTTCATCAAGCTGCTTGCATTGACTTCATCATATACACCTCAGTTTGCCTAAGGGGCCTGGTTTTCTAGTTACTCCACGGCATCAGGAGAAGAGGGCACAAAGGCAAACCACTAGAACTACCTTTGCTGGGTCCCTGGCTGTACAGTTTTCTGAAGCAAAATCATTTCTGGTTGGAGGACATCTTATCAACAGGAAATGGCTTCTGTAATTCTTAAGAAAGTTCTTTGCTTCTGCCTTTATGTTTCTTCAAAAAATGACTCTCCTATCTTCCAGATAAGGACTTAATGCACTTGCATGGCCTTTTGCTTCTTTCTCTCCTCCTGCCTGCTTACTTGAGAATCACAGATGGCAGCATCACTAGTAGACAGTTGGCCAGAAAAGGGTAGGAAGCACACTTGAGTCTCAGCTGTCGCCTCTGAGATGTGCCAGGGAGCTTCATAGGCCATCCCTCCAGAAATGCACAGAGATTTCAGGAGATGAATACAGTAAGCTCTGGTCTGCCCCACCTCCCTAGCTCCTCTCAGAACATCTTAGAAACTTCTGTTTTTCCTGGGCTGGGCATGGTGGCTCATGCCTGTAATCCCAGCACTTTGCGAAGCCGAGGCGGGCAGATCACGAGGTCAGGAGTTCGAGCCCAGCCTGGCCAATATGGTGAAACCCCATCTCTACTAAAAATACAAAAATTAGCTGGGCATGGTGACGCGTGCCTGTAATCCCAGCTACTCGGGGGCTGAGACAGGAGAATTGCTTGCATCAGGGAGTCAGAGGTTGCAGTGAGCCAAGATCACGCCACTGTGCTCCAGCCTGGCAACACAGTGAGACTGTCTCAAAAAAAAAAAAAGACCTCTGTTTTTCCTTATTTGGGACCTTGCTATAAAGGGTCCCAGAAAGACCATGACCACAGCTGTGTGCTACCTGCGGTTGAAATCTGTAGGCATCTCAGAAGCGTGGGCCTGACCCATGTTTCCTGCCTTCAAACCCGTCTGACATTTTGTGGATTATTGATGGGAATGAAGTAGACTGTTTCAGCTCTCCTCTTTTCCTCACCCCAGTTTTTGTTGTTGTTGTTGGTTGAGATGGAGTCTTGCTCTGTAGCCCAGGCTGGAGTGCAGTGGTACAATCTCGACTCATTGCAACCTCCACCTCCTAGGTTCAAGCGATTCCCCTGCCTCAGCCTCCCGAGTAACTAGGATTACAGATGCCCACCACCACACCCCTCTAGCTTTTGTATTTTTAGTAGAGACAGGGTTTTGCTATGTTGGCCAGGCTGGTCTCGGACATCTGACCTCATGATCCGCCGGCCTCAGCCTCCCAAAGTGCTGGGATTACAGGCGTGAGCCACTGTGCCTGGCCCCTATTTTTATTATGTAGTAACTAGTAGAGAGGAGGAAGAACAAAATACTGAGTTGTGGCCAGTCCCTGATCAATGACTGTCCTACCCATAAAACCTATTTCAATTAATGGTGTTGCCATGTGTCCACTGCTTAAGCCAGGAGGCCTAGACAGCAGCTCCCTGAGCACAAGGGTACTTTCTGTCTCATCCTCTGCTGTCTCTCCAGCACAGCACTTGCCACAGAGTGGGTACTCAGTAAAGATCTGGTAATTTCCTGTGGCAACTCCTCCCTTGGCCATCTTGTCATTTCATGGTATAAACAGTGTGCCATAAGATGTTATATTGTCTGGTGAGATGTTGTCATACAGTCCTGCGCCTCTATCCCCCCCATTCCCACATGGTCTGCCCTCCCTTATCTCCATGACTGAAAAGCCTCTCCCCCAGCATGGTCTCAGTAGCACTCAGTCCAGCCCATTGTTAGGCTTTACAACCCCGTTCTTAACACACCATCCACAGCTCTTCCCCTGTCTGGCCAGGACCACCTCTTCCATTTTATCTCTAAACCACCTGGCCACTGTCTCCATATCCTGGCCATGGCCTGTCTCTGAAAGTTCCCCACATAGATGCCTTTTTCTGACTGCCTTTGCACAGTCTCGCCTAGAATGCTCTTTTCCCCCAAACTGTTAAATTGCTAAACTTCTGCACCTTTAAACCCAGTGGATTCATCACCATCTCTCTGAATCCTTCCGCAAGGCTTCCCAGATGCCAGGGCTTCTGGCCTGTACCCTGCAGCCTACTGGCTGGGTGTGCCCCATCATGCCCCATCATGCCATTTACTAACTTTGCCTCCCAGAGGCAGATCTTGTGTTGGGTCCACCTCAGAGTTCCCAGTGCCTACCACAGGGCCCCCCACAGAGCAGAAATGTGATGGGTGCTTGAAAGTTAAATGAAGCAGCCTACTGGCTTTCCCTCCCCTAGGGATTTGCCCTTCCTCTGTGCCTTTCTGAACCCTATCATTTTTTCAGAGACCAGGCCTCCATTCCATGGGAAGCTTTCTTCCCCCTGCGGCCCCCAGGGCCCTCTTCTCAGTGTGCTGTGACTGTGAGACTTCTGGTGCTGCAACTCGGGTCTCAGAGGGACCCAGTGGTGGTCGACTCTTGACTGCCAGACTCTTCTCTGTCTTGTAGGGTCCTCTGCTGCCATGCCCGGCATGAACAACTTGGGTCCGTCCAACTCCAGCTGTCCTCGAGTGTTCCCTCAGGCTGGAAATCTGATGCCAATGGGCCCTGGACATGCTTCAGTTTCCTCTCTCCCCCTCAAACTCCGGCCAGCAGGACCGGGGTGTGGCTCAGTTCACTGGCTCCCAAAATATGCCTCAGAGCAGTCTCTATGGCATGGCTTCTGGCATAACCCAGATAGTTGCCCAGCCCCCGCCACAGGCCACCAATGGACATGCCCACATTCCACGGCAGACCAGCGTGGGCCACAACACCTCCGTCTCTGCTGCCTATGGGCAGAACTCTCTGGGAACCTCTGGCCTCTCCCAGCAGCACAATAAGGGGACCCTGAACTCTGGTTAACCAAGCCACCGGTCCCAAGGGTGTCACCAGCCATGGGAGGCCAAAATTCCTCCTGGCAGCATCAGGGAATGCCGAACCTGAGTGGCCAGACCCCAGGGAACAGCAACGTGAGTCCCTTCACTGCAACCTCCAGTTTCCACATGCAGCAGCCCCACCTGAAAATATCTAGCCCACAATTCTCCCAGGCAGTGCCCAACAGGCCCATGGCTCCCATGAGCTCAGCAGCTGCGGTGGGGTCCCTGCTGCCCCCAGTGAGTGCACAGCAGAGAACCAGCGCCCCTGCCCCAGCACCACCCCCAGCAGCTCCTCAGCAGGGCTTGCCTGGCCTGAGCCCAGCAGGGCCTGAGCTAGGGGCCTTTAGCCAGAGCCCCCGCCTCACAGATGGGTGGCCGAGCGGGGCTACACTGCACGCAGGCCTACCCTGTGCGGACCGCGGGCCAGGAGCTGCCTTTTGCCTACAGCGGGCAGCCAGGTGGCAGTGGGCTCTCTAGTGTGGCTGGACACACTGACCTGATCGACTCCCTGCTGAAGAACAGGACTTCAGAGGAGTGGATGAATGATTTGGACGACCTGTTAGGCTCTCAGTAATGGAGGGATTTGTAGTGTTTTTAGTGTTTATTCATCCTATATTTTTATTCTCAGATTCAAAGACAGAGCAACTACTTTGGACCAAAAGCCCATGGCCTGGGGAGCTGGGCAGGTAGAGTCCAAGCTCCAGGTGAGGCCTGGCCCTGGGCAAGGTCTGTGGCTGCACAGCCCTCAGGCCAGCAGTTGCAGTCCATCGGGCTGGCCCCACCCCATCTGCTGGCATCAGTACCTGGTGTTGGGACAGCAGGATAGGGTTCTAAAGGTGGTTTTCTATCCAAATGACCAAAAAACCAACAGTAACAACAGTGGAAACCCACAATATCATGCTTTTAAAACTCTGTGCCATCATAGTGATTTTTATCCAAGATTTCTCCACTTACCCCAGTGCTGGGGACAAGTCTTTGTTGAAACTTTATATAGCAGAATTATTTGCAATTTGTAGCATAGAAAAGATTTCTAAAATTTTTTACAGAAGGTTTTCAAACAGATTAGGATAGATGATGGTTTAAATCAATTAAGTGGCATTGGAAACCTAGGGTTTCCTTTTGATTAAGAGCCTTTTTTGTTTCTGCTCTTCGTCAGCTTTCAGGGGAGAAGGAGGCCACTGGAAAATTATTTCCGTAAGTGCAGGTTGTTGACTGCATATGCCAAAAAGGGACAGAAGGCGTGTGATAGCAGGTCTGGTGACATAGCTAGGGTCTTCCTAGCAGCTCCTCCTCCCTCCCAAGGCCCCCAGGAATCCCTTCCTCCCATGTCCTGGCAGCAGGACCCCAGGCTACATGTGGAAGGTAGAGATGCAGGTGTCCTGGAGTATTATGCTCCCCCACCTTCTGCAGTTTCTCTGAACATACATGTTGCCCGTGGTGGAGCGTGGTCACTGTGTAGTTGTGCACAAATGTCTTTCCTTTAACCGTGCCTCTCCTTCCTCTCTGCAACCCAAATGGAAAATAATTATTTGCTACATTGGAGGGGGGAAAGCAAGAGTCTTAGAATTCCTAAGGGAACCCTAGCATAAAGGTTTTGGGGAAGGAGGCTGCAGGCCGGCCCACAGGAAGCAACTCTACTTTGTTTTGACAACTTTGTCTGCCACTCCCATGTCAGATGACTTGCACTTTTTAAAGAGATTGCTTTATAACACTAAGACATCCTTTCTCAAGATTCAAGTGGACTTGACTAAGCTGAGGGTCTGCAAAATAGAATATGACATGTGAGCTGTTGTTGGAAAACGAAGATGGAGGAAGCACTTCCCCATAATGAAAGCCAAGTGGTAAGCACAGGGTGAGACCCTTTTACACAGAATGGTGGAGAGAAAGAGAATGCTGGAAAGTGGCTTAGATGCCGAGTGTTCTATGGAGAAATTGCAACCCCATTTTTATTTCCCTGGAGTCTCCAAATAGATCATTCAGGAGTATCTATTCTATGTGAAGAATTGAGCCAAGGAAAATATTCACGCAACCAGCCTGAGTCATGTTGAGGGGACAAGAGGTTGTACACACATTGGTAGTTATTTTGCACCAGCAGTGCCTTTTTCACTGAGGGTACTTGGATCCTCAGATCTTCTTCTCTAAGAGCCATTTGCCACCCCAGGTGGTATGTGGGCCATTTCTCCTTAAAACACCTTCCCTACCTTTCCCATGTACTCAGTCTAGCTCTCAAAGAAGTGGTGAATCATAAAGCGAGTGAAGATTCCACCCTCTGAGTGAGTTCCCCAATCTGAAGGGGAAGAGGGTTCCCTCAGTGGCTTTTCTCCCCAAAAATCAGCTGAAGGCTGGTTATGGATCCTTGTTCCTCTCCTGACCCCCCTCTGGCTGCTGTCACATCTCCCACCCCTGGTCCCCCAGGGCTTGCCAGCCCTGCACTCTGCCTTAGTCCTGGGGCCAGCGACACAGTGGGCTCCTCACTTGCTGCAGTGTCATAGCAATAAAATGTGATTCTTGGGGTCCCCCCCAGGGAGCTGCCCATGGCTTTATTTATGAATCTGGTTTTTGGGAGTCAGGGGAGGAGATGACTTTGCTTCTGTGCACAGCCCCGTCTTCCAGGAGCCACAACTCAGAAGAAAAGGGTGCTCAGACTTTTGTTATACACATTTGCTTTGTGTAAATAAATGTTTACAATTTTATATGAAAGATGGAATAAGCGCTAGAGCTTCCAACTGTATATTTTTTACTTTTATAGATTTTAAAACTATGATCCTTTATATATGTGTTTTGGGGGAGCTATGATAAGTTTTATGGAAAACGGTTGGTATTGTTAACTTTTTATTGTCATCAAAAGTGCATAAAGTCCTATTAATCCCCATATTCTTCTACTGCCCTTAACTCTGGTATACACCAAAAAGAAATCTTTACTTTCTTTGTTTTATCATTATAAAAATAAAGTATTTTGCTAGAATGGAAACAGCCTTTGTATTTGATATCACCTGGGGTCTGCTGGCAGAAGTTTGGGGTTGGTTTTCTTTTGTAATTTAGCTGCTTGCTTTTTTCCCCCCACAACAAACATCATATGCTTTGCTTTTCTTGTTTTATTTTATTTTTAAAGAAATGCTTATTGACTCATAAATTTAGCTGCTTTCTTATTGCAGATTGTTGGTTGGGTGGGAGTTGGTTTGGTTGAAGCCTCAGAGGAGCTTCTGTTATCTGCTGATAGATAATAAATTAGAGCAAGCATCACCCCAAGAACACAGCCTGTCCCCTGGGACTCGGGCATCTGTGCCGCTGATGGAGGGGAGCTGGACTGGATGACCATGCCGTCTTAGCTGAGTCCTGCTCGTGCTTCATGTAGAACCCATAGATTTGCCCCCGAAGTCTGTCTGCTCCATGTCCTATTTAGTTTCTCTTCAGCATAGAGCTTGATTTTCCCTTTTTTATTATAAGAATGGTGTCCTCTGGCATGTCACACTGTGAAAGGGGACCAGATGACGGAGCCTGGACCGAAAGGGTAAGTGGAGCCTCTCACCTAAGAAGTCTTCCTGCTCTGCTTTGCTGGGAACAGGGAGCAGGGCAGCCTGGGAGAAGCCAGAGTTCCTCAAAGGGCAGAGAAGAAGGGCCTTCAGGGGTCCACAGCAAGGAAACATACCACAATAGACTCAAAAAGCTAGATTACGCTAATAAAAAGGGGAAGACATCTGTGACACACAGGAAACAGTGTTCGTAGCCTTGCCATAGAAAGCACAGTAAGGGAGGAAAACTCTGGAGACTCCTTGTGAAGTCTTACTAAGAATGCACGTTATGTGCCGTGATCCAAGAACTTCACCGAGAACAGAAGTGAGTGGCTCAGCCTGTGAGATACACAGCATAGCAGTGCTCAGTGCTGGCTGCAGTATGGGAGGCTGGCTGCTGTATGATTTTTTTGTGGGAAGAAATTTTGCAGAAGTTAAGCTCCTTAAAATGTTCGTGCTGTGGGCTGGGTGCAGCGGCTCATGCCTGTAATCCCAGCACTTTGGGAGGCTGAGGCAGGCGGATCACAAGGTCAGGAGTTCAAAACCATCCTGGCCAATGTGGTGAAACCCCACCTGTACTAAAAATACAAAAAGTAGCTGGGTGTGGTGGTACGCACCTGTGGTCCCAGCTACTCAGGAAGCTGAGGTAGAAGAATCGCTTAAATCCAGGGGGTGGAGGTTGCAGTGAGCCAAGATTATACCATTGTACTCCAGCCTGGGTGACAGAGCGAGACTCCATCTCAAAACAAAACAAAATGTTCGTGCTGTGTCTGCCTCCGTAGTTGCAATTCTGAGAAGCCATCCTCGAAAATGATTCTGGGTACAGAAAAAAGTACAGCAGTGGTTTTTACAGTCGCAGAAAACTGCTATTTACAATCGCAGAAAATTAGGAGACGCTAAACTGCTGCCATAGGGGATTGGTTACATAAACTGGTATTTCCACTCCATGAGATAGGATGCAGCTGTTTAAAATATTGATGAAGGTTTCATAGTCATTTGGAATAATGGTTTTGTTGGGGCTCCTAACTTGCAAGCTAACGGAAAAGAAATCTGGCTAATATAACCCTATGAATTATCTCCCCCACAGCCCATTTTTAAGGTTCCCAGTAACTTTCAGAATCAAAGGAGATGAGGCAGGAGATATGGCAGAAATTTCAGCATCTCAAAGGAGATGCTGGACAGTCAGGCCTCAGTAGTGGCAAGGGCCAGGCATTTTCAGGTCCCTGCAGCCTGCCACGACCCCAAGTGTGTCTGAGTCACCAGCCAGGCTTGCAGGGTGATCAAGGGTCTCCCCAGCCAGGCTTGCAGGACTAGGTAAGGGACAGTTCACTCAGCAAATGTTTAGGGAGTACCTGCTGCACCCAGGCATTGCCCTAGAGGCGGGCCAGGCACAGTGGCTCACACCTGTAATCCCAGCACTTTGGGAGCAGGTAGGCGGATCATGAGGTCAAGAGATTGAGACCATCCTAGCCAACATGGTGAAACCCGGTCTCTACTAAAAATACAAAAAAATCAGCCAGGTGTGGTGGCATGCACCTGTGGTCCCAGCTACTCGGGAGGCTGAGGCGGAAGAATTGCTTGAACCCAGGAGGCGGAGGTTGCAGTGAGCTGAGATTGTGCCACTGCACTCCAGTCTGGCAACAGAGCAAGACTCTGTCTCAAAAAAAGAAAAGAAAAGAAAAAGCTAGGTATGTCATGGATGCCTAAAATATATGCAGGTACTAGTCTATTTTGTCATTTACTACCATAACATACACACATCTATTATAGGAAGTTAGAATTTAGGTGCAGTGACTCACACATGTAATCTCAGCACTTTGGGAGGCTGAGGTGGGAGGATCACTTGAGCCCAGGAGTTCCAGACCAGCCTGGGAAACACAGTGAGACCCTTGTATCTACAAAAAATTTTAAAATTGGCCAGGCATGGTGGCTCACACCTGTAATCCCAGCACTTTGGGAGGCAGAGGTGTGTGGATTACGAGGCCAGGAGTTTGAGACCAGTCTGGCTGATATGGTGAAACCCCATCTCTACTAAAAATACAAAAATTAGCCAGGCATGGTGGTGCGTGCCTGTAGTCCCAGCTACTTGGGAAGCTGAGGCAGAGAATTGCTTAAACCCGAGAGGCAGAGGTTGCAGTGAGCCAAGATCGTGCCACTGCACTCCAGCCTGGGCAACAAAGCGAGACTCTGTCTCAAAAAAAAAAAAAATTAGCTGAGCATGGTGGTGTGCACCTCTAGTCCTACCTCCTTAGGAGGCTGAGGCGGGAGAATTGCTTGAACCCAGGAGGCAGAGGTTGCAGTGAGCTGAGATTGCGCCACTGTACTCCAGCCTGGTTGACACAGCACGACTCTGTCTCAAAAGTAAATTTTTCTTTAATTAGCTGGATATGGTGGCCCATGCCTCTAGTCCCAGCTACATGGGAGGCTGAGATAGGAGAATTGCTTGAGCCCAGGAGTTTGAGCCTGCGGTAAACCAAGATTACACCACTATGCCCCTGCCTGGGCAACATAGCAAGACTGTCTCAGAAAAATTTTTGTTGCCACCGCAATGGCTCACGCCTGTAATCCCAGCACTTTGGGAGGCTGAGGCAGCTGGATCACAAGGTTAGGAGTTTGAGACCAGCCTAGCCAATATGGCAAAACCCCGTCTCTACCAAAAACACAGAAATTAGCTGGGAATGGTGGCAGGCGCCTGTAGTCCCAGCTACTTGGGAGGCTGAGGCAGGAGAATCCCTTGAACCTGGGAGGCGGAGGTTGCAGTGAGCCGAGATCATGCCATTGCACTCCAGCCTGGACGACAAGAGCAAGACTCCGTCTCAAAAAAAAATTTTTTCTTGGTCAAAACTTACCTATTCAAACACACACTACATGGCACCATTTGTAGTTAAGAGAAATGTAAAGGTGCAGTATAAATATAGCTGCAGCCTGAAGATGAGACGGAATGACTGCAGGTCCTGAAGCACAGGCTGCAGCAAGTCAGCAGCTACAGCCACCTCCAAGCTAGTTACGAATTTTTTTAGGACAAATGATGTGAAGGTTGGCACATTAGTGGGGGGGAAAAATATGGAAACAAATACTATGAAAACAATGCACAATTTTTGTCTATCACTGATGGGTCGTATATACCGTAATGAATGAGAAAAACGCATTCTGAGATGTGGCTGGAAGCATGGTGCCTCCCAAATGGCATCCTTTGCTTCACCGTCAGACTGATGACCTTCCAACAACAAAACCACCTCCTGCAGATTCTTTGGACAAACCATAAGTTCAGCGTGAGTGGCACCCCAGAACAATATGTGCCATTTTCTTTTTTTTTTTTTTTTTTTTTGAGATGGAGTCTCGCTCTGTCACCCAGGCTGGAGTGTAGTGGTGTGATCTTGACTCACCGCAACCTCCGCCTCCCGGGTTCAAATGATTCTCCTGACTCAGCCTCCCGAGTAGCTGGGACTATAGGTGCATGCCACCATACCCAGCTAATTTTGTATTTTTAGTAGAGATGGGGTTTCGCTATGTTGGCCAGGCTGGTCTCGAACTCCTGACCTCAGGTGATCCAGCTGCCTCAGCCTCCCAAAGTGCTGGGATTACAGGCATGAGCCACCACGCCCGGCCAATATGTGCCATTTTCTACCACTAGAAAGAAGATTCAGGAATGGGTCCCATCTTGAAAACCTGACAAGCAAAGAATGAAAAACAGTTTAAACATGCAAAATACAGGGCTTTTGATGGCATTGCACTTTGCTTACCATTAACTGGATTAAAATTGCTTAAGAAAAAACTTATAACTGCATACGATTAACTGTAGGACATACTGTACTGTTCTACCGATTTCACAGCCATCTCCTGTAGTTACTGCAGTAAGCTCAAGAGTTTCAAGGATCCGCTTAAAGCTTCATGCTTCTCATCAGCTCCAAGGGAGCAGTTTGTCCTTCCAGTAAAAAAGGGATCTCTCGGCTGGGCGCAGTAGCTCACGCTTGTAATCCCAGCACTTGGAGCAGATCACTTGAAGTCAGAAGTTCAAGACCAGCCTGGCCAACATGGTGAAACCCCGTTTCTACTAAAAATACAAAAACTTAGCCGGACATGGTGGCACACACCTGTTATCGCAGCTACTTCAGAGGCTGAGGCAGGAGAATCACTTGAACCCGGGAAGCGGGGGTTGCAGTGAGCCAAGATCATGCCACCGCACTCCAGCCTGGGCAACAGAGTGAGACTCCATCTCAAAAAAAAAAAAAATTAGCTGGGCCTGGTAGCCCACACCTGTAATCCCAGCTACTCGGGAAGCTGAGGCAAAATAATCATTTGAACCTGGCAGGCAGAGAGGTTGCTGCGAGCTGGGATCTCGCCATTGCATTCCAGCCTGGACGACAAAACAAGACTTCACTTCCAAAAAAAAAAGGGCTCTCTCACAGTTCTCATGTTATTTTTTTTCATCATGTTTGGTGCAGTACTATAAATCTTGAATAACACCACAGGACCCATACAAAGTGCCATTAGTTATGCTGGAAGTGCTCCCAAGAAGCAGAGAAAGTCATGACAGTAAAAAAAAAATTTAAGTTGCTTGATATGTATTGTAGATTGAGGTCTGCAGCTGCGGGTGCCGCCCTTTCACATAGACAAGTCATCTTGTAAATGGATGGCATAAACTTGTGGCATCGATATAGTACAGTACTATAAATGTATTTTATGATTTTCTTAACATTTTCTTTTTGCTAGCTTACTTTATTGTAAGAACACAGTATAACTGTAATAGCACACTAAACATACAAAATAGGGTTCATGGACTGTTTATGTTATCTGTAAGGCTTTCTGTCAACAGTAGGCTATTGGTAGTTAAGTTTTAGAGGGGGCAAAAGTTGTAGTGGACTTTCGGCTGTGCGGTGGTGAGCGCCCAAGCCTCCACAGTGTTTAAGGCTCAGCTGTATTCTGTAATGGCCCTGATACCTGTCAGCCAAATATGTTCTGCAGGAGGGCTGGGCTCGGTGGCTCATGCCTGTAATCCCAGCACTTTGAGAGGCCAAGATGGGTGGATCATTTGAGGTCAGGAGTTCCAGAGCAGCCTGGCCAACACAGGGAAACCCTGTCTCTACTAAAAACACAAAAATTAGCTGGGCATGGTGGCGCGCACCTGTAGTCCCAGCTACTCGGGAGACTGAGGCATGAGAATTGCTTGAACCCAGGAGGCAGAGGTTGCAGTGAGCCGAGATCCCACCACTGCACTCCAGCCTGGTGACAGAGCGAGACTCCATCTCAAAAAAAAAAAAAAACAAAAAACAAAAAACGCTCAAGTATTCATTGAAACTTTCTTGGTAATTACAAAATATTGGAACAACTCTAAAGGCCCATACAGCAGAATCGCTGAATAAACTATGATACATTCCCCCTAGTGGGGTACTCCACTGCTACAAGGAAGAATGAGGAAGATCTCTATGAACTGCTGTGGTGTGACATCCAAGATATCTTGTTGGGCAAAGAAAACAAAATGCAAAATAATGTCTGTAGTATGCTATTAATACCTTTTGTGTAAGAAAGAAGAGAAAATAAGAAAAGTTACCTGTGTCTGTTCATTTATGCAAAAAGAAGCACAGGAAAGGCTGGGCATGGTGGCTCACACCTGTAATCCCAGCACTTTGGGGGGCTGAGGCAGGTGGATCACCTGAGGTCGGGAGTTCGAGACCAGCCTGGCCAAAATGGTGAAACCCCATCTGTACTAAAAATACTAAAGTTAGCTAGGCATGATGGCAGGTTCCTGTAATCCCAGCTACTCGGGAGGCTGAGCCAGGAGAATTGCTTGAACCCAGGAGGCGGAGGTTACAGTAGCTGAGATTATGCCACTGCACTCCAGCCTGGGCGACAGGGTGAGACTCCATCTCAAAAACAAAAACAAAAACAAAACCAAGAAGCACAGGAAAGATAAAGCAGAAATTGAAGAGATGAATAACTCTGGAAGTATAGGTGGGAATGGAATGGCAGGACAGGAGGAGTAGATGGAGCAGAGTGCTCTGACCAGACCTTTGGAACCATGTTAATGCTTACATTGTGGGAAAAGAAAATAAAATCAACAAAGATGAGAGGGGGAGAAAAACTAAAATTGAATATAAGCAGAAACAAATTATCTAAATGGTATTTCAAATAAATAACACATGTACTACATACCCTCAGGCTGAACACAAAAGGAACTCTAAGCAAACGTTCATCTCTAGTTTATAGTTTCTGGAGGTATGTGTTATAGGTTCTGAAACTCCTGTCTACGTAAATAGGTATATATCATATGTGGATAACAAAAGCCAGAGTTTTTGCCGTTGGAGAAAGGACTAATAAAAATGGAAAGAAGCCGGGTGCAGTGGCTCACGCCTATAATCCCAACACTTTGGGAGGCCGACATGGGTGGATCACTTGAGGTCAGGAGTTCAAGGCCAGCCTGGCCAACATGGTGAAACCCTATCTCTACTAAAATACAAAAACTAGCTTGGCATGGTGGCTCATGCCTGTAATCCCAGCTACTTGGGAGGCTGACGCTTGAGAATCACTTGGACCCAGGAGGCAGAGGTTGCAGTGAGCTGAGACTGTGCCACTGTACTTCAGCCTGGGCAACAGAGCACAAACCTCTCTCAAAAAAAAAAAAAAAAAAGAAAGAAAGAAAGAGAAAGGAAAGAAAAGGGGGAAGAATGGAACAAAGAACAAACTGCCAGGCGTGGTGGCTCATGCCTGTAATCCCAGCACTTTGGAGACCAAGGTGGGCGAATCACGAGGTCAGAAGATTGAGGCTATCCTGGCCAACATAGTGAAACCCCATCTCTACTAAAAAAACAAAAAAATCAGCTGGGCGTGGTGGCATGTGCCTATAATCCCAGCTATTTGGTAGGCTGAGGCATGAGAATCACTTGAACCTAGGAGGCAGAGGTTGCAGTGAGCCGAGATCGTGCCATTGCACTCTAGCCTGGCCAAGAGTGAGACTTTGTCTCATAAAAAAAAGAACAAACCTTGTGGTTTTGGATTTAGAACCAAAAATACCAGTGTAAGCTCAGTTTGTGGATGTGCATATATATCTATACCCATCTCTGTCTATATATTTTATATATAAATATTTATACACTCACATAAATGTGTGTGTGTGTGTCTCCATACATCTGTTTACTAGTTTTCATGAGAGGGCATAGAAACAGTGACACTCTAGTAGTAATGAACACACCTAGGGCCCAAACTTTGGTTTCTAAATACCATTGTCCACTACTAAATGCGTGCACCAAAAGTTCACGTGTTGGATTTAATCCCCAATGCAATAGTGTTGGGAGGTGGGGCCTAGTAAGAGGTGATTGGGTCATGAGGACAGAACCCTCATGAATGAATGTTTTTATTTTGGGAGCAGGTTAGTTATCTCCAAAGTGGGTTGTTAAAAAGCAACTTCAGCCCCTGGTAATAGCCTCTTTCTTGCTCCTGGGCTCACTTCTACTTCCGCCCTTCCACCCTTCTGCCACAGGATGAGGCTGGCCAGATGCCAGCACCATGCCTTTGGACTTCTCAGCCTCCAGAATTGTGAGCCAAATAAATCTCTTTTTAAAAAATAAAGTATCCAATCTGTAGTACTTTGTTGCAGCAACAGAAAAGGGACCAAGACATGCACTAAAAAGAACAGGGCTCCAGGCTGGGCATGGTGGCTCACACCTATAATCGCAGCACTTTGGGAGGCCAAAGTGGTGGAATCATCTGAGGTCAGGAGTTCGAGACCAGCCTGACCAACATGGAGAAACTTCATCTTTACTAAAAATCTAAAATTAGCCAGGCATGGTGGCACATGCCTGTCATCCCAGCTACTCAGGAGGCCGAGGCAGGAGAATTGCTTGAACACGGGAGGCGGAGGTTGCAGTGAGCTGAGATCGCACCGTTACACTCCAGCCTGGGCAACAAGAGCGAAACTCCGTCTCAAAAAAAAAAAAAAAAAAAAAAAAATAGTTCTTCTTTTTCTTGAAGGAATGTCTGATTCCCTGTGGAATAAGGAAAGTGCTAGATGCACCTAGAGAATCTTACTGTGATAGAAAATAAGGAAATGCTCAAAGAAAGATGGGGATTGCTCAGTTGCCCAGGCTGGATTGCACAATGCACGGAGAATGCAACATCACTCCTCTGCTAGCCTCAGCAAAGGTGCAAAAATTGATTACAATCATGCAGAAACCTCAGACAACACAATTTGGTGACTTCTACAAAACTGTCAGCCTGTACTCATGACAGACAAGAAAATATCTGATCTGTCAACTCAGGAACTCTTCCAGACCTGAGGAACTAAGGAGGCTTGACAACTGAATATAATGATGATCCTGGAGTTTCTTTTGCTATAAGGATTGTACTGGGGCAATTGGCAATATTAAGGTCTGTTGATTAGACAATAGTATTGTCTTGATGTTAATTTGCTGATTTTGATAACTGTTATAGCTATGTAAGAGAATGTCCTCATTTTTAGGACATACACACCAAAGTATCTATGCATGAAAGGGCATTTTTTCTTTAAGTTATCCTCAAATGTCAGAAAAATATATTAGTGTGTAGAGAAAAAGAAACAGAGGCACATAGATGAATCAAATACAGTAAAATGATAGGAACCTGGGTAAAGCGGACACCACAATTCTTTTTTTGTTGTTGTTTTAATTCGACAGTGTCTTGCTCTGTTGCCCAGGCTGGAGTGCAGTGGCACCAACATAGTTCACTGCAGCCTCAACCTCCTGGGTTCAAGTGATCCTCCCACCTCAGCCTCCCAAAATGCTGGGATTACAGGCATGAGCCACTGTGCCCAGCCCATAAACAAACTAAGTCCAAGTAGATTGCAGACTGGAATATAGGAGACTATCTTGATGATCTCAGAGTCAGAAAGAATATCTTAGACGAAACAGGAAAAGAGCTAACCGGCCGGGCGCGGTGGCTCACGCCTGTAATCCCAGCACTTTGGGAGGCTGAGGCGGGCGGATAACAAGGTCAAGAGATCGAGACCATCCTGGCCAACGTGGTGAAACCCTGTCCCTACTAAAATACAAAAAGTAGCCAGGTGTGGTGGGAGGCACCTATAATCCCAGCTACTCGGGAGGCTGAGGTAGGAGGATCGCGTGTACTCAGGAGGCAGAAGTTGCAGTGAGCAGATTGTGCCACTGCACTCCAGCCTGGCGACACAGCGAGACTCCATCTCAAAAAAAAAAAAAAAAAAAAGAAAAAGAAAAAACAGAAGAGCTAACCATAAGGTAAAACACTTTACCTTACGTAATTCATTTGTTACTGTCAACTTAAGATCTCCGTGTGTCATAAGACAACATCAGGAATCTGGACACACAAGCCATTGGTCAAAGAGCCTCTCCCCTGGGGGCAGGTTTTGGGTACTGTCAGGGAGCATGCTGGAGCCACAGCAGCGGTGACACAGGCACTCGCTTGTGCTTACCTGTGCACTGGGATGCCGTGGGTGCAGCCACTGCGGGAAGGATGGCCTTGGGCCTGCCCCACTGTGGGACTTCTTGGGCCCAACAGAACCAGCTCCTGTGGCAGACTGCCCTATCTACCTGGTCATTTGGTGCCCCAATGTCCCAAGGTCCAGTTTTGTTTGTTTTTGTAACAATGTACATTCCCTGCTGGGGAACGCACAGCCTTGATCTGGGACCATAAGGTTACGCACGACGACTCTCTTACCAGGCTTCTGCTGGAAACACCACGGGGCTCTCTCTACCACAGCTGTTGCTAGCACCAGGGAGTGTACTGGATTTTGCAGACCAAGCAGGAGGTTGCTTGCCTTGCATCCTGGCAGGAGTCAAAGCAGCAGTCCCAAGTGTGGACTGTGTTGCATCCAAAACCTCCAGAGGCCCACCAAGGCCTATGTGCCTTTTTTAGTGGCAAAAGATCAAAAGTACAATAACTTGAATTTACTTCCAAGGGGATGTCTGCCATGTGCTGGCCAGTGGAGCTCACGAAGAGGCCAAGCCTGACCCTGAATGATCGCAGGTTTCCCCGAACCTCTGCAGTGCAGGGGTCTGACCAACACCTCTGTGGACCCCGCCCTTCTTGCCCATCAAGTCAGTTAACATGATGTCATAAATACAGTGGCCCAGGGAGAGGTTGTGGGATGTCCAGAGAGGCCCGTTTCCTCTGCAATGGGACAAGGTGAAATTGTCCTGGGGCAAGGCTGCTCATCCCCGTGCATGTGAGCTGCTTCTCATCCCCTTCCGGAGGAGGATGAAAGGGAACACTTTTGACAGCTGCACACCACACACTCGAGCCTGTGAACCCGCTCAGGTAATGGGGTCACACCTGGCACAGAGGCAGCAGCCAGAGCTCCTGTTGGTGGGTTTGCAGCAGCCCCCTGCCACCTGCTAGGACCATCTGATTTTTGCAGACTGGCACATGAACAGGAGACATGATGGGAGCACCGCCCAGCATCCATCATCTCTTGGTGAGGAGTGACTGTCTCAAGAGACTCCACTTTTCCTACTCTTATATTTCTTAGTCTTAAGTCCAGGAACAAATGTGTGATTCTGCCTGTGCTGGGGGTCCCCAAGGCCACCCCTAGGTGCGATGATTCACCAGGAGGACTCCAGGACTCAGCGGCAGGCTGTGATTTATTACAGTGAAAAGATACAGAGTGAAATCAGCAAAGGGAAAAGGCATGTGGGGTGAAGTTCAGGGGAACCAAGTCCCAGGAGCCCCTTCCCTGCGGGGTCACAAAGGACATACTTCCTACTGTAAGGGTTATTGCCGAGTTTAAAATGAGGAAACTGAGACCAGCCTAGGAAAATTAAATGCCAATTTATTAAGCTCCTGGGCGAGGTTCTGCATCCGGGGGAAGGGGGCCAGAGCAGTTGCGCTTGATTCCTCTTGGGCATGGGGTTTTATAGGGAGTGAAGGCGTTTGATTAGTTGTGGAGAAACAGGACGTGGACGGGGCAAGCTGCTACTGGTAGGTAGGCGGGATTTCCGGTGAGCGGGCCACCCACTGGGAGTGGGACCTGGACGGAGCAAAATGCTATTGGGCAGGTTTTGGCGCAGCTTCTTTTAAATTTTGGTGGGGTTTTCCAACGGCGGGCTAGGTGCCGGGTGCAGAGTTTAGTGTTGAGTGCAGAGGTGGGTGTCGAGTGCAGAGTGATGACGCAATTTCCAGGCGCGGGGAGGGATGGGCGCGTCCGAGCTCCCGGCTAGGCAACCGGCCTTACATTCTGACCCTTTTGATGATATAGGATGCTGCTTATCTCTGGCTACTTCCTGCTGAGCAGGGGTGAAGTGGGGGGGGGGGTGCAGTTGGCTGGTGCCTAAGTTGGGAGTCGGACATAGGGGTGAAGCAGCATCTGGTTTACAGCCACCCTGGAAATTTCTCTCATGCGGGCCTGTAAAAACTTGAGGAGAAAAGGGGCCAGCATTAGTAACAACCAACAATAATGGGGGTGACAACAGGAGCTAGCCAGGTAAGCACAGGGGGATTGCCACCAGCTGAGAGACGAAGCTGGCACATCTTGCTGTTTTCGGAGATCTTCTTGGAGGCGATAGAGGGTATTGACGTTCTCTTCTACCAGGCCTGTTTCACTGATGTAGTAGCAGCACTGCTCCTTAAGGAACAGACAGGTACCTCCCTTTTCTGCCGTTAGTAGGTCTAGGGCCCTTCGGTTTTGAAGAGTTACCTGGGCCAACGACGTGATTTGTCGTTGGAAGGAGGCCAGAGAGGCGGCTGACGCTTCAATGGCCACGTGGAGCTTGTCTTCTAGTTGGGCGGCTGAAGTAACGCTGTAGCCCATGGCTCTGCTTCCTATGCCAGTCGCTGCTAGAGAGGATGCTAAGAAGAGGCCAACTGTTATTGGGAGGAAGACAGCTCGTTTGTTTCGATGTGTAAGGGGAGGCGTGATGAGGGATAGGAGCTCAGCTTGCGCGTATACTTCTAACTGTGGGACTAGAATAACGGGCACACAGGGGAAGGGGAGGGAGGCATTTATAACTTTGGTTAGAGTTCCATTGCACCAGAAGTATCCTCCCGGAGGTGTGTAGAGGGTGGACTTTATTTTTACTGAGGTGTTGCAGCTGAGGCTGAAGCTGCTGGCCGTCCCGTAGCAGAGAGAGAGATTTTGAGAGTGTTCTTTGAACAAGGGGATACCCGTTAAGGTGGTGCTAGGCCCTATAGGTGATTGTGACAGGTTGAACCCAGGCCGGAGGGGGGACTGCACCTAAGGGGGAGTTGTTAAGGGAGGCACATAAGATGCAATCAGTGAAATTCATGGCTTTGGTCAGGCTTAACATGTTAACACCTTGCTGTACTAGAGTTAGCCAGGAGAAAGGTTGGGGAGCGTTGCTTGGGGGTTTGAGTTGGTTAGTTAAGGTGGCCTCATTTCGTAGGATGGTGTTGCCTAACGAGCTGAGTTGATCTATTTCTACGGGTACAACACGAGTATAGGACTGAAATATTAGCCATGTGCTACTGGGGTGGCTATTTGTGGCTGAGTTGTATATTTTACCTGCAGTTCCCTTTTCCCAGCGGCTGTCCAGGGGTCGCGGATGGCAAGGTATACTTTACCTGCACCGTCTTTGCCAAGTATTCCCCCTCCTATTTTGTGCATGACACAGGAATTATATGGGCATCCACCGTAGGTGGTGTTCCGCCAATGACAGTAGTCCTTGGTTTGATCATACAGGAAGCATAGGGCCATGTTACCCCAGGAGTAAAGAATTTTGGACTTTGATGCCGGGAATTCAAATAACTATGACTGACTGGCAACCCGTGGGCTGGCAGTCTGTTTGGGCTAGGTATTTGGTTTTGGTAGTGTGGCCTTCGGCCCAGGATTCTTGGAGGTAAAAGCGCCAAACATACGACTTGGCGTTAAGGGGAGTTATTAGAAGGACTACTAGGAGGAGGGTCTGGAGGGTTGGGGGAACGAGCCACGGGTGAGACGGAGGCGAGTGGGGCCCAAGGGTTCAGACCTCCACTGATCATTTCGGGGGGGGCCAGCTTGAGGCGGGACACATGATACCACGGAGCGTGACCCAGGAGTTTGGCGGCTGTGGGGGTAAATATGACAGTGTGGGGTCCCGACCACCTGGGCTGCAGAGACCCTGGTTTGAGCTCCCAGAGGAGAACACTGTCGCCCTGCTGGTGAGGTGCTGCCGGGTGGGGGTCCTCTGGTCCTGAAACGACGGGGGAGAGTTCAATCTGCATGTTCCCTGAGTAAGTGGCGGAGGAGAGAGAGATAGGGGAGGTAGGAGGCCAGGGGAGGTGGTTGCACTGGGAGATTATGGGAGACCAGGAAAGGCCAGCCATACAGCAGTTCAAAGGGGCTGAGGCCCGTTGGTTCTCTTGGGGTGGCTCGGACCTGGGCCAGAGCAAGAGGCAGGAGTGTGGGCCAAGAGAGTTCTACCTCGATGGTGAGTTTGGCCAGATGATCTTTGAGGATGCCATGAGCCCATTCAACTTTACCCGACGACTGGGGGTGGTAGTTTCCAGGAGATGTTGAGAGATTTGGCGACCAGCTGGACTACCTGAGCTGTAAATGCTGTACTGTTGTCTGACTGGATGGTTGCAGGTAAGCCGAAGCGAGGGATGATTTCCTGAACTAAGAGGGAGGCCACTGGGTCCGCGGTTTCCCTGGAGGTGGGGAAAGGCTTCAATCCATCCAGAAAAGGTATCTACAAAGGTTAGGAGGTAGCGAAGTTTTTTGTGAGTGGGCATATGAGTAAAATCTATTTGCCAGTCTTGGGCCGGTAGGTTGCCATGCATCTGGTGGGTGGCAAATTGTGGCCTTAAGCCCCCTTGAGACAAGACCTTAGAGCAAGTAAGGCATGCCTTGTGTACCTGCTCAATTGTTTGTTGCAGATCCGGCGAGAAAAGGAGGGGCTGCACGAAGCGGTGCAACGCCTTGGGCCCTATATGTAAGGATTGGTGGATTTCAGTGATAATTTTAGGAGCCTGTTCCCGTGGAAGGGCGATCTTGTTGTTTAGGAAGATCCAGCCCTGATCAGACTCGGTTCCTCCTCTTAATATTAGGGCCTGTTTTTCTGATGGCGAGTAAACTGGTGGTGTAGCCGTGGTGAGAAAAAGGACTAGAGTTGGGGTTAATTGAGCATCAGTTAAAGATTTTGCTGCTGCATCTGCCCTCGCATTGCCCCGGGAAACGGCATCCTGCTGGGCCTGGTGCCCCCGGCAGTGAATGACAGCAACTTCTTTGGGCCACGATAGGGCCTACAGGAGATTAGAGATCTGGGTAGCATTGATTATGGGGGACCCCTTTGTGGTTAGGAGTTCCTGCTCTTTCCAGAGGGCAGAGTGACAGTGGGTAATAAGAAAAGCATATTTTGAGTCAGTATAGATATTAGCTCGCTTTCCCTGTGCTAGTGTGAGAGCTCGGGTTAGGGCAATGAGCTCTGCTCTCTGTGATGTGGTTCCATCAGGGAGGTGACGCGCCTCGAGGGTGGCTGAATCTGTGACTACCGCATAGGCTGCCTTCGCCGCCCGTTGGCTGTCATTATTGAACTCCCGTCTACATAGAAGGTAAGGTCTGGGTTAGGTAGAGGAAGGTCGAATAGGCCCTCCCGGGGTTTAGTAAGTACATCTATTAGTTCAGGGCAGGAGTGGGCTGGGGAGTGGGAAAGGGATGGGAGAGGAAGCAAGGTAGCCAGGTTGAGTGGGGAAGTGGGATGAAGGCTGACTGCCGGATTTTCAATGAAGAGCAGGTGGGACTCCTGCAGACGGGAGGGCCCCAGGTGAGTGAGAGATTTGTGGGAAAGGAGGTCAGTAAGCCGGTGAGGAGAGAACACTGAAATGGGCTGGCCCAAGGTAAATTTTAGGGATTCCTTGGTAAGTTCTGCTGCTGCTCCCAGGGCCTGCAGGCAAGGCTGCCACCCCCTAACTGTGGAGTCAAGTTGTTTTGATAGATAGGCTACAGGGTGGAGCACGGGACCCAGGGGTTGGGTTAAAACTCCAACAGCAACGCCCTGTTTTTTGTCAGTGAACAGGGAAAAGGGGCAACTGAGGTCTGGCAGATGAAGTGGGGGCGCGGTGGACAGAGCAGTTTGGAGGGTTTTAAATGCCCATTTCACGACCCCAGGTTGGGAGAGAGGCCCCTTGGGGGTGTCCTTAGCTGCCACGTACAGAGGTTTAGCCAGAGAGGCAAAGTTAGGTATCCAGTGGATTTACCTATAAATCCTAGGAAGGAGAGAATCTGGTCGGCAGTTTCCAGGGGCTGCAGTGAAAGAAGCGCCTTCTGGTGGTCTGTTGTTAGGCTTTTAGTTTTAGGGGTGAGGCAAATGCCCAAGTAGACCACCAAGGTAACTGATAATTGTGCCTTGGAGGGAGATACTTGGTATCCCCGAGATCCAAGAAAGTTAAGGAGAGTGGCAGTATGCTTTTGAGATAGGGAGAGGGAGGGGCTACAAAGTAACAGGTCATCCACATACTGGAGAAGGAGACTGGGCTGGAGGGGGCAGGAGCTAAGGTTGGCTGCCAAGGCTTGCCCAAAGATGTGAGGGCTGTCCCTGAATCCCTGAGGCAGGACCGTTCAAGTAAGCTGCTGTGACAGGTTGGTGTCAGGATCGGTCCAGGTGAAGGCAAAGAGAAAACAGGACTCGGGGTGAAGGGGAACGGTAAAGACATCCTTGAGGTCAAGGACTGTAAAATGAGAGGTAGTGGAGGGAATGTTTGATAATAGGGTGTATGGGTTGGGGACTACAGGGTGGAGGGATATCACCGTCTCGTTGATAAGGCGTAGGTCCTGGACCAGGCGGTAGTCACCGGACAGCTTTTGGACTGGCAAGATAGGGGTGTTACAAGGGGAGCTGGTGGGAATAAGCAGTTCCTGGGCTAGCAGGCGGGTGATGATAGGCTTTAGGCCTTGACGATGGGTTTTTGAGATGGGGAATTGAGGACGTGAAGGAAAGTGGGTAGGATCTTTGAGGAGTATTTTTACCAGGGTATGATGTTTGGCTACTACAGGCTTGGAGGTATCCCACACTAGAGGATTAATTATGTCAGGGGAAATGGGGGGTTCAAGGGAAGGGTTATGGCAGGGCATGGTGTCAGTTAAGAGTGGTAGTAGGAGGTGGGTGGATGACGAGCCTGAGTGCGGGGGGCCGGTGAGCTGGAGAGTGGCCCCACAGCCTGGAGAATGTCTCGCCCTAAAAGGGGAACTGGGCATGAGGGTATGATTAGGAAGGAGTGTGAAAAGGGGTGTCCCTCGAGGGTACAGGCTAGAGGATGTGTTTGATTAGGATGGGAAGGTCTGCCATCAATTCCCATGACTGAGACCTGGGAAGGGATGCTAGGTCCTGAATAGGAAGGCAACACAGTATAAGTAGCCCCCGTGTCCACTAAGAACGAAATGGACTTACCCGCTACTTGCAGCATTACCCTGGGCTCGGCAAGGGTGATGGGGGTCTTCGAGTCCAGGCCGCGTCAGTCGTCCAGGAGGCCAAGAAGTTTGAGCGACAGGGTTGCCTCCTTTGGACCAGCTTGCCCTCCGCCTAGAGGTGCAGGGGGCGAGCCTGCAGTCTGGGACGGGCAATCGCTGTGCCAGTGTCCGAGCTGCTTGCAGTCTTGACAGGGCTTAGTAGGCAGACGGGGGACACAGACACTGATGTGCCCAGTGCCCTTCCTGTCCACATTTGAAACAGGCCCCAGGCGGGGTGCCTCTGGAATTTTTTCCAGGTCTCGATGGACCCCCTCCACCAGGTGCCTGATGGGCTACCGGCCTCAGGGCTGCCACAAGAGCTTGGGTTTGGAGGCTTACCTTCTGCTGTAGACGGGCCTGGCGGGTGGCCTCAGCCTTTTCCTCTCGGCTATTAAAAACTTTAAAGGCCATGTTTACCAGGTCTCGTATGGGAGTTTGGGGGCCCTCCTCAGCCTTTTTAAGCTTCCTTCTAATGTCAGCTGCCGACTGAGAGATGAAATGGGTGGCTAGAACTGTGGCCCCCCGGTAATGAGGCCGGATCTATCCGGGTATGAAGGATCATAGTATTAGTTAATCGGTCCAGGAAGGTGGCTGGGTTTTCAGCAGGGCCCTGAGTTATTTCCCTTAGTTTATCATACTTAACTACTTTTTGGGCTGTGCTTTGCATGCCCGCTAGGAGGCACTGTAACATTTGGTCTCGGCGGCGGTGGCCATCTTGACCAGTTTGATAATTCCAGTTAGCGTTGGCTTCGGGGACTGCCGCTGCACCTACTGGCATCTGATTGTCTGTGAGATGTACCTGATCAGTGTGTGCCCGGGCTGCCGTAAGAATGCGGTCACGCTCGTCTGGGGTGAGAGTGGAAGACAGGATTATATATGTGTCATGCCAGGTTAAGTCATACGCCTGGGTGAGGTAGTGGAACTCTTTGGTGTAAGCAGTAGGATTGGTGGAGAATGACCCTAGGCGTTTTTCAATGGCTGATAGATCGGAGAGGGTGAAGGGAACGTGCACTCGGACAACGCCCTCTGCTCCAGCCACCTCGCAGAGAGGACAAAGGAGAGAGGTTTCGCCGTTGGAAGTGTAGTGCGAGCAAGTGTGAGCACTAACAGGAGAGGTCAGGTTGGAACCCAGAAGAGGAGGAGCAGGAGGGGGGTTGGGGCCCGCATAAGGTGGGGGATTAGTGGGTCGGGCAGGGGGTAGGGGAGAGCTCTTCAGCCAGATTGGGATCGGAGAAGGAGGAGGAGGGGGTTGGTGAAGGGGCCAAAGGGAGTGTGGGGGAGTTTTTTGCTAGGAGTACCTGGGCAGTATTGCAGGAGGAGCAGAGGTCGGGGTGGGAGCGGAGATGCCAGAAAGCCTGAATGTAGGGAACCTCCGCCCATTTGCCGTTCTTTTGGCAAAAGTTGTCTAAGTCTGTTAGGACATTAAAGTCGAGTGTGCCCTCCGGAGGCCACTTAGACTGGTTGTCCAGGGGGATACTGTGGCCAGGCTATGGTGGAGAGAAAGAGTAATCTTTTCTTCTTTATGGAAAGACGTAATTTGGGTAGATTTTGAACCAGATATCCTAGTGGCGACTTGGGGTCTGGGCTGGATTCCTGGTTCCCCCATAAATCACTTTTTGTGGGTTAATCTAGGGTGAGGAAGGGATTCGAGAAGGAATTATACCCAACACGGGCAGTAGAATTCTTTTCCAGGAGGGGGTGGCTGAGAGAACTTACAGGCTGCAATGATTATAATGAGAAAGAAAATAAAAAGAGATAGGGCTAAAGCTATTTGCCACATGGGGAATTAGATGAAGTGAAAAGGGGCAGGACTAAGAAGTTAGGTTTTAATGGAAGAAGAAGAATAGGAGGAAGAAGGAGTACAGAGTTATTTCCAGAGGCACGAATTCAGTAAAGGTCCCTTGCAGCCAGTGGTCTGTTACCCACTGTAGGATATCTGCTACTTCAAGGGAAGCAGGCCTAAGCCACTGTGCATCGGCTAACGGGAGCCTAACGAAACTGGTGAATCTACAATACAGACACAACCACATGTAGGATTGACGGACAAAGGATGGGTGCCCCACAGATGGGAGACCTGTCTGATGCCTTCCCGGCCATGTCCCCGAAGGGATGTTTCAGGGCATCTTGGCTAAGGTGTACCTGTATAACCCCTGGGCCTGGTCACCTCAGAACTTTCAGTCAGTCCTGAGGTGAATCACTGTAAGCCTTATGATGTCCCCGTGGAACCACGGGGTGAGGCCCACACAAGCCCCGTAGCTGTCAGGCCGTGGGACTACATATACACTCACTCACTCACTCACTTGGGATTAGGAAGAGAAACTGAGAGTACATAGGTGGGAGCTTGTATGCCAAAGGGCTAGTTTGAAGCTGTAAGCCCGGGGTGTGGTCTTGCTCCTGCGCAGGGCCAGGGCTTGCAGACAGGACTTCTCATTACCCAAACCCTGGCCGCTGCTGCGGAGATGGTCGGAAGGGCGGCTCAGCGTCCCCGGGCCGCACCACCAAGCACCAGAGGCTGAGGCCGGGGCCCTGGGCCCACAGCGAGAGCAAGAGGTTTAAGGAAGGTGGAGACATCTCCCCCAGATCCTGACCCTAGAAGCCCCTCACGGGGAGGAGACAAGAGTGTAGGAACGTCTCCTCCGCACTCAGGTCCTTGGAACGAGGCCGGGGCCCTGGGCCCATGGCGAGAGATGGAAAGGAGTCCCTGACGTGGACGCGATTATGAGCAGGGAGTCCACGGAGCAGGCAGCGGGAGAGGTTGTGGGGAACAGAAGTCTTACCTCGTGGCGGAGCGGCTCCCTGGTCCGGCTTTGGGTGGAGGAGTCAGTATCCCCCCCCCAGGAGGGGTCTTATGACTCCTCCCGGGTTTCCAGCACCAAATGTAAGGGTTACTGCCGAGTTTAAAATGAGGAAACTGAGACCAGCCTAGGAAAATTAAATGCCAATTTATTAAGCTCCTGGGCGACGTTCTGCGGTCCGAGAAAGGGGGCCAGAGAAGTTGCGCTTGACTCCTCTTGGGCATCGGGTTTTATAGGGAGTGAAGGCATTTGATTGGTTGTGGAGAAACAGGATGTGGACGGGGCAAGCTGCTACTGGTAGGTAGGCGGGATTTCCGGTGAGCAGGGCCGCCCAGGGGGGAGTGGGACCTGGACGGAGCAAAATGCTATTGGGCAGGTTTTGGCGGGGCTTCTTTAAATTTTGGTGGGGTTTTCCAACGGCGGGCTAGGTGCCGGGTGCAGAGTTTAGTGTTGAGTGCAGAGGTGGGTGTCGAGTGCAGAGTGGTGATGTAATTTCCAGGCACGGGGAGGGGATGGGCGCGTCCGAGTTCCCAGTGAGGCAACTGGCCTTACACCTACCCTTCACAACCAGCTGAGGCAACACATGTGAAGAAGCTGTTTTGAGACTCGGCCACCAGGGTTTTGCTGGGGGATGCTCGTGCAGACTATTCCTGATCTATTCCTATAGATTGCTATAGGAATCTGGAATTTTGGTATATCCCAGGCAGAGAATTTGGAATTTTAGAATTTACACACACACACACACACACACACACACACACACACACACACACGTGTGTGGATTTTGAGAAGGAGTTTCACTCTTGTTGCCCAGGCTAGAGTGCAATGGCACCATCTCAGCTCACTGCAACTTCCACCTCCCAGGTTCAAGCTATTCTCCTGTCTCAGTCTCCCGAGTAGTTGGGCTTACAGGCGCCCACCACCACACCCAGTTAATTTTTGTATTTTTAGTAGAGATGGGGTTTCATCATATTGGTCAGGCTGGTCTCGAACTCATGACCTCAGGTGATCCGCCCGCCTTGGCCTCCCAAAGTGCTGGGATTACGGCGTGAGCCACTGTGCCCGGCCTCAAAATTCCACATTCCTAAAAGAAAAGCAGGCATTCAACCTAACTCATATTGTTTGCTTGAGCAGTGTAGGCTCACTGAGCCATTCTTGCCAGTTAATGTTGGGAACCCTTCTGAAATCTGAGTTCAAAATGGCAGCCAAGGGCCCGCCTTGCAAGCAGTCCTATCCAAGGATGTTGTTAACTCTTTTGTGTGCTGCCAACTACTGCCAAGAGAGCCATTTTCTTTCTTTCTTTCTTTTTTTTTTGAGACAAAGTCGTGCTCTGTTGCCCAGGCTGGAGTAAAAGGAAAGCGCATTTTAATGCTACATTCAGGAACCAGGGAAATGACCCCAGGGGTCTTAGATCCAGCAAGGGGCCACAATGGTGCTTTGAGTCCTTAAGTGGTCGTGTCAACTCAATCTTTGTATTCAACACCCCTAGAAGATCTGGGTATTCCGCTTTCCCTAGAGCACACTGCTTACCAAGGTGATAAGGAATGTGCTGGTGAGAAGGGCATGATACTGCTCAAAGCCCATAGCGGCCCTCTTCTGTGTCTGGGCTCCCAAGGTAAGAGATGCTGTTGCAGGACTGGACTCCCTTGGAGCAATGGGATGAAGAGAACCAGAAATTAACAGAGGCTAGGAGAGTACTTAACAGTCAGATGGCAGGTGTCATTGATGACCTTGGCGGTCAGCAAGATCAGAATGGTAGGCTCTGCAGTGAGGCCTCAGCCTGTGTGGCGTTGCTAGGGACAACAGAGGTGGGCACCACAAGTATGCACTGCCTAACCGATGTAACCCTGAGCAATGGAAAAGCAACGGAAAAGCAATGGCTGGGCACAGTGGCTCACGCCTGTCATCCTACCACTTTGGGAGGCTTAAGTTCAGGAGTTCAAGACTACCTTGTGCAACATGGCAAAACCCTGTCTCTTCAAAAAACAAAATTAGTTGGGTGATATGGTTTGGCTGTGTTTCCACCCAAATCACATCTTGAATTGTAACTCCCACAAATCCCATGTGTCATGGGGGGAACCTCATGGGAGGTAACTGAATCATGGGGGAGCATGTCTTTCTGTGCTGTTCTCATGACAGTAAGTCTCACGAGATTTGATTACAGGTGTGCGACACCACGCCCAGCCAGTTTTTTTTTAAATCATATATATGATTCACAAATATTTTCTCCAAGTCTATAGTTTATCTTTTCATGATCTCTTTTTTTTTTTTTTTTTTGCATTCTGCCACCAGGCTGGAGTGCAGTGGCTCAATCTCGGCTCACTGCAACCTCCGCCTCCCAGATTCAAGGGATTCTCCCGCCTCAGCCTCCTAAAGTAGCTGGGACTACAGGCGTCTGCCAACATGCCCGGCTAATTTTTGTATTTTTAGTAGAGACGGGGTTTCACCATGTTGGCCAGGATGGTCTCAATCTCTTGACCTCGTGATCTGCCCACCTCAGCCTCCCAAAGTGCTGGTATTACAGGCGTGAGCCACCGTTTTTTTGTTTTGTTTTTTTGAGACGGAGTTTCACTTCTTGGTGCGATTTTGGCTCACTGCAACTTCTGCCTCCTGGGTTCAAGGAATTCTCTGGACTCAGACTCCCGAGTAGCTGGGATTACAGGCATGTGCCACCAAACAGCTAATTTTGTTTATTTAGTAGAGATGGGGTTTCTCCATGTTGGTCAGGCTGGTCTTGAACTCCTGACCTCAGGTGATCCACCCACCTGAGCCTCCCAAAGTGCTGGGATTACAGGTGTGAGCCACGGTGCCCAGGCTTCATCCTCTTAACCATATCATTTGAGGAGCAAAAACAGTTTTAAACCTGTCACAGAGGAGACTTCTGATGAAGTTCAGTTGCAGGAGAAGCAGTTGAGATCTTGGAGACGAAGGAGGAGGGCCGGGGAGGAGGAAGGGAGAGGGAGGAGGGGAAGGACTGGGAGAGGAGGAGGAGGAAGAGGGCCATTGCTGGTATAGGACTTATTCACAGAGCATGGAGTAAGTACGAAGGGCACACAGCACTGAGTGTGGCAGACACAGCCCACCTCTCATGGCACTTCCAGGTTAGTTGAAGTCCCTCAGCCCTGGGTTCCAGTCCCTGTGTCCTTGGGCACAAAGCTCCCAACTCTGAGTGTCAGCTGCTCCTTCTGCAAAACGTCTCTGATGTGTACCCAGCAGGGAAGCGTCAAATGCCTTCCCAGATGAAGCACCCTCAGCACAGCGACAGTTGGCACAACAACTTGGTTGCTGTCACTGTTGTCTCCAGGTCTCCTCTGTGACAGACCCTCATTCTGGGTTGCCTGTGCTTTCTTGTGGCATCCTGTGTCACATCCAACTTCCAGCAAGACCTGGAGAGGTGGGAGGATGGGAACTTTCTGTTCATCCCCTGGGGGAGGCATGGAACATGTGGTTGAGGAGGGCTGGGTGATGGCCCATCCTCTTCCTCAGAAAGTCCCCCCTCCACCCCTCGCCTTCGGGTGGCAGGAGGTGTTCTGATCAGGGTCCAGCCTTGTGATGTCCTCATAAGCTGCAAAATGGCAAGGTTAAAATTCTTCATTCTTTCTTCATGTATTATCTAGAATTCATCTATAAAGAAAAATGTTCCCACATCTATTCTTTAGTTACCTTGATCTAGAGTTCCAACAAGCAAAGCGGCAAACATTTACTTCTTTCTCTTCATTTGTCAACTTTCAGAAGGCTGAGTTATCTGTTACTAGCCTCCACAGGTGATCAAAAGGTTTTAAGTATCATTACCTATTCGTGAATGTTTATATATTTTTGTTTGATATGTTTCAATAAACGACACTCATTCTTTCTTTACTGATGCACAAATCAATGTCCCTTCTATTCCCTGTTTTTAACAGCATCAACAACAATAAAATTGTAGGCTTTAAGCCCAGGGCAAATGAGAATATCTAGCCAAAATTTATAATAGTTAGGTTGTTTTGTTTTCTATCACAACTAATATTGATTTTATTGTAATGATGGTGACATAAGGTTTCTTTTAAAGATTTTTTTTTTTTTTTTGAGACTGAGTCTTGCTCTGTTGCCCAGACTGGAGTGCAGTGGTGCAATCTCGGGGCTCACTGCAACCTCCGCCTCTTGGGTTCAAGCAATTCTCCTGCCTCAGCCTTCCGAGTAGCTGGGCCTACAGGTGCATGCCACCACACCTGGCTAATTTTTGTATTTTTAGTAGAAACAGGGTTTCACCATGTTTGCCAGGCTGGCCTTGAGCTCCTGACCTCATGATTCACCCGCCTCGGCCTCCCAAAGTGTTGGGATTACAGGCATGAGCCACTGCGCCCGGCCTCTTTTAAAGATTTAAAGAAAAATGTTCATCATCCTCAACAAAGACTAACAACCCGAATCCAGCAACATAGAAAAGGATTACATACCATGACTGAGTATGAGACCAGGAATGCAAATTTGGTTTAACATCCAAAAGTCAATTAATGTAATACATAATAACAGAATAGAGGTGAAAAAAAACCCACATCATCATCTCAACAGATGTACAAAAAGCATTTAAGCAAATCAGACACGCTTTCATGATGAAAACAGTGAGGGAGCTAGGACTAGAAGGGAACCTCCTTAACCCAAGAAGCGGTGTGTACAAAGACCCAGAGCAAACTTCATACTCAATGGTGAAAGACTGAAGGCTTTCCCCCTGAGATCGAGATCAGGAGCAAGATAAGGCTGTCAGTTTTGCCACTTCAGGACGGGCTAGCAGGGCACTTAGGCAAGAAAATGAAAAGGAAGAAGTAAAACTATGTCTAATCACTGATAACGCTTTTTTTTTTTTTTTTTTTTTTTTTGAGACAGTCTCGCTCTGTCGCCCAGGCTGGAGTGCAGTGGCACAGTCTTGGGTCACTGCAACTTCCACCTCCCGGGTTCAAGCGATTCTCCTGCTTCAGTCTCCCAAGTAGCTGGGACTACAGGCTTGCGCCACCATGCCCGGCTAATTTTTTAAAATATTTTTAGTAGAGATAGGATTTCACTATGCTGGCCAGACTGGTCTCGAACTCCCGACCTCATGATCCACCACCTCAGCCTCCCAAAGTGCTGGGATTATAGGTGTGAGCCACCGTGCCCAGCAAACATGATCTTATATATAGAAAATACTTTTAATATTTTTTTTTAGAGACAGGGTCTCGCTATGTTGCCCTGGCTGGAGTGCAGTGGCTATTCACAGGTGCGATCCCACTACTGATCAGCACGAGAGTTTTGACCTGCTCCGTTTCCAACCTGGGCCGGTTTACCCCTCCTTAGGCAACCTGGTGGTCCCCTGCTCCTGGGAGGTCACCATATTGATGCCAAACTTAGTGCAGACAACTCATTGGCATAGCGCAGTACAGCCCAGAACTCCTGGGCTCAAGCGATCCTCCCACCTCAGCCTCCCAAGTAGCTGGGACTACAGGCACTCACCACTGCACCCAGCATACATAGAAAATACTAAGAAATCCACTGAAAAACTATTAGAACTAAAAAAAATGAGATCTGTAACTTTAAAGGATATAAGATCAACTAAAAAAAAAATCAGTTATATTTTTGGCCAGGCAAGATGGTTCATGCCTGTAATCCCAGCTCTTTGGGAGGTGAAGGTAGGAGGACCTCTTAAGCCCAGGAGTTCTAGGTTACAGCTACGATAATGCCACTGCACTCCAGCCTGAGCAACAGAATGAGACCCCATCTCAAACAAATAAATAGAAATAAAACAATAAACTAAAATAAAAATCAGTTGTATTTTTATACACTTGCAATGAATAATCTGAGAATGAAATTAAAATTATTTCATTTACAACAGCATCAGCAAGAATGGAATTATTTGGAAATACATGTAACAAAAGAAATGCAAAACTTATACTCCGAAAACTATAAAACATGGTTGAGAAAATTAAGGAATATCTAAATAAGTGGAAAGACATCTCATGTGCACAGAAGAGGTAATATGGTTAAGGTGGCAGTACTCCCCAAATCAATATATAGATTTAACACAATTCCTATCAAAATCCCAGCTGGCTTCTTTGTATAAATTGGTAATGTTTGCCGGGCGCAGTGGCTCATGCCTGTAATCCCAGCACTTTGGGAGGCCAAGGTGGGCAGATTACTTGAGCCAGGAGTTCAAGACCATCCTGGGGAACATGGTGAAACCCTATCTCTACTCAAAATACAAAAAATTGGCCAGGCATGGTGGCTCACGCCCGTAGTCCCAGCACTTTGGGAGGCCGAGGCAGGTGGATCACCTGAGGTCAAGAGTTCGAGAACAGCCTGGCCAACATGGCAAAAACCCGTCTCTACTAAAAATACAAAAATTATCCAGGCGTCATGGCATGTGCCTGTAGTGCAAGCTACTCGGGAGGTTGAGGCAGAAGAATCATTTGAACCTGGGAGGCGGAGGTTGCAGTGAGCTGAGATTGCACCACTGTACTCCAGCCTGGGCGACAGAGCAAGACTCTGTCACAAAAAAAAAAAAAAAAAAAAATCCCACAAGATATTAGCCAGGCATGGTGGCACACCTGTACTCGAAGCAACTTGGAAGGCTCAGGCAAGAGGATCACTTGAGCCCAGAAGTTTGCTGAGTTTCTTTTGTAGAAAGAAATCAAAGGAAGGAAGGAAAGAAACAAATTGGTAATGTGATTCTAAAATTTACATGGAAATTCAAGGGACACAGAGGAGCCAAAACAATATTGAGAAAACTTGGAGGACTCACATATCCTAATTTCAAAACTAAAAAGCTACACTCAAAAATTCTGATGAAAGAAATCAAAGAACTAAGTAAATGGAGAAATATTCCATGTTAATGGATAGGAAGACTCAATATTCTTTTTACCTCTTTAGATCCAGGAACAGACTGGAAAGACTGAAAAAAAATTTTTTTTTTTTTTTTGAGATGGGGATTTCTCCATGTTGGCCAGGCTGATCTCCAACTCCCGACCTCAGGTGATCCACCCACCTCGGTCTCCCAGAGTGCTGGGATTACAGGCATGACCACCGCACCTAGCCTGGAAAGACTAAGTATTGTAAAGACGTCAGTTTTCCCAACTTGATCTCTAGAGTCAATGTCTCCCCATCCAAAATCCCTGCAAGTTATTTTGTGGATATTGACAAACTGATTCTAAAGTTTATATAAAAAGTCAAAAGACCCTGAATAGCCAACAATATTGGAAAAAAAACAACATTAGAGGACTGACACCACCCAGCTCCAGGACTTACTATAAAGAAACAGTAATTAAGACATTGTGGTCCAGCATTATCTCTGGGGGCAGAGGGAGGGCACTGTGCTATTGGTGAAAGAACAGACTATTTGTCGGGAGGCCCAGGCACAAGAATCGCTTGAACCTGGGAGGTGGGGGTTGCAGTGAGCCAAGATCACACCTTGCACTTTAGCCTGGACGACAGAGCGAGACTGTCTCAAAAATAAAATAAAGTAATAAAATATAAATATTTTATATATATAGATAATCAACTAATTTTTTTTTTTTTTTTTTTTGAGGAGTTTTGCTCTGTTGCCCAGGCTGGAGTGCAATGGTGTGGTCTTGGCTCACCGCAACTTCTGCTTCTCAGGTTCAAGCGATTCTCCTGCCTCAGCCTCCTAAGTAACTGAGTTTACAGGAGACTGCCACCATGCCCAGCTAATTTTTATATTTTTAGTAGAAACGAGTTTTCACCATGTTGACCAGGCTGGTCTTGAACTCCTGACCTCAGGTGATCTACCCACCTCAGCCTCCCAAAGTGTTGGGATTACAGGCATGAGCCACTGTGCCCAGCCTGGCACAATTCAGCATAAAGTTTTTGAGGTCTTTGTATTATTCCAGTGGGACAGTTGGTGAAACTTGAGTACGATCTGTAAAATGCTTGACTAGTAACTCGTATCAATGGAAATCTCTTGGTTTATATAACTGAATTATGGTTATACAAGACTTTGGTTTTTTGTTTGTTTTTGCGACAGTCTCTCTCTGTCACCAGGCATGACCTCAGCTCACTGCATCTTCTGCCTCCTAAGTTCGAGCAATTCTCCTCCCTCAGCCTCCTGAGTGGCTGGGATTACAGGCGCCTGCCACCACACCCAGCTAATTTTTCTATTTTTAGTAGAGATGGGGTTTCACTATGTTGGCCAGGCTGGTCTCGAGTCCCTGACCTTAGGTCATCTGCCCACCTCAGCCTTCCAAAGTGTTGGAATAACAGGTGTGAGCCACTATTCCTGGCCGAGACCGTAGATTTTTGCTGATTTTTTTGTAAATCTAAAATAATTTCAGCCAATCATGGTGACTCATGCCTGTAATCCCAGCACTTTGGGAGGCTAAGGCAGAGGATCACTTGAGCCCAGGAGTTTGAGACCATCCTGGCTAACGTAGCAAGACTCTGAAAAAAAAAAAAAAATGAGTCCCTGTGGTCGCAGCTACTTGGGAGGCTGAGGTGGGAGGATTGCTTGAGCCCAGGAGTTGGAGGATGTGGTGAGGCATGTTGAGCCACTGCACTCTAGCCCAGGCAACAGAACACAATCCTGTCTCAAATATCAAATAATTTCTAAATAAATTTTGTTTTTCAATCTCAGGGTCCGAGTTGTGCACTGCTTGTGATCCACTGCACAGAAGTTCTGATTTATTTTCTGTGCAGTGGTTATGCAGGCCTTTCTGCCTTCCAGAGGTCCTGGTGAGTGGGCATCAGAGGCTCCTCAGGGCTCTGTGGAGGCTCAGGGAGGAGCTTTCACTTCCCTCCTGATGCTGGTGCCTCCAGAGCTAGACAGGAGGATGGAGGCTGGGTGGCCTGAGCCGGGGTGGGGGCTTGGCTGGCCCTTCTGTCAGTTTGAGCTGGCTTGAGCCTAGACAGGGCCCTGACAGCCTGGGTGGGCTCAGAGGGAGGGAGGTGGGGACCACCTCCTGGGGGAGGGCTCCCGGGGCCAAGACCCAGGTTCCTGCCCTGCACATCTGCCCAGGAACTTCCTCAGAAGCTGCTGATGTCAGGCTTTGGCTTCCTGCTGCGGGCTGAGGAGATGAACTCCCAACGGGAGGACATTCAGGCCTTGGAGGAAATGAGCTCGGCTGACAGGAGGGCCTGGACTCATGCAAAGACACACGGACGCCAACAAGCACAGACATATGATGTGTGACAGGCGGCCAAGGAGCATGCAGATCTGTATGTATGGTGCACATAGACACACTGGGCACAGCCCACTGGCACCAATGTCAACCCCTGCATGGTGGCCTGCATCCCACCCTTCAGGCAGGCCCCACGAGGCAGAGCAGGGGGCCTGCAGTCAGGGCAGGTTCCAGGGAGGGAGGCTGAGTGGGGGAGAGAGAGCCAGAGGATGCTGCCACCATCATTCCCCAGCATTGCGTCTCTGTGTCCCCCACATGTAGGAGGCACTCCTCCATCATTGAGCCCCAAGATGACTGTCACACCTTGGTCTAAAGCAGGGGCCGGGTCTGAGCCCTGACCACTGCCCTGGAGCTCACAGAGGCCCTAGCTGGGGCGTATCTGATTTCCAGGGGTGGGGCAATGATCAGGGAAGGAAGGATTCTGGGAGAGCCAGGCAGGCTCTGAGCCTCAGGCTGGCGCTGGGCTTGGGGCAGCAAGGAAGGACCAGGTGCAAGGGCAGAGCCACGTGGCCAGACCCCCGCAGCACGGCCGGTGCCTGCATGTGGCCTCCCCCCAGCTCCTTCCTGTGCCTCTGATCAGTATGGGCTTTGCCACTTCTGCCCAAAACCCACCGCAAACCTGCCCAAGCCAAAAGAGGAAGTGGCCATTAGGCACAACTGGGAAAGCTTGTTGGGATGTGGGGGGGGGCTCCAGGCGGGGCGAGAGGGTGGCTGCAGGCTCGAGGTGGGGTGAGGAGGGTGGCCGGGGGTGCTCCAGGTGGGGTGAGGAAGGTGGCCGGGGGTGCCCCAGGTGGGGTGAGGGGCCGGCCGGGAGGCTCCAGGTGGGGTGAGGTGGGTGGCCTGGAGGGTCCAGGTAGGGTGAGGTGGGTGGCCTGGGGGGTCCAGGAGACACAGTCCTCAGGAGCTGCCTCTCCTCTCAGCCTGACCCTGCGTGGACTCCGTCCTCCTCAGGGTGGCCCACGGTAGTCCCCCTCCTCACTCTGAGTTTCCTGTCCCAAAGTCTTCTTTTTTTTTTTTTTCCTGCTCACACCAGTGATCTCCACACCTTAGGAGTCCTGTCCCAAAGTTCTAAGGAAGTTTCCAGAACTGTGTCTCACCATACCATCTTGAGTCAGCCTTGGCTCAGTGTCCATCTCACAGGCCTGGAAGGGGGAGGAGTCAGCCTGTCCAGACCACAGCGCCTGAATGTGGGGGAGGGCTATAGACTTAGGAAGGTGGTGGCGGGTTGTTACCCTGAGGCAAGAGGGCTTTAGGGCAGAAAGACACGGCAGGTGACTGTTTGGGACTAGAAGCACAGGAGAGGCCTGGGAGAGGATTGGCCCACAAGGGCTGACCCTCCCTGCCAGCCAGGAGGCCTTGGACAGGCTCCCTGGCAGGATGGCCCTTGTGCATGGAGCCCCTGCGACCAACTGAGGCTGGCAGGCATCAGGTTTCCTGAAGGAGAAAAAGCTAGGTGGGGCCCAGTGTGGCTGGCGTTCACTTGGACTCTATTCTAAAGGCAAAGGTAGCCGGGAAGGGCTTCTGCAGAGGAGGGTGCAGCAGGGGTTGCCAGGAACAGCCTGGCTCAGGGCAGGGAACAGATAAGGTGGGTGGGGGAGTCAGTTCTGAGCCTGGGACTGGCTCCAGCATGACATGGGGGTCCGCAGGGCCTGCTGGGACCTGCTGAGCATGCAGGGCCCTGGAGAAAGTGGGGCAATGCAGCAGGGGGCACACCCACAGCTGGAGCTGACCCAGATGGACAGCTTGGGCTCTGCCACATGGGGCTGGGCAAGGAAGGGGCAGGAAGTGGTAAGGCGGTCCCCAGCTGGCTGCTGTCCCCTGCTCAGGCTTTGGTTTCCTCCCTGCCGGCCTGGCCTGGCTCCCTGTGGTATGGTCATGCCCCACACACCCCCTCCACTGAGACGGGGCGGGGAGATACCCAGGCTGCTCTTCCTCTTCTGGGCTGATCTCTGAGCAGCAGTCGGGGCTAAGTGCTCCCCAGCTCGCCTTTACACACAGCCTGTGCCACTGCAGCCACCAGCACCATGAAAGACGAGGTGGCTCTTCTGGCCACTGTCACCCTTCTGGGAGTCCTGCTGCAAGGTGGGCTGGCTCCTATCTAGGAAGAGGGTGGGCCTCAGATCCCCCGCAGCCTGCCCTCTGCCCCTTACACCCAGGCGGAGGGCAGAGGTGGGGACTCCAGTCCAGGCCCAAGCTGGAGGAGGGTGGGGACTTTTGGGGACGTGGGGGACACCCAGCTGTGAGAGCTGTAGGACTTGGGGGTGGAAGGGTGCCAGGACAAATAGTGGGATAGCCATGGGCTTGGGGAAGTTGATCCCTGCTCTTTCCAGCTGTCCCCTCTCTGGGCATCCAAGAAAGCGGCTCCCATTCCCCTGGCCCTGCTTCAAAGGCACCTCCATACTGGGACCACGTGGAGCAGGGCAGGGGTGGGACTCCTTACTCTAGCCCCCTTAAAGGAAACTGCTTGATGCCTTTCTCAGCCTGGCTCTAGAGGACCCATTCCTGGACCAGCTATCCTTGCCACTTAGGGACACCACTGCCCCACAGTGTGTGGGCTAGGATAAGGCAAAGCCTAGGGAGGGGGCTCTGAAGGGGCTGGACAGGCCAGCCTGACCTCCAGCTGTACCTGCACTGAGCTGGACAGCCACCCTGTGACACCCATCTGCAGAGGGCCCAGCACCAAAGGTGCCAGGGCTCAAGGGGAGATGGTCAGACAGCAGGTCTTGGGAGGGAGTGCACAGCCACCACTGGCCTGTGTGTGGTCTGGCCTGGCCTTCTGACCAAGGGGAGGGCTCCTGCTCAGGTGATCCACCAAGCTAGGCCTCCCACCAAGGGCCAGCCCACCCTCTGCACCTACCCCAGTCCTGGGGTCCTGAAGTTAGGCTAGGAGAGTCCCAGCTGCAACCTCCTGGCAGCAGAAGAGAGAGTGTCTGTCAGATTTAGGCCTGGGACAAGAATGCAGGAATAGAGAAAGTGAGGTTCGGAGGCACCGGGACCCAGGCTTTAGTGATCCTGGCCTGAGGCAGGGTCAGAGGGCCCTATTGGTGGGCTCTGGTAGGTGGATGACCAGGGACTGTTAGCCACAGGGACTGTGCTTCCTTGCACCTTGGGAGGATACAGCCAGTTCTGCAATCAGGCCCCAGAGGCACTTCCTGGCCAGGGACCTGAAAGCTGCATTTGCCTGTGTTTTGCGAGTGAAATGATTCAGAAACAAAGACTCAAGTGGGCTCTCTCGCGAGCAGGTGTCCCTGTGCCCAAATCACCCATCCTCCCCCATACACTCACAGGTTGGGACAGGGCCTCTCTTCGCCCCAGGCTTCAGCCCTGCCTTTCCCCGCTGAACGTCAGGGACACAGGGCAGGCCAGGGATGGGTCAGACGGGAGGTCTCCTCGGGAGAGAGCCGGTAGTTGTTCCGTCTTAGGGAAGGGAAGACACCACCAAGTGCAGGGCCGGATTGCAGGATCCCTCCCACCCCCATCTCCGGATGTCCAGACCTGACTCCTGCTCCCCCTCCGCCCCCAGCCTACTTCTCTCTACAGGTGATCTCGGCGCGCAGGGCCTTCCGCGTGTCGCCGCCGCTAACCACCGGCCCACCCGAGTTCGAGCGCGTCTACCGAGCCCAGTGAGGCGCGGAGGGAGGGCGCGGGGCGGAGAGCGAGACCCGGGCGGGTCCAGGTCGCAGGACCAGCCTGGCCAGGGCGCTCATCCCACCCGCCCACCGCAGGGTGAACTGCAGCGAGTACTTCCCGCTGTTCCTCGCCACGCTTTGGGTCGCCGGCATCTTCTTTCACGAAGGTCGGGGTGCGGGGCAGGGGCGCATGCGCTGGAGTCCCCTCGGGCCCGCGCAGCGCGCTCACCAGGCCCGCGCGCACCTCTCGCAGGGGCGGCGGCCCTGTGCGGCCTGATCTACCTGTTCGCGCGCCTCCGCTACTTCCAGGGCTACGCGCGCTCCGCGCAGCTCAGGTGAGGGCCGGGGGGAGCAAGGCGGGGCCGAGGAAAGATCGCGGGTAGGCGGGGGCTCCCCGGGAGCGGGACCCAAGCTTGGGCGGGCTACGGGCCGGGGCCACCGCCTTTGGGGATTCGGTGGGCGAGCCCTGGCGGCGGCCGGCCTAAGTCCTCGTGGGGCCGGGGTTGGTGTGGTCAAGAGGCAGGACCTCCTCGCGCCACCGCCCCGCTGACCGCTGCCCGCAGGCTGGCCCCGCTGTACGCGAGCGCGCGCGCCCTCTGGCTGCTGGTGGCGCTGGCTGCGCTCGGCCTGCTCTCCCACTTCCTCCCGGCGGCGCTTTGCGCCGCGCTCCTCCAACGGCTCCGGACGCTGCTGCCATGGGCCTGAGACCAAGGCCGCCGGAGCCGGGGAAGAAGAGCCGGAGCCTCGAGCTACCCCGCGGAGGGGCGCTCGCCTCCGCTTCCTAGTCTCTCATTAAAGTTCTCATGACCGAGCCACCGGCTGCGTTCTCTGGGTGTACGGGGGCGGCGCACTGCGGGGAAGCCTGGAGTGGCCCAGCCCAAGGCCAGGGCATCCCGACGTTCTTCCTAGAGGCGGCGTGAGAGGGACTGCGAAGGAACGGGACCTCCCCTTGAGGCGGGACTGGGTCTGGTCTTAACTTCTCACCCCCCACTCCCTACTCAGCCTCGGAGTCACAAGGCCGACCATTACAACCTTCTCAGCGCTCTCCTCACCGGTCCCCCTCCTCAGGGGCCTCCCCTGTCCTGACCCTCAGCCAGCCAGTCCCTCGTCCCCTGGCCTTCATAGCTGACACTAGAGTTTGTGGGTCTCTCCCCAGGTGAGGACAGGGGCCTTTTTCTTTTGGTCATCACTGGGTTCCCCTGTTAATTGTAGGTGTTCAGGGCAGCCCTCCCAGGTCGGCAGAGCTGAGAGCAACAAATGTCCAGAAGCCTTGGGGACCCAGGGAGGCCCACCGAAACAAAGAAGTGATTTTTAGCCAAGCCTGCAGGAGAAAAGGAGAAAGGAGAGCTTTCCAAGCAGGGGGCAGTGGTGTGTGCAAAGGCCCTGAGGTGAGCAGGAGACCCTAACATGTGCCACAGAGACTGTTGGGGGACCCAGGATGAGGACCAAGCTGAGACATACATAGGGGAACAAGGAGACTGGGAAATGCCTTCAGCTTGAGGCGCTGAGGGAAGGCCTTATCCCAGGCCTTGGACATGGGGGGAGGAGGCATTTGGGGGACTTGCATGGGCATTGTGGTCCAGGATTCCGGGCTGGTTTCACTCATTACTGACTTTGCAGCCTGATCCTAGAAATGGGGGTGAGGTGGCACTGCAGCTGCACAGCCAGGTGATGGGCCCCACGCCTGCAGGTCAGCTGGCTCCTTTGCTTAGCAGGGAGAGGTCGCAGTTGGTGCTGGGCGGGGACGCCCAGTGCCGGGCTTAGCTGGCATGTTGGGGCACAGACCAGACATCTGAAGCCAAGCACAGGGGCAGAGATGTCCAGGGAGCTCAGATGTGAGGCACATACTTCATTAACCCTTTATTACAAGTCACGCTCTTATAGAAGTATATGTGGACTTACGTGAAAAAATCAATGTATCCAAGAATAAAAAACACAGCACATAAAGTAGTATATGCATTCCAGTGTTCACGCCAGAGACAGCAGGCGCCCAAGAAAAGCTCTTCTAAAACGACCTGGCTGGGGCAGGCCGGTGCAAACGGTTCCGGGCCTCAGGCACAGTGTGGGGGCCGCCTGCCTCCTCCGCGGCCCGGCGGGCGGGGACAGCACCAGCTCCTGGGGCCTCCGGGCCAGCGGCGGACCCCAGGCCGGCCCGAGCCTGGCGCCGGGCAGAACCCTTCAGGCAGGGCCATATCTGACCCTCCGGGTACCGCAGTGACGACATCCCCCCAGAAACATGGGCTTCAGGGCTGGCCACGGTATCCTCAGAAGCCCTCGGCTTAGTCGGCCTTTTTCAGGAAAATCTGGAAGAGCCAGGCCCAGGGTCAGCAGGGCCTCTGAGCTCCGCCAAGGTCTCCCTCGCTGCTTCCCATGCCTGGCCTGGCCCTGCCCAGCCTCACCTCGCTCAGAATCACCCACACAGGGGAGTCTGTCTGGATGGAGAGGCGCAGAGCTTCCAGAGGGCCGAAGGCTGGGTCCACCTCTCCCTCTGCCACTCCCTTGTAGAAGGAGCCTGGGGGAGGGCAGTGCTGAGAGGGTGTCCCTGAACCCCAGCCCACGCTCTCCCCCCAGCCCCTACCCACCAATCTGGAGGTAGCCATCAGGGCTCCGAGGGTACCGGAGGGTGGCAGCGCGGCCCTCCTGCAGGGCCTCCTTGTCCGACTGAGGGTTCTAGGGGCAGAATCAAGGGCTGAAGCAGGTGGCCTCAGGAGGCCTGGCCTCAGTGCACACCGTACCCTACCACACTTACATCAAAGGGCAGCACCTCCACAGACGTGTTGAAGAGCTTGTCTTCTGGGTGCTCAATGTTCCCACTGCGGAAGAAAAACCTGCAGCCAGGCAGGCCTGTGAGCTGCTGCAGGAGCCGCGCTCCAGCACAGCACCCAGGGCCCAACAGAGAAAGGCCAGACCTGCGCCAGGGGGGACTCCCAGGTGGCTGTCAAGCTGTGCAAGGTGACTAGGGCCTTCCTCTGGGAGGATGGTGACAGGAAACATCCCTGAGCTCCTAGGGGCTGCCTGACTTAGTCCTTACAAGGTAGCTACTGTTAGGAGGCCCACTTTTCAGATGAGGAAACTGAAGAATGTGAGGATAAGTAATTTGCTGGTAGAGCCTAAACCCTGGTGGCCACTCAGCCTCACCCCCATTGCAGACCCACGGTGCTGGCACTGACCGCTCCAGTCGCAGGGGCTGGAAGAGCGGAAGCGGATGAAGTCCCCCGCGGCAGGGGTAAGGCCCAGAAGAAATCCTCACGCAGGTAGGCTTTCTCCAGGGTGAAGTGCTGGTATGTCTTCAGGCTTGTGCTCACCTCTGCTGGTGGGTTCACATGTTCCTTCCGCAGTGCCTGCTTTCCAAAGTCCTTGTCCTGCAGCAGCAGAGGGACAGTGGTGATGGCGTGGGCCCCAACCCGGACCCTGGCCTGGGGGGAGCATGCCGCGCAGCCTACCTTCAGTTTCTGGATCTTGCCAGCCAGTGAGGAGTGAGTACCCACGTGCTGGAAAAGGGACGGCTTGAAGCGGATCCCGCAGGTTGGCCTTCTGCCGGTCACAGTGCTTCTGTGGAGGGTGGGAGACACCCCAGGGCTTGGCTTAGCCCTCCTTAACCAACATGGCCTCTCCTGGGGGATACCAAGGCCCTCCCACAGCTGCCAGTGCCCTCCCTAGGTGATCAGACAGGACAGGGACACAGTCTGCTGGAGGCTGCCTGCCCACTGGCCTTGCCCCTGCCAGTCCCACCACCCCTTGCTCACCGCATCCTTCTCAGGGTTGCAGACTTTCACCCACAGAATATGGTCCAGGAGCCAGTCAATGGGCTTGTCCCGGTAGAACATGAGGATGAACTCTACAATCAGGCTCAGGTCTAGCGACTTGAACATCTTCCCTGGTGGGGGAGGGGACTTGAGTGGGCAGTGCTGCTCCACTGGACTTCCTCTTACTCCCTGTAGGGCCATTCCCCCCTCACCCCGGAGAGTCCCATAGCAAACCCAAGAGCAGGCTTCAGGCAGGTGTGGGCACAAGGAGACAGACAGGTGGTGACGCCAGACATGCCCAATGCATAGGCAATGGGAACAGGCCAGGTGGGGCTGCGGCGCACACATACCAGGCAGGGCCCAATCTGGGCAAAGGCTCACAGCAGACACAGTGTGGGACTGGGAAAGAGGATGGCAGAGGCAGGTGGGACAGAAAGGCACAGTCAGGTTAGGGAAGGGGGCACACCAATGAAGCCCAGCTGGGAGAACTCCAGGATCATCCAGTCCTCTGAAGGCTGCTGCAGTGCGAAGTTCTTCATGGTGCTCAGGTAGTTGGGCTTGGCCACAATGTCGTCCTCCAGCTGCAGGGTGAGCAGAGAGGGGCTGTGACTCAGGAAGGGTACCCAGATGGACCAGACCCAGAGCAGGGGAAGGCAGCGCAGGGATCGGGGCTCACCTGCACGTAGTAGATGCCTTTGGACTGCGCGTACATCATGAGGAAGCAGTAATCGAGGTTCTGTTTGGTCCTCCACCTGTGGGTCAGGGCAGGGCCTCAGGAGCTGAGACCCCTCCACCTCCAGTGTGGCTCCGCAGAGAAGCCACGGGGTGAGCCCTTGTCTCCCCAGCCCCATGCACGGGTTATCCCATGGAGAATTCAGGGCACTGCAGGGCAATGCCCTGGACTCAGACACCAGTAGATGGGTTCTCAGCACAGGTGGGCAGGTTGCTGGGGATATGGGGGAGTGCCAGTACCTGACTCTCTCCTTGGGGTCCCCAAAGGACTCTCGGAGGCGGGAGAAGTCAGGGTAGAAGTGGGGGAGAGGGTGAGATGACCTCCAGGAGCCCAGAATGGATCTCAGTGGGGAACCTGGGGGATGGGAAGGCCCAGTCCGTATGCAGCCTCCAGAGGCCGAGGGGGGCTGAGTCCACCAGACCCTGGCCCTTTCTTGAGACTCACCCAGTGCAAGCCCCCCACCATCCCCCCACACCCAGCCAACTGAGGCAGCGGGGCTCCAGAGGGCTGGGCCACTTCTGCACACCCACCGTCTCCCCCGACCAGGTCCTTGCCTCCCCCACAAGATAGGGGAAGGCACTATCTTCTGGGGAAGCAGGAATCTGCCAGAACAACACCCCTCAAAGAGCCCTCCCACCACTAGCTCTCTGGGGCCGCCAGTACTCACAAGGCCTTGATATTCTCTGTCACTGCCGAAGTGTACTGTGGGTCAGTCTGTGGGGAGACCAAGCACCCTCCCTTAGCCCTGCTGCTGCCCCAATAGGCCTGGAAGAAGGGCTTGGAGAAAGGGCATAGGCTTCAGATATCCCCCCCCACTCACATGGAGGGAGCAAGCCTGCTGTGCTGAAGGCGGAGAAGGGGGCCCCCAGAGATAGCCCTTTCCCTTTGGGACATGCAGGGCCACCGGCGGGGAGAGCTGGGTGACAGGCCTGGGGGTGGGAGAGCACCAGAAAGCCCTTTCTTTTAAATTTTCTATCTTGGAACATTGGCCAATTAAACTAGCAACTGAACTTCCGACAGCTTTCTCCTCTGGAATGGCTCCTGCTGTCATTTCTCTTGTACCACAGGGGGCTCCTTGAACATCCCCCAACCCTGAAACCAGGCTCACTCACCTCAGCAATCAGCACCACAATGACTGAGTCCTCCTTCTCCTGTGGGCTCAGCTCGGAGATGAGTGAGTGCAGAGTGTCAGTCAGGTACGAGTGCACCTCGCGCCGCACGCTCGGGATGCCCATCACCACCGACACTTCAGGGGACAGAGGTGTGACGCTGGAAAGGGCATTGGGGGGGGGACACCTCGCCCCCACCCCGCTCTCCTTCCTGCCCACGTCCCTACCTCCGGTGCGGCCCTGGCCCACGCGCACGGCGGGCTGCAGACTGCTCTCCTTGGCCAGCAGGTGTGGTAGGTGGTGGAAGACAGTGGGCAGGTGTAGCACCTGCCGGTGCGAGCCGTTCCACGGCTTCAATCGGGGGTCCTCTGGGTGGGTCAGGAAGGATAGGTACTGAGACCAGGCAGCCTACAACCAGCCTGCCCCCACCCTTTCCCCTTCCTGCCCCAGACCTCACCTGTTAGGTGGCCCCAGGTGCGATTGCCCTCTCCCTCTCGAAGTGCCTGCCTCTCCGAAACGGCCCTCTTGATCTCATCCAGCACCAGGTTGAGCTCCTTGGAGCGCTTAAGGCTCTCCTGCTCAGCTGCGTGCAACCGATCCCGCAGGGCCAGGAACTCTCGCTGGTAAACATCCACGACGTCGCCTGCAGGTCATATGCAAGCCATCACAAGGGGGCAGTCTAGAGCTGCTCTACAGGCCCCTTGGGTGTGCCAGGGCACACATCTGGGTGCCCATCTGTGTAACAGCTCATTTATATCTATTCCCGTGCCTACCACACGTGAGCTACCTGTGGTCACTCTGAAGTCACACTGACACTCATGCTTGTGGTGAGAAAACCGGGGGAATTAGCCCTCTTCTAGTATTCTGCCTTACTTTTCTATCCCCAAAAGAGGCATCTGAAGTGGGAGGACAATTTGCAGACAGAGGCAGGGCAATCCTAAGCAAGGGCTGGAGCAGCCTCAGACTGATTCCTCTCTGTCCATTGGCCCCCAATGCCCACTCTTGCTTTTTGCAGCGCATGCTCCTTCCAGGGCATGGGATACCCAAGGTCCTAGTGCTCGTTCTTCACTGTCCTCGTGGTGGTCGCTCATTGCTAACCCTATACTGGATTCATAGCCTCGAAATGGACCCAGGGGGTGGCTGCTGCAGTTCCAGGAGCCCACCTCACCTCGGATGAGCAAATGAGGTTGAGAAACCAACCCCGGGGCTGCTCAAGGACAGTCAACAGCAGCGAGGGGGACTAGCTCTGAATGCCCTGGTGCCTGTGTCTCTGGAGACCTGTGCTGCACCTGGGCCACCTTGAAGAGTCCGCATGCCACCCCAGGAGGACCCATGTCAGAACCTCCAGCTGGGCCCAGGCATGAGGGCCGTAGGTGGATAGGCCCTGGCTCCACTGTTCTGGCAGGGACCAGTGAGCAAAAATGAGATCAACAACCTCCTGGTGGCTCAGTGCCCATAGTCTATGCAGCAGTACGCTCAAGGCCTCTGCCAGGTGAGCCTCTGAAAACCTATGTGGTTTATAAGGCCTTAAATTTCCAAGTCTCTAAGTTTAAGAAGCCCGACAGAATTCCTCCTATCCCCAGGCGGCTCTTCCATTCCTTGATCCCTGGTGGGTTCACAGACCCCAGAGTTCCCTGGGATGGCTACACCCCACCAGCAGCCCTGTGCATGATCAAGGTCATCATCAGGCAAAGTTCAGTCGCCTCAGGGCACACCCCTTTGTGAAGCAGGAGCAAAGGTCTAAGTGCCAAGTGACCAGGGAAGAGGAAGGGGTGGACCTGGGCAGGAGGGGAAAGGTTTAAGGAGCAGGGAGCCAGGTAGATCTTCCCTGAGGCATCTCTTATCCAAGAAACTAGCCCCCACCCTCCCATACCCTGTCTTTCTGGGGCTAAAGGCTGAGGCCAAGTGGAGCCTCTGGACACCCCGTGGCAGTAGGGAAGGGGGAGTCCGGTTACCAGATCTGCCAGGCTCCATGCTGAGCTACCCTGGAAACCTGACCCCTTGAATGCAGAGCTGGCTACCCCCAACACTCATCCATTGCTGGGCAGCACCGCGGCATAAGCAGCGGTCGTCCAGATTGATGGGACTGGAGGTGCCAAGGCCCACAGAACCATCAGGAGAGGGTTCAGAGCCACCTGTACCTGCAGGTGTGCCTCCCCTCCTGCCTAGATGCCAGTCCCTGCTCACCTACCTACAGCCACCACCCACCTCCACCCCTACCCCTCACTCTGGCCTTCTCTGTTCCACATGACTGCCCCAGGTGGACAGGCTAGGTGGGCAGTGGTGGGTGATGCTGCCTGAATCACCCTGGCAACAGCCTACTCCTTACCCTGGCTTCCTTCCTAGATGCCTCCCCCTCTACCCCAGGTCCTGTCTACCAGGAGGTAAAGGGCCCCACGGGCTCCCATCTACACCAACCCTTCTGTCATTTCCCTGTGTACTGCAGGCCCTGGCCCTGGGCAGCCTCCCCCACCTGCCAGCTCCCCCACCAGCCTTGCCCTCATCCCCAGCTTCTCTGTGGGTCCAATTCTGTGACTGCTTCTCCATGGGCCAGGCCCCATACCAGGGCTCTGCCAAGCCATGCTGGCACCCTATAACATTCAGGGGCTGGAGAGGCAGCTCACGTAAGAGGGGCCAGCCTGGGAGCCCCTGCCATACCTTTCTGCCCCAGAGAGTAGGAAGGTGTGAAGGGGCTGACCCCAGAAGGGCTGAAACAGCGGGCCACCATGTTAAGAGCAGCAGCAATGAGACCTGGAGGCTGTGTCACTCTCCCCCTGGAGGCAAGTCATTAGGACACCCTGAGGCTAGCAAACCATAGTTTCCCTGGCTTCCCTCTTGGTTGGGGAAAGATTAAAGAGCCAAAATGGGGCATAACCTTTGTGTCCTGTACTTAGGGAAAAGGAACCGGGTCAGAGGAGCATAGGCAGATGTCAGGACCGTTAATGGTCTGCTGTCACCATTCATGGGGGGTGGCAGGTGTCTGCCTCCTCTCCAGACCTTGCACCCTCCTTGGGAGTCAAGGAGGGTGTCCATCATTGCTCAGGTTCAGGCCTGGGGAGGGGGGACAGCCTGGAGGCTGGGAGCGGTGTGTGGCTGAGGCCCTGAGTCACCCCCAAGGGTCTGCCTCCTTGGGCAGATCCTTAGCAGGTGCTTGGCCAAGAGCCACAGTTTGAGTGCTGGCAAAGCTGCTTCATTGGCTACATATGAAATTGGGCCCAAACCCTTCTCCAGGGTCCATCTTGCCTTGGTCTAATAGGCTTTCCTGGGCTTGACCCTGGAAAGCCTCACTTAGCCCCATCACTGCTTCCACGATGCCACCCTCACCTGCTGTCCTTCCTCTCCGAGAGTTTCTGGTCCACCTCCTTCCTTCCCTGCAGATTCCACTTCCTGGGTCCTTCCCTCAAGTTCCTGGACCCCCGCCAGCTGCAAACTAGAGGCCAGGTTCCAATATGGCCTCAGACCAGCTAAGTCTGGCTTCACCAGGGGCTTAAGACAGATTGTCTACATGTGACAATGAGATGGGTTCACATAATAGCCTGGATTCCTAGCTTTACTTGAGGCCTCCAAAGACCTGGTCCTACTGCGTCGCCACAGAAACAAGTGACAGCTCCTCGACAAGGCAGGCCCAGGTCACCCCTCTACCCATGCCTCATAGGATTCTTAGGCTTCCATCCCCCAGGGGCTGGGCCCCTTACATCTAAATGCTCCCCCTTCTTTGGCTGGTATGCTCTCCTGCACCCTAGGCCCTCAGAGGCAGCCTCCCAGATGCCCCCCAGGTACAGTGGGTCCCGTGGAGCCAGTGCCTCTCCCTCACTCTGCTGTCCTGGAGACTGGGTCCCTGTGGTGAGCCAGGCTTGCAGAGGCGGCTCCCGACACCAATCGGGGGGCATGCAGCTGCTGTGGGAGGCACACACTGGCTGAAGACAAGGGGCAAGGGCTCATGGCTCTCCCCACAACTTGAAGAGTGTGCCCCAGCCCTTCAGATAGGCCCCACCTAGGCCTTCCTGCCAGTCTGCTTTTATGGCCACCCTGCCAAGGGCCCAGAAGGCCCTTCCTCAGGTGACACACGCTACCTACAGAGACCTCTGCCCTAGTCATGTCCTCCCTTGATAATATACCCCCACCACCGGGACCTCTGCCCTAGCCATCCCTCCCCTGTGCCAGGCAGGCTCCCTGCAGAGTCCCTGGGTGATGCTTTTCAGGCCCTGGAGTCCCAACGCCAGCCCAGGCCGCTGCCCTGACAGAACCAGTGCGGCAGGCGGGCGCGCTGGCAGAGCTCGGCGGGGGCACATGGGGCTCGGAGGGTCCGGAAAGGTGCAGGTCCCCCCCTCCCGCGCCTCTCCGGGTTGGCGCTCCGGGACAGGGGGAACAGGGAAGCAGGTGGCGGGGAGGCCGAGGGGCAGCTGGCTCCACTTAGGCTTCCAGCAGGCCGGGGGGCAGGACGCCGCTTTCCCGGCACCTCCGGACCGAGGGAGCAGCGCCTCCGATGGCTCAAGCACCCCTCGGCCCCACCACCGCCAAGACCCGCACAGTGCGGGGACCTGTCCGCAACCTCCGCCTGCAAGAGCGCTAGGCGGACGCGGAGTAAGGGGGCCAGCCAGGGAAGCGCGGGGAGCGAGCGGGTGCCGCACAGGAGCGCAGGGCCGCCGGGGACGGGCTGGCTCAGGACACCTCCCTCCCTGCCGCCCTCCCGTAGGCCGGACGCTGCCGAGGCTTTCCGGGTGCCCAGAGAGTCCCGGGGCCCTGTGTCACGCCGGGGTCGCCCAGGCCGGCGCCGGGCAGCGGGAGGCGGGTTGGGGGTGGGGGTGCCCTCGCGCCTGTGTTACTTAGGCCGTCCCAGCTCCTGCCCAGGTGGCTGTGGCTGGCGTCCCCAAGACCCCCGGTCACAGCCACCTATGTGACCTTGCGTCTTTGCCCCCCCTCCTGGGAACCCCACGTCCCCAGCTTGCCGGTGGGAGCCACCAGTCCAGCGTCGGGACAGCCGCGCCCGCGAAGGCCAGTGCGGAGCACCCACAGGCGAGGCTGGCGCTGGGCGGGCTGGCGCAGCCCGGGCCTGAGGAGGACGCCGCGGCTCCAGCAGCAAACAAGTGGGGGAGGGTGGGAGGGGCGTCCTCCGCGCCGCTCGGGCGGGGAAGGGGCGCCTGCGTCGGCTTCCGGCCGCCTCCCGTGGCCACCGCCGGGCCCGCTCCCGCCGCCGACGCCCAGGTGCGCCAGGTGCGGGCCAGGCCGGCCGGGCAGGGGGCGCGCTCACCTTTCTGGCCGCTGAGCGCCGCGTACCAGGACAGCGAGAGGAAGGCGCACAAACAGAAGAGCAGCAGCGTCAGGAAGGTGCCATTGCGGAGCCTCATCTCCTCTGGTGCGCGGCGGGCGCCCGCGGGGCCGAGGCCGCATGGCCCGGGGGAACCGGGGCCGGGGCGCAGGGGCCGGGTGGAGGCGGCGGCGGCGGCGGCGGCGGCGGGGCCCCGGCCCCGGGGCAGAGAGGGCGGAGGACCCGGGGCCGGGCAGGGACGCGGTTAGGCCGGGATGGGGACCGGACTGGGGAGAGCGCCGGCCGCTCCGCAGAGGCGCCGGACACTGGCAGCCTCGCCTCCGCGGCTGGGCCGGGCCGGGCCGGGCTGGGCTGGGCTGGGCGGCGAGAGCCGCGGCCCGGCCTGGATCTGAGGCCTGGATCTGGGGCGCCGCGGAGTCGACGGCGCAGGGCGGGGCGGCCCGGATTTAAAGGGACCGCAGCAACCGCCGCCGCCTGCGCCGCGATGGGGCGGGGTGGGGGACGTCGCCTGGGATCCCGGCGGGCTCCCTTGGCCCTACATGGGCTCGTACGAGTCGGCCTCAGGTAAGGCCGTAGTGCGAGTTCTGGTCGACCGCAGCAAAGCCGGGGCGGGCGGCGGGGCGGCGCTCCCGGGACCCTCGTACCCTTCTCGGACACATCTCCACCTCAAATCCCCCTGCGCCCAGACCACGACCCCATTCGCACGTTCTCAGGGCTCCTTCCCGGGCGTGAGGGGCTCTGGGCGGCGCGGGGTACTGAGCTGTTGGAGCCGGGAGTGGCCGCTGCCTTCGCCGCCACCCAGGGCGCTTCCCAGCTCAGGAGCTTCCTCTGGGCCGCGGGACGGAGGCGCGCCGGAGCCGGGGAGGCGGGAACAATGGGCCTTTCTAGGGGGTGTTAGGGCCAGTGCTCGTGGGTGCAGAGCAGTGACCAGCCCAGAACCGCGCCGGCTTCCCGAGGCTCGGGCGCGCTCGCACGCCGCTAACGGGAGCAACGGGCCCTGCCTCGTGTGGTGCGGCGGCCGCCTTGCCCCACCCAGCCTGCTATTGATGGGCGCCCACGCCTTCATTCGCGTTTTATTCTTTTTGTTTTTGAAACCGAGTCTCGCGCTGTCGGAGTGCAGTGGCGCGATCTCGGCTCATTGCAACCTCCGCCTCCTAGGTTCAAGCGATTCTCCTGCCTCAGCCTCCGGAGTAGCTGGGATTACAGGCGCACGCCGCCACGCCCGGCTAATTTTTGTATTTTTTTCCTTTTTTGATGCGGTGACTCGGATGATTTTTGTATTTTTAGTAGAGACGGGGTTTCCCCATAGGCTAGACTGGTCTTGAACTCCTGACCTCAGGTGATCCCCCCCTGCCTAGGCCTCCCAAAGTGCTGGGATTATAGGCGGGAGCCTCCAGGCCCTGCCCATTCGCGTTCTAATTGCAGGCCTTCCCCAATCCTCTGGAACCAGAAAGGGCACAAATTCTAAAGGGATTGGCCCAGCGCTGCCTCTAGGCAGACTTTGGGCAGTCCTGGGGGCCCGGTTCCCTGTGGAGGCTGCAGGGACCTCTGCCCCCTCCCGCCGCTGGGAGGCCTGAAGGGGCCGGACTGGGAGTGAATGCGGCTTTGTCTTCCTAGTCCAGGCCGGGCCCACACCTGGCGCTGGGTAGAAGCAGGAGCGTCGAGGGTCTGGACAGTGCCCTCACACAGAGATTGATGCCAGGAGGTGTGGCCCGGCCAGAGGCTGAGGTGGGCTGGATGCTGCGGCCCTGTGTTAAAGGACAGGGTTCCCCCACTCTGCTCCTGGAACTTTCCAAACTAGAGACTGGGCCTTGTAGGAGCCTTCCGGAGAAAACTGTGGTGTTTTCACAGATGTCTTCTATTTGTGGCAAAGGATAATGGCTTTTCACTTAGGTTGTGACATAAAGGGCCTTAGAAATTGTTAATGAGTTACTTAACTTTAAAAGTGAGTCAGCTAGGCCAGTTGTGGTGACTCATGCCTGTAATCCCAGCATTTTGAGAGGCCAAGGTGGGAGGATCACTTGAGCTCATAAGTTCCAGACCAGCCTGAGCAATGTAGTGACACCTCATCTCTATAAAATTAAAAAATTTTAAAGACGTTTTTTGGATTTTTTTATAAAGATGGGGTTTCACCATGTTGGTCAGGCTGGTCTTGAACTCCCGACCTCAGGTGATCCACCTGCCTTGGCTCCAAAGTGCTTGGATTACAGGCGTGAGCCACCGCGCCCGGTCCCCCCTTTTTTTTTCTGAGATGGAGTTTCGCTCTTGTTACCCAGGCTGGAGTGCAACGGCGCAATCTCTGCTCACCGCAACTTCCCCCTTGGGTTCAAGCAATTCTCCTGCTTCAGCCTCCCAAGTAGCTGGGACTACAGGCGTGCACCACCATGTCCAGCTAATTTTTGTTTTTTTAGTAGAGACGGGGTTTCACCATGTTGACCAGGATGGTCTCGATCTCTTGACCTCGTGATCCACCCGCCTCGGCCCCCCCAAAGTGCTGGGATTATAGGCGTGAGCCACTGCACCCGGCTGGAGTTTTTTTTTGTTTGTTTGTTTTTTTGTTTTTTTGTTTTTTTTTTACAAAGATGGGGTTTCACTATGATGGCCAGACTGGTCTTGAACTCCTGACCTCAGGTGATCCACCCACCTCGGCCTCCCAAAGTGCTAGAATTACAGGCATGAGCCACCGCTCCTGGCTTTTTTTTTTTTTTTTAAGACGGAGTCTCAGTCTGTTGCCCAGCCTGGAGTGCAGTGGCGTGATGTCAACTCACTGCAACCTCGGCCTCCTGGGTTCAAGCGATTCTCCTGGCTCAGCCTCCCAAGTAGCTGGGATTACAGGCGCCCCCCGCTATGCCTGGCTAATTTTTGTGTTTTTAGTAGAGACGGGGTTTCACCATGTTGGCCAGGCTGGTCTCGAACTCCTGACCTCAGGTGATCTACCCACCTCAGCCTCCCAAAGTGCTGGGATTATAGGTGTGAGCCATCACACCAGGCCAGTTTTTTTTAAGGGAGGAAACGAGTCTGCTGGACACTGTGGACTACGCCTGTAATCCAAGTGAGACAGCCAAGTATTAAAGGCGTCCGGGAGAAACTCCCACTGGCCTAAGTACTGGAATAACTGGGTGGAGTCACAGAAGCTCCCACCCTTTGCAGTGGGGAGGAGCTTGGCCTCCGGGGTGGAACCTGGGATTCAATCTGTGAGGTGTGGACTCTCACTTTGCTGAGAGTCCCCTGGTTCCCTTTTTTTCGTAATAAATTCCATTTTTCTCACCCTCAAAGAGTCTGTGAACCTAATTTCTCATGGCCACGTGACAAGGACCTGGCTTTTAGCTGAACAAAGGAGAAAGTCCTACAACAGTTTGGCATGCAACATGGGGCTTGAGAAAGGGTGAGTGAGATGCAAACCAAGAAATTTATTTTCCTCTCTTTCTAAGCCTTTTCATCTTCAGACTTCTGAGGGGGGAGGGTAGGGGAAACCGTGACCCCACCCCGTTGTTCCTGGGGGTCAGGAGGTCGGCCTTGGTCTCCGTGGCCTTTTCCTTCCTACTTCTGGAGGGATGGGTGAGCTGCAGTTTTCTGTCACCCAGGTTGGAGTGCGATGGCTTGATCTGGGCTAACTGCAACCTCTGCCTCCTGGGTTCAAGCGATCCTCCTGCCTCAGCCTCCTCCTGAGAAGCTGGGATTACAGGCGTGTACCACCATGCTGGCTAAGTTTTGTATTTTTAGTAGAGACAGGGTTTCACCATGTTGGCCAGCTTGGTCTCTAACTCCTGACCTCAGGTGATCTGCCCACACTGCCTCCCAAAGTGCTCGGCATGGTCCTGCACACAGGCATTTTTGAACTTTTTTTCTTTCCTTCACTCCACCGGGTCAGAAGCTGACTTTTAAGCAAGGATTTTTTTCTTTTTGGACGGTGTTTTGCTTTGCTGGGAAATAGGGATCACAGTTTATATTTTCTGTAGAGTTTTAATTGTGAAAAAGGATTTATGGTGGGGCGCTGTGGCTCATGCCTGTATTCTCAGCACTTTGGGTGGCTGAGGTCTGAGTTCGAGACCAGCCTGGCCAACATGGTGAAACCCCATCTGTACTAAAAACAATACAAAAAATTAGCCAGGCATGGTGGTGGGCGTCTGTAATCCTAGTTACTCAGGAGGCTGAGGCAGGAGAATCGCTTGAACCCAGGGGGTGGAGGTTGCAGAGAGCTGAGATTATGCCATTGCATTCTGGCCTGGGCAACAAGAGAGAAACTCTGTCTCAAAAAAAAAAAAAAAAAAAAAGATTTATGAGGTTGGTCTTAAGCTGTTAAGCTGTAGCCAACCTGGTGTGCTTTGGGTGTCTTTCTGTATGGTTCCTAATAAACTGTGCTGCAGGCTTCCATCTTGTTTTATGTCCTTGGGGGCGTGGCCTGTAACCCCACGGCAAGGCACTCCAGCCTGGAGGACAGAGTGAAACTCTGCCTCAAAAAAAAAAAAAAAACACTTACCGGGTTGTATTTATTTATTTTTTTAAGACTGAGTTTCACTCTTGTTGCTGGAGTGCACTGGTGTGATCTTGGCTCACCGCAACCTCCACCTCCCAGTTTCAAGTGATTCTCCTGCCTCAGTCTCCCGAGTAGCTGGGATTACAGGCATGCACCACCACACCCAGCTAATTTTGTATTTTAGTAGACACGGGGTTTCTCCATGTTGATCAGATGGTCTTGAACTCCTGGTCAGGCTGGTCTTGAACTCCCGACCTCAGGTGATGTGCCCACCTTGGCCTCCCAAAGTGCTGGGATTACAGGTGTCAGCCACTGCAGCCAGCCTATTTATTTATTTATTTTTTTAAGATGGGGTTTCACCATGCTGGCCAGGCTGGTCTCAAACTCCTGACCTCAGGTGATCCGCCCACCTTGGCCTCCCAAAGTGCTGGGATTACAGGTGTGAGCCACCACACCCAGCCTATTTTTTTTTAAATTTTATTTATTTATTTTTATTTTTTGAGAGGAGAGGGAGTCTCACTCTGTCACCCAGGCTGGAGTGCAGTGGCAATCTCGGCTCACTGCAACCTCTGCCTCCCGGGTTCAAGTGATTCTCCTGCCTCAGCCTCCTGAGTAGCTGGGATTACAGGTGACCACCACAAAGCCCAGCTAATTTTTGTATTTCTAGTGGAGATGGGTTTTACCATGTTGGCCAGGCTGGTCTCGAACTCCTGACCTCAGGTGCTCCACCTGCCTTGATCTCCCAAAGTGCTGGGATTACAGGCATGAGGCACCTGGCCCAGGTTTTACGTTAAGGTTAAAATTACTAGGAGTGGCTGGGTGCAATTGCTCATGCCTATAATTCCAGCACTTTGGGAGACTGAGGCCAGCAGATCACCTGAGGTCAGGAGTTTGAGACTAGCCTGGCCAACATGATGAAACCCCATCTCCACTAAAAATACAAAAATTAGCTAGGCTTGGTGGTGCACACCTGCATGTAGTCCCAGCTACTTGGGAGGCAAGGCGGGAGAATCACTTGAACCTGGGAGGTGGAGGCTGCAGTTAGCTGAGATTTCGCCACTGTGCTCCAGCCTGGGGAACAGAGCAAGACTCAAAAAAAAAAAAAAAAAAAAAAATTGCTAGGAGTTACCATTATGACATGTAATTGAAACTACTGAAAATAGATTTATATTTGAGGTGTGTAAGAACAATAATACATGTTTTTTAGTAAATAATTATAAAAAAGCATAAAAATGTAAATTTTTGCCTATGGTTAAAGGATTATTTTGAATTAGATAAAGCTAAAAATTCAAACAAGTGGTGGAAGGATTATAAAAATTAATCTTGCAAAATTCCATGTGTGAACATATTGCCTAAATTCAAAAGGGTATAATATGGTTTTTCTGTAAATTAAGCAATAAAATAAAAGCACAACAAGGTATTCTTGGGGCACTGATCTGCTTTGTGGCTGTATTTGTAAAGTGTTATAAAAGGTTTTACTTATTTAAAATTTTAGTCCTTTTGGCAAAATTAATAATTTATGGTAGGCTGGAATTCTGTTTCATAACATCAAGTGTTTTAAACCTGTAACATATTTAACAGGCTTCCCCAAAATCAAATTTTGGTTTCAAAATTGTCTTTAATAATTGAGTAAGGTATACTCCTGTGAACAAAATTTGGAGCATGTTTGTTTCTCTCTGCCTGGCTTCTCTAGAATTTGGAAACTTATCTGTGAATATTCTTAACTTATGGCAATATAGTTGCTTGCATTATTGCAATAAGAATCCATTTTTCTTGGCCAGGCACTGTGGCTCATGTCTGTAATCCCAGCACTTTGGGAGGCCAAGGCAGGTGGATCACCTGAGGTTGGAAGTTCAAGACCAGCCTGACCAACATGGAGAAATCCTGCCTCCACTAAAAACAGAAAATTAACCGGGCGCATGGCTGTAATCTTAGCTACTTGGGAGGCTAAGGCAAGAAAATCGCTTGAACCTGGGAGGTGGAGGTTGCAGTGATCCGAGATCACACGACTGTACTCCACACTCCAGCCTGGGCAACAAGAGCAAAACTCTGTCTTAAAAAAAAAAAAAAAAAGAATCTTTTTCTCTTGCAACAGGACACAATTGGAAAAACTGGTTGTTTTACCAAAGCTTTGACTGGAAGGATATGCTTCCCTTTAAGGAGTCAAGTTCAACTTGTAACGCCAATAAAATCCCCTTGGGGGTAAAAAACTGGCCTTATACCCTTGTCTACAGAGTCCCTGAACAGGGTTCCTGACCTGTGGTCAGTAAAGAATGTCACTTTCTAACAGGTCCAGGAGCCCCAAGTTTATCTTGGGACCTTGAGAGGAGAGGATCACCCAAGTCACAGGTATTTGAGAATACAAACCCATGGCTGGGCTTGGCTTTAAAAGAGCTTATCTGAGATTCCCTATGGAACAGAGTTCCATCAAAGCCAATCTAAAAGGCCTGTGTAGAAATAAGTTATTCTTGTTCCTATGAACCAACCAGCAATCTCTGGGTGTAGCTCAGAAAGAACAAAAGGGATGGTTAATGTAAAAATCTGGATCAGTGTTCTAGTTCTGAGCAATTATCCTGCAAATCCTGTCAGGTGATGAGGGTAAATAGGCTGCCCATCACCCAGAGGTTTCCTTTTTGGGAAAGTAAGACCAAGGGAGCTAACCAAAGCCAAGCACCATGTACTCAAATCTTAGCAAGCATATCTATAGCAATTAGTTTTCTGGGAATGTCACAAGACATCCTTTTCTCTTCCTTGTTGGAGGAGGACTCAATTCCACAGCTTCACCTTAACATTCAGCATATGAATAAGTAGTCCATGCAGCCCCCTGAGACACATTTCTGTCCCAAACTCAATTCCAAGCTTTGGGTCAAAGCCCTAGGAAAAGAAACTGGATCCAAGGGATCCAGAGGCAGACAGCAACAGAGGTTAAAAGACACAGAGCAGGTGAGCATGGTTAATTCCTGCCTATTAAGCCAAACCTCCCATTTCATGGATAAGGGTCATGCAGTATTCATGGCATAAATGAGGTCTAGGGAACTCCAGGGTGGGATAGAGACATAGGTGAGTGAGAGTGGATAATTCCTATTCTTTAAGCCCTCCCTGCTTCATGGGTGCAAGCCTCTTTGGCACCCATGGGCAGCATCTGCCAAGGTCACTGGGACTCAGGGATGCAAGGATGGAAGAGAGAAAGAGGACGTTCTTCCTTCTCTCCCTCATGTACCCCAGATATTTGCTAGGAAGAGAAGGAAACCAGGGACCCCCCCCGCTCCCCTCTTTCTAGATGGGTAGCCATTCATCTTCAGTCTGTACCCCTTTCGAATGCGTCCAGAATCCTGGGGGCTCCTTTGAAAACATGCCATTGTTTTTCCTTTCTCCTCCTTTGTCCTCTCTTGACTGATAGTTAATTGTAGTCTCTGTACTATGGGACATTCCCCTCAGATGCATCCTCCAAACTGGGAAAAGTTAATTTCCCAAACCTTAAACTGGCTTAGGATTAGGCTCAGGGGAAGGGCACCCAGAAGCCCAACATGCCGGCAAAAGGGTGAAGTTTTTACCAGTTGGGCTTTGACCTCCCTCTCCCCATGTAAACTGGCAAAAGGCTGAGACAGAAGGATCCCTTGAGCCCAGGAGTTTGAGACCAGCCTGGGTAACATAGTGAGACCCCGTCTCAACAAAAAACAAAACAAACCCCCCCCCCCCAAAAAAAATTAGCCAGGCATAGTGGCATGCATCTGTGTAGTCCCAACTACTTGGGTAGCTGAGGTGGAAGGATCACTTGATCCCAGGAGGTTGAGGCTGCAGTGAGCAAAGATCATGCCATTACATTCCAGCCTGGGCAACAGAGTGAGACCCTGTCTCGAAATACACACACATAGACAGTGAGGTAATTTAAGCAAAAATATTAAAAGTATTAAACCATTTGAAGCTGCAGGAAGCAAAGATCATGCCACTGCACTCCAGCCTGGGCAACAGAGTGAGACCCTGTCTCAAAATACACACACACACACACACACACAAAAAACACACAGTGAGGTAATTTAAGGAAAAATATTAAAAGTATTAAGTAAAAATGAAAGAAGTGGCCTATTGGTGACCACGTTTGGGAAGCTCTTTTGAGTCCCCTCCCCCCTCTACACTCAGTAGCTTTGGGGTAGGAAGAGCTGGGATGAGTAGGGAGAACCTGGTGTCCCAGCACCGGGACGCTTAATCCTGACCCTTGCTGTAACCTCTCCACCCCACCTTTCTCCCTTTAAAACAGGGACATTGTCTGGCTCCCTTCCCATTTTCTGCTGCTCTGTGGGCCCACCGGTAACCCAGACTCCCTCAGACACTTCCAGACAGGTGAGTTCTGCCTGTCACCCTGTGCTAGGAGTGTGCCTGCCGACTGCAACTGCCTGCAGCTAAACAGTGCATGAAAGTCCAGCTTGCTGTCCAAGCCTCAGCCCATGGGACTTTCCTTTGTTCTTACTGAACACATTAGGTAAGTGCCTATTTGTGTTGGGATTACTTGCCAACCCTCAGTCCACTTTGTCTTCCTGAAGATTTTCTGGGACAGCCCTTGGAGGTGTCCACTCATTCCATTCTTCTTAACCTGTGGTCCAGGGATCCAGAATTGGGAGGTCCATGAGCTGAAACTTGGTATGTCCGTCAATTATGAATGGAAGTAGCAAAATCCACCAGAATCAAGCTCTGTCGAGACAAATCACAGGGTTTTTTATATTGCACTGTAGGTGTTGCGGACACCTCAAAATGGCGGTTACACTCGCAGCAGTAACTTTGTATTTCTGGTACTTTATTTGTCCTGCCTCTAGATCTTATAATTTAATGAGTTAATAAAGAATCATGGCTGGGCACAGTGGCTCAGGCCTATAGTCCCAGCACTTTGGGAGGCCAAGGTGGGAGGTTCACTTGAGCCCAGGAGTTCGAGACCAGCCTGGGCAACATAGCAAAATCCCGTCCCTACAAAAAATACAAAAACTAGCCTGCAATCCCTGCTACTCTGGAGGCTTGAGCCTGGGAAGCAGACGTTGCAGTGAGCCATGTTTGTGCCACTGCACTATGACCTTGAAAACAGTGAGACTCTGTCTCAAAAAATTAAAAATAATCAGGTGTTTCTATATCATAAATGTGTGTGTTTTTATATTTTGACATTTGCATTTCAATATTAACTTTTTTTTTGGTAATGTAATGCGTTCAAAACATGGTTCTCAACAAAGAAAAAAAAGCATGGTTCTAACCAGGGGTCCTTCATCTTCTGCAGATGCTGAGGGTGTGCTACCTGTGTATTATTACCGTTGCTATTGTCCGAAAGTACCATCAACAGGAACTGCTGGTGGCTTGAGGGGGAGTGCATGGTCATAGCTGACTCTCAGGTTTCTGTCCTGTCCTGTGACCATCACTGCCATCAAGAACCCTGGAGCAGGCTGAGTGTGGTGGCTTATGCCTGTAATCCCAATAGTTTGGGAGGCTGAGGTGGGCAGATCACTTGAGGCCAGGAGTTCAAGACCAGCCTGGCCAACATGGGGAAACCCCATCTCTACTAAAATTACAAAAATTAGCTGGGTGCGGTGGTGGACACCTGTAATCCCAGCTACTTGGGAGGCCGAGGCATGAGGATTGCTTGAATCCAAGAGGCAGAGGTTGCAGTGAGCAGAGATCACACCACTGCACTCCAGTCTGGGTGACAGAGCCAGACTCTGTTTCAAAAAAGAAAAAAAAAAAATCCTGGAGCAGGCATAGGGCATGGGGTCAGTACTATTGGATACAGTTGACCAAAACCACAATCAACTGGCTTAAGCTGTGTTAGGACCCAGCATTAGGCCAACCTGGATCCAGGAGCCAGATGCTGAGATCAAGCTTTGATCTGCTTGGGATACCCCTCTCCCCAAGGCTCCTGCTTCCAGATGGCCCCAGTGTGCTTTTCATCTGCCAGCTTGGGTCACATGTTGGTCCCTGACCCAGGGAGCTACAATGCTTTGGTTGGCCAAGCTTGGGTCATGGGCCTACCTCACTCAACCTGTATGCAAAAGTATGTGGTGGCCTAGTGTAGGTGGGGGACCCTGCTTCAATACCAGCCTTTATCCACAGGTGACCCCAAGGGGTCTGCTCCAGAGCTTCAGGGTTATAAGACGTGGGACACACAGAGCACACATACACTCCCACACAACAGCCACACACCCCATGAAGCTACCTCAGCCCACACAGGCCGGAGACAGATGCAGAGCAAGGTGGGTGCACAGGGATTCACAGAGAGGCTGAAGAGCCGAGTCTGGTTGGGAGGCTGATGGGGGAAGAGCTAGCACGATCATTTTGTCTCCTCCCCCCACACCCCTCCCCCCTCTCCCTCTCCATTGCAACCTCCGCCCCTGAGGCTCAAGCTATTCTGTTGCCTCAGCTTCACGACCAGCTGGGACTACAGGCACCTGCGACCACGCCCAGCTAATTTTTTGTATTTTTAGTAGAGACGGGGTTTCGCCACATTGGCCAGGCTGGTCTCCAACTCCTGACCTCGCGATCCGTCCGCCTTGGCCTTCCAAACTGCTGAGATTATAGGCGTGAGCTACCGCGCCCAGCCTCTTCGGGTTGGTTTTCGAAGCGGGGGAGGTGGAGGAGGGAGAGGGCCATTGCTCCTGCTGGTGGGGGCAGCCCCCTCCACGGGATTCCCCGTACTCCCAGCACAGCCTATCACTGCTCTGTCTGGGGCTGGAGCTCCTGGAGAAGGCCACACTGACCTCTCGCCACCTCGCTCCAGATTCCCCTTGAACTGCTTTTTCCACAGTCTCCCCAGGTGCCACTGAGGGCCTCCAGTCTTCGATGGGCTTGGGGCGCCTGGACCCTTCAGGAGTCACTTGGCTGTCTTTCCCCAGCCCCCTCCCAACTCCTCGTCGCTTCCCACTTGTCTTTTCAGAACCTTCCGCTCTCTGCTTTGGGGTTCCCCAGCAGTTCCCCCGGCTCTCCGGTCACCGGGGTGGGCGAGGAAGGGAGAGGCTGGCGAGGGGCGGGGCCCCCAGGTCGCAGCTCGACTTCCCAGCCCCTCCCACTGGCTACGGTTGCGCCTGGGACCAAGACGCAGGGACCGGTTCTACCTCGAGAACACAGATGGGCCAGTGGCCTCGGGCAGGCCACTTCGGTTTGTGAGGCATCCCGCCTGGGGCAGGGTAAGTGCCCGCGGGCGTGCTCCGTTGGGCAGTAGCGGCTCTGGAGGCTAGGGCGGGGAGGGGGTCCAGTCTCCTCCCCCTCTTTGTCGGGGCTTTCAGTAACCCCTACATCCCTCTTGCCCCGAGTTGGAGCCCTGGCAGGTTCTGCCCCGGGCTGTGTGCACTTTCTGGGGGCCCACGGCTGCGGTCTCTGCTCCGAGCTGTGCTTTTAAACACTGCCTGGCGTTGGGCGGCCCTTTCCCCCACTCCCACGTGGCGATGTCCCCAGGCATGGGCGACCCCTCAGTGCCCCCGAGGGCCCTGGGTCTCGCCCCCACCCCGAGGCAGGCTGTATTTGAATTTATTTGGAGAAATTCTCCCCAGCCCAGAGGGCCTCTTTCTGTAGCTCTGGACTTCCTGGAGTGGTAAGGGGCTGGGGCTTACCAGCCCAGGTAAGTGGTAAGTTCCTGGGGCTCTCAGGCCTGACAACTTGGCATCACCAAATTATCTAACCATGTCTGTCCATGACTTGAACTCCTTTTCTTTTAGAAGGGTCTTTGCAAACCCCTTGTGGGCGTGCCACCTCCCATGGCCCCTAACACCTTTTGCCTGGGCTTTGGGCTTCAGTAGGAAAGGCTAAAAGGAAGTGATTTCTGGCCGGGTGGGTGGCTCAGGCCTGAAATTGCAGAACTTTGGAAGGCCGATGTGGATAGATCACCTGAGGTCAGGAGCTCCAGACCAGCCTGGCTAACATGGTGAAACCTGTCTCTACTAAAAATGCAAAAATTAGCCAGGCTCGGTGGCAGGTGCTTGTAATCCCAGCTACGCAGAAGGCTGAAGCCGAAGAATTGCTTGAACCTGGGAGTCGGAGATTGCAGTGAGCTGAGAACATGCCACTATACTCCAGCCTGGGCAACAGAGTGAGACTGTCTCAAAAAAAAAAAAAAAAAAAAAAAAAAAAAAAAGTGATGTCTAGTGCGTGAGGATTTTTCCAAGGGAGTGGTCAAGGAAGTCCCCACAGAGGAGGGGACATTTTGGGGTGGGAGGTTGCTATGCAGAGCAGGAGGGTGAGGTTTCAGACCATAGGGAGAGCCAGGGAAAAGTCACCAGGTAGAATGAGCTGGCATTATTAGGAAGAGAGCTGGGAGGGCTGTGGCCCTCCCATGTGAGTGGAAGGGAGTGGCTGTAGTGCAGAAGGCCTGAAGGCTCCCCACAGACCCAGACCCCTGTAGAGGAACTCATCCCTTGGGCCTAGAGCTGAGCCTGGAGGCACTGTGTCCCCTGTGATTGTCAATTTCCCTAAAGATAGCCCAGAGCTGCACAGCCTGAATCCCTGTGATGGTCAGTTTCCCTAAAGATAGCCCAGAGCTGCACAGCCTGAATCCCTGTGATGGTCAATTTCCCTAAAGATAGCCCAGAGCTGCACAGCCTGAATCCCTGTGATGGTCAGTTTCCCTAAAGATAGCCCAGAGTGGCACAGCCTGAATCCCTTGGTGGCCTTTTCTCTGGCTGTCCCAGCACCCACCTGGATACTTGACTCCACATCCCAAAGAAAGGAAGTGAACCTGGGGAACACCACTGCCAAAGTATGGGATTATTTGGGAAGCAGGAAAGGAGGAGGTGGTTACAACACGCGGGGGCAGCAGCAGACAGAACCTGACCACTCCTGTGGCTGCCCCGGGCTGGTCTCCTGGGACTGCTGGGCGCTTGGCTCAGGCTTGTCCTGTACTCCCTACTCTTTCGTCTCAGCCCCCTCTGAAGTCTCTGCCCTGCCCTGCCCCCCACCCCCCCAGCATACAGCCCCAAAAGCAGCTAAACAACTTGCACACCCACGGGGCATCACCTGGGAGGGCAGCCGAGTCCTCCTACTTCAGCCCCATTTGAAAGATGAGGAAATGACAGTCTAGTCCACAGTGGGTCTCCCTGATCAGGTGCCGGGCTTTCCCTGGGCCTGCATACCGGAGGGTGGGAAGGGGGCCAATGCAGGCGGGAAGCTTGCAGGGTGGGACTGCATTGGGGGAAGGAGTCAGATGTGAGAAGGGGGACAGGGTCTGGCTGGCTCCAGCAGCCCCGGCCGCTGCATGCTGTTTCTGCTCAGGGGACTCACGGTGACCCCGGGGCACTCCCCCAGTCCAGCCTCCAGGTAAGAGGTCACTGAGATGGGTGGCAGCAGGGCCCGGGGGATCCCCCTGTTACGACAGCAGTCATGGGACGCTGACTCACTGCCGGCCAGACCACCTGACCTCAACGCTGGAGGAGAGGGCCCTGCCAGGGGGTTCCCGCCTTGCCTTGTTTACCTCCAGGAGGCCTTGGCCTCGCGTGGGGGCAGGGCGGCCGCTGGGGCAGCAGGGTGTGTTGGGAAGGACAGGAGCCGGGGTCTTTACCCCAGCTTTCCAAGGACCCCCCCTTCTGTGCTTCCTTTTTCCCTCGAATGTCTTCACCTGCCCCCAGCCCCTGTTGAAACTTCTCATGATCCCAAACGGGGCCAAATGACGTGAAGGCAAAGGAGCTCCTTTTTAGGGGTGAGTGGGGCGCCTTAAGCGCTTCTTCAAAGCTGTGTTCCCAGAGCAGGAGGACTTTCCTTGTGTCCCCCACCCCATTCAGACCGGGCCTTAGCTGGGGGCTGGGGCAGGAAACCGGCCTGGCCGGACCACGTGGCTCTCAGGCGCCTGGGCTGCTGAGTCACACTTGACCAGCACCTGTCTGCAGGCCGCAGCCTCTGCCAGCGTGCCCCTCTGTGTCCCCTGCCCCTGTTTGCAAGGCAGTGGCTCCAGCAGGCCATAGGGCACTTTCCACTGTCCCCCGCTGGATGCAGGCAGAGGCCTGAGCCCTCTCCACAGGGCTGCTCTGGGCAGGGGTGGAAGACTTGCCCACTTGGGATCCCTCCCGGAAGGATCAGTCACACCTGTGGACCAGCCCCTGCTGTGCATACAGCCACACGTCACCTTCAGACCTGACTGACCCCATCCAGCCACCCTTACCTCCCTCTGGGTTTCCCGCCCTGGGATGTTGGATGTTTTTCCAGGTCCTGCAAGCCCTGGCCTGAAATGGCATGAATTGGACCCAGTAGATTCTGATCTCGTGGGAGGCTCCGTAGAGTGACCATCCCTCCTGCCCCTCTCCTTGGCCCAGTACTGATGGACAGGTCACTCTGGTGGCATAAAACAGTGTTTCTTCCTTCCCAGCTGAGGAGGCTGTTGGATGACAGTTTTGGCTTCCCACAATGCCAGCGGGCCTGAGCCCCTACAGGGCCATGGACACTGCCTGCTGAATTGAGAAGTCCATGAGTAGTCTCTTGGGCCATAGTGAATGCTTGGCGACCACTCCACTCCTAGTAAACTGGGAGCTTCTCTGATGCTCAGGCCAGAGTCAGGTGTCTGTCCCTCAACCCAGTTAGGGGCCCATCACCCAGGATGCTATGGGCTGTAAGCGGGTTGCCCCCAACTCACATCCTCGCCCAACCCCCACCCCCACCCGGGGAGGCTGACCATGGCAGGGTCGGAATAAGTTGCTTGTTCTGGCCAGCAGTGCCTACTGAGCGGCCTAGCAGCCGCCTGGTATGGGGACTGTGTCCCGCTCCCCCCTGCACTGGGTACCCCCAACTGAGGATATTGCTGAGTCACGGCCCGGCCCAAGCCTGGGAGGGGTCAGGGGCGGGACCCCCGCCAGTTCCCTGATCCCAGGCGCAGAGGCCGGAGCCCAGGCCTAGATAAGTGCCAGGGCCGCTCTCCTGGGGTCCTTGGTGCACCCGGGCAGTGAGGAGAGGGGTCAGCAATGAGGGGGCTAAAGAGACCCGGAGCGAGGGGTAGCGGGGAAGGTGGCAGTAGTGAAAGGGCCTCTGCAGGGCGGCTCTCGCGCCGCGGCGGCGACGGCGGGGGCCGGGCGGGCGCGACAAACTCCGCCCCTCGTGAGGCGGGGCGGGGCCTCTGGTTCGCTATAAAAGCCGCGCGTCGGTTGCGCCGGGTACAGCCGGTTTTCCGCCAGCTGACTGTCCGTTATGGCGTCGCTCACTGTGAAGGCCTACCTTCTGGGCAAGGAGGACGCGGCGCGCGAGATTCGCCGCTTCAGCTTCTGCTTCAGCCCTGAACCTGAGGCGGAAGCCGAGGCCGCAGCTGGTCCTGGGCCCTGCGATCGGCTGCTCAGCCGGGTGGCAGCCCTGTTCCCCGCGCTGCGGCCCGGCGGCTTCCAGGCGCACTACCGTGGTGAGCGGGCCGGAGAGCGGCGGGGGCTGTGACGCAGGCCGGGCCCGGCCTCCTGCAACGGGGTGGCTGCCCCCTCTTCTCGGCGACACTTGGCGGGCCGTGAGGGGGTCTGCTCTGGCTGCTCCCTGGGTGGCGGTGGCCTGCATGGGTCCCCAGTTCGGCCTTGGGGTGACTGGAGTGGTGACCAAAGCCGGGCCCCGCTGCTCAGCGCTAGCCCTGTGAGACCTGGGGCGGTGGGGCCCTGCTGGCCGGGGGCTCGGGCCTGGGAGCGTCAGACGCCACCCCTTCCCCCTCCGAGGTGTTGCGAATTTGGGCAAGGACGCGCCCGGGCGTCCTCTCTGGCTCTCCGCGGGAACGGGTGGTCAGGCGGGCACTCGGGTTACTCTGACATCTTGCTGCGCCAGGTGGTGGGTTCAGATAATGCCCCGGGGGAACCAGGGGAGCGCCGGCGGATGGGAGGGAGTGACGTCCGTAAACAAGCGCGGTGGTGCGGGCGACTAGTGAGCGCTGCGACCGCGCGGGGGAGGAGGGCGATGATTGCTGACAGAACGCTCCAGGCCAGACGGAGTACAGATGTTATCCCACTGGCAAGTGGAGAGAGGGACAAGACGAGAACGTTCTTCAGAAGTGTTGATGTGGTCACAGAAACACAGGAGCTGTTTCCTGTTGGTGTGACCGGTGGCTGCTGGGGGTGGGGTTGGGGAGGTGGTTGTGGCCAGGGGGGAGGGAGGTGGCCAAGGCCGGCCCCTGGGAGGGGGCAGTGCTGGGACCTCCCTCTGGAGTGCTGCCAGCCTGCCAGGCCTTCTATTCTTAAAAAAAAAAAAAAAAAATTGTGATGTTGAGCTGTAGCTGACATAAGGGTTCACCCATTTGGTGTACAGGTCAGTGGTTTTCACCATCTTCATCGGATTGTGGACCGTATTCAATATGAGAACTTTTCATCACCTTATAAATGCCATACCTTTTATCATCTCCCTATCCAAATGCCCCCAGAAACCACTAACTTCCTTTCTGTATCTATTCATCTTGCAACCCTGGAAATTTCATGTAAATGGAATCATACAGTGTAGTCTTGCAGGTAGTTCCTTTCACTCAGTGTAATGTGTTCAATGTTGTGGCACATATCAGTACTTCATTTTTTTTTTTTTTTGGCTGAATAATATTCTGTTGTATGGACAGGCCACGTTTTGTTTACCCATTCATTAGTTGATAGACAGTTGGGTTGTTTGCATCTTTGGGTGCCACACCTGTTCCCATGGTGGATGGTGAGGTTTGGTCCGCACGGTGGTGCTTTAAAGCCATTTGAGCTCACGTGTATCTGTCATAACATACAAATACTTGGTTTTTTAACTTTGTTAGGGAAGGAAGCAGGCAGATGGCACTTGTCTCCTTTACTCCTAAGCCACCAAGGCCTTTGTGAGGCTGGGCCCCTCAGGAGCAGGTCACAGGCAGGGATCTCCCATGGGTGAAGATGGTCATGGGCCTGGTTGGATGTGGAATGAGGTGGCATGTTTCTGAAGGGCCAGCTGGCCCAAGGCTAAATAAGTGCAACAGCTGAAGCCTCTGCTGCCCCTATGCACAGGCCTTCTGTCCCCTGTGTGTGGCTGTGGTCCAGGGACTAGGTTGGAGCACTCACCTTCCAGGAGGTGCCAAAGCGAGGGGGTAGTCTTGCCTCTCGCTCCTGCCCTCCGTGGCCCAAGTAGGTGTGCTCCAGTTTATAGCCCTGTCAGTGTCCCTTTCATACTGGCCTCAGACCATTCCACAACTTATGTCTAGCTGAGAACCCCTGGGTGCTCACGTGCTGTCTTTTAAACAATCTAGATGAGGACGGAGACTTGGTCGCCTTTTCCAGTGATGAGGAATTGACAATGGCCATGTCCTATGTGAAGGATGACATCTTCCGAATCTACATTAAAGGTAAGGGGCTGCTCTGGGGCTGCCTGAAGCTAGCTCCGCTTGTACTCATCTCCCTGCTGAGTAAAAAATCAGGCTTGATGTTCCACCAAGGAAGGGGTCAGGAATTTGAGGACTGTTTAAAACAGGGACATAGGTCAGGCGTGGTTGCTCATGCCTGTAATTCCAGCACTTTAGGAGGCTGAGGCAGGCAGATCACGTGAGGTCAGGAGTTCAAGACCAGCCTGGCCAACATGGTGAAACCTTGTCTCTACTAAAAATACAAAAATTAGCTGGGCTTGGTGGTGCATGCCTGTAATCCCAGCTACTCGGGATGCAGAGACAAGAGAATCACTTAAACCTGGGGGCAGAGGTTGCAGCGAGCCAAGATCACACCATTGCACTCCAGCCTGGGTGACAGAGTGAGACACTGTGTCGAAAAAAAAAAAAAAAGACATAATAAATGCTGTGTCTGACCTGAGAAAGAGGAGTCCACGTTCACCCTAGGGATGGGGTCTGGTGCTATAGTGTGTGGGTGAAGAGCAAGGCCAAAGCTGTGCAGACAGGATTCCTTGCTGCTGCTCTGCTGCCTGGGCCACACTGCCCAGGTAACAGACACAGGGACTGGAAACCTCCTAGCAGGTTCTTGGTTGCTCTGCTGCCCTCACCTAAGGAGCTGAATTTTGTGTGGACTCCATGCTGGAGAGCAGGGCCAGGGGTCTTGCTGGTGGTGACGATGGATGGGAGGACTTTAGGGGGCCCCACTCTAATGGCTCTCTCTACCCTCCATGTAGAGAAAAAAGAGTGCCGGCGGACCACCGCCCACCATGTGCTCAGGAGGCGCCCCGCAACATGGTGCACCCCAATGTCATCTGTGATGGCTGCAATGGGCCTGTGGTAGGAACCCGCTACAAGTGCAGCATCTGCCCAGACTATGACCTGTGTAGCGTCTGCGAGGGAAAGGGCCTGCACCGGGGGCACTCCAAGCTTGCATTCCCCAGCCCCTTTGGACAACTGTCTGAGGTGAGCAGGCCCTCCGTGCGGGCCTAGGGTGGGTGCAGGATGGCAGGAACCCTGACCTGCTCACTGCCTGCCCCTCTGCTAATTCTTCCCCTCAGGGCTTCTCGCACAGCCGCTGGCTCCGGAAGCTGAAACACGGGCACTTCGGTTGGCCAGGCTGGGAGATGGGCCCACCAGGAAACTGGAGCCCACGTCCTCCTCGTGCAGGGGATGCCCGCCCTGGTCCCACGGCGGAATCAGGTGAGGCTTGTTTTGGAAAATCCCAGTAAGGGAGGGTGACCAGGCTCTGGTCACTGTCTTCTGAATGATGACTGTAGTCAGGCAGCCTGTGTGCAAGGCAGGAATTCAGGGCAACTCCCCGCCTTCCTGATGTCCTGAATTCCTCTGTGCATCTGTGTCCTACAATCACACAAGAACCCCACAAAGTGGGGAGTATTCTCTGCGTTGCCCAGATGGGGAAACTGAGGTTCCCAAGTGCCTGAGGCCACAAATTCACCTGCAGAGCCCTTCCCATCTCAGGAGGCTGCTCTCTTTGAGGTGCCCCGAGGTGTAGGCAGGGAGGCCTTTCCCACCCTGGGGTCTCTGCTATACTTTGTTCTCTTGTGATGGTTGTCAGGAAGATCAGAGCCAAAGTTGCTAAAGTCCTTTTAAACATAGTCATAAGTTAAGACAAATCTAGCTTTGCAGTCTAGATTTTTGGATTCTGATTTTATTAATCTTACTGTGTCCTGTGAATCACCTCACCCTTTGGGACAAAGATGGGGATGTTTGCTTGACTTTGAGTAAATAACACATTTACTCAAGGATGTGGTCAATATTTATCCATAGTGTACTGAGCCTAAGCCTCTGTGGGGTTACTGAACATCAGGGTCACAAATGAGGGGGAGCAGTGCGGGAGGGTAGAGAGGCTCACGGTGCAGGGGCAGGGGTCGCAGAGTGGGAGGGAGGAAAGGGGGTGCTGAGTGGACTGCTGGACAAGATGTCCGGGATGGTTACCTGGGAACACAGGAACCTTGGCAAGAAGGTGACAGGACTGTAACAAGTATCCAAGGCATTAAAGATATCTTTATTTTATCTTTGTGAAAATCAAAGCTTCTGGTCCATCGGAGGATCCCAGTGTGAATTTCCTGAAGAACGTAGGGGAGAGCGTGGCAGCTGCTCTCAGCCCTCTGGGTGAGTACACCTTCTTGCCCAGTGCTTTCCTAACTCAGCCTGTACTTTATGTAACTTTCACATGGAATACTGCAGAGAAATGGGTAATTGACATGCCCTTGACACTGGTGAGGCCTTATATTAACCTTTGCTAAGTAAGTGCTGGAACACAGGCATTCAAGGTTGAATTCCCTGACAAAATTCTCAAGCTTTCTACATGGAGTGAAGTAGAATCAGCCGGCATTTGTTTGGGAAATCCCAGAAAGGGAGGGTGACCAGGCTCTGGTTGCAGGGCTTGCCTGTCACCTCTGACTGCCCTCCTTTGGGTGAACAACCGTCTGCATTTTCCCCTAAGCTGGGCCTTGGGATTTGGACTTTTGAGGACTTGGGTAATAGTTAGCTGAGATGCTATTTATCCTTTCCTTCTTTTAGTTTGCAACCCCCAAACCTTTCCTGGGTGCTTTTCAGTGCTGGGCCTGCATCAGAGTGGGGAGAAGGTGGAGGCAGGTGCTCTGGGTGACACCCAGTTCTGGTGCCTCAGGTTGCACAGTGGCTCTGCTGGGGTGGGTGAACCCCAACATGTACCTCCAGAGTGGTGCCACCGGACCCGGCATGAGCTAAGGTTCTGAGAACCCTCCCTGGTGGGCTTTAGAAAGTACCTGTTGTGTCTGACTAAGGGTCTTGGGTGGAGCGTGCAGCAGTAAGAAGTAAGAATCAGCAAATGAAGCCAACTTTTAGTTCAAGATGATGGTGGATCTGTGATGGCAGATGGATTGCTGGGACACTTGCATCTCTCTCTAGAAAAGCGAGCTTATCTTTGCGACTGTAGTGGCCGGCTTTGTCCACCTAGCCTGTCCAAAGGTATTCAGTGTCTGAAAGAAAGCTGCCAGGAGGGGTGTCTGAATCCTGTCTGCTACCTCCTGTGGCTACAGGGCATGACTGCCATTTCCAACTCTGCTCATTCTGATTTTTTCTTTTTTGAGACAAAGTCTCCCTCTGTCACCCAGGCTGGAGTGCAGTGGTGCAATCTCTGCTCACTGCAACATCTGCCTCCCAGGTTCGAGCAATTCTCCTGCCTCAGCCTCCTGGGTAAGTGGGATTACAGGTGCCAGCCATCACACCCAGCTAATTTTTGTATTTTTTTTTTTTTAGTAGAGACAGGGTTTCACCATGTTGGCTATGCTGGTCTCAAACTCCTGACCTCAGGTGGTCTGCTTGCCTCGGCCTCTCAAAGTGCTGGGATTATAGGCATGAGCCCCCGTGCCTGGCCTTATGTATTCTGCTTTGAAGCAGCAGTGACATATTGGCATTGTTGCTGAACTAAACAGCCCAAATATATATGGCTTCTTTACTGGAGTTTAGAGGCGAAGTCAGAGAATATGAAAAGAAAAATCGCTACTTTTTTTTTTTTTTGAGATGGAGTTTCACTCTGGTTGCCCAGGCTGGAGAGTGCAATAGTGAAGTCATGACTGGGTTCAAGCGATTCTCCTGCCTTAGCCTCCGGAGTAGAGAGATTACAGATGCCTGCCACCATGCCCAGCTAATTTTTGTATTTTTAGTAGAGATGGGGGTTTCACTACATGTTGGCCAGGCTGATCTCGAACTCCTGACCTCAGGTGATCCACCCGCCTCAGCCTCCCAAAGTGCTCGGATTACAGGTGTGAGCCACCGTGCCCTGCCAAGAATCACTATTCTTGATGCTTTCCAGGGAGGGGAAAACAGTGGAGCACTGAGATGATGATTGAGATAGGCTCTGCCTAAACCCTGCTGCTTACTCTGGACATAGTAAAGGTCTGAGAGATTGCAGGTGAATTTGGAGGTATGAACAAGAGTCTTTCACTCAAAGAACAAAGGAGACATCCTTTGTTCACAAAACCAAGTCTAGGTTCAGGTAGAGACTTTAAGACAGTGCAGATTCCCCAGGCCTTACCTTTTTTGATCCTGGTAAGTGGGTGTTGGTGGGGCCTGGGGATCTTTCTGGGAGGCTGCCTAGGTGCTTGGGGTCACACTGTCCCAAGACCCACCTGTGCTGGTGCAGCATCTCAGAACTGAACTGGATGCCCCATTTGGCACAGACAGGAATAATTTTCCAAGTGCTCAGAGGTCTTTGAGCACTAAAGGCTAAAGGTTTAAAGTGGATAGAATTGCTTTTTCCTAACTGAGGAGGAGCCTGGAGCTCTACAAACAAGGAATATTTTAGTAAAATAGACTGAGTGGTTTTAGCTGAGGAGAGCCAGTCAAGGAGTGGCTTACTCTGTTGTGGAAGTTAGGGCTATTTTCTTTCCTTTATGAGGAACTATAAGCAGAATGACTTACAGGTTAACTGCCTAGAAGGGACTGTTTCCAGAGCAGGGCCCAAAGGGGAATGAGTCAACAGCAGCCTCCTGGTAGCAGTGTGTGTGGGGTGAGCGGTGGCTTTCATGTGAAGAGCCAAGGCCTTTTAGAACCACCACTGAGACCCAGGCTCTTCCTGGCTGGGAGGTTGCAGGCCCCGACATCCAGGACATGAAGCCACAGGGTCTGTCCTGGACATGATATCTTTGATAAACACACACCCACATGAAGAGGCTTTGTGGGGCAGCAGGGCACAGAGCATCGTCGAGTTTTGCTTTTTTTTTGTTTTTGTTTTTAAGTGAAAGCAAGTTTCTTAAGAAAGTAAAGAAATATACGAATGGCTACTCCATAGGCAGAGCAGCCTGTCCAGTCTTATTATAAGCCCTGAAATCTCAGGCTTTCATCAAGTTCGAGAAATCCTAATTCTGTAATTTCTCTATCTGTTTACAGATGAGTCTCATTACATACCCATTAAAAAAGCAAATGGGTGTTGATTATACTATTCTTTCAACTCTTCTGTTTGCTTCAACCTTTTCATAATCACAGTTGGGAAGAATAAAGGAGAAAAACAATTGAAATATTACAGATGGAGGTACTTGCAGTTAAGCCTGCTTTTACTTAAACTCTACTGAAATAACAGGAAAGGGCTTAAACAAAAAGAAAACACCATAGACAAAGAAAGTAATAGAGGAAAAGACAAAGATGTCATCAGATTTTGGAAGATGGAAATGGAGGGAGGGTGGCAGCCTGTCGAGGGAAGCTTTAGAAACCTCTGTGCTTGCATAGGGCATCCTGGTGAGAAGCAAGACCATGTGTTCAGGTACCAGGAAAGGCAAGAGGTGGGAGTCAGTCAGAGACTTCAGGGCCCACTTCTGGCCGAAGAAAGAAGGAACAAGGGGGAGGGTTGAAAACCTCTAGTAAGTGTCAGAGACTTCAGGGCCCACTCGGCCAGATGACGGCTCTTGCCAACACTTGAAGGAGATGTCATGTTTAATTCCAGGAGCACCTGACCCAGGGAAGCTTTAGCCATAGGATACCAGAGACACAGGGCAGGGTGAGGCACCAGCCTGAAACTGGGCATCCCGAATGAGCAATGGTCCCAGCAGTCACTTCCCTGGCCAGGCAGGAGATGGGGAGTCCCTGTGGAGGGAGGCTAAATGCCCCCAGAGAAGAGTCCTACAGCTCCTGCCTGCCAGGCCCCCAGTCACCCTGCAGAGGGGAAGTTAATGATGGCCCTGGCCCCACCGAAGGCTTCCTGTCGACCTTTCCTTAGTGCTTCAGTGGGAACAGGCAGCCTTGGGTCACCAACCATCTGAGGAAGCCTCCACACATGGGAGAAAAGGTCTTAAAGAGAAGAGAATATTAATGCGTTCAGTGAGATACAAAAGAGTATTGTCTGCATGAAAAAAGGAACAGGTTACTATAAAAAGGATAACAAAGAGAATAGAATAAAGTTCTTGAAATTAAAAAATATAAATAGAAAAAAAACTTCAAAAGAAGACTTAGATTCTTATACTGTCTCAAGGAGATAGTCCAAAAGCAAAATAGAGATAGGAGGAAAGAAAAGATAAAACTAGTGTAGGAACAAGTCTGGAAGCCCAATATAGGATGACTAGGAATTCTAGACAGAACAGAAAACTGAAAGGAGGAAATGAACATAGAATGCAAGATATAGTTTCTTGGTGCCAGGCACAGTGGCTCATACCTGTAATCCCAACACTTTGGGAGATCAAGGCAGGCAGATCATTTGAGCTCACAAGTTTGAGACCAGCCTTGGCAACATAGTGAGACACCACCCCAGCTCTTCCCTTGTCTACAAACACTACAAAAATTGACCAGGCATGGAGTTGTGTACTTACTGCCCCAGCTACTCGGGAGGCTGAGGCTGGTGATGGCTTGAGCCTGGGAGGTGGAGGGTGCAACGAGCCTAGCTTGTGCCACTGCACTCAATCCTGGGCAACAGAACCAGGCGTTGTCTCAGAGAAAAAAAAAAAAAAAAAAAGCTTATCATTGTCAAGTGTCAGAACCCCAAGGATAAAGAGGGGCTCCTAAAACTCTAGGTTACCTAAACACTTGGGACTACAAAGAGCAAACAAACATAAGAAGCTAGGAGACAATGGAATAAGTGATGACTTCAAAAATCAGTTGAAAAGGCTTTTCAGCCTAGAATTTTTTTGTTTTTGAAACAGGGTCTCACTGCTCACTGTCACCTGGGCTGGAGTGCAGTGGTACAATTGTCTTGATCTCTCGGCTCAAGTGATCCTTCTGCTTCAGCCTCCCAAGTAGCTGGGACTACAGGCGTGTTCCACTGTGCCTAGCATTTTTTTTTTTTTTTTTTGGAGACAGAGTCTCACTCTGTCAGCCAGGCTGGAGTGCACTGACATGATCTTGGTGCTTTGCACTCTCCGCCTCCCGGGTTCAAGCAGTCTCTGCCTTAGCCTCCCAAGTAGCTGGGATTACAGGCACCTGCCACCACACCTGGCTAATTTTTGTATTTTTAGTAGAGACAGGGTTTCACCATCTTGGCCGGGCTGGTCTTGAACTCCTGACCTCGTGATCCACCCGCTCAGTCTCCCAAAGTGCTGGAACTACAGGCATGAGCCACCACACCCAGCCCTGTGCCCAGCTATTTAAAAAATTTTTTATAAGCCAGGCTCATGCCTGTAATCTCAGTACTTTCGGAGGCTGAGGTGTGTGGACCATCTGAGGTAAGGAGTTTTGAGACCAGCCTGGCCAACATGGTGAAACCCTGTCTCTACTAAAACTACAAAAATGAGCCGGGTGTGGTGGCACATGCCTTTAATCCCAGCTACTCTGGAGGCTGAGGCAGGATAATCGCTTGAACCTGGGAGACGGAGGTTGCAGTGAGCCCAGATTGTGCTACTGCACTCCAGCCTGGGCAACAGAGTGAGACTCTGTCTCCAGAACAAAAATAAAAATAAAAAAGAGATGGGGTCTTGCCATGCTGCCCAGGCTGATTTTGGACTTCTGGGCTCAAGAGATCTCTCATGTTGGTCTCCCAAAGTGTTAAGATTACATGCATGAAAAAAAAAGGATTACATGCATGAGCCACTGTCCCTGACCTAGAATTCTATACCCAGCTAAAATGATCAAATATCAGGTCAGAATAGTAATTTTTTGATATACAGTCTTAATTATTTTAACCTTGGTTTGAACCACATGAAGAGAGAAACCCAGAATTAAGAACAGAGGTATTAGGAAACAAAGGACCTAACAGGACAGAGAGTGAAAGTAAAGGTGGTCACAGCATCACAGCAGAGCCTCTGTCCGGAGGGCTGCCAGTCCTGGCTGTAACAGGAGGCTGCACACCAAGGGGCATTCTCTAAGGAAAACACCAGAACCAGTGGGGCCTCTGATCCACTTCACCCATGTAGAAAACTATGGAGATGCTGTGGAGAACATGGGGAGAGTTAGCAAATGAAAAGAGAAGGCAGGCTGGGCACGATGGCTCATGCCTGTAATCCAAGCACTTTGGCAGGCCGAGATGGGCAGATCACCTGAGGTCAGGAGTTTAAGACCAGCCTGGCCAACATGGTGAAACCCCGTCTCTACTAAAAATACAAAAATTATCTGGGTGTGGTGGTGGGCACCTGTAATCCCAGCTACATAGGAGGCTGAGGCAGGAGAATTGCTTGAACCTGGTAGGCGGAGGTTGCAATGAGCCGAGATTGCACTACTGCATTTCAGCCCAGGCAACAGAGCGAGACTCCGTCTCAAAGGCCAGGCGTGGTGGCTCATGCTGTAATCCCAGCACTTTGGGAGGCTGAGGCAGGCGGATCAGGAGATCAAGACCATCCTGGCTAACACGGTGAAACCCCATCCCTACTAAAAATACGAAAAATTAGCCGTGTGTGGTGGCATGTGCCTGTAGTCCCAGATACTCGGGAGGCCGAGGCAGGAGAATTGCTTAAATCCAGGAGGCAGAGGCTGCAGTGGTTGAGATTGTGCCATTGCACTCCAGCCTGGGCGACAGAGCGAGACTCTGTCTAAAAAAAAAAAAGAGAAGGCGTCATTAGTGGTAGGAAAACAAAAAGCTGTACAAGGAAATAGTCTGCTAATTGACCCAGCAAAGAACATGTAGATAGAGGTGTACTACCTGAAATACTGAATGTTGTTTTAACAAAAAATTGAGTCTTAGAAAGGGTGGTGGAGGGGGAGGCAGATACTGGTCTAGAGTAAGAAATGCATAGATGTGAACTCTATCAGTAGGCAAGAGTAGCATGAGCTGTGAAAGAGCACAGGGAGGCTTTGGGGAGTGGAATGGGAGCAAGGAGTGTGCACCACAGCCTCTGGCAACTGGTGACTCTAAGCTGTGGGTATGGAGGCTTTTGACACATTTAATTTAAAAAATACTATGAGTGATTCCTCCCTCTGTCCCTGGTAAGTTATGTGAACCTGGAGGTGTGCAGGCCCCCTGTGCTGCCAGCCTTGGGCCCTACGCCTCGTCTGTATGGCCTGTTCGCCTCTCTGAGCAGAGCCCTAGCGTTTAGGTGTGTGTACGTGTCATCGCACAAAGCCTCTATGTGCAGGTATCATGAGGCACATAGCCTTACATCACTGTGGCTGGAGGTGCCTGCCACATCTAGCATTGGCTCCCCCCTGTACTTAGGGCCTGGCCCTACCTGCAGTGTAGCCCATGTCCTGCATGGTTAGGAAAAACAAGGTCTCTTTGGACTTTCTAGCTCAGAAGCTGACCTTAGATGTTAGCTGAGGTTCATGTTTTAGTGGACTGGAGAAAGAGAAAGGTCCAGTATCATAGGCACACTGAGAGTTTCCAGAAGCCACAAGAGATTTGGAGCTGGGATACTGGGAGAAGCCTCTGACTCATGGGTTTGTATCTTGGCTGGTCCCATACTGGCTATGTGACTCCAGGGTCAAGCTCAGTAGGAGAACCTAGCACCTATATCCACACGCTGAGTGCCACCATCCAGACCCTTACCTCCTTGTGGGGACTGAATGTGAGATCTTCGTGAGTCTGCAGTCCCCACAGGCCAAGCTCCTGCCTGCAGGTGCATCCTCGGGGGAACTTCACAGCTTTTTCTTTCCTCCTTGACCTCTAGGCATTGAAGTTGATATTGATGTGGAACACAGAGGGAAAAGAAGCCGCCTGACCCCTGTCTCTCCAGAGTGTTTCAGCACAGAGAAGAGCAGCTCGCAGCCAAGCAGCTACTGCTCTGAGCCCAGCAAGTCCCGTGGGAACGTTGAGGGCGCCACGCAGTCTCTGGCGGAGCAGATGAGAAAGATTGCCTTGGAGTCCGAGGGGTGCCCTGAGGCAAGCCTGTGCCCCTCCCCCGCCACCTGGGACCGTGGCCAGCCTAGCGATTTGTGGCCTGCACCTCTGCCTCATCCTCAGCACCTATGCAGCCCCAAAATCCAAGGAGCTGCTGCTGTTCCTATAGTGATGTCTGTGGCACTAAAGTCCTTTGGGAACCTGCTATAATTTTGTAGTAACTTGGTCTTTGAGAGTGGCTCACTGTTCCCTGTAGCCCCCTGCAGCTTTAAACGCATGTGCGCATGCACGCTCCCTGAGTGTTTGCCAGGAGTTGGTGTCATGTCAGGCTTAGCCTGTAGCGCATGTCTCCTGTGTGCTCATGGTGAGTTTTGTTCCAGGAACAGATGGAGTCTGATAACTGCTCAGGAGGAGACGATGACTGGACCCATTTGTCTTCAAAAGAAGTGGACCCATCTACAGGTGAACTTCAGTCCCTACAGATGCCAGAATCTGAAGGGCCAAGCTCTCTGGACCCCTCCCAGGAGGGACCCACAGGGCTGAAGGAAGCTGCCTTGTACCCGCATCTGCCGCCAGGCAAGTGAACCAAGAGGCTTTGTATTCATTCCTACCTTTCCCTTCAGAGCATCCTGTCCCCTTCTGATTTCAGCGACATAAACATAAGGATGGGATGTTCTCCACTGTGGAGCTTGTCTGTAGGCTGGGGAGGTTAGGAGTTGGTTTTGTCCTCTTAGGTCTACACTGAGCAACATTGAGTGAACTCTGCTAATGTAGGAGTTCTAAAAATTTTTTTCTTGAAGCAAACTCCAGAGCAGGGAATATTAACTGTGGGAGCTTCTAAAACTTAACATGCAGACCTGGAATTAAGGCAGGTGTGACACAGAGTGGGGGCAGCACTGGGTGTGTCCCCCACTACTCACCTTGGGCTCAGACTCTTCAGTGTCTCCTAGGGAGGGCTGGCCTGAGAGTGGGGGTCATAGCCGAGATCCCTATAGGAGCCAGGCCACAAGCCACCACTGAAGTGGGTGGTGTGGAAGGCATTGAGGGTGGGGTGGGGGGAGAGCTGACACGCAGCTGAGACTCCTCATTGTCACATGGCAGCCATGGGTAAACAAGGTCCGTGTGCACCGCCTGCCATGGGCTGCTGGTGTGTGTCTTCTCTGCCTTAGGGGAAGGGATGGTGAGCTATATGGCCTATGGGCCAAGAGTATTTCTTATATTTTTAAATCAAATGATGTGAGTTAGATGAAATGCATATTTCAGTGTCCACTGATAGTTTTGTTTACATACCACCTGGCTGCCTTGTGTCACAGTGGCAGAGTTGAGCAGTGTGAAAAGACTGGCCCTTTACAGAGAAAGCAGGTCCACTGTGGCCTGGGCCAGAGCTCTGGGCAGGCTCGGCCATTGGCAAGCCTGGTCCCAGTTGGCCAAGGCAGGAGGCTGTGTGTTTCAGGTCACTCAGGAGGCTCAGCGCCATTCCTCATGGCTTCCTTACTGTTTCGGCAGAGGCAGACCCACGGCTGATTGAGTCCCTCTCCCAGATGCTGTCCATGGGCTTCTCTGACGAAGGTGGCTGGCTCACCAGGCTTCTGCAGACCAAGAATTATGACATCGGGGCAGCTCTGGACACCATCCAGTATTCAAAGCATCCCGCCGCCGTTGTGACTGCTTTTGCCCACCTCTTCTGTTGTCCCCCACCTTTTCTGTTGTCCCCCCCCCTTTCTGTGTCATAGTTGTGTTAAGCTAGTGTAGAATTGCAGGTCTCTGTGTGGGCCAGTTTCTCTGCCTTCTTCCAGGATCAGGGATTGGGGTGAGAGAAGCCGTTTAGGAACCAGCAAAACAAGTGACGTGAGGGGAGAGTCCTCGTGTGTGTGCACTGATGTCTGAGAAACAAGACCAGCCTCTGGGTGCCCTGGCTCCTTGCAGTGGTGCTGGGCCTGTGAGACTGGAGGCTCACTGCAGTGCGCTTCTGACCGCCCCCATGCAGGGGCTACATTAGCAGCCCAGCACATAGCTTGCCTAATGGCCTTCCACTCTTTTTTTTTTTTTAATGACTTATAGGTCCCTGACATTTAGTTGATTTTTCTGCTAGAGACCTGGTACTCTCTGATTTTAGATAAAGTAAGCCTAAGTGTTGTCTGGGGGTAAGCAGGAGAAGGGGCTGTCTTGGCGCAGGCAGTGGCAGCCAGTACTGTGAGCTTCCTGCAGGGACTGAGAAGGCTCATGAAGGGCGTCCGCAGTGTTGGTTTCACTGAGAGCTGCCTCCTGGTCTCTTCACCACTGTAGTTCTCTCATTTCCAAACTACCAGTAAGATCTCTTGTAGCTATCCTGTTATATTTGTTAACAATCTAATTAAATGGTATCAGCACTTTAACCAATGACATTTGCATAGAGAGAAATGATCTGTTTGACAGTAACTTTATTGTTGGTGGTTCTTACACAGTATGTTTAAAAGCACCTTAGGGGAACCCTGTCCCTCCTAACAAGTGTATCTTGATTAATAACCTGCCAGTCTCAGATCACAGATCATCATCAAAGTCTTCCCCCGGTTGTAAAGAGGTCACATAGTCGTGTGGGTTGGGGATTCTGTGCCTCTTGGACCAAGGGCCCACCCTCTGCCTGACAAGTCCTTGCGTCCCATGAGGTCTTCCTGCAGGGCCTCTCAGGCCCAGATGTGACGGTGTGTGTGGCTTGAGGAAGCTGGGCAGCAGCTGTGGGCCTGCTGAGGCCTTGCCTTGAAGTCTGTGCCCTGGGGGTCCCTTGCTTAGCCTGTGCTGGCCCAGCTGGCCTGGGGTTCCTCTGCAGAGGCCTTGGCTGCTCTCTCTCCACATGTGAACTGTTTCTAGGTGACAGGACAAATCGCGCCCATTTAGAGGATGTAGCTGTAACCTGCCCAGGACCCCTCAGCTCCCTGATGCCGCACTCTGCATTGTTCTCCTGGAGGCAGGGGCTGCTGCCTTGTTTCACCTTCCATGTTAGGCCAGCCTGTCCCTGAAAGAGAAGATGGCCATGCCCTCCATTTGTAGTAACAATGCCAGGGCCCAGCAAAATCACCTGCCTTGTCTGGGCCTTGGCTGGGCCTATGGTTCTGACACTTTCTGCTGAAAGCTGTCAGACTGGGGGACAGGCTTCTTTGATTTTGAGGGTTAGCAAGACAAAGAAAATAAATCCCTTCTACCTCACCCCAAATCTTCTGCTAAAGTGCATGACCAGGCTTTCCAAAAAGACATTTTCATGTCATCAGGTGATCCATTCCCTGGCAACCTTAGAATCAAGTCAACAGTACCTAAAAAGGAGGTTTCAGCAGGGAGGGCGTAGAGACGTCTGGAAAGGGGTGGGCTGGCTCCATCCTACCACCTCCCATCTGGGAGTGGCTCTCCAGAGCCTACCAGGTTCTGCAGCTGCAGAGGTGGCAGCACCAAGCTCCCTGTGGGATAGGACCTTGGTGCTGAGGCCTGGCTTTGCTCACCCTAGGAACCAAAGATGCACTGAAAGTTGGGGTGCAGGCTGGGCATGGTGGCTCATGCCTGTAATCCCAACACTTTGGGAGGTCGAGGCAGGTGGCTCACGAGACCAGGAGTTCAACACCAACATGGCAAAACCCTATCTCTAATAAGAATATAAAAATTAGCCAGGCATGATGGCACGTGCCTGTAATCTCGGCTACTTGGGAGGCTGAGTCAGAATCATTTGAACTTAGGAGGTGGAGGTTGCAGTGAGCTGAGATCGTACTATTACACTCCAGCCTGGGTGACAGAGCAAGACTCTTGTCTCAAAAAAAAAAAAAAAAAAAAAAAAGAAAGGTTGTAGGCTGGGAGCAGTGACTCATGCCTGAATCCCAGCACTTTGGGAGGCCAAGGCAGGCACATCACTTGAGGCCAGGAGTTCAAGACCAACCTTGCTGACATGGTGAAACCCTATCTCTACTAAAAATACAAAAATTAGCCGGACATGGTGGCATGCACCTGTAATATCAGCTACTTGGGAGGGTAAGCCAGGAGAATCACTTGAAGTTGGGAGGCAGAGGTTGCAGTGAGCCAAGATCGTGCTGTTGGACTCCAGCTTGGGCAACAGAGCGAGACTCCGTCTCAAAAATAAGATGGGTTGTATTGCTTACAAAGGGATGTGAAAGCAATGATAAGAGTGGGTCCCTGCTGCACTGCCACCTAGGCAGTATGGAAGAGGCTCTGTGGCCCTGACTGACACTTGATGTTGGCTTTGCTACTGAACTTGCTGTGACCGCACAAAAACTGCAAGCCTCAGTTCCTCACCTTTAAAACAAAGCAACAGGCTTGATGGAGCATAAAACACAATGATACCATTAAAACGTGCAGCCTAGGGACTGACATGTAGTGGACTCTGTGATCATTCTTGGGATTTGGAGATTCAAGGCCACATGCTTAACTCAAGATCACAAATCTAGCTGGCAGCAATAAAGTTTGAACTCTGCCTCTTGCCATGAGCCAGTGCTCTGTGCATGGTGTGAGACCAGCCAAGTCCGACCTTGGCTGACATGGGGGGTGGGGGCAGTGACTGAAGCCCAGTGGACTCCCAACTGCAGTGCCCTTACTTGTGCCCTGGCTCCTGTGACAGGCAGAGCAAACCCTGCACTCTGTAGCACTGGATATGCGGTGGGGCCTGCTGGATTGGAAGGTTAAAGAATAAGACAACTGGGTCAGGTGCAGTGGCTCACACCTGTAATCCCAGCACTCTGGGAAGTGGGAAGACTGCTTGAGCCCAGGAGTTTTGAGACAAGCCTGGACAACACAGTGAGACCATGTCTCTACAATTTTTTTTCCTGTCACCCAGGCTGGAGTGCAGTGGTGCAATCTCAGCTCACTGCAACCTCTGCCTCCCAGGTTCAAGTGATTCTCCTGCCTCAGCCTCTCGAGTAGCTGGGATTACAGGTACGCACCACCATGCCCAGCTAATTATTTTTAGTAGAGATGGGGTTTCACCATGTTGGCTAGGCTGGTTTCAAACTCCTGACCTCAAGTGATCCACCAGCTTTGGGTCTCCCAAAGTGCAAGGATTATAGGCGTGAGCCACTGTGCCTGGCCTCTACGAAACATTGTTTTAAAAAAGCCAGTGTGGTGGTGCACATCTGAAGTCCCAGCTACTTGGGGGACTGAGGCAGTAGGATCACTTGAGCCTGGGAGGTTGAGGCTTCAGTGGGCTATGATTGTGCCACTACACTCTAGCCTGAGTAGATAGAGTGAGACCCTGTCTCAGAAAATAAAAAAGAACAAGACAACACCCTAAGTGAACAGTGCCTCACGTATGAGAGTCCACACCTGGTGAAATGCGAGTGTGGAAGGAAGCATCTCCCAGGATTCAGGGCAGGCCCACTGACGACTCCTGCCTAGACAAAGGTCCCTGTGCTCCATGCAGAATGAGACGATGGCCCTGACCCAGAAAACCCCTGCTGGCAAACCTTAGTTGCTCCAAGGTGTCACAATGTTCTTTGGTCTTGAGTTACCCTCATGGGAGACAAGAGGCATGAGAGGGAAAAGTGGGTATAGACCCGATGAAGGGGTTGGCTTCAGGCAGAAAGACAAGAAACCCAGGTGGGAAGATGGGCTTTCTGCGGGGTAAGAATCATATACTTAGTCAACTGTGACAAAGACAAAATTATCCCCACACATACTCAGTGGTCACTGGGACCAGAAAGAAACTGTTCTCTGTCACTGACCTTCTGGGGTTCCCAGGTGACCTCAGAACCATCGGAATCCTGGATGCCAAGGCTGCATGAAGGCTGGATGGTGCTCTGGCTCCACTTCCTGGCAGGACAGCACTTTCAGTACTCCTGTGCTACCCTCCAGTGGCACCCCAAGCCTGACTCCACGATCACATGGTCCACAAGCCTGGGTGGCAGCCTGCTCGTCCCTACAGCTTCCCAGGCTGCCCAGCCACCACCCAGGCCCCACTCCCCCTGCTTCCTAGCTCTTAGTTGCTAGAAAGTTTTGTTTTTGTTTTAGTCAGGGTCTCACTGGCACCCAGACTGGAGTGCAATGGCACAATCATGGCTCACTGCACCCTTGACTTCCTGGGCTCAGGTGATCCTGCTGCCTCAGCCTCCCAAGTAGCTGGGACCACAGGTATGCACCACTATGCCCCATGAATTTGTTTTAAAAATTTGTTGTACAGATAGGGTATCCCTATGTTGCCCAGACTTGTCTCAAACTCATGGGCTCAAATGATCCTCCTGCCTTGGCCTCCCAAAGTGCTAGGATTACAGGTGTGAGCCACTGTACCTGGCTGAAAGTTCTCATTTGAAAGCAGAATCTACCTCCTGAAAGCACCTGCCCTCTAAGAGCCACCCTAGAACCTTAGCCTAAGGCAGTCTCCAAAAAACTCACTGAAATGCCCGAAGCAGAAGAGACCTTAAGTCTGAGGTCTCTGCTCCTCTGTGCTAAAAGCTCTCAGGCCTGTGAGCTACTCTGGCCACTTCCCTGAGGTCAGTACAGTTTGAGATATTCAGAATTAAGTCGGCATCATAAAGGGTATGCATGCTGGTATCCTGCCCAGCTCTTGCCTCTGCACCAGCAGTGCCCAATGCCCAGGTGGGCCGAGGGGCCGGCAGTGGCAGCAGCTACCCATTTTCCTATGTGCTGACACTTGCCACCTAGGTTTCTCCAGCTTGGCTGATGCTCACAGGGGCTCACTGGTACCCCGCTGCCGGGGGCAGCATAGGCTCTGGGCCAGGTATGGACTGGAGACGCACTTGGTACCTTTTTCTAGGCAGGTCTTGACTGAAGTGGGGGCCTGGCTCCTCAATTTTGGATGAAGGCTGTTTGCTGAAGCACACTCCTCCTCCTTCCAGCTCCAGTTCTTGGGAGTCCTTTTCTAGATACTTCAGCCAGCGACTCTCTGAGGGCTGTAATTCTTCCTACCAGATTGAGAAAAAAGCTGATTCTAGTACTGGAAAGCAGGCAGTTTTATCGAAAACCCCTAGTCCAACTCTTAGGCCTGAGGATCTCAGGAATCATGTCTGCCTCCACTCTAGGAAAGGCATTGGCTGGAAGGTGATGGACACCAATACCCTGTGATGCTGGCAGGACAGTGCTCGCTGGTACATGCCTTGGGTAGGTGGCAAGGCACAGCCCACCAAGAATCTCATGAATGTCTATGTTCTTTGGCCCAGTGATTCCACACAAAAAGAGAGAAGGCAGCAATGGCAGTCCTAGTCTTAAAAATAATAGCAAATGTTATTTATAAGAGAAGTATGGAAACATGGCTGGGCACAGTGACTCACACCTGTAATCCTAGCACTTTGGGAGGCTAAGGCGGGTGGATCACCTGAGGTCAGGATTTGAGACCAGCCTGGGCAACATGGTGAAACCCCGTCTCTACTAAAAATACAAAAATTAGTCAGGCGTGGTGGCAGGTGCCTGTAATCCCAGCTACTTGGGAGACTGAGGCAGGAGAATTGCTTGAACCCGGGAAACAGAGATTGCAGTGAGCTGAGATCATGCCACTGCACTCCAGCTTGGGGGGACAGAGCAAGACTCTGCCTCACATGAAAGAAGGAAAGAAGGAAAAAGAGAGAGGGAAAGGAAAGAAAAAAGGAAAGGGAAAAGGAAAGGAAGAAAGCAGACAGGCAGAAGTGTGGAAACAACCTAAATGCCACATAATAAAGCAATCAATACTGGTACATCTACTACATTCTGTAAATACTTTTGTTTTTTTGAGACATCAGGGCTCCAGGGAGCAGTGATCATGCCTCTACACTCCAGCCTGGGTGACAGAGGGAGACCCTGTCTCAAAAAAATAATAAAATAATTAATAATAAATGAAAATCACTGAAAACCATACAGCAACAAAGAAGAATGATATAACTGAAAACTAGGATACAAAAAAGTATTTCTGATGAGAATGATATAAAATTCAGTCTGTAAAGGGACCAAATTGGAAGCACAGACAAAAGTACCAGAAGAGCATCTTCTGCTTATCACAAAGTGTGAATCTGGCTAGGTACAAAGGCTCATTCCTGTAATCCCAGCACTTTGGGAGCCAAAGCAGGAAGACGGCTTGAGCCCAGGAGTTCAAGACCAGCCTAGGCAATATAGGGAGACTCTGCCTCTATAAAAAAGAAAAAAAAAAATAGTCGGGTGTGGTAGGGCACACTTGTAGTCCCAGTTCCTAAGCAGCTTGAGGGTAGGACAATCACTTGAGTCCAGCAAGTCAAGGCTGCAGGGAGCCATGATCACGCCACTGCATTCTAGCCTGGGTGACAGAGTGAAACCTTGTTTCAAAGCAAAAAACAAAACAAAACAAAAACCAGCTTGCAGTCTGGAACAAAGAAAGATGGAAACCCAGGTGTTTTACCCCATTATTTCCCTCTCAGAGGTATGCCCAGGGTGATGTGGAAGCAGTACAAGGTGATATTTGAGCTACAATCAGAAGGAGCTCTCCAAGCAGAGGAGAGTCTTTTGCAGGGTATTGTAATGATTGGTATACATGGCTATCTCCATCCTTACAAAAGGTACAGGTTTATTTATTTTTGTGATCCCCGTGGCTTTAGGCCAAGTGCCTGTCATTGGATGGCATCAACACACATTTGCTATACAAATGACTACTGGATACATCTGTGCATGCATCCCTTCCCTGACACAGAGCCAGCCTGGGGCAGGTGGGCCTGACGCTTACCTGCTGCTTCACATTCCCAGCCTGCTGATGGCCCACGTTTTCTTCTTCACCGGCACTGACAGTTTCTTCTAGAGACCTTTGCGGAAGATCATACATACGCCCTTTGAAAAATGACCAGGAGCTAGGCACTGTGGCTCATGCTTATAATCCTAGCACTTTGGGAGGCTAAGGTGGGTGGATCACCTGATGTCAGGAGATTGAGAAAAGACTGGCAAACATGGCGGTGCATGCCTATAATCCCAGCTACTCCTGAGGATAAGGCAGGAGAATTGTTTGAACCCAGGAGGTGGAGGTTGCAAAATCACTGGAAGATGAAATCAATGACAATGAAGATAAGCTGCAGCCTCAACCTCCCTGGGCTCAGGTGATCCTCCCAACTCAGCCTCCTGAGTAGCTGGGACCACAGGCACACACCACCACACCTGGCTAAATATTTTTCTTTTTGTAGAGAGGGTTTTGCCATCTTGCCCAGGCTGGTCCCAAACTCCTGGGCTCAAGTGATCTACCCACCTCGGCCTCCCAAAGTGCTGGGATTATAAACATGAAGTACATATCCAGCAGGTATTTTATTTTAAGAATCATTTTCCAATTGTCCACTGCATATGTATAGAAGTACAATTTAATTTTGTATGTTGACCTTGTATCCTTGTGATCTTGCTAAAATATTAGTTCTAGTAGCTTTTTTTGTAGATTCATTAGGATTTTCTACATACACAATCATGCTGTTTGCAAATAAAATGATGGTTTTATCCAGTTTGGGATTTACTGTTGTTTCCTGAATCTAAAAATGTTAAGCCCTTGATTTTGGAAAATGCTGTGCTCTTATCTCTTCAATTATTGCTTTTGCCTCATTCTCTTAATTTTCTCTTGCTAGAACTCTTTTCTGTAACCTCCATGTCTCTCAACTTTCCCTCGTATTTTCTACTTTTCCATTTTTCTGTGTTGCATTGTGAATAATTTCTTTCTTTCTTTTTTTTTTGAGACGGAATCTTGCTCTGTCGCCCAGGCTGGAGTGCAGTGGTGTGATCTTGGGCTCACTGCAACCTTCGCCTCTTGGGTTCAAGCTATTCTCCTGCCTCAGCCTCCTGAGTAGCTGGGACTACAGGTGCGTGCCACCATGCCCAGCTAATTTTTTGTATTTTTAGTAGAGATAGGGTTTCACCATGTTGGCCAGGATGATCTCGATCTCCTGACCTTGTGATCCATCTGCCTTGGCCTCCCAAAGTGCTGGGATTACAGGCATGAGACAACACACCCGGCTGCACTGTGAATAATTTCTTTAGATTTATCTTCCATTTCATGAATTCTCTTTTCAGCTGCATTTAATCTGTTTAACCTGTCCACTGAGTTTTTAATTTCTTTGAGACAGAGTCTCACTCTGTCACCCAGGCTGGTGTGCAGTGGCATGATCTTGGCTCACTATAATCTCCACCTTCTGGGTTCAAGTGATATCCAGCTAGCTTTTGTATTTTTAGTAGAGATGGGGTTTCACCATGTTGGCCAGGCTGGTATTGAACTCCTGACCTCAAGTAATCCTCCTGCCTCAGCCTCCCAAAGTGCTAGGATTATAGGCATGAGCTCCTGTGCCTGACCTGAACTTTTAATTTCAATGATTATACTTTTAAGTTCAGCAAACTTTTTTTTTTTTTTTTTAAGACAGAATCTCACTCTGTTGCAGCTTCTCTCTGGAGCAATACATCTTCAACCCAGGCCTCACTTGAGCCTGGGAGGTGGAGGTTGGCTCACTGCAACTTCCACCTCCCACACTCAAGCGATTCTTATGCCTCAGCCTCCTGAGTAGCTGGGATTATAGGTATGTGACACCACGTCCAACTAACTTTTGTATTTTTAGTAAAGATGGGATTTCACCATGTTGGCCAGGCTGGTCTTGAACTCCTGACCTCAAGTGATCCGCCTGCCTTCGCCTCCCAAAGTGCTGGGATTACAGGTGTGACACACTGCACCCAGCCTCTTTTTGGTTCTTTTTCAAATACACCTATTTTTTTTGGATGTAAGGGAGATCTGGCTGTGACATCTGTCACCTCATCCATCACCAGGTTGATTCACTGATCTAGCTGGCTAGGTGGTGTCCCATTCCTCCCTCACAGCTCCATGTGCGTCCCTCCTGACACTGTGTGCTCATTCAAAGAAAACAACCATCCCTGATAGTGGAGGACTGGTCTTCGGTCAAGGGTATACGAGTAGCTGCACTCCCCCTCCTAGAAACCGCCATAACAAGCTCTCAAATACACCTATTTTTTGAAGTCCCCCCATCTTATCACCCTCCACCTTTTTTTTTTTTTTTTAGATGGAGTCTTGCTCTGTAGCCCAGGCTGGAGTACAGTGGTGCAATCTCAGCTCGCTGCAACCTCCGCCTCTCGGGTCCCAAGTTCAAGCAATTCTCCTACCTCAGCCTCCCAAGTAGCTGGGATTACAGGCACGAGCCACCATGCCCAGCTAATTTTTGTATTTTTTAGTAGAGACGGGGTTTCACCATGTTGGCCAGTCTGGTCTTGAACTCCTGACCTCGTGATCCGCCCACCTTGGCCTCCCAAAGTGCTGGGATCACCCCCTTTTAAATTAAATATATTAAACATGCAATATTATGTATTCTGAAGTCTTTATGGGTCTGACTTTTCTGACTGTTGTTCTGCTATCTTTTGCTCATGGTGACATATTTCCTTGAATGTTAAATGATTTTAAACTGTTGAGTATATGCTACTTGGAACTTTTTTGTGGGAATTCTTTAAGGCCTGGGTTGAAGATATATTGCTGCAGAGAGAAGCTGCATTTACCTCTGCTTCCTGGGACAACTGAAAGATACATTCAGCTTGAGGCTTTTCACACGGAATATGTAAAAGGATGAAAAACCATGCAACAGCTTCCTTGTATTTCCAAAATCTTAAGAGATATCTCCCCTTCTTCAGCCATTGCCAAAGTCAATACAGGCAAGCTACCTGTTGCAGAGTGGGTCTAGTTCATTTGTACACTGAGGGTGTAGTCTTCTGGGGGCTCAGTTTTGTATGGAGGTATCCTACTGGCCTTCCCATGCTGAGCAGGCTGTAGGTTTTGTCTTCTGTCTCCTGCACCCCCTCCCAGCCATCTAAATGCAAGCTGTAGAGCACTGGGCTTCAATCACCCCGGGAGCTCAGGTGCTTCCTCTCTGGCTTTTGGCTTTTTTTTTTTTAAGCCAGTTAAATTTAGCAGCGAAGAGTTATACCAACTTTAGTGACACTAATGTTAATAAGTTCTGATAACCCACTACCATCAGACCAGCTTCGTTTTCATTTTTGACCTCTGAGAATTACTTTCTTGTCAGCTCATCAGTGCATTTAAAATAGCTAGCATTTTTAGTATTTTCAGTGGGAAAATTGCTCAGGGTGTTTGACTGCCACATTGTAAGACATGGAAGTCTAAGGGACTTCTCCACTGTGTACTATTATCCAGTCAAGATTAAAACAGGGCAAGACAATCGCACTCTTCTCAAACAACTGTACCTGAGTGGCAACTCTGAAATTTGTCCCTGTAGCAGATTTAATTTTTGGACATGCCGTCTACAGTCAGCACCAGAACCTTCACCATAAGCCTGAGAGAACAAAAAAATATATAAAATTTAAAAAGTGTTGGCAGAATGCTGAGAAACAGATCCATTTGAGATGCACCTCAGGGAGGACAAAGCTCTATTCTGTAAGGCCCAAAGACCCCTAAAGCAGCATGCAGGAATCCTAATGACTGACTGCTATCTCTAGAATGATTTACAAACCAGCAGTCTCCAGAACTAACAGTTTAGGTCTATCTGGCTGTCCCGCGAGCACCCTGAACTCTACCTAATGAAGCCAAACTCAACCCAAAGCCCTACACAAAATGGTTAGTGAACATGAATAAAAAGGTCACAAGAGAAGTAACACATATTGCCATATTGTATAACATACTGCTAAAAAATAAATGAAATGATACTTACCCTCACTGATAATCAAAGGAATACAAAATAAAATACATTTTTTTCCACTTAGCAGTCACAAATTCATCCAATAAATATTTACTGATTACCAACTATGTGCCAGGCCTCATCTAGAGGTAGATAATACAGGAGTGGACAAGACTCCCTGTCATCATGGAACGCACATTCCAGTAAGAAGAGACAGGAAATAAACAAGTGAGGCATGTAACCTATCAGATGCTAAGTGCTCCTAAGGAAGATGAGACCAGGAAAGAGGCCTTACATAAGAGTCTACAGTTTTACATAAGGTGTTCAAAATGGTCAAAGAATGGATCTCTAAAAAGGTAATGTTTGAGCCCAAACAGGAAGATATGAAGAAGCAAGCCACATGGATGTCTAGGGGAAGAACTGCAGCAGAAGCAATGACATGAAAATGAGCCTGAAGACCTGGCATTTTGGAGAAACAGTGAAGAGGCCAGCATGGCTGGAGCTGAGTGGTCTAAGGGGAAAATGGTAAGACACGAAATTTGAGAGTATGGGTCCTACCATAGGCAGCATCAGCTTCACAGGTATGAGATCTGCTCTGCTGTTGCTGTCTTGAAATTCTTAATAATCTGATCTTTGAACCTGTGTTTTATAAGTGAAGTCCGATGGGACAATAGAGCACATCTGTGATCAGACACATACACTATACATGTCCACTGCTCCTCAACACCCCACTGGCAGGAGCATTCTTGATGTCCCGTGGACACAGAATTCCTGTAGACACCCAGTGCCTGGCAGCTAGTAAGTCAAGTGAGAACTAAGAACCAATCATTGTTTTTAGCAACATAGAGATCACTGCTGACTCTGACACAAGCAATTTTAACGGATAGGTAGGGAGCGTAGTCCTGTTTGGAGCACATTCAAGTGAGAACAGAGAAGAGTAACTGGAGGGGGGAGATGGCAAAGCTGGAAAAGACCAGGCTGGCATAACCAGTAGCAGTGTGCTCTTCCACAGGGCAGAGACTGCTGGCTGGATAGTGAAGAGCATTCTTCCTGACGTGGGCACAAAACTAGACTTCATTTTCCAGTGTGTGTGTGGTCGCGGTGGCCACGAAACCAGGCTCTTTTCATGGTAGTGTCACTTGTTTCCCAGCCTGGCCCTCGAAGCCTCCTAGTAGCTCCTCCACACACTCACTTGCCCTTCTCAGTGGCTAGAAGCAGCTACAGATGAGCCTCAGGGAATAAAAGCAGCTCAGGGGCCCGGCGCAGTAGCTCACGCCTGTAATCCCAGCACTTTGGGATGCCGAAGGCGGGTGTATCACAAGGTCAGGAGTTTGAGACCAGCCTGGTCAATATGGTGAAACCCCATCTTTTTTTTTTTTTTTTTTTTAAAGACATTTATTCAGCATCACGATCAGACTATTACATTTAGCAATCAACAGCATGGGTGCAAAAAAAAGAAAAAGAAAAAAAATCTACATTAAAACTCTTTGTTGGAATGCTTTACACTTTCCACAGAACAGAAACTAAAATAACCTGTTATACAATTAGTCACAAATACAGTCCTTGAGTTTTTTGCCCATACACATGAGTATTTGTCTAAATCATGTCTTCTTTGTAGCAGCTAGGCCCTGCCACCACTGTGCTTGGCTGTGTTCACAAATCTGTTGTAACCTGTAGCTTCCCTGTCACTTCTCTGGCTCTCCTCTCCTGCTAAGCTTTGTTTCCTAATTAAAATCTTCTGCCACTGCCATAGCTACTGCTGCTACTGGAACCGCCATAGCCACCTTGGTTTCGTGGTTTGGCAAAGTATTGGCCGCCACCACCATAGGGGCCAGAGCTTCTGCCTCCAAAGTTTCCTTCCTTCATGGGTCCAAAATTTGAAGACTGATTTGTTGTAATCGCCAAAATCATTGTAGCTTCTACCACCTCCAAAATTGCTTCCATCATTACCAAATCCATTATAGCCATCCTCACTGCCACCATATCCACCACCACCACGGCTGCCACCAAAGCCACCACGACCACTGAAGTTTCCTCCATGACCAAAGTTGTCATTCCCACTGAAACCAACTCCATGACCACCATGAAAGTTTCCAGAAACACTTCGACCTCTGGCTGGCTGAAGCACTTACTCTTGCTTTGACAGGGCTTTCCTAACTTCACAGTTGTGGCCATTCACAGTATGGTATTTCTGAATGACAATCTTATCCACGGAGTCATGGTCATCAAAGGTTACAAAGGCAAAGCCCCTTTTCTTGCCACTGCCTCTGTCAGTCATGATTTCAATCACTTCAGTTTTTCCATACTGTTCAAAATAATCTCTTAGGTGATGTTCTTCAGTGTCTTCTTTAATGCCACCGACGAATATTTTTTTCACAGTTAAGTGGGCACCTGGTCTTTGAGAATCTTCTCTTGAGACAGCTCTCTTTGGTTCCACAACTCTTCCATCCACTTTGTGTGGCCTTGCATTCATGGCTGCATCCACCTCCTCCACAGTTGCATACGTGACAAATCCAAAGCCCCTGGAGCGCTGGGTGTTTGGATCTCTCATTACCACACAGTCTGTGAGCGTTCCCCATTGCTCAAAATGGCTCCTCAGGCTCTCATCGGTTGTTTCAAAGCTCAGCCTTCCAATGAAGAGCTTCCTCAGCTGTTCCTGCTCTTTAGGAGACTCTGACTTAGACATGATCGGAGGGAGAAGAGAGACTTTAACGATGCTTCCTTGGCGGCATCCACGGGCAGAAAGGAGCAAACTGACAAACATATCTCGAAACCCCATCTTTACTAAAAATAACTAAAAAATTAGCCAGGCGTGGTGGTGCATGGTAGTCCCAGCTACTTGGGAGGCTGAGACAAGGAGAATCACTTGAACCTGGGAGGCAGAGGTTGCAGTGAGCTGAGATCACACCACTGCACTCCCAGGACTGTTATGAGAGCAAGAGAAACAATGTCTATTTATTAAGCCACCGCAATTTTGGTTTGTGTTTGTTACTGTGGCCTAGTCAGCCATATACCATATACCACACATAGCACAGAGGCACTAAAGGGAGTAGGAAGGCTTCCTCAAGGAGAATGTAGAAATACATACATCTCAAACAAGCCATGCTCACCATGTGGGGTGTCTGCCTACCTAGTAAGCCAGCCCCTGTCTTCTGAGACACAATCTCAGTTGACTAGACCAGAGGTGGACAGCTGAATCAGCCTGGGCCAACCAGATTACTTCTCCTAGGAATTTATAATTGGGACTCAGCTCTTCCACTTGGCTTGGAATGAGATTCTGTGGACTTGGAGCAGAGAATGTGACTATGAATTGTCTGGGGAGAAACAGAAAGGGAAGGAGAAGAGAAAATCGAGCAAAGATTAGAGAGAAGCTGGGTGACACGGAGGAGAAGGGAGGAAAAGTTGATGCCTGGCTTGTTGGCAGCTTTTCAGTTCTTGGGGCTAGTTCTTCAAGGGATCAGGAATGAAGTTCTGCCCCTTGGATTCCCTAGGATATCTCATTACCTTGCCAGTACATTTTTTTTTTTTACTTTGCTGAACCCATTCTGAAGTGTTTTTTAATCCTTTTTTTTTTTTAAATATCAGGTGTAGGCTGGGCGTGGTGGCTCACGCCTGTAATCCAAGCACTTTGGGAGGCCAAGGCAGGCGGATCACCTGAGGTCCGGAGTTCAAGACCAGCCTGACCAACATGGTGAAACCACGTCTTAAAAAAAAAAAAAAAAAAAATATATATATATATATATATATATATATATATATATCAGGTGAAGGCACTCATCAACATTATGAAGTGTTTTTCTTTATTATTTGCAACTAAAAGAACCTTGACCAAAAGATATCCTTTAAAACAGCAATTTAGGCCAGGTACAGTGGCTCACGCCTGTAATCCCAGCACTTTGGGAGGCCGAGGCGGGCAGATCATTTGAGGTCAGGAGTTCAAGACCAGCCTTGGCCAACATGGTGAAACCCTACGTCTACTAAAAATCCAAAAAAAAAACAAATTTGCTGGGTGTGGTAGTGTGCACTTGTAGTCCCAGCTACTCGGGAGACTGACGCAGGAGAATCACTTGAACCTGGAAGGCGGAGGCTGCAGTGAGCCAAGATCACACCATTACACTCCACCCTGGTGACAAAGTGAGACTCTGTCTCATAAAAATCCCCAAAAAACCAGCAATTTAACTTCTAGTACTTCGTTCTAAGTAAACAGTAAACAGCTGCCACGTGAATACAGAGGTATTTATAGAAAGTTTCACTGTAGAGTTGTGCATAACAGTGAAAGGGAAATCAACCTAAATGCCCAACAAGGTTGGACTGGTTACTTACTCATTCAACAAGCACAGAGGATTGTGCTAGGTGCTGAGGATACACCAGTAAATAAAAAAGGAAAAGCCTCTGTTCTCATGGAACTTACAGTCTTAGATGGACAATCTGCACATAAATACATGAATATATAACTTTCATAGGATAATGAGAAGAGGGAGGAGAACTCCATAGTGAGCACAAAGGCCTGAAGAGGGAGCAAATTTGGGTTTAAGGTCAGAAAGCAAGCACCATGGCTGTAGGAGGAGAGGAAAGATGAGAGGTGAAGGAAGAGGCAGCACTGGGGCTGAAGCAGGTAAAGAGAAAATTCAATAAGGCAAAGGATGCACGACAGTTGGGGTCCTCAGAGTTCAGGAGAGGCAATATGCATGGACTGAAAAGATGTGCTCAATGTCAGGTGCAAACAGCAGGCTGGATACGAGCATTTACAGCCTGCCCTTGCCTGCCTCCACTTCCTGAGCCCACTCTCCCACACCCCCACCTCCACCAATAGCCTCTGCCCTCCCTAGCTGGTCTGATTCCTCCTCATCTTCTAACAGTCCCCAGTGCTTTCCTTTCCTTGTGCTCAGTCAAGTTTTAAGTTATATAGATGCTTGTGTGTATTAATTTATCTTCCCCTTCCACACAAGTGCATCTGTGAGGGTAAGAATAACAATGGGCTTACTTTCCGCTGTTTCCCTCGTGCTTGGCACACAGATGGTACTCAACAAATACTTGCTGAATGAAGAATCAAATGGCAGTACCCTTCCAGACACTGCTCCATCAATTTCACTTCCTGAAGGAACAGGAAGCTCAGGGGCAGGAGCTCTGTGTCTGGCAAACTTTGTGTGAGAGAGGATGATCCCGGCTGTGGCATGCTGGGACTCCCTGGAAGGGCTCCCTGCAGGCATATGCCCCGCCTGCTTTCTCTTTCATAGGACTCACCCGCAAAAAGGACTGCTTCTCTCCACAAGCTTTGCATGTCCACTTGACACTCTTTTTTACCTGCAATGAAATTTCAGAAATACAACTCAGATAATTATTTAAAACTAAATGGAATTGGATCTGAAATAATTTTTTTTTTTTGAGACATTCTCACTCTGTCACCCAGGCTGGAGTGCAGTGGCACAATCCTGGCTCACTGCAGCATCTGCCTCCTGGGTACAAGCTATTTTCCTGCCTTAGCCTCCCATGTACCTGGGATTATGGGCATGCACCACCATGCCCAACAAATTTTTATATTTTTAGTAGAGACGGGGTTTCACCATGTTGGCCAGGCTGGTCTCAAACTCCTGACCTCAAGTGATCCACCTACCTTGGCCTCCCACAGTGCTGGGGTTACAGGCGTGAGCCACCATGCCTGACCTGAAACAATTTTAAAAATTGATAGAAAAAGAGTCCAGAAACAAACCAACACATATGTGTAAAAATTTAGCATATCATAATCATAAAGGTGGCACTTTAAGAGTGAGAAAAGAGTTCGAATTCGAGTCACAGCACCAAAAAAAAATAATAATAATAATAAATAAAAATAACTTTAAAAAAGAGTGAGAAAACAACAGACGATTTAACAAGTCTGGGTTGGTGCTGGGAAACACAATCAAGTTGGGCTGGGTGCAGTGGCTTAAGCCTGTAGTCTCAGTGACTAGGGAGACCAAAACTGCTTGAGTCCAGGAGTTTGAGGCCAGCCCGGGTAGCACAGCAAGAGCCTGTTTCTCAAAGCCAAACCAAACTAAACCAAAACAAAAAACCCCAAAAACCCAAGATGAAGCTCTACCACCTGTGGGTCTAAAAAATAAATTCCACAACATTTATTTTCAATTCTTGTTAAACCTGACTAGATGTGTTCTGTCTTAACATGATAAAATGCCGTAAACCCAGCTCTAATGCTGAAGAATCTCTACTAGCATTCCCATGGAAGTCAAGACACGAACAAGCCAGAGTTGCCCACTATTACTTACCTTTTTTTCTGGATGTACTAGCTAATGGAATTAGTAGAAAGTTGTAAGCGGTATAAAAATTGGAAAGGAGGGGAAAACCCTATCATTATTTATAAATATAATACCTGATATAATTTTTTTTTTAGATGGAGTTTCACTCTTGTTGCCTGTGCTAGAGTGTCATGGTGCAATCTCAGCTCACTGCCATCTCCACCTCCCAGGTTCAAGCAATTCTCCAGCTTCAGCATCCTAAGTAGCTGGATTACAGCTGTGTGCCACCATGCCCAGATAATTGTGTAGTTTTAGTAGAGACAGGGTTTCACCACGTTGGTCAGGCTGGTCTGGAACTCCTGACCTCAAATGACCCACCCACCTTGGCCTGCCAAAGTGCTGGGATTAAATGCATGAGCCACCTCGCCCGGCTGCAACCCGATATAGTTTTTTACCTGAAAAGCCAACAGAATGAAATGAAAAGCTACTAAAACCAGACAATCTAACATAGTGGTTAGGTACAAAATTAAGATATCTTCAAAATTTAATACAGCTTTTGTATGAGCAGACATCCAGTTAGAAGAGATAATGGGTAAAGAGTCCATTTATAACAGCAACAAATAAAATGTTACCAAGGGATGCCAAGGTTACTTGAAGAAACATAATCAGTCATGTTTAACATCACCAAGATGTCCAGGTTGGTTCATTAAAATTAATATGATTAATATGACCTTAATACAAAATCATGAGGTTTTTGGGGAAAGTATCCAAAAGGATTCTAAGGAGAACAATGAGCATCTATCAAAAATTGAAGTGGGTATATCGTATGACTTAGCAATTTTATTTCCCAGCTTCTACCTTAAAACACCAATAAAACTGAATTTTCCATTGAGTATGTAAGCAAGTATGAAAAGCATTTTAAAAAGTTTAGGACCACAGTAACTGGTAAAGGAATTAATTCTGGTAACTGCTGATAGTATGGTTTTGCCACTTATTAGATGGAGAAACCACTTGATTTCTCTCGGATTTCAGAATTCTCATGTCTGTAAGATGGGAATGATGCCTAATTCAAAGGTTGTTGAAGTTAAATGTGTTAAATTGGTATTTTACTTGTAATTAAAATGGCCAATGTCCTCTTTGGTTTCAAGTCACTTTTTTCTTTGTTTTTGAGACAGGGTCTGGCTCTGTCGCCAAGGCTGTAGTGCAGTGGTACGAACACAGCTCACTGTAACCTCTGCCTCCTGGACTGAAGCCATTCTCCTGCTTCAGTGCCCCTCCCACCTCAGCACCCCTGTGTACCTAGGACTACAGATGCACGTACCACCACATCTAGCTATTTTATTTTGAATTTTAGTAGAGGAAAGGTCTCACTACATTGCCCAGGCTGGTCTGGAACTTCTGGGCTTAAGTGATCTGCCCTATTGGGCTTCCCAAAGTCCTGGGATTACAGGCCTGAGCCACTGGGGCCAGCCAACTCATATTTCGTAAGGTTGAAAATGACCATGAGGGTCAGGGGCACTGGCTCACGCCTGTAGTCCCAGCACTTTGGGAGCCAACGCGGGTAGAATACTTGAGCCCAGGAGCTCCAGACCAGCCCAGGCAACATGGCAAAACCCCATCTCTAAAAAAAAAAAAAATACAAAAATTAGCTGGGGATGGTGGCCTGCACCTGTAGTACCAGCTACGTGGGAGGCTGAGGTGGATCACTTGAGCCCGGGAGGTGCAGGTTGCGAGCTGTGATTGCACCACTGCACTCCAACCTGGGCGACAAAGCGAGACCGTCTCAAAATAAATAATAAAAAAAGAGAACACTGGTGAGCCTGGAATTGCAAAACAGGCAAACAAGGAAATAAAAATAAATGGAAAATTTGTTTTTAAAAAAGGAGAATGAGCATGAGGTATTAGACGTGTAATAATTTAAAAACGCAAAAGATCTCTTTATTCGCAACTCTTAGGAAGCAGCCCCCAAATGAAAATAAGTAAAAAGTTTCTGAGCCCTTAAAATAGCTCTTACAAACGCTCAGCATTAAATGCAAGCGTACAAACACATACTCAGCATCTTGCTGACTTTTTGACATACATCTTAAAGAAGTCTGACGCTATTCTTTCTCAGGGCACACCAGATTACCCATAACTAGGAAGGAGGTACTATCAAAAGTGGATACGCTGACTGCAGTGTTAAGTGGTAACAAGCAGGAAGACAGGGTACAATCCAGAAAAGGTCAAGTAGCATCCTCTATCTGGCATGCTGAAAGTTAGGCAGGCAAATATGTTCTAGAAACATAGATTATCGTCTTTAAGACTTCGGAGCCCGAGGTTTATGAGTCGGCGAGCAGGTATCAAGTCCCTGGCACCGCGGAAAAGAACGGCGGGGAAGGCGCAGGGCGATCGAGAGGGTGCCCAGGTGTGGAGCAGGGACGCCGCCGCGGCGCGGCTCCGGCTTTAACACCTGTCCTCTCCCTAGCTTTGAAACTGAGCAGGGCCACTTCGCGGGCTACGCTCTGCCTGAAAGATGCTATCCTCAACCGGGTTCTCCCACTACCTGCTACAAGTTACGAGAGGCCACCTCTGCAGGAACCATTACCTCTGGTTTCTACAAGAACTAAACAAAAAGCCCAGACCTACATTATGCGGGGGCAACCCCAACGAGACCCGTCCTCAGCGGTCCCTGCACTCGTTCGGGCCCAGGTGCATCCCGGACCCATTCGAGACAGCACCCACGGCCCCACCACTCCCCCGTCCGCTGTGCCCGCGCCGGAGGAGGAGGAAGGGGCTGGCACCCGCCAAACCTGGTGCGCCTGGAAGAGGCGGCAGCTGCAGCAGCGTAGGACCCGAGAATGCTGAGGTGGCGCCATTCCGGCCTGCGTAATCGCCTGCCGCGCGCGTGTTGGCCGCTTTGGCAGTCGCGGCCCCGCCCCACGTACGCGCTCGGGCTCCTCTAGTGCCCGCTAGTGCTCGGACTCCTCTAGTACGCATGCGCGTACGCTCTTCGCTCAGCCTGCCGCAGCCCCGTCCCTGCGCACTGGGACCCCTCTCTCCTTCCCGCGCCTCTCGCTGGTCGTCTGGGCCGCTCTGGACCTCAGAGGGAGTTTTGGGTCCGGTGGGTGCGGGATGTTTGCTAGCAGACTTGCCGTCTGACCAGGGCAATGCACGCGTCTTCCTAAGGCAGCGGCTTCCGGCCTTGGGAGACTGAAGTTGAGACAGCAGGGTTTCTGCTTCCCAGTTCCGTGGGCTGCCGCACAAAGCGGAGCGGGGCTCAGGAGCCGCTCGGCCCGGCTCGGCCCGGCTCGGCACGCCCCGCAGTGCATCTGGGCAGTAGTGAACAGTTAGCCTTTGAGACGGAGGGGCTCACCAGACCCACGCTTCCCGGAGAGGGCGGCGGAGGCGCGAGGTCGCGGAGCGCGAAGCTGGTGGCCCGGGAGCGCCCAAGGCCCACCCGGTGGAGGGCTTGGGCGCCCCGCAGCCCGACACTCAGCCAGCAACCCTGCGTGGCTAGGGTTGTAGCCTTGTTGAAAAATGAAATACAAAAAATTTTAAATTACCTGCAAATCTTTGTGGCTAGGGTTGTAATTTTCATTTTTTAAAATGTTTTATTTTCCAACTTTTGCGCAGTAGTTATCAGAAAAAAAAAAAGCGAGCTGACACTTTTTTTTTTTTTTTTGAGACAGAGTCTTGCTCGCTCTGTCGCCCAGGCTGGAGTGTAGTGGCGTGATCTCTGTTCACTGCCGTCTCTGCCCTCCGGGTTCAAGCGATTCTCCTGCCTCAGCCTCCCGAGTAGCTGGGATTACGGGTGGCCGCCACCACACCCAGCTAATTTTTGTATTTTTAGCAGAGATGGGGTTTCTCCATGTTGGTCTCCAACTCCTGACCTTAGGTGATCCGCCCGCCTCGGCCTTCCGAAGTGCTGGGATTACAGGCGTGAGCCACAGGACCTGGCCGACACTCACTTTTAACAGCAGAAACCATCCGGTTAAAGAAACACCCAATCCTGACAAGTGTGCAGGGAGAACGGTCAAATGCAAAACCGTGGAAAGAAACCTGGCAATTACTGCAACCCCAAGAAAGGAATCCCTTCACCCAGGTGATTTATTATTCATGCCCTAGTGTTCCCTGAAGTATACCAGGAAGAAATGGAAATCAGTGTTCTGAAGAACGGCCCGGACTCTCATGCTTCCATCGGCAAGAACTTGAGTTTGAAGTGACAACGTGCTGTGGAGAAGCAAGGTTACAGAATTACAGTACATCGTGAGAATTCTGTGACACCAGCATTATTTCCTGGGGTGTGTGTGTGGCTAAGGTTGTAGGTAATGTTAATTTTTTCCAACTTTTGCACAGTAATTATCAGAAAAAAAAAAATTGAGAGACAGTATGCCAACAGACAGTGCCCAGGCAACGCATGACAATAAACGGACTGCTGCAGTAACCAGGCAGGCGGCGGCGTGGTAAGGAGTGGTCAGGAGTATCTGCCTGCTCCTCTATTTTTGTGCTACCCTCCCATTGTCAGAACCAACCCCGGAAAGTGAAATACGCTCCCCAAACCAGTCACAGAAAACATCCTGCTTCTTGTTAGCTCACCTCGAATTTCCAATAGCGTGCAGTCAGAACCACCTGGAGCCTTTCCCGTTTTCCACCCCCCAGGCCCTTGCACCCACTCACACTGGGTGATGGTGCTGACTACCATAACGTTTCTCATTTGGGTGGTCTTCCTTCATTTCCACGTTTAAGTTATTGTGGCTGAGAACAGAAGGCATCTGCAAAGAATGTTTTATGCTTAATGAAAAGAGTAGAATAAAAATTTCATATATGACATCGGTTAAACTGAAAAAAATTACAGAATTAACACCAAAATACTGAGAAGTAATGTGTAGCACTAGGAAAAAATTGTTTTTCTACTTTTCTGTATATTTTTCTCCTTTTCGCAATAAAGAACATGAAAATCATTTTTCTTATTCATCTGGGTGTAGGTGGGCTAAGGCCAAAAAGGCATTAGCCAGAACATCAAAATCCTTTAAAAATTCAGGTATATAGATTTTTTCTTGGAAATTACAAGAATGATTTGATGAGTGGTTTGATATGACTTACTCAGCAGGCAGTTTTAAAATATTCATGTTTACTTATAATTTAAATGTTTTATTTGTAAAATGTTACTGTTCTGATTGTTAAACATTTTATTTTCCCAGGTTGAATGATTTATGGATGAAAGGACTATTGTACATTTTTGTACATTGTATCACGTGAATAGGCTAGATTCTTCTTTTATATTCTCGGGTGTAATTTATTTGGTGTATTCACAAGCTTATACTTCCACATATCAAAACATTTATCTTACCTCTGTTAAGACAAAAAATGAAAGTCATTTATCCAAATTCCAAGTTATTCAAATCTAATTGAATATAATCAATTTAAGACTTGAAATTGCTAAATGCATGGGGTTATTATATCTTTATTATAGTATAGCTAAGAACAGTCTTTTTGGTATAAATCATTTGAAATTATTTTATGGTAGTTTGTGTAAATACTAGAAAGGAAATTAAAGCCAGGCATGGTGCTGCATGCCTGTAGTCCCAAGCTACTAGGGTGGCAGCAGGAGAATCACTTCAGGCCAAGAGTTTGAGCTGCAGTGAGCTATGGTCATGCCTGGGTAGCAGAGTGAGACCCTGTCTCTAAAACAAACAAGCAAGCAAAGCTACTTAGTTAAAACAAAAACAGCCGCCACAGAGATATACGGTAGTACCTCTGAGTTTCACTTTCTGCAGCTTTAGTTACCCAAAGTCAAAAGCCACCTGGAAAAGAGATGAGTACAGTACAAGAAGATACTGAGACGGACCACATTTACAACTTTCATTACAGTATAACGGTTACATTTTATTATTGTCTCTTAAGTTGCCAAATTCATAATCACAGGTATGTATGTATAGGAAAAAACACGTATGTTTAGGGTTTGTTATTATCTGCGGTTTTAGACATCCACTGGGGGCCCTGGGCTGTATCCCCCCATGGATAAGGGGGGGAATTGCTGTATCTTTTAGTAAAAGCAAGAGCAGCCCCATGTGGGGGCAAATACTGGACACTGGTCAGTTTCAGCTCCTGCTGCAAAAGTGAGGGAGCTTCAGGGCCCCCTCTGGTCACCTGTGGCTCCAGTCTGCTTCTTGAACCCAAGGGCAGACACTTGCTGCAGCCTAGGCCTGAGAATGCACTTCCTTCCCCCAGGACCCATAACCCCTGCCCACGAAGACCTGTGGAGGTCAGGGCATCCCCTAATGCAGGTTGGTCAGGATCTGCCCAGCCTGCATCAGCACCTTCTGCTTCTCCATCCAACCTGGCAGGCCTTGTACTCTTCCACCCCCTTTGGAGGACTGAGTGTCTTGAACTTCCAGAACACAGCCAGGGCCCCACACTTGGCCTGGGGGAGAAGTTGGGAGGCCTAAGCAGTGGTTGGGGGCCACAGCAAGGCACTGCACACAGTGTGGATTTTCTTTCAGGGATTTATTAAGGCATTGAGCACAGTGTAATTTCTAGCCAACTGAAATGAATTCAAGGAAATATATCAGGACCTGAGGGATGTGCTTTCAAAGTTACTGGAAAGGATGATGAACTGAGTGTGTATAGCCACGCCCATGTACAGCCACACCTCTGTGTGGCACCCACCCTGTGCAATAATGTTCTGCTCATGTTCCTGTCAGGAGGTTCAGGCTCCTGGAGAACACCTGAGGGTTCCATCACTTTGGTGGCCAACACACACATGCCCCCCCCTACCTGGTGCCAAGAGGCAGAAATGACTCCTGTACCACACAGCTGCAGGAGAGCATCCCATGGATGGAGGGACTCAGCTGGCCTGGCCACAGTGCAGGGCACAGAGGTATGAGGCAAGCAAGGGCAGATCTGAGAGCCTCTAACACTAGGCAGGTGCAGCTGGTGCAAGGCAGGCTCCCACCGGGTGTAAGGATGGTGGGAGCCACAGCCTCTTCCTGGGCCCAGAAGCAGCCGGTGCCAGGAGATGCAGGCCCAGGGAATCTGTCTAAGGCAGCTGGGTCTGCACCAGCCTCCTTTCCAGTTGCACACTCACTGCTCCTGGGAGAGTAGGAAGGGCACACCTTTAAAGAGAAACTGATAAGGGAGGAAGGGCAGGAGGAGATGAGGCCAGCCCACTGGTAACACCTCAGGCCAAGCCTCACAGCTGCAGGCATCAGCCAGAAACTCCAGGCTGCTCATGGTCACTGGCAGTGCTGAACTGTCTCTCCACTTTCTTTTGGTCTTTTATCTTGAGTCCAATGTCCACTCTCTTCTCAAAGAAGTTCACCAGCACAGACTCCGTCAGGATGGAGGCCAGGATCTGCTCGAGGAGATGCACCAGTCAGTGTCAACAGTGCCCCCAATGCGGACTGTGGGACTGCAGGCCTCCCCCGCCCACCAGCACTGTGTCATCCGCGAGGTCTTCACACTGCAGGGAGCCTGTGCTGACCACTGAGTATGAGGACATGGACATGTCATCTTTGGTTTCGTCATCAGACAGTGGCTGGGAGGGTGAGCCCTGTCCCTCGCCGCTGCCTGCCTCCACCACCACCTGGCTCTCCTGTGGAACTTTCCCAAGGTGCATGTCTCCGCCTGCTTTGGCTTGGGGGGTCTCCTGCAGCTGGGGGCTGACGCTCCCTGGCTGTATCCTGATGGGGTTCGGGTGCTGGTGGCTCGTCCTCCTCAGTGGCACAGTCCCTGGGCTTCCTGACTGTGCGGGCCGAGAACTTCTTCCCCCACCTCTCCGATGCGGAGCAGGAGGCTGGCCACCGTGGCGATGGCGTGGTACAGGTCCTGCTCCCTGGGGTCTTCACTGAACATGTTGTAAAGCGTCTTGCACAGCTCAATGAACTGCTCCTTTTAAGGAGAAAAACAGAACAGGGAGATGGTAAAAGACCAGTCAGAAGGGGTCCGTATCAGCCAAACTGATGACCTGGGCCAGCCTAAGGATGTTGGCTGCCGTCTTATTAATCATCTCCACGAGCCTTATCAGTCCCGTTTCACAAGATCAGGACACAGGCTCAGAGAGGGAGAGTGGCTCAACTAAGGCCACATAGCTCTTCAAACGGCTTTCCTCTCCAGCTGCCTTTCTCTCGACACATAGAGCGTGCCAGTCTGACCTGGAGCCTCCTTGTTTCTAGGTCTGTCCTGCTTGCAGAGGGAGATGGATTTCTACCATGACTCTAAACCCAGTCACTACAAAGACTTCTCGTTGGCTTTTTACATTTTTAATCAGAAGCAACCTAAACTCAGCCCTTGAATGAAGCTCTTTAGAAGATGACGGTGAGGAGAGTACAGCCTAGGTCAGCTGAGAAGGGAGCTCCTGAGGAGGGTGGGTGCTAGGTCCTTAAGCCACACATCTAGGCCCCCTGGCCTAGAGTGAGAAGACTCCTCATTGCACGCAGTACCCACTCTCCAGGCCTGCAGAGTGAGTGCTCAGACTGCAGAGTCCCCTACTGGGCACAGCCAGGTGGTGAATCTGGCCCAAGGGCCATGGTCAGGCTGGTGCTCCAGACTTGCCTTTGGCTGAACATTTGCAGTCTGAAGCTGGGGTCTCCATTTTCTGGCTGTGAGACCCTTGGAAAGACACCATGCTCCTGACCTGTGAGACCAGTGAATGAAGAGTGGGCTGTGGAGGGGCTGTGTGTGCAGAGCCCTGGGCAGGGCTGGGAGGGTGCAGGGTGTAGAACACATTCTTGTCAAAGGTAGCCTATAAGCCTCTGGCTCCTGATTTGTGGACACTCAGTTTGGGCAGTGGCACCATGGAAACACACCCCTGTACAAGGCCCTGGAGCAACTGGTTTCTTGTCTTTCTGGAATCACCACTGACTGGCAACCAGGACTAACTGGCTCTAGAGGCAGGGAGGAGCCTTCCCACCCTCAGGAGATGCTGCAGTATGGGTGTTCTGATATTAGGGCCCAGCCTTGGCCACAGCTCTCCAGAAATGTCCACTGTAGGCTCCCATGGAGCCTACCTGGTTCATCTTGGGAAGATCCTTAATCGTCTCCTTCTGAACCTCTTTCTCCTTGGCCCACATTCGAAGGTAGTGCCGATAGTCTGGAGAGCTGGTCCCCCTTCTCCTCTGCGGGTTAGGAGGAGAGAGATTAATCTTTGTCACGTGAGAGAGAGGGCTGGGGGCTGACAGCAGGGAGAGGAGGGGTTGGGTGTTTTCTGGCATGGAGTTACTGGGGCCCTATTACAAAACACCCTGGCGTTTGGGAAGGTGGTCATGGGAAAACAACCCACAACAGCCACAGGTTTCCCCTAAATTGCTGAAGTGATTGGACCTAAGCTGATGACAGTGGGTCCACACTATCTTCCTTCATTCAGATGGAGTCACAGGGTATCTGGAGAGAAGCTGACAAGAGGGGGCTGGCCGAGCAGCACCAGTGTGCCTGGTGGAGAGCGCAAAGCCTCCTGTGGCTGCTGACAAGTAGCTGTGCACCCAGGGGCTTGCTTCCTGATGGGGGCACGCATCTGCCATCTCCCAGGGTAGGGGGCTCTCTGACAGTGACTGGGCAAGAGACAGCAAGGAAGGGTCTCTAAGAACAATAGCACAGAATGGCCTGTACCTCCTCTCTTTTCCTGGACACCCTCACTTCCACTTCCTTCTTGCTCTTCCTGCGGTAGTGCTTCTGGACAAATGGAAAAATAAAAAGAACATGAAGAACGTTCTGCTGTTGGGACTACAAGCTCCTGGGGTCCTTGAGAGATGTAGTCTGTGTTTCTGTAGAGCCAGCCCCAGGCCAGGCCCTGGGGGGGCAGGTCCCCCATGCCATGCCTCCTGCCTGGCCCACCCAGCCCCACCCTATGGCACCACAGCAAGAGCCTGAGCATTCCCTCACTTGGTCACATTAAAACAAAAGCTGCCAAACTCTCCAAACCCTCACTTCCTCTTTTTCAAATGAATACAAGTCTCGACATGCTGATTTTGAAGTGAATGATGATGCAGGCTACAGACAAGTCTGAGGACTAATGAATTCTATAATTCCTGCTAGAACTGAGAGGAATCCTAATGACCAATTCCACCAGCGCCTGCTTTGCCAGTTGCTGAGGGGTTGTCTGTGCATAGATCCCGTGCTCAGCATAGTGTTTCGGGGAGGACTGCATTTGCTGGAGTTGGCGCATGCTATACTCCCTGCATGGGAACAAGCACCTGGGGAGAAGCAGCTCCTGGAGCTGTTCCCCAAGGCAGTGTGGCTGGTGGGGGACCTCAGGCAGGTCGGCAGCACCTCAGTTCTGAGCTGCCCTCGCTGGCTGTTTGATGGCATTGAAGGGCACACCTCTCTGGGCTCAGGCATCTCACCCTGGAATGGAGGCCCTGCGTCCTGGGGGCTACATGCAGTCTGAGGCCAGGGCTCTGCGCCACCATGCCACTCTCAGAAGCATGCGGGACAAGCCTAGAGCGGCCTGCTGGTTCCACAAACAACAGAAGGTGCACCTGTTTCTCTAGTTTCTGTCCTTGAAATTAAGGTCCTCAAGCTCAAGTCAGCCTCTGCCACTGTCACCAGGACTGCCATGGGCATCTTGGTACACACTATATTTTTCTCTTTTGAGTCAGTTCCCTGGTGTGCATCATCCCCCACGTGAAATCACCAGGTGGCATTATGGTCGGTTTTGCAAGTGTGTTGCACATCACCAGTTTGACTGCCAAAGCCCAGGGCCTAGAATGCTCCCATCACCTCGGATCAGATGCTCCCAACAGGCTTTAAACATAGCACAGCGGTGAGTTCTAACAGGCACTCAACATGCATGTTGTTCCTTAACAAAAAAGTGACGTGAAACATGAAGATTTTTCCTAGGAAAGCAACCACTATTCCTTCTGGCCTCCACTCGGCCACGCTGTGTCTTCACATGCTCCAATGATAGCATTTTGTATTTCTTTCCTACTCACATGAAGACCTCTAACATGTGGCTGAGGAGGTGGTGCCCTGGGCCTGCTCGGCGCCTAGTGTGCTGGGGGCCTTATTTACTGCCCACCCACAGCAGACATGGAGGCGGTGCAGAGGAGTGGCTTGGTTCTGGGTCCTTCTCAGGACTTATCCCCAGAGGATGAAGTCCCAAAGGGGTCCCTGAGACAAAGAGCTTCCAGGCTTCCTGACAGTGCAGGAAAGTGTTAGGAGGTACAGGGGGGGTACCCCTGCCTTCCGGGGACTGACCTTGAGCCTCCCAGGGCAGGAAAAGATCCAGATCTGAGGCCAGAGGAGATGCTGGAAGGGACGGCAGAGGAGAGGCAGAGGGGCAGAGGTGGGAGGAGTCAAGGTCCAGAGAGACAGAGACATAAGAGAAACAGGAGTGAGGATATCCACAGGGGGCGGCCCAGTCCCAGCTAGTGTGGCAGGGCCCAGCCCATGGTCCCCTGGGGGAGCACCCCATGCGGCCTGGTCCCTGAGCCCAGATGGGCTGCTGGCCACTGCCCAAGCCCTGAAGGAAGGCTGTGGGGGCCGTAGGGTGCTTGCTGGGCATGTCAAGTGTTCCAGTGGCCACTCACCTTCTGAGGAGCTGTCCTCTGTGAAATAATGGGCTGCTTCCAGGGCTGACTCAGCTTCCTCTGGGCTCAGAGCTGTGCTTAGAGAGAAGACAGAGTGAGGACAGGAGGAAACAAGGAGATCCCCTCAGAGCAAGTCCCCTCCAGCCCTGGGCAGAGGCTCACTTTCCTTGCCCACAGCCTGGCCAGTCCCAGCACCCGCCCATTACAATACCCGGCAATAGTTTTGATGGTGGCCAGGTGCAGTGGCTCATGCCTGTAATCCCAGCACTTTGCGAGGCTGAGATGGGTGGATCATGAGGTCAGGCATTTGAGACCAGCCTGGCCAACATACTGAAACCCTATCTCTACTAAAAATACAAAAAATTAGCCAGGCATGGTGGTGGACACCTGTAGTCCCAGCTACTCAGGAGACTGAGGCAGGACTGGAAGGCAGAGGTTGCAGTGAGCCGAGATTGTACCACTGCACTCTAGCCCAGGGAACAGTGCCAGACTCCTTCTCAAAAAAAAGAAAAAATAGTTTTGATGGTGATAGTTCTGGTTGTTACTTTCCTTTTTTTTTTTTTTTTTAAATCGAGTCTCACTTTATTGCTCAGGCTGGAGTGCAACTGCATGATCTCGGTTCACTGCAATTCCACCTCCCGGGTTCAAGGGATTCTCCTGCCTCAACCTCCTGAGTAGCTGGGATTATGGGCATGTGCTAAACACCTGGCTAATTTTGTATTTTTAGTAGAGACAGGGTTTCTCCATGTTGGTCAGGTTGTTCTCAAACTCCCGACCTCAGGTGATCCACCTGCCTCAGCCTCCTAAAATGGTGGGATTACAGGCGTGAGCCACTGTGCCGGGCCTTAATTCTTACATTTTTAGTAGAGATGCATTTCACTATGTTGGCCAGGCTGGTCTCGAACTCCTGACCTCAAGTGATTCACCTGGCTAGACCTCCTAAAGTGCTGGCATTACAGGTGTGAGTCACTGCGCCTAGCCACTTTCCTTTTACATTGTGTTTGAAAAGGAAATACATATCCCAGGTAAAAATCCAATCAACACAATCAGCAGTCCAGTGAACAGCAGCTGCTCTCCTGCCCCAATGATCATCTGGCCGGTGGACCCTTTGAGAGTGGTTCATGCTCCTATGGGCATGCAGAGAGAGACCAGCCATGCACAGGCAACTTGCTGCTCTCCCTTTGGGGTAGCTCAGAGGTTATGCCACATCATGCATGCTGGTCTGCCTCATTCTGTGCAGTCTTTGCTGGAGGTCACCAAGCAGTACCCAGGGTTGTAGATCACATGGTCCTGGGTGAGTGTGGCAGGGCATGGGCTGCAGCCCACCAGAGCCCGTGTTCTCTGTGTCTGGACAGGGCATGGCGGGCTGAGGGACTCAGGAGTGTAAAGGTAGCCCTGCATGCTTTCAACCCTGGGACCCACGCCCAGTAGAGTCTGTCCCACCAGGGCCTCTCTGGTGAGCCAGTCACAAGTGAGAACAGCTATGTCAAGAGCCTTTTAGCTCTGGAGGCACAGAGCAATGGGTTGCAAGCTTTACAAATCACAGGTCTGGGCCCCATTACAGACAATCAGGTGAGAATCTCCTGGGGTGAAGCCCAGCCTAAAAATCACCGTGTCAGTCCTGAGGGAAGCTGCTGATCTCAGATTTCAAGCAACAGCAGTGACCTGGGGCAGATCCACTCCCGGAGCAGAGCACCCGGCCATGATATCCAGTTGCCCGAGCCTTTGTTTCCTTCTGTGATGATGGAGATGATCCCCTCCTTGGAGCACTGTCCAAGGAGCCACCCATGCGAGTCCTCCCCCTGCACAGAGAGCCTGTCGCCACTGCAGCCCCATTAGGCTCCAGCACCACTGAGAGGCCAGGAGAAGTGGCCCCTCATGGCCATGTGACAGGATTCTTAGCTGAACCTCTGGGAACAAACCCTTAAGACACTTGAGGAATTAATGCAGGTGGTTTCAGTTCCAACCCTGAAGCTCCATTCATGCCCCACCTCATGGTTTTTGGGTCCAGCTGCCTGCTTGGTGGGTGTTCTGTTCCCAGTGGTGCCCAGTCACCCACGGGATTCTCCTCCATGTCCCTTCCGAGGCCAAGGCCCTGGTCTCAGACCTTTGCCAGGTGCTCCAGCTCCCTCCCTCTCCTCCAATGTAAACCTCCAGCCTGCAGAGCCCCTGTGCCCCTTCCAGACCCCACAGTCCCACAGAGGCGTGTCCTCTGCAGCTGAACTTCTGGACAAGTGGGAGACCATGGCTGGGGAGTGGGCAGGAGGTTCTCACCTGGGGGAAGGTGTAGCTTGTAGAGCACCTTGAGTTTCTCTGTCAGGTCCCCGTGGTACATCCCGCCTGTGGAGGCCAGGGAGGGGGCTGGCAAGATGCCTGCAGAGCCCTTTGCAGGCGGTCTGAGAGGGACCCTCTTCACAGCCTGCACTGCCTGACTCCCCCGCTGGAGAGTTCAGGGGCGTCTCCCTCTTGTCTCCCTGGTACCCTGCTAGGAAGGCTCAGCCCTCCCTGGGGCTGGCAGACCAGCTTCTAGCAGCCCCAGACTGCATGTGTCGGGGGGCAAGGCTCCTGCTGGACCCCAACTTGGCTCCCGTGGGTAAACTGTTACTCCCGGATCTAGGGCCAGAGGCTCAAGCTGCCCCCTGCTTGCTGCAGTAGGGACAGACTGGAGATGCTGGCATTTGGAAGGCTTCCTGGGAAAGGGTGTGGGAGGGTCAGGCCCCTGGTAGGCCCTGCAGGCACTCACTCATCCCCATCACGAACTCCTTGAAATTGATCAGCAAGTCCTTGTTTTTGTCCAGGAGCCGGAACATGCGTCCCGCCAGCACAGGTGTGTGGGAGCCGCAGGCCCAGGGCGTCAGGCTGGCAAAGAGTTCCTGGAACTGGCTGGCATCGATCCGGTACTGCTCTAGGTAGGGCAGGCTAGGGTCTCGACGGCTGGCCACCATGCGGCTGCACCCCCAGTACTGGCTAGCCAGGTGTTTGGCCTGTGGGAGACGGTCTGGTGAGATAGCCCAGCCACTAAGCCTGTGGGTTGAGGGGGACCTCTAGGCTGATGTGTGTCCACCCTCCCCCCTCCGTCTAACCCTGCAGAGCTCTGGGGTGATGAGCACTGGCCAGAAACTGCAGCACCTCCCAAAAGCTCTCAGGGTTATCATCAGCCCCTTGTAACAGATGGGGAGAGGGGTGGCTGAGAAAGAGCCCTTGGCAGCCTGCAGAGGGCAGAGCTGGTCTGCTGGCCCCAGAAAAGGGCTGAGCCTTCTGGGCAGGGCTCCAGGGAAACAAGAGGCCTGAGACTTGCTCTCACTCCTATGACCTCTCTAGGAGGCGGGCAGAGCTGGCTCAAGTGTTGTGACACTAGGGTCACAGCACAGCGGCCACCTTGAGCACTGAACCTGAGGCAGCTGGAAAGGTGGATGGGAACTGGCAACAAGAACAGAAAGGTGGTCATTCCAACCATCAAGGCTGGGTCTTTTGCTAAAACCACAAGAAACATTCTCTTTGCACTGGGGTTACTGAGAAGAGAGTATGGCCCTGGAGCTGTGATGACAGTCCTGCCATGGTGTAGGAAAAGCAGTGCGGAGGACATCAGAGGTGGGGGAGCCTGAGAGCACATTTGAGCACCCGGATCCGGTTATGTCTAAAGCTGTGCATTGCTAGACTTCTCAGTTACAAGGGCAATGCATTCCCTCTTCGGTGTAAATGACTTGAGTGGATTTTCTGCAATTTAAGAGGTCCTGCCTAAACTCCAAGGATGTGATTGTACCACATGAGATTCAGAGTAACTGCATCTGAGGATGCACTTGGGGGGATACACTTAAATCTATTTATTTTCTGGCAGGAAGCTAGGAAGCTAGGAAGCTAGGAAGGGGTCCTGCCCTGGCTTTGGGCTGTCACCTTAAACACCATGTAAAGGTCCTCCAACTCTTCAATTGAGAAACCGATGTCCACAGGTATAGCTCGGACCTAGACGGAAGGAGAAACAGGGTGTATGGCTGGATCACAAGCTCCTGCCACAGAAGTACAGCACTCTGTGAGAGCATCCTCAGCGGACGAGAGCCTTGTGAAGCACCCTCTCAGTGGCCCAGCACTTGAGGGCGGACCCTTCAGGAGAGGGCGAGGCCACAGCCCATCCCTGGCCCCCACCCACCAGTCAGCTCACACTCCCGGGCTCCTTCCCAGGATCTTGGGGGAGCCTTCTCTCCTCAATGTGCAGTTGAGGTTGCAGGGTGAGGGATGCTCATTTAGCTCCTGTCTTCTGGATCCCTGCAGAGACCCTGGTGCCAGCTCTGTGGAAAGAGCCCTAGAACCTGCGAGCCGACACTCCTTTGCTTTAATTGGCTGAAGCAGTGAGTCTCTGGTGCTGTGACCCAATGTCCTCACAGTGTCCTACAAGCCTGCAGGAGGGTTGGGAACGTGGAAACAATGGAAGAAGTCTCTAGCTTTGGGGGCAGAGACCACGAACAGGTCTTGCAGCACAGGGTGGCAGGGAGGGCCTAGCCCCTCCAGAGACATGGACAGAAGCTTGTGGCAGAGACATGGTGTCTGGGGTGTATGGAGGGTGCAGCATGTTGTTACCTGGGAGTGGGGCAGGGAACACATGGCACAGCCAGTGGGGGGGAAGGCTCGGCCCAGAGGGCATGTGGCCTTCAGGGTGGGAGCCATCTGAGAAGCTTCTCGGTGACTCACCCACCAGCAGAGAAAAGTAACTGGGACCTCTCCCCCACCTTCTCATCTACACCTCTGTATCCCAGTCCCATGAATCCTACCAGGACGTACATACCAAGGCAGTATAGGAGAACTGGGTGTGGGGAGCCCTGCACCCACCCTGCTCTGTAGAGAGGGCACCACTGCCCCTAGGCCCAGCCCCCGTCCAGCCCCGCCAGCACCCTACCACACTCCTCTTGGCCGTGTCCTCCAAGGACTGGATCACTTTCAGCCTCTGTTTAAACCGCATCTGCTCAATGTCTTCGGCCCTCAGGCTGCTGAATTTCTACAGGAAGAGGTGACTTTGTGAGATGATGCCACCTGCCCATAGCCACCCCAACCCACATACCAGTTGGAGCAGCCCGGCCAAACTAGACCCACTGAATGCTGACCTCATAGGACACTTTCAGGAGCTCAAAGATGTCCACCTCTGCAGGGGGGTCATCTCCGCTGGTCAGCAAGGCGTGGAGGTGTGGGATAGGAGGAGACACACTCTGCTTATTGACCACATTATCCAGGTATCTGCAAAGGGCAGAGGACAACAGTCCAGACCACGCACAGGCAAAGGGAGCCTCCTTCCCACAGCTGAGTGATACGGAGGGACCCAATCTTCACAATTCTCCTAACAAGGAGCATGCTGAGGACTGGGCACCCTCCAGGAGGGCAGAGGTGTGCCCCACCAGGGCCCCCAGCAAGTTGGAGAGCTCTCTACAGGGCAGTGCCCCCCACAAGGCCTGAGCATTAACCCTAGGATGCTGGGCTGTTTTCTGGGGCAGGGGGAGTGTCCCTTGAGCAGGAACCCTTTATAACTCCAGACCCTACCCAGATGGAAGGATGACAAGCTTCCTCACTTTGGCAGGGCCCTGGGGATGTGGGACCTTCCCACCTTGGCCAAGAAGAATGAAAGGTTGAGTCACAGGAGAAAGTCTGGGGGGTGGGGGTGGGGAGGCTTGCTGCAGCCCAGGGAATCAGCTTCTCCAGGGACACAGTCCTGGGGATGGAGCCCTACCTGGGTCAGCTGACCTAGCCCCACCAGAGCTCATGGCCTCCCTGGCTCCCTGGGCTGAGCCTGACACTCAGGTGGGAGGAGGTAGCTGATTCCCCATGCCCATGACCCTGGTCCTATCCCCCAGTCAGACCTCTGCTTGGGAGGAGGCCCTATCTGCCTGTTGTAGGAAGGGGCAGGAAAACCAGCCACAGACTCCAGCCGCAGGCTGAGTGTCTTGACATCAGCGTGGGCCAAAAGCTACTATGGTCCCCCAGTAGGGAGGTGACAACTCTGCTGGATCTACAGAGACCCTGGCATCACCTGGCACAGCCACAGGCAAGTGGCAGCATTTCCAGGCTGTTCCTGGGGGATGGGGCATTCCAGGCTGGGCAAATAAGCTATGTAGGAGGGTGGGATTCCACAGAGCTCTGGGCCTGGCAGAGTGCAGCCACAAGGGGCCGGGGTTTGAAGGCCAGGCTGGGGTCTCAGACAGTGCCTTTTTACAGAGGAACCAGGGGAGGGGCAGGGCCAGGTTTGATGAGAGTCCTATGGGATGCAGGCAGGTGAAAGACCTGAAAAGGGAACCCCAGGGAAAGGGCATGTTAGGCTTGGGCTGCACCATGGTAGGCCAGGGGCTGGATTCCAGACAGAATCTGCAAGGGATGGGATGTGGGGACTAAGGAGGGGGTGGATGGGTTGGGATGACGCCAGGCCTTTGGCATGACTAGCTGGACATCACCAGCTGTTCCAAGCGGGCCCAGGGCAGGCCTACTCCCTCCAGGGCATGGGGGCTGCAATGCAGCTCAGCTTGGGGAGGTATGATGGGGACCACCTGGTAGACATAGGAAAAGCCCAGCTATGCCACCAACTGGAATTGTGGTCACTGGATCTGTGGTCACTGCTTCCTCTGGGAGCATCCCCATCCCCCACATCTGAGCAGGGGCTCTCCAGCCAGAACGCTCTGCCCGCAGTATCTGCTTTATTCCTCCCAGCACCTATCACTGAGTGCTGCTTCATTTCCCATTAGAAAGGAGCCGGCTCCTGACCCTAGAGCACCCCTGGGTCCAGCCGTGGCCTAGCACTTGGTGGGCACAGTCACTGCATGCTGACTGGACAGTGCCCAGGGCTGGTGAGAGGCTCTGCTGTGAGCCCCCGGCAGGAGAAGAAGCCCAGCACGTCACCTGCCCAGCACAGTCATGGCCTCGCCCTCATCACTGCAGCCCAGCAGCTGCTCCATGTTGGCGTCCAGGATGGCCAAGGCCACCTGCAGTATCACCTTGATGCCCTCATAGAAGAAGCAGTCGACAATGACCACAGCACTCTCGAAGGGCATGACACTGAGGAAGAGGGTCAGGAACCAGGACAGCGAGATGCTGGAGATCACCCCCAGGTCCTGCATCTTCTCTGAGAGCTGTGGCAGGAAGTCTCTTGTGAGCTCTTCGAAGATGCCTTGGTCCACCAGGGCTCCTGTGGGCAGGATGAGCGAGGCTGAAGGTGAGCCCACCCCATGGCCTGGGCAGGTCATGGCCTGAAGCCCACCAGCCCTGGCCACTCCAGCCTTGCCAGCTCTTCATGAGGGCTGAAGGGGACTTGGAGTGCCGGGAGAAAACAAGGATGAAAAAACCCTTCAAGTCTTCTCTCTACAGCTCCCAAACCACTGGGCGAAATAACTGTTTCTTCCACTATACTTGAAATTTATTTTGGGGAAATACTGATTTTTTCCTAAGGCATGAGAGGTAAACAGCAGCCTTAGTGGCTCTGTGTCCCATCCTGATGACTGTGAACAGATGCAACTCTGAAGGACCCCAAGAGTGGTAACTCCAAACACCAGACAGCAGGGGAAGGACAGGATAACGCACTTAAATATGAACTTGATTAAATACTCTTGCAAGTCCATTTCCATTTAATAACAGATTTTACTGGATGTGAGTTCAATAAAGTTGAGTATCAGGTTACATGGGGGATATATATTCTCTAGTTTTGATGTTTGAAATTTTCTATAATCAAAAAGTTGACAGAAAGTTAGATAGATGGGAATTTGGGCTCTGAGGGGACTTTTATAAACCACTGAATATGTAATACTACCCTCTAACTCCTAGGGAACCCATGTGAAGCCTGGAGCTTGGCCTGGGAAAGGCTGCCACCCTCCTGGAACCACCAGGCACCTGAAGATTCAGGCAAGGCAGCACCCGGGACACTCACCCACCACCCTGGTGTTGTAGTAGTCAGGCAGCATGCGCTCGCACAGGGCCACCAGGAGCCAGAAGGCCTCCTCCTCGCTGCCATAGAGCAGGAGCACTGAGGTCACGATGTTCATTGCCTGCCAGGCACAGAGACAGCCGGTGAAGGCTTGCACTGCTGGCCAGCAAATAAAACTGTCTCTCCCCACCCCTCCCAGCTACCCCCTCCTTGCAAGGGCCCACATGATCTCTTCTTTTTGTTGTTGTTGTTATTTATTTATTTTTGAGATGGAGTTTCGCTCTTGTCACTGGGGCTGAAGTGCAGTGGCGTGATCTCGGCTCACTGCAAACTCCACCTCCCAGGTTCAAGTGATTCTCCTGCCTCAGCCTCCTGAATAGCTGGGATTACAGGTGCCTGCCACCACACCTGGCTAATTTTTTGTATTTTCAGTCGAGATGGGGTTTTGCCATGTTGGCCAGGCTGGTCTCAAACTCCTAACCTCAGGTGATCCACCCGCCTTGGCCTCCCAAAGTGCTGGGATTACAGGCATGGGATTACAGCCGTTGTTATTTTTATTTTTCAGGTTCTCATGGTGAAGATTAATGGCTTCCTTCTACAAGCAAGTCTGCCTCCTCAGGAGGGTTGGGCATCCAGTAATGAGAAACTGCCTCTGCCCAATTCTGGGAAATTCAAAAGGCAGTTTGTAGGAAATAGATTTAACAGAGAGTCAACCAGCTCCTTCAAACTGGGTCAGAAGGTACTGGGAAACCAGAGAAGGTGGACACGAACACATCACACTTCTGTGGAGCAGTGTCTGGTGTTGGAGGTGGAATGCATGACCAAGTTGATGTGGAGCCACATGGCCAGAGCCCACACCAAGGCCACTCACTCGGCATAGAACTAGGACCACACACAGTCCTAGCGGCTAACAAGACCTTTAAGGCAAACAGAAAGCCATCTGACTTGGCCAGAAAAATGCCTAGATTTAAAATCAAAAGCTGCCAGGAATGCTAACCTAAGCATAATTAGATACCTTGATGCCCATCACTGTAATAGCAACAATAACAGAATATAGCAAGTGTTGATGAGATGCGGAGAAATCGAAACCCCTGTGAATTGCTGGTGGGAATATAAAATGGTGCAACTGCTGGTGAAGGAGTATGGAGTTCCTAAAAAAATTAAAAATAGGCCAGGGCACAGTAGCTCACACCTTGTAATCCCAGCACTTTAGGAGGCTGAGGAGGGCAGATCACTTGAGTTCAGGAGTTCAAGGCCAGCCTGGGCCCCCACAGTGAGACCCTATCTCTACAAAAAATATAAAAAATAGCTGGGTGTGGTGCTGTGCACCTGTAGTTCAAGCTACTCAGGAGGCTGAGGTGGGAGGATCGGTTGAACTCAGTAGGTGGAGGCTGCAGTGAGCCATGATCATGCCACTGAGTTCCAGTGTGTGCAACAGAAGGAGATCCTGTCTCAAAAAAAAAAAAAAAAAAAAAAGCCAGACATGGCGGCTGGTGGCTCATGCCTGTAATCCCAGCACTTTTTTTGAAAGGCTGAGGCAGAAAGATCACTTGAGCCTAGGAGTTTGAGGCCAGCCTGGACAAGAGTGAGACCCCATCTCTAAAAAAAAAAAAAAAATTAGCCGGGTGTGGTGGCACATGCCTGTAGTCCCAGCTACTTGGTAGGCTAGCAGGAGGATCCCTTGGTCCCAGGAGCTTGACACCAGCCTGGACAACATAGCAAGACCCCATCCCTAAAAAATTAAATAAATAAAATAAATTAAAAATAGAAATACTAGCCAGGCGCGGTGGCTCATGCCTGTAATCCCAGCACTTTGGGAGGCGAGGCGGGTGTATCACCTAAGGTCAGGAATTCAAGACCAGCCTGGCCAACATGGCGAAATCCCGTCTCTACTACAAATAGAAAACATTAGCCAGGTATGGTGGCACATGCCTATAATCCTAGCTATTCGGGAGGCGGAGGCAGAAGAATCACTTGAACCCAGGAGGCGGAGGTTGCAGTGAGCCAAGATTGCACCATTGCACTCCAGCCTGGGCAACAAGAGTGAGATTCCATCTCAAAAAAAAAAAAGGAAAAGAAAATGTGTTCTATACATACAATAGCGTATGATTCAGCCTTAGAAAGAAAGGAAATTCTGACACATTCATATGACATGGATGACCCTTGAAGATATCACACTAAGTGAATTAACCCAGACAAAGAAAGGCAAATACTGTATTATTTCACTTATATGACACACTTACAGTGGTCAAATTCATAGCAATGTAAAGTAGAACAGTGGTTGCTAATGGTGGGTGGGGCATGTTTAATGGGCACAGAGCTTGGGTTCTGTGCAAGATGAAAAGAGGTCTGGAGGTAGATGGCAGTGATGGTTGCACAACAGCGTGAATGTGCTTAAAGCACTGAGCTATATGCTTAAAAATGGTGAAGATGGGACATTTTATATTATCTATACTTATTTTACCAAACACATAAAACAATCAAATGCTGCTGGGACTCAAACCAGAGTACAAAGACAACTTCTATGTGGCATGGGGATGAGATGAGCAATTAATACTGTTTTTAAATTATATCTTTTTCTGCAGCTGGGCTCCTTCCTCGGGACATAAGGCAGGGTCACCACACAGGCCTGGGACCACAGGGACCTGCTCCTGTGAGCCTCTGGTGGCAGATGCTGTCTCTGGGCCCTTGCCAGGCCCCTTACCTGGCAGTAGCCGATGGTGGGGTTTCGGAAGGCATAGGCAGTCAGCACCCGCCGGAGGGCGGCAATCCCGAGCTCGTTCTGGAAGGCAGGGTGCTCAGGCATGGAGCGGTGTAGGTCTCGCTCGATCTCCTCCGTGGCCAGGCTGTACTTCCCAGTGGACTTCTCCACCAGCTCAGTGTAGTAGCCAGGGTGAGTCACCATCTCATTCCAGGCCCCTGGTGAGACATGGGTGCCAGCTGTCTCCCTCCTTCTGGTACTTTAGGGGCAGTAACAGGGCAGGTTGGAGACACCAGTGCTCCACAGAGGAGAGGTGGGACTTGCGGTCAAGCACAAGCTGCGAGGCAAGGTTTCCCTTGTGCTCCTGGGGAGGTTGCTCCACCTGAAAGTTCAAGTGGCTGACTTGCCTCCTCCAGTGGCCACGAATGTGAATGCTGTCAGTTTGTCCCAAGGAAAGGAGGTCTCTAGGGGCCTGTTTCCCTCCCACTGTGAGCGGGAGGTTACCACCCGGCCAGCAGAGTGCCGGGCTCCCAGCCTCTGTCCCTCAGGATGCTCCTCCTGGTTGGGCCCCCTGCCCACACCCCAGAGCTGTGTGAAAGAGCTGGGAGCTCCTGCCTGGTCAACTCCAGGCCAGCTAAGGACCAGACAAGCTCACACGGAGAGAGCTTGAGGGCTGTGACTGGCTGAGCTGAGGTGGGAGGCAGGGAGGCGCATCCCACTCACCAGAGAAGAGGAGCCACAGCTCTCCCCCGGAGGCTCTCAGGGATGCCCTTCAGGACCAGTGCCCGTGTCTTGGCTGTGCGGTACATGCACACACCGCGCCCATACTCGAAGAAGTGGATGTGCCATGATTCCTCTTTCATCTTCTCCTTAGCCTAAGGGAAAAGCACATCAGGGAGCCTGGGGGCTGAAGCACATCTGAGTGCCAAGCCCTAGGCCATGCTGAAAGCCTCGTGAACACTCCAAACAGTGCTGGTGAGCAAGTGTGGCCTCCCTCACGATTCCCAGGAAAGACCAGCCCACGCTGAGCCACACTTCCCAAGGCTCAGGAGACCAGCTCCTCAGGGGGCCTACAGCCCGTAGCAAACAGCACCACTGAGCAGCTCAGGGGAGCCCCCACCCAGAGTGCCTGCTCCATCCCACGCTGCTGGGGGAGCGGTCTGGGTGGGCACTGCAAAGTGGTTAGCCCAGGGCCCTGAGTAAAGGCACAGGCCCAGGACTGGCTCCAGCCTCCCTCCTGAGGGCTCAGCTCTAGACAGAGACTGGAGTGCTGACGCTCAGGGCTCACCCCCTTGGCTCCAAGGTCCTCCATGGGCGAGTTTTTCTGGAAGAGCTTGAGTAGGCCCTGGGAAGCAGTCGGCACCTCCTGCACACAGAAGCTCTGGTGGCTGTTGAGGGGAGAGGCTGGGCTGGCGGGCTGCTCTGACACCTCTTGAGGAGCTGGGGAAGACTGAAAAATAAAACAGGGAAGGGGACGTCCTAACAACTGCACTGCCAGGCAGCCTCTGATGCACCCGTCCATCCAGAGCTGGACCAGGGCCCAGTGTAGGAAGGGCCATGGGGGCAAAAGGTGCATTGAGAAGAGCTGTCTGGCTGGGCAAGAGGCTGTGGCTGCAGTTCAGCCCTCAGCTCCTCTCTAGCTGCTGGACATGGAGTCCTCAGTAACCAAATCCACCCTCCTCAGTGAGTCAGTCTCAGGGAATGGGTTTTGGGCTCACCCTGTGGGGTCCTGTCTGAGGGAGGTCAGTGCAAAGACCAGGAGAAGCCCCATCTTAATGTGGAGACATATCCCTGTCCACTTGTGGGCCCATGCTTCTTGGGCTGAACAGAGGGCTGGGGCGATGGCCTGTGGTCTGGGCTGGGGGTGGGTTTAGGGTGACTGCGTCACCCAGTTGCCACCAAGGAAATAAGTGGCTCTCCTGCAGGAGTGTTGGGATAATCCAAGGAGCATGCAAGGCCTGCTGCCATCACAGTGCCACACGGGCCTGAGAGTGATGCTGTCCTGGCAGAAAGCAAAGTCCACTGGGGGGAGAGCCCAGTCTGACCACAGCCAGCTGACTGCCTGGGCTTCTTGGCTCTGCAGGTGGTCACCTCCCCATGATGGGCTCCGGCCTGGGTTGGGCTCTCTACCCCTCACACCCTCCTGCTGACTCTGGTCCCATGGCCGTGGTCCCACTCCACCAAGGGCCAGGGCAGCGGCCAGGGTGCTGGGCGCCCTCCTAAAACACTTCACATTCTGTGTTTTTTGAAGAACCCCGATCTTGACTGTGGTGATGGCTTCATGAGGGTATACATGTTAAGACGTACCGAATTGTTCTCCTTAAATATGTACAGTATATTGTATGCCAATTTTACCTCAATAAAGTTGTTAATATATATATAAAGAGAGAACTCTGCTAGGTTCACACCTACAGTCCACCCCTCTTGTCCCCATGATGTTATAGAAATGGATTTTGGGTCTACTTAAACAAATGTTTACAATAAGCTGCCTGAATCCAGTGGGCAGATTGACTGTCTGCCTGGAGATCCTGCTTCCCACTTGAGCTCCCCCAGAGGACACAAATGGGCTCGCAGGCTGTGAGACACCTTGGAGGATCACAAATCTCGTTGCCAGGAAGGAGCCAGAATGCCGGGTATGTGCTGTGCAGCAGATGTGTGCTCCCAGTGAGGTGGCGAGCACGACCAAGCTTGGGGGGCAAGGCTGCTTTCTGCAGAAGCTTGGCTTGGGTCCCATCTTAGTTGGGCTCACTGGCCTCAGGTGGGTGATCAGACCTGCCTGGGATTCTACGTATTCCTAGTTGCCCTCCCTACTTTCCTGAGGTAACCACCTCACAGAAACCTCCAAAACCACCTTGCCATCCTTGCGTCCCACTGAACCACACTTCTTCCCGTTTAACTGAGAACAATCTGAGCCCTTCATGGGTGCCCTCCTGCCCGCCCACCTACCTGGCTGCAGAGTCACTCTCTAGTACAGGATTGCACTTCTTTTTTTTTTGAGACGTAGTCTCACTCTGTCACCCAGGTTGGAGTGCAGTGGTACAATCTCCGCTCACTGCAACCTCCACCTCCCGGGTTCAAGTGATTCTCCTGCCTTAGCCTCCCAAGCAGTGAGGACTACAGGTGTGTGCCACCACACCTGGCTAATTTTTTTTAGTAGAGACGGGGTTTCACCATGTTGGCCAGGCTGGTCTCGAACTCCTGACCTCAAGCAATCCCCCCTGCCTTGGCCTCCCAAAGTGTTGGGATTACAGGCGTGAGCCACCGCACCCAGCAGGATTGCACTGTTATTCCCTAAAGCTCACCCTCACTTTGGCTGGGTGTTGTTCAAATATTATGTTCACTCTGCTAAGATTCAGTTGTACACTGTATGTACACTTTTGGGTATACATGTTATACTTCAATTAAAATTCTAGCCCTCCCAAAAGTTACCTGTTATTCTCTGCTGACCTTTATACAACATTTCTTGAAAGAGCTGCCTAACCTCACTGTGTTCTTTCCGCCTTTCAGGTTTTTTTTCCCTGTGTTAGAAAGTGTATATTTATACTACAATACTTTTATGCTAATATCATTATAGTTTCCTTAGTCCTCTTTTTTCAAGATGTCAATTCCCTACTACAAGCAATATTAAAATTAGTAGGCCTTTCTTCCACTTTCCTCCCTCTCTGCCAACATCTAATCAAAAGAATATACTTTTAATTAGTAAGGCAATCAGTGAGCTTATTCTACTTTCCATATACCTTCTTTTTTTTTAAATTGAGATGGAGTCTTGCTCTGTCATCCAGGCTGGAGTGCAGTGGCATGATCTCAGCTCACTGCAACCTCCACCTCCTGGGCTCAGGCAATTCTCCTGCCTCAGTCTCCCAAGTAGTTGGGATTACAGGTGTGTGCTACCGTGCCTGGATAATTTTTATATTTTTAGTAGAGACAAGGTTTCACCATATTGAACAGGCTGGTCTTGAACTTTTGACCTCAGGTGACCCACCCACCGCAGCCGCGCAAAGTATTGGAATTATAGGCGTGAGCCACCATGCCCAGCCTTATATACCTTCCTAATCTCATGTTTTGATTGTACTGTCTCCATCATCAGAGAACATAAAATTTATATACTGTCACCTCTATTCTATCTAACCTTAATTCCACAGCTAAATATATCCAATGCTCCCACCAGTCCTTATGCCCAAGCTGCTTCCATTGCTCTTTGGTTGTCTGGAGTCTGTTCTCCAGCAGACTCCACAGAGGCTGATGAGCCCCTGAACTCCTCTGCATGGTCTTTATGGCTTGTGGTCTTTATACCTGAAGGTCAGGTTAGTTGGGTATAAAATCCTTGGGTCACAGCTTCTTTTATTGTATATCTTAAAAACATTACTCCGTATAATCTCAGCACTTTGGGAAGCTGAGGTGGGTGGATCACCTGAGGTCAGGAGTTCGAGACGAGCCTAGCCAACATGGTGAAACCTTCACCTCGTCTCTACTAAAAAGACAAAAATTAGCCAGTCATGGTGGCGCATACATGTAATCCCAGCTACTTGGGAGGCTGAGGCATGAGACTGCAGTGCAAAGACTGCAGAGGTTGCAATGAGCTGAGATTGTGCCACTGCACTCCAGACATCTCTGAGAAAGAATCTTTCAGGGTCTTGGCTCACTGCAACCTCTCTCTCCCACCTCCTGGGTTCAAGGGATTCTTGTGCCTCAGCCTCCTGAGCAGCTGGGATTCCAGGCATGTGCCACCAAGCCCAGATAATTTTTGTGCTTTTAGTAGAGGCAGGGCTTTGCCATGTTGACCAGGCTGGTTTTGAACTTCTGGCCTCAAGTGATCTGCCTGCTTGGCCTCCCAAAGTGCTGGGATTGCAGGTGTGAGCCACTGCACCCAGCCTGGAATAACTTTTTAACCTTTAAAATCTAATAGTTTTATGAGATATATGTCAGTATTGAGTATTCTGTGTTGATTTTTCCAGACATTCAATGTACCCTTCCACTATACAAGTTCAAACTTACTTTGTAAGTTTTCCTGAATCATAGTTTCTATTATCTGTTATTCTACTGCTTTTTTTTCTGGGAAGGGTATGAGGTAGCACTACAATCATATGTAAGTTGGATCTTCTTTGCCTGACCTTGTTTTTTTTTTTGAGACGGAGTCTCACTCTGTTCCCAGGCTGGAGTGCAGTGGCACGATCTCGGCTCACTGCAACCTCCACCTCCCGGGTTCAAGCGATTCTCCTACATTAGCCTTCCGAGTAGCTGGGATTACAGGTGCATGCCACCACACCCAGCTAATTTTTTGTATATTTAGTAGAGACAGGGTTTCACCGTGTTGGTCAGGGTGGTCTCGATCTCCTGACCTTGTGATCCACCCACCCCGGCCTACCAAAGTGTTGGGATTACAAGTGTGAGCCACCACACCCGGGCCAAGCCTGACTTCTTTATCCCTTCTCTGGACAATTTCTTCTCTATTTATTTGAGTCTCCTCTGACTCCATTTTTCTCCTCTCTCTTCCTTACTTACTTTAACGTATTTTCATTCTTGTGTTCCAGATTTTCATTTCAGAAATATCTGTGGTTTTTTCTTATTTCTTCCTGAGTCACATCAAGAATTTTTCTGACTAGTTACTTTTAACCTGAGCTTTCTAAACATTTTTAATTTATACCATTTTTTAGTAGTTTCTTTTCTTTTTGAGATGGAGTCTTGCACTATCTCCCCGGCTGGTGTGCAGTGGTGGGATCTCAGCTCGCTGCAACTTCCACCTCCCAGGTTCAAATGATTCTCCTGCCTCAGCCTGCTGAGTAGCTGGGATTATAGGCGCCCGCCACCATGCCCAGTTAATTTTTTGTATGTTTAATAGAGACAGGATTTCACTATGTTGGCCAGGCTGGTCTCAAACTCCTGACCTCATGATCCATCCGCTTCACTCTCCCAAAGTGCTGGGATTACAGGCGTGAGCCACTGCCCCAGCCCCATTCTTTAGTAGTTTCTATAGTTTTTCTAATTCCCTTGAGGTGACTTTGAAGCATTAGGACACAGTTTTCATCTGCCTGGAGGAATATTTTTCTGGTATGCTTTCGTTATCTGTGGAAGTTATCCGGTTATTTTCTCCCCTGCAGTATCTTTGTACAGGGTGTGATCAGCATCTTTTCCTGTTCTTTCAGCAGGATGTTCTATGTATGGGCAGTTGTGGGTCACAGTAGCTTTCTTAACTCCACAGCTTGAGGGGCCCTCCCCTGCTGTGGTCTGTCTGTGTAGCCCTCTCTCCTATACTTTCTGGGATCGGCCACCTCTTATATCCGAAGCTTCTTTCTCCTTTACCCCAAGTGTTTCTGCTCTGTTCAATCCCAGTCCTTTTTTTTCTTGGGGTGGGCTCTTTTCTTTTGGAAGAGAAGTTTTTGTCAAGGGCATGGGCTTCCCTCACATTCTTGATCTTCCTCAGCCATACAATATTTCAGGCAGCAATAAGGCCGTGGGTAGAAATAAAGCAGGATTTTGTGTTTCCATTAATAAAAAACCCTCTTCTATAAACTAGAGCCTGAGAGATTTGCTCCGTTTCACTGGCTGTCTCTCAGATTCACTTGCTGAGGTTTCCATTTGCTGAGTAGTCTCCTGTGAGGGGTATTTTGGTGACTTCTGGATTCCCTGGCTCTTATGACTATGAGAGCCCCTTTTCCTTCCTGCCATTGCCTCAGCACAGCTAATGGCTCTGTGTCTGCATGGAGTCATGCCACAGTTGGTGGTCTGGCCCCCAACTGTGCTGCACAGTTGGTGCACAGAGCATAGCACGGAGGTTCCTTCTATTAAAAACAGAATTGCTATACAATCCAGCAATTCCACTCCAGGGTATGTCCCCAGCAGAACTGAAAGCAAGGATTCAAACAGACATCTGTACACCCATGTTCACAGCAGCATCACTCATAACAGCCATGAGGTAGAAGCAGTCCAAGTTTCAACAGATGAACAAAATGTGGCTTATCCATACAACGGAGTATGATTCAGCCTTAAAAAAGAAATCCTGAGCATGCTACAACAGGGATGAACCTGGAGGACATTGTGCTAAATGAAATAAGCCAGGCACAAAGGGAAAATACTGCATGATTCCACTTATGTGCATTACTTAGAAGAGTTACATTCAAAGAGTCAAAAGGTAGAATGGTGGTTGCCAGGGGCTGGGGGAGTGGGGACTGAGGAGTTACTGTTTAATAGGTTCAGAGTTTCAGTTCTGCAAAATTGAAAAAGTTCTGTAGATGGATGGTGGTGATGGCCTAACAATGTGAAATGTATATGGTAAATTTTGTTACGTGTATTTTACCACAGTAATATCTACCTCCTGAATCTGACCACTTCTTACCACCTGCGCTGCTCCCATCCTTGATGCTGGACTCTGTCATCTTGTGCCCCTGCTACTGTGATGGCCTTCAGCCGGCCTCCTTGCTTCTATTCTTGCTACGTGCTACTCCAGCACTGCCCAAGAGAGATGACTGCCACAAATGTAACTGTAAATTTTCTAGTAGCCACATTAAAAAGTCCTAAAATAAATTACTGAGATTAATTTTAATAATACATTTGACTTACTCCCAATATATCCAAAATATTAGCATTTCAACAGGTATCAATTAAATAATGGAGTGGCCGGGCCCGGTGGCTCACGCCTGTAATCCCAGCACTTTGGGAGGCTGAGGCAGACAGATCACCTGAGGTCAGGATTTTGAGACCAGCCTGGCCAACATGGCAAAAACCCAACTCTACTAAAAATACGAAATTAGCCAGGTGTGGTGGCAGACACCTACAATCCCAGCTACTTGGGAGCTGAGGAAGGAGAATCACTTGAACTTGGGAGGTGGAGGCTGCAGTGAGTCGAAACTGCGCCACTGCACTCCAACCTGGGCGACAGAGCAACACTGTCTCAAAAAAAAAAATAAAAGGCTGGGCACAGTGGCTCACATCTGTAATCCCAGCACTTTCGGAGCCTGAGGCAGGCAGATCACCTGAGATCAGGAGTTCGAGACCAGCCTGACGAACATTGAGAAACCCCGTCTCTACTAAAAATATGAACTTAGCTGAGCCTGGTGGCGCATGCCTATAATCCCAGACTCAGGAGGCTGAGGCAGGAGAATTGCTTGAACCTGAGAGGCGGAGGTTGCAGTGATGGCGCCATTGCACTACAGCCTGGGCAACAAGAGCAAACCTCTGTCTCAAAAAAAAAGATGGAGATATTTTGTTTTTCTTTTCATATTAAGTCTCCAAATCCATGTATAGTGAATATGTACAGCACATTTCCATTGGGACCAGCCGGATTTCCAGTGCTCCATAGCCACACGTGGCTGCTGTACTAGACAGGGCACCTCTAATCCATTGACAAAGTGGGTGGCCACAGTTATCCCATTAACATTTAAACAGGTCGTACCCTCCACTGGTCACGACTCTTCACTGGCTTCCCATCTCACCTAGAGTCAAAGCTGCAGCACTCACAGGGCCTAAGGGCTTTTGGTGACTTGGCCTTCTGCCACCTCTCTGGTCTCATCTCCTACACCTGGTCAGTGTCCTAAGCCCTGGTCCCAGGAGCCCGTGTAACACCCAATCCTGTCTCTGAGCTTCCTGTGCTCTCTGCTCCAACACCCTTCCCCAGGCATGCTATGGCTGGCTCTCCTGCTTCTTTCAAGTTTCTCCTCCAGTGCTGCCTGATCAGAGAGGCTGCCCACGAGCATCAGAGAGAAAATGGAGCCCTTCTTTCCCCCGGCACCCCTGATCCCCCTCATCCTGCTTTATTCCTACCCACAGCCCTTACCACTGCCTGACATATTATATGTTTACTTGCTTACTGTCTCCCTCACTGGAATATTAGCTCTAAGTGAACATGCACTGTGTCTGATATATTCACTGTTCTATTCCTGGGGCCTGGAATAACAGCTGGCACCTAACAGTAATGCAATAACACGTGCTTGGATGCACAAAGCTGAGTGCCTGGGAGGGGCCATGAGTGGTGCTTGCTCAGTCATCAGGAGGTGTGGGGTCTCATGGAGGCACAGGAGGCTCGACCACCCTGCTCACTGCCCCTTCCACCCAATCCAACTTCACTCTTTCTTAAAATCCCAGATGAAGCCCAACCTCTTCCACATCTTTCTTAACATGTCTAATCTACACTGATTCCACCCACTCCTTCCCACCCACTCATCTATGCAGTAATTTATTTAGCATCTATTATAGGGGTGGACAACGTAAAGGCCTGCCTGGGCCGGACCATGCAGGGTTCTAGAGCACTGAGGACACATGCTGCCACAGCTCCCATGCCTGCTGCCCAGTGGGGGATAGGCCTGTAGGGCTGGGCACTGACTTTTCCAGAGAAGCTAGAGCTGTGGATTTGCATATGGACTCTTCTAATGGACAAATGTTTTTGCCAATTCAGACTCAACGACAACAGCAGCATATTCATCTTGTCACACCAGGAAGCAAGGACTTAGAGATGATGAGTGTTGTGCCCAGGGACTCTCAGGGCCATGCCAGATGAGCCCCTCTGGACACAGATAGAATAAGAATAGTGATTCCAGTGGAAAGACACACATCCAGTTGCTTAAATCCATATGGTCATAATTACAATAAAAAGTAAACCAAAAAACTCACTGGTCACATGTGGAAGACCCTAGAAAAACCAACTCATCATTATTTGACAACTGGTAAGAGGGAAGAGTAAAAGATGTATTCTGCCTTTTCTCTATGAACTGTGCCTGGGGTCAGCTTCCCCTCTTTGGGAGAATTTCAGCTCCCAGATGAAAGGAGGGAAGGAATGAGCATGCTGCTGGCCGCTGGATCCAGGCATGTTCTCAATGATTGACAGTGGCACAGAGATGTGGCCAGTTGCCAGACATCTCTTGCTGGAAGTACACAGCACCTCAAGCCTGCCCACAGGCAGATCTGCCAGAACAAAAATCAACTGAGCCTGAACGTGATCATGGCTCTGGGTCTCACTGCTCAACCAACTTAAAGCAAACAGGGGACATAGGAGCTTGCTAAACGCCTGCAGCAGATGCAATCAGCAAAACCAAATGATGAGAGACTCTATGGCACAAGTGACCAATTCCTTCAACAAAATATTTCGGAAGGAAAAGAGGAGCTAGGTGGAGCAGAAGCCCATAGATTAAAGGGATATAAGAGACCTATCAACCAACGGTGACATGTGTGACTTTTGTGTGCCTCAGTTTAAATAATAAAACTGTGAAAAGTACATTGCACATGGGGAAATGTGAATACAATATTTGATGATATTAAGGAATTATTGTTAAGTTTGCTGGTACAATAGTGATATTACAGTTCTACTGGCAAGAACCTCAGACTGAAAGCCTGCAAGGGAAGGCCATGAGAACAAAGCCAAAGTGTACAGGCCTCCACAGTGTGGCCTTGCTCTCAGTGCAGCAGCAATGCAAAAAGGACGGCCAGAGAAGGTTCCTGACTGTCAACGGGCCCAGCAGGAATGAGGAGTATTGGGGTGTGTGGCTGGGGGTGCAGAGAGGCTGTGATGTTGCTGGGCAGCATGAGGCTGGACTAGGAGTCTCTTGCCAGCTGTCACACATCAGCCCCCAGCCCGAGGCCCACAGCAGACACCATAGGATCAGGCTGCAGCAGGGAGGCTGATGCTGCCCTGGTTCTTCCTGGGCCCAGCTTGACCCCGCTGCTCCCAAGGGGCTTCTCACCTCTGTGCTAGGGTCCACAACACTGGCTTTCCTGCTTCCGATGATGCCGCCTGGCTGCTTGGATGGTGTTTTCTGGAGGAAGTCAGAGATCCTCTGAACCAAGAAATCACGGTCTTTCAGGTTGGCAAATAGGAATGTCATTTTGCTTTTGGTGCTGATGGACAGGGGGCTGGGCAGCACGCTGGAGCTGTCAGCTTTTTCGACAATGGTCACCTGAGAAGGCAGAAGCACTCTTTTGGGTGTCTGCATCTCAGGCCCTGCAGATGGGCATGGTTTCTGAATGAGACTACCCTGCAGCTGTCCTCTCCTGGGCACAATGCAGTGAGTGGCCTGACTCTGCCACCTGCTGCATGTAACCTCGAGCAAGCTGCTTGAGCCTCTAAGGTCCCATTTTTCCTGTCAATAGGGGCAAGCACACTGGCCGTGCAGGGCGGTTCTGAGGATGATGATGTAAAGTGCTCAGCCCATGTTCATGGGCTAGCAGCATGTTCACTCCGTCCCTCCTTTCATCTGGGGAGCTGCTGGCCTTTATTGGCTCTCAGAAGGCTATCCTAAAGCAGGGCAAGCAGTCCCTTGCTTGCAGGACTGTCCCCTGCACTTGCTCTCAGGGAACACTTTTTGACAGCAGGGGTCCCGGAGCTCAGCTCTGAACCCCTCTGAGGCATGGAGGGCACAGGACAGGCTTTCAGTGGGCACCTCTTCAGAGCCCAAGGCCTGGCAGGGAGATGACGAAGGACACATCAGTTGCGCACAGTCAGCAGGGGTGAGTGCTGGCAAGAGTGCAGGCTGGGTGGCCCCAGGTTGCACTGAGGGCACCTATGGGGAGGCGGCCACTGAGCCGAGGCCTGGTCCAGCCAGGTGAGTGCTGGCAGGGGGCAGAGTAGTCACCCTGCAGATGGGGGTGGGACTGCTTAAGGGAGGAAGAGAAGGCCAGAGAAGCCAGGATAGCGTGAGTGGGGGAGGGGTGAGTGTGCATGTGTACTTTTTATGTCTGTATGTGAACATATACATGTAGACACTTGCATGCATGGGGTGTGCCTGGGCACAGGTCTGAGAGGGGGCAGAGGCTCACAGAAGGCCTCACAGGTCACAGGAAGCAGGTGGGAGAAGCCACTAGAGGACTCTAAGCAGGGTGCCAAGACGCTCTGACTTGACATTTTAAATTTCGCTGGCTGCTGTGGGAGGATGCGTCATAAACGGGCTAAGTGTGTTAGGCCAGGTGCAGTGGCTCACGCGTGTAATCCCAGCACTTTGGGAGGCTGAGGAGGGAGGATCACTTGAATCCAGAAGTTTGAGACCAGCCTGGGCAACATGGTGAACCCCTGTCTCTGTTAAAAAAACCAGCTAGGTGTGGTGGTGTGCATCTGTTGTCCCAGCTACTTGGGAGGTCAAGTTGGGAGAATCACTTAAGCCCAGGAGATCGATGCTGCAGTAAGCCATGATCACACCACTGCACTCCTGCCTAGGTAAGAGTAAGACTCTGTCTTTAAAAAAAACAAAAACAAAACAACAAAAAAAGTGGGGGGGTGGGGGTAAGTGTGGTTAGGGAGTGGCTAAAGCAGATGATGGTGTCTTAGGTAGTGGCAGTGGAGAGGAAAGTCTGAATTCTGTGGGGCAAGCTGGCAGGACATGCCATAGGTAGAGGACACAGGGAGGAGGAAGAGGTCAGAATCTAGGCTGATACGTGGATTTTACCTGGGCAAAGGGTGGAAGTGGGGTCACTTCCCGAGGGAAGCTTAGAAGGGTATGGTTGGGAGTGAAATTCAAGAGCCCACTAGACCCACAGCAGAATGAGCTGCGTGCTCAGGAGCCTGCAGGCTGGAATGTGGGGGGAGCAGGTGTATTGAGGGGTCGGCGCTGGCTGGGCAGGCTACCTCCACCTTGACCAGCTGCAGAGCTCCATCACCAGAGCACACCCAGCCCTCCAGTGTGGGCTAGTCCTGCTCCCCAAGCTCAGCCAGGGCTCTCTTGACATCTCTCAGATGTCAAGAGCCCAGCAGGACAAATTCAAATATGGCCTCAGGTGTCAGAAAGACCCCTGGCCCGTGCCTAGAACAGATCCACAGGGCCCTGGTGCTAGAAGAATGTGGGGTCTGGGTCACACCTGAGCCTCTCAAACTGGAGCTTTTGGAGCTATGGCTCTTCTGAGTTCCCTCCCTCTGACTTCCCTTGGGGAAACTGAGGCAGCAACTCTCCCACACCTATTCAGGCCATACTTACAACTTGAGGGCTTTGTGCAAATGCCAGGGAAGAATCTAGTTTTTTTTTTTTTTGAAACAGAGTCTCACTCTGTTGCCCAGGCTGGAGTACAGTGGTGCAATCTCAGCTCACCACAACCTCTGCTCCTGGGTTCAAGTGATTCTCCTGCCTCAGCCTCCGGAGTAGCTGGGACTACAGGTGCGTGTGCCATCATGCCCAGTTAATTTTTGTATTTTCAGTAGAGATGGGGTTTCACTATGTTGGCTAGGCTGGTCTGGAACTCCTGACCTCGTTATCAGCCCGCCTTGGCCTCTCAAAGTGCTGGGATCACAGGCACGAGCCACCAAGCCCAGCCTTCACTTGCTTCTTATAATTAAACAGTCAGTGCCCTGCTTGGCCACAAGGAAAAGCAGGCCTTGGGACCTGTCCTGAGTCAGTCTCATTCCTTCTCTTTGGGTGGGGGCCCTTGTCCTTGCTGTCCACATCCCTTCACTGCAGTGCAGGACAGATGGCCTTGTTCCTACCAGGGTCACTGTGGAAGCCCAAGAAACCCAAGAAGGAGCAAGTGAGAGCCAACCCTTCCCGACGGGGGAGGGCTGACCTCTGATGGCCTGTTGGAGCCTGAGCCACAGCCAAGGTGGTGTGTCCGGAGAGGCCTGGTGAGGTGGCCTCTGAAAGTGACATGTGCGACTGGTATAGGAACATGGTTCTCTAAGCCCAGCCACAGAGCAGCGCTTAGCCAAAATTCAACTGCAGGGCACGGAAGGCAGGCCTGATAGAAACTCATGCATGGGAGGCCCTGTCTCCACTAGGCGAGTGACCTGAGGGGGGCAAGCAGTGTGCCCCCACCATGTTGCCTGCCTCCCCCACAGGGCAGGTGCCTGTGGAGGGGCTCACTCAGCCTACACCCTCCACCTGTCCCATCACTGAGTGACATGTGGCTGCCTGGGCTGGGGCCTCCTCCCAGGTGCCCCTCACTGAGCCAGGGCAGAGCAGGACAGGCTGGTCACTGAGCCCACTAATCTCTTGGGGCTGGAAAGGCCTTGGTCCCTCAACCAGGGGATGCTGACCTCCCTCAGGGGTATGATGAGGTGGCACGCATCCTCCTCCTTGCTGGCAAAGCAGATGTAGTTGTTGGAGATGAACATCTGGCCGGGGATGTGCAGCTTGTTAAACGGTGTCCACAGGGTACAGCTCGTGTGGCCATCCAGCCGCTCATCCCTGGGCAGCCGGAGAGTGGCCCGGTAGCACTCATTCTTGGCTCGGGCGTCCAGGTCTCTGGGGAACAAGGTTCAAGGACAGGAGGAAAGAGGACAAAGTCAGGACCAGCACACTCTCAAGGAAGCACTGGGGCCTCCCCAGCCCTCAGTTTCCGCATCAGATTCAGGATCCCTGGGGTTCTCCCTTGAGCAACTCATGCTCAGGGACCTTAGAGTTCAATAAAAGATGCATACTGAGTGACCAGGCAGAAGGTGAAACAGTCACATAACCAGTGGAGAAGTGGCCAGCAATGTGTTCTGAGACTGCTTTGAAAAGGACACCTAGATGCTGGCTTGGCAATGTGCAACCCATCCCTCAGTAATGAAGGGCAGGCAGAGCCCAGAGTGCCGGCACTGGGTCCAACTCAGATGGAGGGCCCAGGGCAGCTCTTCCACCTTGGGCAGGCCTAACCCCATAGGGAGGAATTGAAACCTAGGCAAGGAGCTCCACACAGGGAGGTATGGAGCTAAAACTAAAGCATGTGGCTGCTAACAGAAAAGCACACCTGTGTATCTAATGGCTGTGACAGGTGTCTGGCCCAGGCCCTCACCCCTTCAGTGGTTCTATCCATATAAACTCTCCCAGCTCCAAAGGGAGCCTCCTGCCTGCCCTGGGTTGCAGCAACCTGACCGGGCCTGACTGTACTCTCAATGGCAGTGCCAGGCGTAGTCACGTTCTATCTCTGCTTGTGTCCTTTCCAAAAGGTCCCACAAGCCAACCCACCACTCGCATCCCAAAGGCGACATGCTTGCACAATTTTCTAGTCCTGGAGGTGGACCCCAGAGTTTGGGCCTAGACCATGGTCTGTGGGTGCAATGCAGGAAACGATCTGACTGGAATGAGGTCGCTGAACACACGGGTGTGAATTTGGCTGTGCTTAGGCTGGCTGTGGGACCCAGGGAACCTCAGAGATTTTGGCAAGCCTCGTGAGTTTCCCATGAAGCTACAACCTAGGGGCCCAAACATAAAGCCTGGGATGGCTGGCTGCTATGCTGTGTTCCTATCAATCATCTGAACACGACAGCAGAGACCTCGGACCCACAAATGGCCCATCCTCCTGGCTGGCTTTAGACCCAGAGGCCTGCTTCCTTATCAAACCCAGGATCCCTGGGGCCCCCATGGCTGTGAGAGGCCTCTGGTCAAGGAGTCTTGGGGTATATAGGAGAGCTGTCAATCACAGTGGGATGGAGGCTGTACACTTGAGCCCAGATTCACCAAAGCCTTCCTAGGGGATGTCAGAGTACCCTGGCTGAAGTGGCTACATCCTGGCTCCACTGCTCAGTGAGGGACCTCAGGCAGGTTACTTAACCTCTCTGTGCCTCAGCTTCCTTGTCTGATACCTAGGGATGTAAGCGCCTCTTTCCACCGTAGGACCAAGAGGAATAAAATGGGAGAACCTCCTCCCCGTTAGTGGTATCTTCAAGACATTACTACTATCTCTTGCTGCCTCTCCACACAGTACTGCAATGATCTGTTTACCTGGCTTCCCTCACAAGTGGGGAGCCAGTGAGGGGGAAAGCGTGGATACCTTCTCCAGGTCTACACACTTGGACCAGGCAGGTCCCAGCCACGGTCAGCGAACATGGCACGCATGAGCCTACCCCAGCCCTGGAGGGCAACGCACCGCTTCAGGGCTGAGATGTTCCTGTGTGGCCGGATGGGCCTAGGCAGGGCCTTGTCCTCCAGGAAGCCCTCGCTGTCCAGCAGCTGCCGCATGGCCAGGTTGGCTAACTGCTCCATGAGCTTGAAGGTCTCGCCGATGTTGAGGAACATGGAGAAGAAGAGATCCTGGTTACGCGTCTCCACGTGGATGCTCTCAGGGAAGAGCAGGGTGGCGTTCTTCTCCAGACGTGTTATGTCCACCCACTGTACCACAAGGTTCACTGTGCCCACAAGGACAGACACACTGCGGGTTAGGGCCAGGCAGGGTAGACTCCTGATGCCCATCTGTACCCCACACCCACCCCAGGGAACTGCTCTGTGGGGGTACTTCCTGAGTGCTCCTGGGTGCCCAGGCCTGGGTCACGCCCTCCATATGGAGAGACCAGGCCACTGAGGTGTCCGCTGCCTTCCAGACTAACCATACACAGTGTCTGCCCCACCAGTGGCTGAAGGTGAAAGGAATGAATGTGAACCACTGAGACCCACCCAGCAGCTCCCCCGAGTGGGGAGTGCACTGATGTGTGAACAGTCACAGCACGCCACAGCCAACACAGAGCAGGACCCGGCCCCAGCTGATGGGAGGTGACTGGACACCTGGTTGTGACAGGTAAGCAGCAAAGGCAGGAGAGGGCACAGGGAGGCTGTGGGCTGAGGGAGGTGAGGAGGGAGAAGGGCTTGGTAGGCTTGGGGATGGCTAAGACCCTGGGGGTCTCTTCTGGAGCTACTGGGGAACCAGGCTCCCATCCTGTGGCTGGGGTGTTTGCAGGGAGAGACCTGCAGCAGGTGAGGGCTGTGGCAGGCACCCAAGGCACTGCATGACATGGAATCACCAGGAATTCGGGGGCAACGTGTGCCCCAAATATGCCAGCCTGGCAGAAGAGGGCAGGGCAGGCATGTGAAGTCACCATGTGGAGAACCCTATAGCGAATGGTGGGCATGGTAAAAGCCAGCTGGGAGCAGGTGTACACCTGGCCAAGGCTGGGCAGTCCCACCCTGGGCGCTAAGGTGGCATTTGGGTTTCAGGGAGACCCCTCTGGTGGCTATGTGGGGACGGAGTATCTGGGGGCCGAGGGCATGGAGGGGCTGGGGCACACTGAGGGGCTGGCTCACCTTCCTTCCCCAGCAGGAAGGAGTAGAAGCACAGGTGGTTGACGGTCAGGTAGAGCCAGCCCTGCCGGGGCACACGACCCTTCCAGTAGCTGCAGGAGTAGTAATTAACCAGCTTCTCCGCCCTCAGGCATCCCAAACTGCTTCCGCATCTTCAGCTCTGCCTCCTTGAACTTCCCGGGGTCCTCATCTCCCTGGGGCTGCAGGTTCTTGTTCTCTTCTGCAATGATGCCCTGGAGGAAGGCAAGATGACAAGGGCTTGCCCTGCAAAGTCCTGGACAGATCAAAGGGTGGAGCAGAGAGGCCCTGGGAACCCAGGACTAAAGGGACCTTGGTCTAAGGGCTACAGAAACAGGTGGGAACAGTCAGTGGCTCTTGCTGGCTTGCAGTCAAGGCACACGGACAACAGACATTGCCTATGTGACTCTTTAGACAAGTTCCTGCAACTCCCTGAACTATTGTCATCACTGGCTGTGAGCAGAGGCTTAAAAAAAAAATTAAGACAGGGTCTTACTCTGTCACCCAAGCTGGAGTGCACTGGCTCAACCATGGCTCACTGTAGCCTTGACCCAACAGCTGAAGCCATCCTCCTGCCTCAGCATCCTGAGTAGCTGGGACAATAGGTGTACGCCACCATACCTGGCAAATTTTGTACTTTTTGTAGAAATGGGGTTTTGCCATGTTGCCCAGGCTGGTCTCAAACTCCCGGGCTCAAGTGATCTGCCTGCCTCAGCCTCCCAAAGTGCTGGGATTACAGTCATGAGTCACTGTGTGTCTGGCCTGACACTTTTTAAATGAATATTTCCATTCTTTTCTTTTTTTCTTTTTGAAACAGTCTCATTCTGTCACCCAGGCTGGAGTGCAGTGGCGCAATCTCAGCTCACTGCAACCTCTGCCTCCCAGGTTCAAGCGATTCTCCTGCCTCAGCCTCCTGAGTAGCTGGGACTACAGACGCACGCTACCACACCCAGCTAATTTTTTGTATTTTTGGTAGAGATGGGGTTTCACTGTGTTAGCCAGGATGGTCTCGATCTACTGACCTCATGATCCACCTGCCTCGGCCTCCCAAAATGCTAAGATTACAGGCGTGAGCCACCGTACCTGGCTTTTTTTTTTTTTTTTTTTTTTTTGAGATGGAGTCTCACTCCATCACCCTGGCTGGAGGGCAGTGGCACAATCTCAGCTCACTGCAACCTCCGCTTCTCAGGTTCAATAGATTCCCCTGCCTCAGCCTCCTGAGTAGCTGGGACTACAGGCACGTGCCACCACACCCAGCTAATTTTTTGTATTTTAGTAGAGACGGGGTTTCACCATGTTGGCCAGGATGGTCTCGATCTCCTGATCTCATTATCTGTCTGCCACAGCCTCCCAAAGTGCTGGGATTACAGGTGTGAGCTACCGTGCCTGGCCCATTTCAGTTATTTTCACGTAAAATTGTTGAAATGTATTATCCATAAACATGATAAAAAGAAAATGCATATAGTAGAAATGTGTGTTCAATGAAAAGGGAATCTTCTCATCCTCTGTAGTGACTTCCCTGGTTCCCTCCAGGCATGCAAAAACTGACGGATCCACAGGCAACTGCATGTTTTCCTCTTTCCCCTTTATTTGCCCAAACAGGATCACCCTGTAGCCCTGTTCTGTAAAGTGCTTCTCTCATCACATCCTGGAGGACGTAATGCACTTGACCCACTGTGTGCCGGGGGCTCCTGCCTCTCGGCCCTGCACACAGACCAGCGGCAGGACCCACAGGTTCAGGGTCCATCCATACTCCCTCATGGTGCTACCATTATTGCTGGCCTTGGGGTCCCACAGATATCCCCCTGGGGCTCGGAGCCAGCCCCAAGCCTCCTGGGGTAAAAGAGGTCCTCAGTGCCCTCAGCTCAAAATGTACCCATTAATTTTCTAGAAGGACAATTACAGGATAAACCAAAGTAAGTCAAGGTCAGCGCAGGTGGCTGTGCTGCCACCCGTCGCTCTGTCCATGGGCAGGGGAGGACAGCCACAAGCCTCGGTGAGGACTGAAAGGTGGGGCCTGCTCTGATTTCTTTTATTTCTCAGAGCAGCCAGGGAAGGAAATCAGAATATGCCATCCCAAAATATGCCTCTTTGACATAAGAAGTATTTTGAGCTGAAGGCAATTAAGTAGCAGCAAACACAGAAAAAGTTCTCTCTGCCTTTTCCCTTTCTACATAAAAGCTGGATATACATTCATCTTTACTGGAGACAATTCTAGATTTCTATCAGCCCAGAGATGACACCACAGGTATCAGCAAACAAGTCTTACTCCATTAGTTTCGTCCCCATGTATTTACATTTCTCAGTTTCCTGCCCTTGGAAGCCTAAGCTGTTTTCCTTCATCCTGTTACTGCTCTTTAAGTGGACTGTTGCTGTGTTAAGAGGCTGTATAAACTCAATTCTAACTAAACTTTTTAGTTAGGGTTTTTCTTCCCTTCTACTAGCATCACCACAGCTGCAATCTAAACATCTCTCTCCAGTGGCCTTTGGTGCCTCTGCGGAGTGCTCCTATAGGAACCAGACTACCGGATCTAGTCCTGTGTCTGGGAAAAGCCCTGGCAAACACCCTCCTCATTATCAAGGCTCTGCCTTGGTTTCTCCTGCTGCCTCTGATTCTACTCTACTGGGAGACTGAAAAGTGTCCCACCCATAGAAAGAAAGAGGCAACCCTGGCCAGCCCATGGTGGCCCAGCCATCTCTGCAGCTATCTCAGCAGCACTGTCCTTCAGGCCACCGTCCCAGGTCAATGGCTTGCTCTGCGCTTCCCCTCTGTATTCTTCACCGGGACTCACCAGCCCTGGGCACACAGGCCATTTTCCAGCCTCCGCTCAGGAGGAACAGTCCCTACCCAGGGGACTGGCTCATGGAGTTGAAATTTCCTGTCTATTAACAGATAGAATCCACCTATAAAATCACTGGGTAGATTTTAAATTATGAATGCAATTTATCTAACAGTTGTAAGTATTTTCAGGTTTCCTACTTCTTCCTGAGCCCCTGTGCAGTTAAGTTGTATTACATGGTAGGACAAACAATGGCCCCACAAAAATGTCCACATCCTAATCCCCAGGATCTCGGAATATGTGACCTACTTAGCAAAAGGAACTTTGCAGAAGTGACTAAAGATCTTGAGAGGGGGAGGTGACCCTGACAGAAGGTGAGGTGATGAGAAGGAGAGAGGGAGTTGGGTAGAGGAAGGGAGGGACTGGCTGAGCTGAAGATGCTATGCTGCTGGCGTGAAGATGAAGGAAGGGGCCAAGAACCAAGGAATACAGGCAGCCTCTACAAGCTGGGAAAGGAAAGGGAACAATTCTCCCCTCAGAGCCTCTGGAAGAAACACAGCTTGCAGACAACGCCTGGATTTCAGCCAAGTGAGACCAATTCTGGCTTCCTGGCCTCCAGAACTGTAAGATAGTAAATTTGTGAGTTTTTTTTTTTTAGATGGAGTTTTGCCTTGTTGCCCAGGCTTAAGTACAATGGTGTGATCTCAGCTCACTGCAATCTCTACTTCCCGATTCAAGCAATTCTCCAGCCTCAGCCTCCCTAGTAGCTGGGATTACAGATGCCTACCACCACGCCTGAGTAATTTTTGTATTTTAAGTAGAGATGGGGTTTCATCGTGTTGGCCAGGCTGGTCTCGAACCCCTAACCTCAGGTGATCCGCCTGCCTTGGCCTCCCAAAGTCTGGGATTACAGGTGTGAGCCACTGTGCCTAGCCAAATTTGTGTTCTTTTAAGCCACTAAGTTTATGGTAACTTGTTGCAGAAGCAACCAGAAACCTAATAAATGTTATTCTAATAAAGTGCCCATTTTGTCTAAATTTTTTTTGTTTTTGAGACAGAGTCTCGCTCTGCTGCCCAGGCTAAAATGCAGTGGTGCGATCTTGGCTCACTGCCACCTCTGCCTCCCGGGTTCAAATGATTCTCTTGCCCAGCCTCCCGAATAAGTGGGATTACAGGTGTGTGCCACCATACCCCGCTAATTTTTTGTATTTTCAGTCGAGACGAGGTTTTGCCATGTTGGCCAGGCTGGTCTTGAACTCCTGGCCTCAAGTGATCCACCTGCCTTAGCCTCCCAATGTGCTGAGATTTCAAGTATGAGCTACCACATCCAGCCCCCTTTTGTCTAAATTCTTAAAGGTACTGGTTTAAGGCTGTTTGTCATCCTGTCTCTCTTTAGAGCTTTGCTTTTTTACAGATGCTCCTCATGGCGTATCCCCAACACTGCATATTTGAGGTTTCTCTCTTTTGTCTTGGGTCCCTTTTGCTACAGGTTTGCTAATATTTGGGAATCTGTTGCTCTTCTCTATGGCTCCCTTGTTTTCTACAGAAATAACACTGGCCCTCTATTAATTCCTTCTGTCTTACTTCTTGGTTTCTCTGGAGTTCTTTTTCTAACTTACTGGACACTTGGCTCATTTATTTTCACACATCCTTCTTTTATAACATTGAAAGCTTTAAATTTCCTTCTGTGTATTGCTCTCACTGTATCCCACATATACTGATAAGTAGTATCTCAATTATTTTCTTTTTTTTTGAAATGGAGCCTCACTGTTGCCTAGGCTGAGGTGCAGTGGTATGATCTCAGCTCACTGCATCCTCTACCTCCTAACTCCAAGTGATTCTCTTGCCTCAGTCTCCCGAGTAGCTAGGACTACAGGTGCGCACCACCACACGCAGCTACTTTTTTTTTTTTGAGACAGAGCCTTGCTCTGTCACCCAGGCTGTAGTGCGGTGTCATGATCTCAGCTCACTGCAACCTCTGCCTCCCGGGTTCAAGTGATTCTCCTGCCTTAGTCTCCCAGTAACTGGGATTACAGACATGTGTCACCACACCCAGCTAATTTTTGTATTTTTAGTAGAGACAGGGTTTTACCATGTTTGCCAGGCTGGTCTCAAACTCCTGACCTTGTGATCCACCCACCCTGGCCTCCCAAAATGCTGGGATTACAGGCATGAGCCACCATGCCTGGCCACCAGCTACTTTTAAAAAAATTTTTAGCCAGGGACGGTGGCTCACACCTGTAATCCCAGCACTTTGGGTGGCCGAGGCGAGTGAATCACCTGAGGTCGGGAGTTCGAGACCAGCCCAACCAGCATAGAGAAACCCCGTCTCTACTAAAAATACAAAAAATTAGCCAGGCATGGTGGTGCATGCCTGTAATCCCAGCTACTTGGGAGGCTAAGGCAGCAGAATGGCTTGAACCTGGGAGGCAGAGGTTGCAGTGAGCCGAGATTGCGCCACTGCACTCCAGCCTGGGCAACAAGAGCAAAATTCCATCTCAAAAAAAAATTTTTTTTTTTAGTAAAGACGGGGTTTTCCCATGTTGGCCAGGCTGGTCTCGAACTCCTGCCTCAAGTGATCTACCCATCTTGGCCTCCCAAAGTGCTGGGATTACAGGCATGAGCTACCACACTTGGCCTTAATTCTAAACATTTTCTAATTTCCATTTCTTCCTTGGCTTATGAGTCATTTAGAGATTGTTCTGCTGATTCGTTTGTTGGGCCAGGCATATAGGAGGCAGTGAATAATGAAACGACTACTATTATTATCATCGCCCAATTGCTCACCAGAGAGTAAAGGCTTACTTCTGCTCTCTCCATCTGTTTTCCTAGAGACAGAGGCAACCAGGTCTCATCTTGAACCCCAAAGTGCACCGAGAAGAGCTGAGAAACTTGGTAATGTCTGCCGAGGCTTAGGAAGTTCTGGTATCAGGAATTCACAAGGGCCTGCCCAAAGCAACTTTGTATCATATGACTTTGACCTAGTAAGAGCCCTCCCATCAATCTAACTTAAGGCAATAACCTAACAGAAAAAAAAGGTACATACATGGAGGCCAGGTGTGGTGGCTCATGCCTGTAATCCCAGAACTTTGGGAGACCAAGGTGGGCATATCACTTGAGGTCAGGAGTTTGAGACCAGTCTGTCCTCTGTCACCCAAGCTGGAGTGCAGTGATGTGATCTCTGCTCATTGCAACCTCCGCCTGCTCGGTTGAAGCAAGTCTCCTGTTTCAGGTCCCGAGTAGATGGGAGTATAGGCGCACGCCACCATGCCTGGTTAATTTTTGTATTTTTAGTAGAGATAGGGTTTTGCCATGTTGGTCAGGCTGCTCTTGAACTCCTGACCTCAGGTGATCCACCCACCTCGGCCTCCCAAAGTGCTGGAATTACAGGTGTGAGCCACTGTGCCCAACCCCGTCTCTACTAAAATTACAGAAATTAGCTCAGCGTGGTGGTACGTGCCTGTAATCCCAGCTACTTGGGAGGCTGAGGCAGGATATTTGCTTGAACCTGGGAGGTGTAGGTTGCCGTGCGCTAAGACTGTGCCACTGCACTCCAGCCTAGGCAACGAGTGAGACCCTGTCTCAAAAAAAAAAAAAAGACACATACATTCAGATAAATGAACATTATTCCGTTAATTATCCCCAAGAGGAAACAACCTAGAGATCACCATGAGTTTTACACACTGCTATAATTTTCATAACCATTGTTTTGATGGCTACAAAATATTGCATTAAGTATACCATATATAACTTATATGACTTAATAAGTACCTTGAACACACAGCACTTAGCACAATGAGCATACATAAAATGCTCAGTAAATGTCAGCACCTACTATTACTCTCATGTTGCAGAGGAGAGAATAGCTGCTTTCCTCCCTTATCATGGGACCATGAGGCATCGTTTCCAATGTTTTTGGGAAACATATTAAACTGTTTATATATATATATATAATATATATAAAAATATATACATATAAATATATATGTGTGTGTGTCTATATATTTATATACATATATAGACACACACACATACATATAAATATATAAATATATATTTTAAAGACGATGTCTCACTATGTTGTCCAGGCTGGTCTCAAACTCCTGGGCTCAAATGATCCTCCTGCCTTGCCTTCCAAAGCGCTGGGATTACAGATGTGAGCCACCATACCTGGCCCTTTAAACTGTGTATTCTGCATATATACATACACTCTAGGGTAAACTCCAAGAAATGGAATTTTTGGGTAATGGATGTGTGTCTTTTAAAATAACGTTAGTTTTATAATAAAAGTAACTCATATCCTATTGTTTCCAGCGTCTCTTCTGGCAAACAGAATTGTCTATCTGCATATGCCTTCCAAGGCACTTGGGTAGGAATGGAAGCCTCAAGCTAGGCTTCAGTAGCCTCCAGGTCCCAGCCAGGGTAAGAAGGGGTTTTCCTGGGTCATGAGTTCCTCTGCCCCTTTCAACTCCAAGAGAAGGAGCACTGACACATCAGTCTCCACCTCTGAAAAATTGGGACACACCCTACATCGTAAAGATTAAACAGGATAATACATGAGAGTACTGCCAGCCAGAGAAGGGTGAGAACAGGGAGTGGCACGTAAACCTTACATGTATCTTGCCCTTGACGAAGGTGGTGATATCTTCCTCACTGTCAAAGATGGACAGTGTCTGGAGCAAGTTATTTTCCAGCCATTCCCAGTGCTGTGTGATCTCTTTGCGTGAAGAACCTAGAAGAGGTTTGGTGAAGTAAAAGAAAAATCATAAATTCACTAGGCCTTAAACACAAATTCAAAGAAGCGAGATGAAAGTGGGCAATCTAATCTGCTAAATCATAGCGACTAAAATCTTCAAGCTGCTTAGTCTTTTCCCTCTTAAGCTTATGAATATGTGTATAACCAAAGTAACAAATAGTCCTGGCAAAAAACAAAAAATGAAAACGTCCAGGCAGAATCACAGTGATGTGGGAGAGAACATTTCCACCTGTCCCTGAAGCCAACAGTGAGAGTCACTGTTTCCTGTGTGTACTAGAAATAGTCTGTGCGTCTGAAAGTTTACTTATACTTTTCCTCATGTTGAAAGAACTTAATTAATGTGGTCTTCGCTATGCATGTGTTAATCAGACACAGTCACACTTTATATAAATGAGTCCAGCTCTTTCCTGAGAATCCAGGTGTCCACAGATAGCAGCCGGAGCTTCCTACAAGAATCCAGGCCCCTGGCCCCCTAGACTCCTGCTGGGCAGGTGAGTAGCTACTGTCCCTCTCTTCAGTTTCTCCTGGCCACCCTCTTCCCTAGTGTCTGCCCCACCTAGGAGGGAGGGGGTCCCTGTACTCCACAGGCCCAGTGGAAATAAAAAAATGTAGAGAAAGTCTGGGTGCCATGGCTGATGCCTGTAATCCCAGCACTTTGGGAGGCAGGAGTTCGAGACCAGCATGGGCAGCATGGCGAAACCAAAAATACAAAAAATTAGCTGGGTGTGGTGGCGTGTGCCTATGGTCCCAGCTACTCAGGATGCTGAGGTAGGACTGCTTGATCCTGCGAGGCAGAGGCTCAGTGCAGCCTGAGTGAGAAAGTGAGACCCCATCTCAAAAAAAACAGAACACACAAAACAAAAATGTAGAGATGGCAGCATGATGCCACTTCCAAAGGGTAGAAGAACTGTTTGCACTCATCAAGGAATTGGGGAAGAAGCCACAGGGGAAGAGCGAAGGGATGAGAGATCTCTGCCTGGCCTGGCTCCCCCTACCCCCAGCACACCTGTTTCTGGGGTTTGCCTGTGCTGAATGAACACAAGGATGAGGAGTGAATGACACCCTGAATCCTTCTCAGCTGTCCAAGGGTGGGATAGGAGGCCCACCCACCAGGCATGCAGAGAGCCTTGGCCAAGACACGAGTCCAGTGTGACTGTGAACCAGATGTTTCTGCTGGGGTGCCTTCCCCTGGCCACCCTCCTTCCCTACCTGACCATGCTCTTCTGCCAGCTAGAGATAGCTCCAACCCTCCCTGTCACCTACTCCAGCCCATGGCACCTGCTTATAGCTGTGTCACAGCCTGGCTGTTCTGCTTGGGGCTGATTTGTTTGCTTTGTCAAATCTCCTCAAGCAGACCCTGCCCTAAGAAGCAAGGCCACAGGCCAGATCCTCCCCTGATGGGCCTCGGGGGAGGATGCCCATGGGAAAATGATTGTACCCAGAATCACACAGCTTGCAGTGAGTCACAAAAGGCCCCAGAATTACTCCTGGAAACCCCTTACGTCATCCGTAATTTACTTTTTTTTTTTCATTTTTCTTTGCATTTCTATAATAGCCTCCTTTCCCTGATGCACAGAGGACAAGGCCTAGTTGGTAAGAAGAGATTTCTTTTTCGGTCTCTTTGCCAGGAACCCACAGTTGAATCTGGAAGTCAGATTTACATGTGGTACAAATCTACTGTATCATTTTCTTTTACACATACATTCCTAGAAAACTAAAACAGAAGAAATCTTCTCTCTGTCTGTGTAGATGTGTCAGCACTTTCATCAAAAATATTGGCCGGGCGCGGTGGGTCACACCTGTAATCCCAACACTTTGGGAGGCCTAGGTGGGCAGATCACGAGGTCAGAAGATTGAGACCATCCTGGCCAACATGGTGAAACCCCGTCTGTACTAAAAATACAAAAATTAGCTGGGAATGGTGGCGCATGCCTGTATCTCAGCTACTTGGGAGGCTGAGGCACGAGAATCGCTTGAACCAGGGAGCTAGAGGTTGTAGTGAGCCGAGATCATGAAACTGCACTCCAGCCTGGCAACAGAACAAGACTTTATCTTAAAAAAAATATATATATATATTTACAGGCCAGTCACAGTGGCTCACTCTTCTAATCCCAGCACTCTGGGAGGCTGAGGCAGGGGTATCACTTGAGCCCAGGAGTTTGAGACCAGCCTGGGCAACAGGGCTGTCTCTATGAAAAATAGAGAAAATTAGTCAGGCACGGTTGTGTGGGCCTGTAGTCTCAGCTAATCAGGAGGCTGAGGTGGGAGGATTGCTTCAGCCAGGGAGCTGCAGTGAGCTGTGACTGCACCATAGCACTCCAGCCTGGGCAAGAGAAAGAGACTGTCTCAAAAACAATTTTTGTTATTAAACATATGTGCACTAAAAAATATTAGTTATAAGTAACTCAATCTTCATTTAATACTAAGAAAACGAACTACTCAATCTCTATGCTAGGTATTGGGAATAAAAATAATAGCTAATTAGAGTATTAAATGCTATTTCTGTTTTCAGAGTTTTCCATGGATTATCTTATTTCATTCTCAGAACACAGTGGAGACAGGTACCATTATTTTCATTTTACCAGATGAAGCTGAGACACAGAGAAGTGAAATAAGTTACCCAAGGTCACACAGCTGGGAAGTGATCAAACCAGAATCCTAACCCTGGCTGCCTGGCTGTAGAGCCTGCCCTCACCCTCGGGAACTCCCAGCCTCATAGGCTTTCGTGTAAAAGAGTACGCAGACATATCAAGTCCAGAGGAGTAAGAAGGAAGAATGGGTCTGTGGAGTCTGGGCAGTTCTCAGTAGAGTGGGAAGGAAGGTTAGCTGGCGTGGTGGACACTACGCATAGCAGCCAGGAGGGGTGTGGCTCCTCCAGGCCCTGCAACTGTGTAGTCCGGCTGAAGGTCAGGCTGTGAGCTGGGAAGAGGAAGCCAGAAATGGAGGCAGGCAGACCCCCAGCATTCTTCAAACACCAGGCTCAAGGGGCAGGATTCACTGGGCAGGTGCTGGCGGGGCCATGTCTGGTTTTGGTGAGCTGCTTCTAGCCTGGCTTGCAGAAAAGGGAGGTGCAGCCAGGGCCAGTACAGGGCTTTGGACCTGGCAGGAGGGGTGTGACACGGGGCTGTGTACGCAGGCTCCGCAGTGTGGCCGTGGCTGGCTCCTCCAGAGCCCCAGGCCCACTGTAATTAAAAGGATTCCCAATCTGCCCCTCGAACTTTTCTCTCCCCCAAGGAGGGGCAGCTGTTACTGCCAGAGATGGAAATCTCAGGGGCCCATGTTAAAGTAGCTCCTCTCCTCATCAGCACACACCAACCTCCTGGCCGGCTCAGAAATGGGCCCCTCCCCATAGGAAGCCCCCTCCTCTGGCAGGCAAACTCTTGCTGCCCCCAAGGCTGACTCAGGCTCTGGAATGGGAGACCTGGGGTCTAACTGGACTTCCCCGCTTGGCCTTGGGCAAACTCCTCTTCCTAACTCTTAGAGTTATTCAGTCCTGCAAGGGAGAAGGGCACTGCTGGTCAGGATGCCCATGCAGAACGTCTACCTGGGAGTGGGGCTGTTCCTGGGGCACGACCTGCCCTGTGCTTTTACTTCCTTGACCCTTCCCCTCCTGATGCTGGAGTCTAGCCATGAGGTTGACAAACTTTTGAGTATCATCATCCCAGGCCTTCAAGGGAAACCACTATCCTGGAGAACAACGGCATTATAGCTTCTGCTTCAGAGAGGTACTGAGAGGGTCCAAACTACTCTGTGACTTTGAGCAGGTTACCAACCCCTCCGGGCCAGAGTTTCTTCACCTTCAACACAGAGAAGACAGAAGTACTTATGCCTTCTGGAGCTGCCAGGTGGTTCAGGCAAGTGGCTGGCACACAGGAAGCACTGTCTGAGTGTCAGCTAGAACTGTCATTTTCTCAGAGCAAACTCAGCCCAGCAGGTACCTGCTGAAAGAGGACTTTCCTCCGCACTCCTAGAAGGGTGGGTGCACTTCCACCTAGGAGGACAACTACAGCAGATTCTCATTATTCAGGTGGTTAGATTCTGTAAAATGACTGTGAACACTGTGTTAGTGAATCCTGAAGCAGTACCCTAGGATAATACAGGGTTAGGTTTCTCGAGCCTCTAATCACACTTTTGTCAACCGATGGATACTTAACTATTTTACATGTGTTTCTGTTTAAAGATGCCTTATTTAATACATATCACTGGCAGAGCATGGTGGCTCATGCCTGTAATCCCAGCACTTTGGGAGGCCAAGGGAGGCAGATCACGAGGTCAAGAGAGGGAGACCATCCTGGTCAACATGGTGATACCCTAGAAACCCTGTCTCTACTAAAAATACAAAAATTAGCTGGGTGTGGTGGAGCACACCTGTAGTCCTAGCTACTCAGGAGGCTGAGGCAGGAGAATCACTTGAACCCAGGAGGCACAGTTTGCAGTGAGCCGAGATTGCGCCACTGCACAGCCTGGCAACAGAGCGAGACTCTGTCTCAAAAAAAAAAAAATACGTATTACTGATTTACTGGCACTGAGCTCATGGCCAGCAGCACTATCACTCACGCCTGAACAAAGCTGCTTTAAAGCATGGATCTCCTTCACAAGGCACAAACTAGCCTTCTTGCTCTTAGAAACAATAGCACTTTGGCACTATGCTCAGGAGCCATTTTAAGCAGCCAAGTAACCAGCAACAAACACAAACATGGCACTGATGAGACCACGAACAGGACACGTGTGTGCAGCAGGAGAGCTGGATCAAGAAGGCAGAGCGTCACTCTGTTCCACCTCAGCTGGGGACATGGGCAGCAGGTGACTCAAATTTTTCACTGCTTTGAACATGCATATGTTAATGAATGTCTCCAAATGACCACAAAATTGCTGGAAGTATTGATTTGGGGATTGCAAATAAATTTCACTGAGTAGGCCAATTTGCAAATATGGAATCTTTGAAAGAGGCTGACTATATCTACCTTGAGAAAAGGTGGCATGAGAATGTGTACATTGGCTAGCCCCAAGCCTGTGCCCCCAGAGGTACATGGGACTGTCCTTTCTTACCCTGTCCCCATGACCAGTGGAGCTGCCTTCCCAAGCTGGAAGTGAAGACTCCTCTACTTCCCTCTTGTTGGCCTGGCCTGTGCTGCTGGCAGGGAACTCCACCTAGGCATGTGGGCTACACACCCCTCCCTCTTGGCAACGGCCCTTCCAGGGCAGACCCTGTCCAGTACCCCTCACAACTAAGGGCACCTACCACAGGCCACTGTCCAGTAGATCTGGGAGTCCTGGGTCTGATGTAGAATGCGGTAAGGGGCCACACGGGCACTGGAGTCCAGAACCACGTCCAGGGTGCCCACGAGAAGACCTGGAAACAGGGCAGAGAGACATGGAGGGTAAGAGGAGGGGGCAGACTGAGGCCCCTAAAGGCTGAGTCTGGCCGGAGGCAGACAGGATGGTGATACTACCCAAAGGGTCCAGCCCAACGAGGGAAACGTCCTAAATGACCCCCACAGTCAAAGGCCTTCAGCCAGCATCTGATCCTAATCAAAAAAATCCCCTTCTACTTCCTCCTGGAAGTATTTACTTCTCCTGGCTCAGAAACACTTGCAAGTAGAAGCAGATGCAAATTTCATTGGGTCAGAGCTTAAACTTAAATTTAAGGGGTCAAAGCTTAAATTCTGGGAAGCCCTCTTTAAGTATACAAAATTAGACTTAGAAAACAAGTATTGCTTTAGAATGCAAAAGTACAGAGTTACACATTAAAGCTAAAAAAGAACAATACCACAAATATCATAAAATCTAGAAAAACAACACACTGTTTTCTTAGCTGCCAGACACATCTCCTGAAATCTGTCTTCCCAGACATTTCTGGTAATGTACTCATCGCTTCTTCACAGGACAATGATTCTGCAACATTATTTTCCATATCAAGAACAGAAAGATAACGTCTTTTCTTTGTCACAACTCACTGATTTTTATTACAAACAATCCAAGGAAGTTTCTTTTAGTCTCAAAAATCACAACTGAAGATGTAAATTTTTAGAATTGTCAAATTTAGGAAAATATTGATAGTTTTTTCATTTCTGAACTGAAACATTTTAGGGCAGTTCAAGTTTTTCTTCTCATCACATATACTTATTTGATAGATGACACACATTAACCAGTTTGTGGTAATGCTCTCTTTGTTAGTGTCACCATTTTATGACAAATCAACAAAAAATATATAGCTTTTACCATTGTTTGATTCACTCCTTTTCACCAATTGAATTATCAAGCCATCTAAAAACCTGTTTATTGTTTTTATTTGAAATTTTTTCTTCCTTTTAATGAAGTGCTGCTTTTGGAATGATCTGAAAATATTTTGTTGCCATTTTTCCTGTTGATATCAGAACAATTTTTATTGATATTATTCAACTTTAACACTTTTGTTTCATAGTCCATTAATATTTTTGACACAGAATCTTGCTCTGTCGCCCAAGCTAGAGTGCAATAGCACCATCTCGGCTCACTGCAACCTCGACTTCCTGGGTTCAAGCAATTCTTGTGTCTCAGCCTCCTGAGTAGCTGGGATTACGGGAGGGTGACACCATGCCCGTCTAATTTTTGTATTTTTAGTAGAGATGGGGTTTTGCCATGTTGGCCAAGCTGGATATTCAGATTCTTTAATGAAAAATCTAGGTTGGCATTTTGTTTTTGAGACAGAGGAGTCTCGCTCTGTCGCCCAGGCTGGAGTGCAATGGTGCGATCTCGGCTCACTGCAACTTCCTCCTCCCAAGTTCAAGCAATTCTCCTGCCTCAGCCTCCCGAGTAGCTGGGATTACAGGCGTGTGTCACCACAACCAGCTAATTTTTGTATTTTTTTTTTAGTAGAGTCAGGGTTTCACTATGTTGGCCAGGCTGGTCTTCAACTCCTCACCTCAGGTGATGCACCCACCTCGGCCTACCAAAGTGCTGGGATTACAGGCTTGAGCCACCGATCCCGGCCGGTTGGCATGTTTTTAATAGATGGCTTGAATGAAACCACATCACTGTCTACTCTTCATTAAGGACAGTACTCAGGAGGCCACAATGCCCATGATGGCACAAGGAAGGCCCTGTCAGAGGCCACAGCAAGACACACCAAACCTGGTAGTGGGAAGGGGTTCAATGTTTCCCTGGGGGTACCCTGGGAGCTCGATCCCGGGGGACACGGAGAGTGAGGTGGAAAGAAGAAGAGCCTGCAGGAAGGAGGTGTACAGAGGCCGGGCTGCACCTGCACCTGCCATCTAATGAGATGACCCACATAAGCCTGCCAAGCACAGCACACGCGCTGCAAGCACACTAGCGAATCTGACATACTGGCACTCTGGCGGAAGAAAAGGGGCCGGTTCCTTGCTTTTTTCAATGGGCTTGCAGTAGCTTCGAGGTTGGCCACAGGGGCTGCCGTCTAACTCCCACTGAACAGCTGGGTCCAGGAGGCAGGTCCAGCACAGGAGCCCGAGATCTTTGAGGCCCACTGGGAGGGAGCCCGAAGCTGAAGGGAAAACAGTATTCCTAGGACCAGAACAGTCTTTTCCACATATAGAAGTGTGGCCCAGGAGAAGCCTCTGTCTGCCTCTGGCAGGACTGTATTAGCTGCTAACACTGAAAATCAGGACCATTCAAGAAAATGTTCTGGATAAAATGGAAGACCTGGCAACATTGAGACCTCATTCCTGTAGGGCAACAATCGGTGTCCCGAAGAGCACAGGAACTGAGCCTGAGCCAGCCGGGCCCCTGCAGTCCCGGGCGAGGCCCTGGAGCATGAGGGGTCCGGGAGGACACCTGCGGAGGGAGTGGCCTGTGGGCCTCCCCTGGATTCCACAGGCCGCACACTCCAAGGGTGCCTGTCAAGCCTTATCCTATGTGGTGGTGGCGCCCAGGCCCACAAAGGGACACCTTGGCGAGCTCACAGGAACACCCTGTGCTGCTACCCAAAGCCTTGGGTGGGCAGCTCTGGGAGCACCCAGGAGGAGGAAAGGTCAGGGAAGAGAAGCTGGGGGAATGGGAGTGCGGCCAGCCCCAGGGACCTCTGATCTTGCTAAAAGGGCAATACTTTGGTGCGGTGGGAATGAAGAAGCGGCAAAAGAAAACGTATGCTGGTGTCACCTGGCCCCTTAGATGAACCTGGGGAAACTGAGGTGGAGGATGAGGACTGGGCGGTCTCCCTAACTTTCAGCGGTGAAATCCCGGGAACCTGCAGGGCCCCCGGAGTTCGCGGGCGCCGAATCTGGGCAGAGGCCGTCACCCCGCGCCGACCTGAGGAGAGCCCGCCGAGAGCGCAGTCGCCTACCACGAGCCCCTGGCTTCTCCGCCCCGGCCCCTCCGCGCCCGGCTCCCGGGTCCTCGCCTCGCGCCCCCGCGGCGACGCGCCGAGGCCGGGCCTGAACTGGACCCGCCCGCCCCAGCCCCGCCGCGGCTCCCACAGGCCCGGCCGCCCGCGCGCCTCTCACCCGTGAGGCCGCCGCCCTTGCCGTGGCCCCGGCGTCGCTGCAGCACAAAGAAGGGGTTGGCCCGCTCCGTCACCCACAGCGCGTTGGCCACCAGCACCTCCTCCGGGCTCAGCCACATCGCGGGGCTGCTCGCACCGGGCCGAGGCCCGCGAGGCGGAAGCGCCCGCAGCCGTCGGCGTCCTGGAGCTAAGCGTGCAAAGCGGGCCGGGGCGGGGCCCGGCGGGCGGCGCCCCCTGGCGGGCGTTTGGCGCTCACGCATGCGGCCTGCCCCACGCGCCGCCCCCTCCGCCCCGGCCTCGGGCGCGCGCCAGCCTGGCCTCCGAGAGCGGCCCAGCCCTGGCCTCCGGCCTAGGCCCAGAACGGAACGACGTAGTCCGCAGACCGGGGAGCCGCTGTGCAGAGCAGGGCTTCTGGCGTTTTGAAAGCTGTGCAATGTGAGAGAAAGATATAAAGAAGCAGAGTTTGGCTGCTTTTGGCTGGTTGTGGGTGCAACCCGGGGCATGTTAGCATTGCAAAGAGCGCCTGGGAAAGTGTTTGCAGTTCCTCCTAATTCTCAGAATTATTATTATTATTATTTTTTGAGACAGAATCTTGCTCTGTTGCCCAGGCTGGAGTGCGGTGGCCGGATCTCGGCTCACTGCAACCTCTGCCTCCCGGGTTCAAGTGATTCTCCTGCCTCAGCCTCCCGAGTAGCTGGGATTACAGGCCTCCGCCACCATGCCTGGCTAATTTTTTGTATTTTTAGTAGAGACGGGGGTTTCACCATGTTGACCAGGCTGGTCTCGAACCCCTGATATCAGGTGATCCTCCCACCTTGGCCTCCCAAAGTGCTGGGATTACAGTCATGAACCATCATGCCTGGCCAGTTCTCAGAATTCTGACACTGAGGCCAGAGACTAGAAGAATCTTCCAGCGCAGGACAGGTGCCAGGAAGCCCTGAGATGGGCTGCATCCTTGGAAACCAGTGCAGCCCCTCTTGTGACAGACAGGTCATGGAGGCTGGCCGGCCCTGAGGATGGGGTCAGGGCTGTCCCTGGAGCCAGTGGCAGCTTCTGTGCAAGCGTGAGACAGTGAATGCCGGTCCCTGGTCTCCCAGTGCTGACCTGCAAGGGTAGCACCACTCCACACATGACCTTCTGCGTGAAGGGGCTGTCAACTCCACCTGGGACAACAGGCCTGGATGCATGCTGTCTTGGGTCGACTGGAGTGTGGGGTCACCCTGCTGGCTGGAGTCCCCACCAGGACAGAGGGAAGGGGGCAGTTAGAACCATCCTTGGAGCTGGACCTGGCTTCCAGGTGGGTTTTTTGTCTGGCACTCAAGAATCTTGGTGTCATGGATGTAGGTCCATGCAGTTGATACCCAGAGTGATCTGCAGTCTTCTGCAATGTTACTGGATATAGGAATCAGCTTTCAAGATGCAGAGGTGAGCTTTCTTCAACACCTTGGAAGCTTGAACTAAGATAGTCATTGTGCTCTCTAGAGGGAAAGAATTTGGAAGAACTGCACTTTTTAACACCCTGAGAGGAGGTGAAGAGTTGTCTTGTTCCTTCATTCCAGTGGCTCTCAAACTTGGGCATACATTAGGATCACCTGAAAGGCTGATTCAAACAGGCTGCTATAATCCCAGCCACTTGGGAGGCTGAGGTGGGAGGATCACTTGAGGTCAGGAGTTCAAAACCAGCTAGGGCAAGACTCCATTTCAAACAAAACAAAACTACACAAGTTGCTGCCCCCAACCCCCCAGGGTGTTTGCATTCCTAACTCGTTCCTAGGTGATGTCGATGCTGCTGACCTGGAGACCACTCCTCGAGAATGATCTTTTTTTATAAGAAGAAAAAGAACAAACATTTATTGAGCACTTAGTATGTGCATGCTAAGCTTACTTCTTTTTGATTTTCTGAGATATAATTCACATTCCATAACATTCACTCTTTTAAAGTGCAAAATTTAGTGGTTTTAGTATATTCACTAGGCTGGGCATCCATCATCACTAATTCCAGAACATTTTTATCAACGCTGCCATTCCCCACTTCCCCACCTGCCCCTGGCTTTGCCCCAGCAACCATCAATCTATTTTGACTCTGTACATTTTTCCCATTCTACACATTTCTTCATATAAATGGAATCATACAAAAATGTCTTTCTTTCACTTCCCATAATATGTTCGAGGTTCATCCATGTTGTAGTATGTATTGATACTCCATTCCTTCTTATGGTTGGATAATACCCCATGGTATGGATATACCACATTTTGTTTATTTTCTGTTGATGGACATTTGGATTGTTTTCCCTTCTTATTACAATGTTGCCATGAACATTTGTGTACAAGTCTTTGTGTGAATGTTTTTAATTCTCTTGGGCATATATCGAGGAGTGGTATTGTTGGGTCATGTGGTACAGCTATGTTTAACTTTTTAAGCAATGACCAAACTGCTCTCCAAAGCAGCTGTACTACTCCACGTGCCCACCAGCAGTGTATAAGAGTTCTAGTTTTTCCAATTCTCCTCAACAATTGTTATTGTCTTTCTTTTTCATGATGGCCATTTCTAGAGGGTGGGAAGTGGTATCTCACTGTGGTTTGGATTTCCATTTCCCTGATAACTAATGATGTTGAGCATCTTTTCATGTGCTTTTTGGTTATTTGTATATTTTACTTGGAGAAATGTCAATTTATATCCTTTGCCCATTTTTTAAAAAAATTTATATCCTTTGCCCATTTAAAAAAATTGTTTTTACTTTATTACTTATTCTCGCTGGAGTGCCGTGGTGCCATCTCGGCTCACTGCAGCCTCTGCCTCTGCCTCTGCCTCCTGAGTTCAAGAAATTCTCCTGCCTCAGCCGCCTGAGTAGCTCGGATTACAGGTGCGCACCACCATGCCTAATTTTTGTATTTTTAGTAGAGAAGAGGTTTCATCATGTTGGCCAGGCTGGTCTCGAACTCCTGACCTCAGATGATCCACCTGCCTTGGCCTCCCAAAGTGCTGGGATTACAGGCGTGAACTACCACGCCCAGCCCCTTTGCCCATTTTTAAGTTGGGTTGTCTTTTTATTGTTGAGTTGTAAGCATTCTTTATATATTCTGGATACTAGACTGTTACTGGATATGACATTAAGCCTACTTCTTAAATTATTTTAAGTACAATCCCCACACGTCAACCCTATGAGGTAGGTATTTTTTGATCCCTATTTTACAGATGATAAACCTGAAATCCGGACAGATGAGATGATTTGCCAAGTTCACACTATGATGTGCGTGGCAAGGTGGCTCTCCTGTGCAGACCGTTCTGGCTCCAGCTCTTTTCTACATGTGTGGGACATGTGCTGCCTTTGCCCCCAGCGTCCACTTCTGCTGTCTGCAGAGTCGTTCGTGATTCTGCAATGGAAACCGTACCTCAGAACACTCAGCTCCTGTCTGTCCGGTGAAGGTGCATGGACTCCTGGGCTGTGGAAGTGGAGCCCATGCCAGCTGAGTCTATCAGGGCATTCTGTCTGTGATCACAGGGGCTGGCTGGTGATGGCCACATGCCTCCAACCAAGCCAGTTGGGCCAGGGAAATACCGTTCTGACCTGGGCCATCTCCTGGGGAAGTGGACTGGCTCTTGTGCTGATGGGGTTTCTGCCACCCTGAGCCTGGGAATGGGGTTCCCTTGAAGGAAGCAAAGTTGGCATGTGTCTTGGTGTCAGCAATTGAGGGTCAAATCACAGCAAGCCTGACATAGGCACCTCTGGGCATTTTGGCTTTTGGGAACCATTACATTCCCCTTTTGTGTTAGCCAGTTTTGGTTGGGTTTTCTGTCATCTGTAACCAAGAGAGTCCTCAGTGATACACGTTACCACCAACAATACTCCATGTGATCAAATCAGCTTTTTCAATAGGTTTTTATTGAAATGGTTATATTAGCAAATTCTGCACATACAGGTGCACACTGTTGGCATATAGGTATATACCATACAATTTCACTACTTGATTATACTTACACCAACCATGCAGACCTAGGAGTTGTGCTGCCCAGAACATTCCAAAGGGTTGATGAGAGCTGATTGTCAAGAACGAGCTCACACTCTACTTGTAGGTGTTTGCGTTCCAGACGAGAAAACTCTCCCTACAGGGAGGCCCAAAACTGAGCTAATCATGTTTTGCTTCTTGAATATTTACTGTTCTTTCTGGCACAAGCAATCTAATGGTGAATTAAAATTCAAGTGCATAGTTTTCTTTCATTTGCCACATTTAGGTATATCCCAAGCCTTCCCACCCCACATTACCTGTGCTATAGTTAGAAAAATAGTTTTGTATGCCATATTCTGAGAGGCTGTGCATAGTGAGCAGGAACCTGGAGTAAGGTGGGCTCTTTGAATGACCCAAATATGAAAGGGGCAACTTTAATATTTTATGAGTATAAAAGCTACTGAGGGTTCAAAACAATTGTGACATACGTGGCTTAGGGCTTGCACCAGCTCCTTCTTCTGTACAGGAACAGGATGCTTCTATCAGGTGAGAATGTTCTCCATACCCCAAATATTTTCTAGCTTGGAGCCTTTTCCTGTCTTTGTAATCATACTGGACAAGTTTTTTGTTGTTGTTGTTAGAGTTATTGCCTCTCTGCAGTAGATCCTGCCTCCAATTCTCAGCTTAAGATACCAGATTCTGGCCCCAAGCCCCAGTCAGGAGATTCCCTTTCTCCAGCTGGCTCAGCAAACCAGGCCTAGGCCGCCTGGAGAAGCACCCTCTCTGTTCTCTCCAGGATGGCATACATCATCTCAGATTGGGCACTCAGCAAAGGTGCTGGGACCTGGAACTGGGCCATACCTCCTGGCCTAGTCCACAGAGCACAGTTGGCAATCCACAGCCCTTCTGCTATAAGAGTGCTTACTCGCCTGAAGGAAGAGAAATGGCAGGGATGTTATATTCCACCTAACCACCTCCCCCGACTGTTTCTTTACAAACATCTTGGTTCAGTACCTCCCAGTCATTGGAGACGTCCTTTAATATCACATAGTATAAATATACTTGCACTTAATTGGAGATAAAGGGTGTTCCAAAAGCAAATTTGAATTTACTTTGTGTTGGGTTAAATTTGTAAACCACAACTCAGAACCATTGTCTATGATGCTCCACAGATATTAGTGGCTGTAGAGAGAGGTGGCTAGGGAAGGTGACGATCCGAGGATGCATGGGGGACTGAGGAGGCCAAGTCAGCCTGGACAGGTGACCATGTTCCGCAGGGAGCTGGGTGGCCTGAGAGGAGAGCAGAGGGGCCTGGAGCCTCCGCCTTGACTGAGAGAAGCCTGTTCACCACATGCACCTTGAGTTCCCACAGGACAATGCATGTGCGCTAGGCGAGGTACCACCCTCAGCTTGGGACAGGAGCCTTGGCAGCGTCTGGCCACTAGCGCTGTTTTCCCAGGGCTGGCTGGGCCACCTAAAGCTTTTGTGGTGTGTGCACAAGGGAGGAAGAGTCAACAGGAGGAAATCCACAGCCCAGGCAGAGGTCTGAGCTGGCCAGCAGCACTTAACTCCTTCTGAAAGCTTAAAACTCAAGTTGCAGGACGTTGAAAGGTTTATTTATTTTTTTCTTTTCCATAAAGGATCTTCCTTCTTCCCCCAAGTTAGAGTGAAGAAAACAGAAAAAAATACCTTGAGCCTAGAGTGGAAAAAGAAAGAAAACCTCAGATGAGTCCAGGTGACGACTAGGCAGCCCCCTGCAGGGTCTTTGTGAGACCGTGGGAGCCAAGACTTGGGCATAGGAACATCACCCTTTCAGCAGCCAAGGCGGATGGCACCTTCCCCTCCACAGTCACTGGAGGCTGTGGGGCCACAGCCGTGGAGAACGCAGGCAGCTGGAGACCCTCTCGGCCTCTCTTCTTCAAAGCTCAGTTTGTTGGGATCTTCCAGGAAACCCACAAAAAAGAGGGTGAACCTTTAGCCATACCCCAGAGGTGCTTCATGGCTACAGGGAGCCTCCTGCTCCCCCAACCAAGCCCCCACAGCCAGGCCTCAGGGGCCAATGTGACCTGGAAACTCGGAGCCTCCATGAGGCACAGGGCCAGCCAGTCCCATGACTTGCAAGGGGAATGTTCCTCCGAGGTGCAGATTTGGAGGCTCACGCTTTGCTTTCCTTGAAGTTGCCTCGGACAATAAGGAAGAGAATTCGAAGAAGCAGACACAGGCACCTTCTCCCTGCCTGCCTTCTTCCTGTGTTTTTTCTGATGCTACAATACTTCAAACACATAAGGGCTTCTCCCAGTCCTTCTGCAAGACTCTTCACCACAGCCAAGGATGCTGTGTGAATATTACAACCAACAGCATTTCCTAATGGGCCAAAAGGAGGGTGTGTCGAAGCTTTGCAATGCTTCACCAACAAGGCCAAAATACAAGACAGAACTCCATGCCCCTCGTGTGTAACATCTGCCCTAACCGGACCTGGGAGGGGAAGGCACCTATTTTAAGCTGTGGGTGTCACCCTGCGATGAGGATCCCTTACTCATCTCCCCCACACTCCCTTACAGTGTGAGCCAGTGCTGAGTTTAGTCACATTAAACTCTGCTTCTGGGTGACACTGAACACAGGAGAGGAAGTGACAGCTAGTTGGACTGCCTTTCTTGAAGAAGGAAATAATTTTCAATTGCTTTTCTAAATCAGTTGCCTTCAGTAGCTCCTTCTCTCCACACCTTAAATGTTAGGGCCTTACCCAAGCCCCATCCTCATGTCACTGGGGGGTGCCAGCCCCACTCTGGCTTCCACCTCCATCTGAACTCAGGGACACCTCTCCTGGCCAGCCCCTCTTGGGAGATTCTGCCTCCATCAAGTGTGAGTGCGTGCATACCTGTGGGGGTTTGTTGGGGGAGGGAGGAGGAAGGAAGAGATTTGGGTGCCATAGATATTGTGATTACATGGAGGTATTCAGCAGGACAAGATGGCATGTCTTCTTAAAACACAGCTTCTGACTGGGTGTGGTGGCTCATGCCTATAATCCCAGCACTTTGAGAGGCTGAGGTGGGCAGATCACTGGAGCCTAGGAGTTTGAGGCTAGCCTGGGCAACATGGAGAAACTCTGTCTTTAAAACAATTAAAAATTAAGCCAGGTTTGGTGTCACACACCTGTAGTCCCAGCTACTTGGGAAGCTGAGTCAGGAGAATCCCTTGAACCTGGGAGGCGGAGGTTGCAGTGAGCTGAGATTACACCATTGCACTCCAGCCTGGACAGAGCGAGACTCGTCTCAAAAAAAAAAAAAAAAAAAAAAATTAGCTGGGCATGGTGGTATGCACCTGTAGTCCCAGTTACTCTGGAGGCAGAGGTAGGGGGATCACTTTAGCCTGGGAGGTTGAGGCTGCAGTGAGCTGAGATCACACCACTGCACTCCAGCCTGGGCAACAGAGTGGGACTCTGTCTCTAAAAAAATTAAGAAACATAGAAACACAGCTTCACAGGCATTCTGATGCAGGGGTCTGCACCTTGGCCAGCCCACCCCCCACTGAACCTCCACCTGGGCACCAGGTTTGCACCTCCATGCCCCCTTCCAGAGCCCCTGCCAGCCCAGACCTAAAGTATCCCCACAGGGCTCTCCCTGGGTCCCCCCAACACACACCCAGGCACCAGGACTGGAAGCCCAGGCTTCTGCTTCAATCTCCCTCCTCTTCCACTTGCCATCAGAGCCTGGTGTGAGGTCTGTGAATGCCTCCCCTTTGCCTTGGCCCCTGAGGCAGGACTGGCATCCCAGGCCTCCCCCAACCCCCAGTGTGGTTCCTTTTCTTTCCAAACAGAGACAGGGGTCTGGTCCCCCCTGGCAAGCCTTCCCTGCCCAGGAAGTGCTGCCCTTGCCTCCTGGCCATTGTCCACACCTCCTCTCCACTGTTCCCTCGGGCATCTCTATGGCTGCAATGCCTCCCCCTCCACCTGTGCCCTGGAAGTCCCTCCTCATCCAGATTCACCCTCATATCATTTGCTCTCATACCCTAGTTGGTTGATAATACACTCATTGTATAAAACAGCCAAAATCTCAATGGTCACGGATTCACTCCAACTTCAAGTATGTGTGTTTGGCACAGAGTGAGGGCTTAATAAAAGTCTGCTGACAATATTAACTGTACAATCCCACTCTTTTCCTTCTACATTCTGCTTCACTAAAATCAGTGTTTTTCTTTCATGACATTTATGAGCAGCATCCACTTGTCAAGGAACGACATTGTCACTTGCCAGTGGTTAATGTCAACCACTGACATTAACGTCACCTCCTTGTTTTCCTACAGCAGAGTCAGTGCCTCAATAATAAAGGTTAACAGCAGGAGAATACTTTGATTTTTCTTCAGTTAAAACTAGCTTCAGCTGGGCATGGGGGGGGTGGCCTGAGCCTGTGGTCCCAGCTACTGGGGAGGCTGAGGTGAGAGGATCACTTGAGCCCAGGAGGTCAAGGCTGCAGTGAGCCATGATTGTGCCATTGTACTCCTGCCTGGGTGACGTAGTGAGATCTTGTCTCTAAAAAACTAAAAATGTAAAAAACCAATTTTATTTAGCATGTACCTCAATGAATGGATTGGATATGAGGGTAAACATGAGAAGAGCTTATACAGCCTATAGGAAATGTCAAGTTTGTAAAATTCAGTAATCTCACTTTAAAAAATACTTTTCCAAATATCATCAGACTCACTGGCAGCTGGGGCTGTTGCCACATCAGGGAAGCTGGCAGGTGCCAGACTAGAGGTCTAGGCAGTGCCTCATAGACGTGCCTCTCGGCCAGGCCTGAGGACCACCAGGGGAGCAGGGAGATGGGGCCTATCTGCAAAAGCAAGGCTCATCAGGGTTGTGAGGTGTTTTTAGCTGGGGATAGAGCTTGTCTTCCCAAGAGGTGGGCAGAGGCAGGCAGCCCTGGGCAGACATGCTCACCACCACCAATGACTGAGCTCTGCCTCCTTCAGTGGAAGCTCTGGCTGTCTGGCCTCCCCCTCCTCTCCCCCTGGAATAATGGGAACGGAGGCCTACTATGGGCAGTTCCTCTCCCTTAGGATGTTAAAAATCACCAAACCAGTCGGGCACGGTGGCTCACACGCCTGTAATCTCAACATTCTGGGAGGCTGAAGCAGGCAGATCATGAGGTCAAGAGTTTGAGACCAGCCTGGCCAATATAGTGAAACTCCATCTCTACTAAAAATACAAAAATTAGCAGGGCGTGGTGGCGCACGCCTGTAGTTTCAGCTATTCGGGAGGCTAAGGCAGAAGAATCGCTTGAACCTGGGAGTAGAAGGTTGCAGTGAGCCGAGATTGCGCCACTGCACTCCAGCCTGGGTGACAGAGTGAGACTCCGTCTCAAAAAAAAAAAAAAAAAAAAGAAAAATCACCAAAGCTTAAGCATGTGCATTTCAATAGTCACAACCAACTCCCAGAGGATGTAGCTGGCTGCCCTGGCTCTAGACCTGCTCATCCTGCCACACATGCCCATAGTTCTGCTCACCTGGGCACAGGCCCAGCTCATGGCAGTCCACTGGAGGCAGGGAGGGGGGTGTGGTGTAAATAGCTGACTCCTCAGCCCCTTCCCTGCTTCAAATAGCTCCCCCCTCAACAATGACTGAAGTTATCATACGTTTCCTAATAACTGCTGCTGGTGGCAAGTCTTGCAACAACTGAGACACGCATTCTGTGTACTCCATGACACCTTCAGTGGGCAGAACACTGCTCCCCAAATGCCTCAGGGCAGCACTGCTCGTGTGGAGACGTATGTCCTCACAATGCTTGCCTGACAGGCAGCCCCAGCCACTACCTGCCAGGGTCCCAGCTTAGCACGGATTTTCCCCAGCATAGCAGCTAATAAAGAGGCTTTCATTTGGGATAAAAAAAAAAAATGCCATTCTTGGCTGGGCATGGCGGCTCACACTTGGAATCCTGGAACTTTTGGAGGCTGAGGTGGGGGGTGGATTGCTTGAGCCCAGGAGTTCAAGGCCAGCCTGGGCAACATGGCGAATTCCCATGTCTCTAGAGAAAATACAAACATTAGCTGGGCATGACGAAGTTTGCCTGTGGTTCCAGCTACTCTTGGGCTGAGGCAGGAGGATCACTTGAACCCAGGAGGTGGAGGCTGCAGTGAGCCGAGGTTGTGCCACTGCACTCCAGCCTGGGTGACAGAGTGAGACCCTGTCTCAAAACAAAAACAAAAATCAGAAACCAAAAACCAAACCATCCTCTCTACTTCTGAAGAACAAGATCTTAATGAGAAGGTAGTGTCCCTCCTGACAAAAACAGGACATTCTGTAGCTGAGCCAGAGGACGACCCCGATTTTCCAGAGAAGGGTGTCAAGCTAAGACCCGGAGCACTGTTCTGAGTATACTCCCCTGTAAGGAATGCCTCCTTGGTTATTCTACAGTAAATGTGTGCCCCAGATTTCCCAGAAATTGAAATGTTATATTAATAGACAGATTCTAGGGTCCTGAAATTGTTATTTCTTCTTAAGTAATTTCACACTTTGTCAGTAAAGAAACTGGGTTGAAGCCAGGTGTGGTGGGTCATGCCTGTAATCCCAGCACTTTGGGAGGCCAAGGAGGGTGGATCACCTGAGGTCAGGAGTTTGAGACCAGCCTGGCCAACATGGAGAAACCCCATCTCTACTAAAAATACAAACATTAGCCGGGCGTGGTGGCGCACGCCTGTAATCCCAGCTACTCAGGAAGCTGAGGCAGGAGAATCGCTTGAACCCAGAGGCGGAGGTTGCAGTGAGCCAAGATTGTGCCACTGCACTCCAGTCTGGGTGACAGAGTGAGACTTCGTCTCAAAAAAAAAAAAAAAAAAGAAAGAAAAAAAAAAAAACTGTGTTGAGTGGAATTTAATATATATGCCTTTGTAAGACCTCAAATCAGGAGAAAATGCTACACTGGCGTCTGAATTTTGGTTTGGGAAAACAAGGAGGTGGTATAGACAACATGGAAACAATCAGACCTGAGCTGTCCTGTCTTTCAGATGGGCCAAGCACACACACATGCACGCACGTGTCTGGAACCTCCGGCAGATGGTTCTGCCTCCTGCAGACTCTTCCTCCCTCGGAGAGCCCAGTGGAAAAACCTGTTTTTCTGAACGATGGTATATTGAAACTGCTCATTGAAAATATTTTTATAGTACAAAGACTACAGTAAAGAAAAAAAACCCAAAAGCCCTTGGTAAAAGGTAGAACACAAAAGCTGCTAAGACCTTTAAAATCTGCACCGTTCTAGTCTCAAACGAGCGAAAACAAAACGCCACTGCTCGCTCTCTGAGAACACTCGTGAAAGCTGTCCCCATCCAGGGGTCTACAGGTTTCTTTCAGGCATACCTGCGTCTGAGGCATGTTACTGACACGTTATGAGAAAAGACACTTAGGAGAAGCTGCACGTGGGAAAATGGCAAGTGTTCACTTCAAACTTATGTTCCACAGTCAGTGAGAATAGGGCGGGGGATTCATGCATCTGCTCGGTTTGCTGCCAGATCAGACCTCCCTAGGCCTGTGGAGACTGACGTTCCTGTTCTCACAGCAAGGGTCTATACACCTCACGCCCCCACGCAGCTCATACCAATAAGGAGAAGCAGACTCAACTCGGTTGTGTCCTTTTGCAAAGAGGGTGTACAGATTTGTTTTATAAATTTGCCCATGGTGGTTCTGTACTGGGATCACTTGTAAGATGCAAGTTTCTCATCATGTTAATTTGACGTCATCCAAGGTGTGTGGGAAAATCCCGCATGTCCCTGATGCCCGGCACGCTGGCTGCTGCACTGTCCTGTAAGCCTGGCAGCCAGTGCTCCTGTGCCTTTTTCATGCTGTGCTGGGGCTGGTGGGGGAGGACTGGGCTGCACAGTGGACACTGAAGATGGGTGCTTATCTGGTATCTGCAGCAAGAAGGGGGTTCGGTCTTCCCAATGAGACATTCCAGATCATTCTGTTTTTCACAGCTGCTGACCATCCCCCCTGAAATCACTGTGCCCAGAGACACTGCTGGGCTGGGCTCCCAGGTGCCACCTCCCTATACACACACCTCAGGGGGTGGCCGAGTAGACATGTCTACAGGCTGCAGGGATGGAGAGGCCTTCAGTGTTTCTGTGCTGACATAAACACTTGTCACTTTATGTCATGCTCAACACGGAGGCTGGAAAATGGCGATGCAGATGGCTGCCTGGCCCTGCACATAGACCCAGCTCCATGGCCTGTGTCTCCCATGGCCCTGCCCTGGCAGGAAGTGGGTAGTCAGAGTCTCAGAGGAGGTACAAAGGCAAGGCCTTTTCTCAATCCCCTTTAGAAGAGGCTCTTTAGCAGAAAGTAGAATAAGCAAGAGGGGGACCATCTAGATTAGGTCAGGGAGCAGTACCTGCACTCTGCAGGGGTAAGAAGCTTCTCCCACAGGGCAGTGTGCATCGCAAGCGGGGACCACAAAAGGATGTTAAAAACCCCAACTTCCCTGGCACAGAACAGCATGTGATTATTCAGAGATGTGTCTGCAATGCAACATTAATCCCAGGCCCGGCCTCTTCTCTGGAAACAGCCAGGCTTGCTAGGCGCATACCTTCAATGATCAGCTTGGATGCATTTTCAATTCCACAAGGCTCACCTGGGCAATACTGCTGTCCTCAAAGCCTCACCTTGGGGGAACTTTGCAAATTAACCCTGAACCCCAACCTGTGCTTGGAAAGTGAGTGCTGCCATTCTTCCAAAACGGATGCTGACAGAATAAAAAATAAGAAAGGTGATCAGAAATCAAATCACAAAAGCAGTGACCCCTACAGCCCATGTTTAAAAATCAGGTTTTGTTCTCATCATATATGTCCAAAGAAGGTTCAATTGTGGAGAATTCACTTTCATACACCAGACTCCGAGGGGACAAAGAGTTTCGATGAAAGAAGTGACCACCTGAAAAAGAAGAAGAAAAAGAGACTTAATAGGTCATCAGGCCTATGTTTCTCATAGAGCTTGGAGGAAACAATGTGGATTATCTTTGAAGCATGACATTTTCTTAAATATCCTTCATTTGAGGCTCTTATTAGAGAAATGGAAAGAGTGTGGGCATCCTTCAATTCAAGCATGCATTAAGCATCTAAGTCCCAATCTTTGGATCCCCAAGGGACTAACCACTGGAGCTCCTCAAAGCAAAAGCTGCCTGGTGCCCTTAAAAGGATTCCACTTAGAAATGTGAACACTTGGCTGGGCACAGTGGCTCACGCCTATAATCCCAGCACTTTGGGAAGCTGAGGCGGGCAGATCACGAGGTCAAGAGATCGAGACCAGCCTGCCCAATACGGTGAAACCCCGTCTCTACTGAAAATACAAAAATTAGCTGGATGTGGTGACTCGCACCTGTAGTCCCAGCTGTTTGGGAGGCTGAGGCAGGAGAATCGCTTGAACCTGAGAGGCGGAGGTTGCAGATCGCTTGAGCGATCTGCAGGTTGCAGTGAGCCGAGATCGCACTACTGCACTCCAGCCTGGCAATATAGCGAGACTCTGTCTCAAAGAAAAAAAAAGAAAGAAAGAAATGTGAAGACTGTTTCCTGGACACACGATCTTATGGAGGACTGCCCCGAGCCCTCTCATCTGAGCACCTGTTCTGGTTTGGTCCTGGGGGATAGGCATGGAGTCCCCCTCATCAGCTGGGCAGACTTGGGGGCTCTGATTTTATATATATATATATATATATATATATATATATATATATATATAATATTATTTATTTTTTAGATGGAGTTTTGCTTTTGCTGCCCAGGCTGAAGTGCAGTAGCGTGATCGCGGCTCACTGCAACCTCTGCCTCCCAGGCTCAAGTGATTCTCCTGCCCAGCCTCCCCAGTAGCTGGGACTACAAGCACCTGCCACCACGCCTGGCTAAATTTTGTATTTTTAGTAGAGATGGGGTTTCACCATATTGGCCAGGCTGGTCTCAAACTCCTGACCTCAGGTGATCCGCCTGCCTCAGCCTCCCAAAGTGCTGGGATTACAGGCATGAGTCACCACGCCCAGCCTCGGATAATACATTTTAAAGTTTATAATTATATGAAAGTTATACCTTCATATAGTTTAGTTCATTCCACATGTGTTCTTAAGACCAGTAGTCTCCATTTCTCAGATAGGCACGTTTAGCTGATCCTTAGCATTTACTTCCATGTTTCTAGTAATATGCCTATATTGGTCCTTCTGAATTTTTTCAGTCTTAGACTTTATCTACTAAATTCCCACTGTGGAAGATGAGGATTTTCTCCTAACCCCCACCCCCACATTGCACATACTTTCCATTGCCTCAATATAATTAGATTTGATTTTAAAATTCCATATTTAGGTTATTTGACTATTTGTGCCACTCAAAGCTAAGCCATGCTTACATTTCCTTTTCTACTAAACTGTTGGTAAGTTTTACTGGTGTATAACTAACATACAATGAAATGCACATGTTTAAAGTACATAATTTGGTGAGTGCTGACACCTGTACACACCGGTGACACCATAACCAGAATGAAGATAACAAATGTATCTGTCACCCCAAAGTTTCCTGGTGCCTCTCGATAATCCCTTCCCCTTCTTTCTACCCTATTCCTATTGCCAGGGAAACATAGGTGAGTTTGAATCTTTCTAGAATTTTATATAAATGGAATTACGTATTATATATTGGCTCTTACAAATAAAGTTGCTATGAACATCTGTGCACATACGTTGTGTGAACATATGCTTTCCTATCTCCTAGATCTGTAAATACTCAGGATTGAAATGACTGCGAAAAATGAACTTTTACAGAAACTGCCAAGCTGTTCTAGGATGGTCCTACTGGCAGCGTATGGAAGTCCCAGCTCCTTTTCATACTCACCGACACTTGATATGGTCGGTCTTGGAAAAGTTTAGGCATTCTAGCAGGAGCGTAGTAGTTTCTCACTGTGGTTTTAATTTGCATTTCCCTGATGACTAATGATGCTGAGCATCTTTTCATGGGCTTATTAGCCAACTGTATATCTTCTTTTGTGAAGTGTTTTCTTCAACTCTTTAGCCCATTAAAAAAACTGGGCTTTAAAAAAAAATTTCTGTTTTTTAATTTTTTTGAGACAGAGACTTGCTCTGTTACCCAGGCTGGAGTGCAATGGTGTGATCTCAGCTAACTGCAACCTCCATCTCCAGCGTTCAAGAGATTCTTGTGCCTCAGCTTCCAGAGTAGCTGAGATTACAGGTGTGGGCCACAATGCCTGGCTAATTTTTGTATTTTCAATAGAGACAGAGTTTCACCACGTTGGCCAGTGTGGTCTCAAACTCCTGAGCTCAAGCGATCTGACTCAGCCTCTCAAAGTGCTGAGATGACAGGCGCAACCCACCATGCCTGGCTTGGGCAGTCTTCATATTATCAAGTATAAGAGTTTTTAAAAAATTCTAGGCTGGGCATGGTGGCTCATGCTTGTAATCTCAGCACATTGTGAGGCTGAGGCAGATCACTTGAGCTCAAGAGTTCAAGGCCAGCTGAGGTAACATGGCAAAACCCTGTCTCTAATAAAAATACAAAAAGGAGCCAGGTGTGGTGGTGAGCATCTGCAGTCCCAGCTACTTGGGAGACAGAGGTGGAGGATCGCTTGAGTCCGGGAAGCAGAGGCTGCAGTGAGCTGAGATTGCATCACCGCCCTCCAGCTTGGGCTACAGAGCGAAACTCTGTCTTAAAAAAAAAAAATTAAATTAAAAAAATTCTAGATACAAGTCTTGTCAGACATACATTTTGCAAATATTTCCTCCCAGTCTGTGGCTTGCTTTTCCATTTTTATAACAATATCTTTTGAATATTAAAAGTTTCAAATTTTGGTAAGGTCAAATTTATTGATTTTTTTCTTATTATAGTTTGTGCTTTTTGTGTCAGATTTAAGAATCCTAAGGTTACTAAGATTTTCTCCTATGTGTTTATCTAGAAGATTTATCTTCTTAGTTTTTAATACTTAGTCCACTTCAAGTAAATCTTTGAAAATGGTAGAAAATAAGGGTTGGAGTCCATTTTTTTTTTTTTTTTTTTGCATATGGATATCCAATTGTTCCACTGTTGATTGTTTAAAAGATTATCCTTTCCCCCCACTGAATTGTCTTGGCATCGTTATGGAAAATCTATTGATTGTAAAGGTGTGGGTCTGTTTCTGGGTACTATTCTGTTCCAGCAATCCATTTGTCTGTCTTTATACTGTTAAATTAAATTTAAACTAAACTGCTTCCTTACATATTTTAAGTTTGGCCTAACGGTTTCTCCATACACAGTGAACTATCACCTAACTGGATGTGTGAGAGTGTAACCTACTCTTGTACAAAGAAGCTAAGTCTCAGCCAATCCCAGCAGCTGAGTTTCAGCCAATCACAAGTGGCCAACAGTGCAAACCGTGTTCAGCGAGGCAAAGGCCGAGCTTCACCCATCCAGCTGTTTTCGTACCTCATCACTTCCCTTTCCTATACCTCACTTCCCTTTTTCTGTCCATAAATCCAACCATGGGGCAGCTCTGGAGTTGCTCTGAATCTATTTTGGTCCTGGGGGCTGCCTGATTCTTCAATTATTCTTGCTCAATTAAACTCTTTTAAATTTAGTTTCTCTAATTTTTTTTTTTTTTTTTTTTTTTGAGACAGAGTCTTGCCCTGTTGCCCAGGCTGGAGGGCAGTGGCGCGATCTTAGCTCACTGCAACCTCTACCTCCTGGGTTCAAACGATTCTCTCACCTCAGCCTCCAGAGTAGCTGAGATTACAGGTGTCCGCCACCATGCCTGGATAATTTTTGTATTTTTTAGTAGAGACAGGGTTTCACCATGTTGGCCAGGATGGTCTCAAACTCCTGATCTTGTGATCTGCCTGCCTTGGCCTCCCAAAGTGCTGGGATTACAGGCATGTGCCACTGTGCCCGGCTAAGTTTTTCTTTTAAGAACACTAACACCATATTGTCTTGATTACTGTAGCCTTGAAATTAGGATTAGAAATTCTTCAACTTGATGGGCATGGAGGTTTGCCCCTAACAATCTTTTAACAGATTACCCAACAGACGAGTATTAAATGAAAGCATTTCATGCCAGCACATGAGCACCAGGACAACTTCTGTTTTCTTAACTTTTCTATATTGAAAGTCTTCTGCATTTAAAAAATTGGCATGAAGTTGGGATTGATAGTCAGTACCTGTAATCCCAGCTACTCGGGGAGACTGAGGTGGGAGGATCACTTGAGCCTAGGAGTTCAAGCCCAGCCTGGGCAACACAGTGAGACCTTGTCCCGAAACCTAAACAATGTTTTTCTTAATAAATAAAAATGAAATATAGGCTGGGTACAGTGGCTCATGCCTGTAATCCCAGCACATTGGGAGGCCGAGGTGGGAGGATCACCTGAGGTCAGGAGTTTGAGACCAACCTGGCCAACATGGTGAAACCCTATCTCTACTAAAAATACAAAAATTTGTAAGTATAACCTAGATACAGATATGTGCACAAATCATAAGCATCCCATTCAATGAATTTCTACAAAGAGAATACACCCACGAAATAATCACTGCACCAAGGATGGTGGTGGGTACCTGCAATCATAGCTACTTGGGAGGCCAAGGCAGGAGAATTGCTTGAACCGAGCAGGCGGAAGTTGCAGTGAGCGAGATCACGCCACTGCGCCCCAGCCTGGGTGACAAGAGTGAGACTCCATCTCAAAAAAAAAAAAAATCAATATAAATAAATAAAAATGTTAAAATGGGATGAATTCAAAGATGCTTACTATCTATACACAGTAGCAAGGCCCCACATAAAATCTGACCCATTTCATTTCTGACAAAGGATCCTCGGCCCCCCAGAAGTATAGGCACAATCCAACAGTGCTAAGGGAGGAAGATGAAAAACAAAGAGCTGATGACAGGGGGGTTTCCTGCTCTTCAGGATGAACTAAAGCCATCTGCGATACTGTGAAACGTATATTTGGTTTTTATCCAGGCTTCCTGGCCTGAACTCCTAAAGTCTTTAGAATCTCCACAGTGGTGTCCTTCGCATGCTAAAGAGGTGGGTGAAGGCGGGCAGCCCCCAGGTAGCTCCGGGATGGGGCTGACCACCAGAAAGACCAAGGCAGGACTGGAGGGCTGTGACTTTCAGCCTCACCCCCGCATCCTCCAGGGAGGGGGGAGAGGACCTGATGGTTAAGTTGATCACTCATGGCCAGCAGTTTAGTCAGTCATCCCCATGTTATGAACCCTCCATAAAAACCCAAAGGACTGGGTTTGGGGTACTTTGGGGATAGCTGAACACGTGGAGGTGCCAATAGAGGAGGTCACTGAACTCCAAGCTGCTTCTCACATGCCTTGCCCTATGCATCTGTCAACCAAAAAGTGAAATAACAGGCACTGTAACTAGAAAACCATGGTTGGATTTCTTCTTCTTTTTTTTAATTAAAAAAAATTTTTTTTTGAGATGCTCTCATTCTGTTTCCCAAGCTGGAGTGGAGTGCAGTGGTGCAATCCTAGCTCACTGTAGCTTCAACCTCCTGGGCTCAAGCAACTCTCCTGCCTCAGCCTTTCCAGTAACTGGGACTACAGGTATGTGCCACCAAGCCGGGCTAATTTTTAAACTTTTCTTTTGTAGAGCCCGGGTCTTGTTATGTTGACCAAAATTCCCGGCCTTACATGATCCTCCCACCTTAGCCTCCTAAAGTGCTGGGATTACAGATGTGAGTCACTCCACCTGGCTGAGTTTATTCTGAGGCAAGTTTGAAGATGTAGGTCCAGGAACACAGACTCCATATAGTTGGAGAATGTGCCTCAAAGGAGGCTGCATGAGGCATAGTAGATATACATTTTCCAACAGGGGGGATGCTTGTGGCATGGAAAGGGGGGAGTAGTGGAGGCGAGGCAGGGTAGCAGCTTTCCATTCTCGTGATTCTGATTAGTGCTGAGTGATGCTAGCCATACAAAAAGGTACACGTGCACTTGCGTGGGGTGGGAGAAAGGTTAGGCAACCTAGGGTCTGGTAGGGGTCGACCAATTCCATCCTGTCTTTGTTTTACCTCTGTTAAATAGGTTTATGACTAGTGCCTGTCAGTGAACTACTTGAATTCCAGTCATACAGGCAAGAAGTCAGCTTTGTTTATAGGCCTCAGATTTATTATTCATGTGCCCGACTACAGCCATCATGGGCCACTTTTGTACACATGTACATGCAGTTCCCTCAGATGATGCCTAGGAGTGGGATTGCTGGGTCTTAGGTTGTGCATATGTTCAGCTTCAGCAGACACTGGCCGTGTTCCATAGTGGCTGTGGCAACTCTGAACTCCCACCAGTAAATGAGAACTCCAGTTGCTCTCTTTCTATGCCAATAATTGATATTTTCTGTTTCTTTCATCTCAGCATTCTGGCAGGCGTATAACGGCATTTCATTATGTTTTAATTTATATTCCCCCAATGACCAAAAAGGATGAACACTTTTCATACATTTGCAGGCTATTTGTATATCTGTTTCACTCTGAAATGTTTCTTTCTTCATTTTCCCATCAGGTTGTCAGTCTTTTTTTTTCTTTTCTGACTATGAGTCCTTTGTGAGTTAAAAGCATTGCAGGTACCTTCTTCCAAAACTGTATTTTGATTAGCAAAGTTTCTTAAATTTAGTGTGGAACAAATTATCTATCTTTTATTTTATGGTTAGGGCTTTCTGAGTCCAGTTTAAGAAGTCTTTGCCTATCTAAAGGTTTTGATGACATTTTATTTTATTTCTTAGAAGCTTCGTGGTTTTACCTTTTGCATTGAGGTCTATCATCCATTTCAAGAATTTTTCAGTATAGTGTGAAGTAGGAATTAAGATTCATTTCTTTCTTTATAAATATTCGGTGGAGCCAGCACTATCTTAAAAAGACCATCCTTACCCCACTGCTGTGCAGTGCCACCTCTGTCATGAGTCAAGTGACTGTATGTGCACAGCTGTTTCAGAACTCTATTCTGTTCTGCTAAGCTATATGTCCATCCTTGCATCAATACCTTACTGTCTTAAGTACTGGGGCTTTATCAAAAGTCTTGATTTCCAGTTTCTAAGTCCTCTTGCTTTATTAATCTTCAAAATGTTCTTGTTATTCTTGACTACATTTCCACATAAATTCCAGGATCAGGCTGGGCATGGTGGCTCACATCTGTAATCTCAGCACTTTGAGAGGCCACGGTGGGAGGATTGCTTGAGCCCAGGAGTTTGAGACCAGCCTGGGCAACATGGTGAAATCCCATCTCTACAAAAAATACAAAAAGTAGCCGGGCATGGTGGTGCATGCCTATAGTCCCAGCTATTCAGGAGGCTGAGGTGCGAGGATCACTTGAGCCCAGGAGGTCACGGCTACAGTAAGCCATAATTGTGCCACTGCACTCCAGCCTGGGTGACAGAGTAAAACCTTGTCTCAAAAAAAATTCTAGGATCAACTGGTCAAGTTTCAATACACACACACCCATACCCACCAACTGGGATCTCACTGAAATCATAGTCTATAAATCACTTTGGGGAGAATTAAAATCTTCATAGTATTGTGTCCTTCATTCCATCAGCCTGTTATATTTATTTATTTAGGCCATCTTTAATTTCTCTCAATAATGCATAATAGTTCTCTGTATAAAAGCCTTGCATATCTTCTCTTAGATATATTCCTCAGTATTTTCTGATGCTTTTGTAAATGATATCTTTTTGATGATTTCATTTTACTTATTTATTTATTTAGAGACAAGGTTTCACTCTTGCCACCCAGGCTGGAGTGCAATGGTGCAATCTCCTAGTTCACTGCAACCTCCGCCTCCCAGGTTCAAGCAATTCTCCTGCCTCAGCCTCCTGAGTAGCTGGGATTACAGGCACCTGCCACCACGCAGGGCTAATTTTTGTATTTTTAGTACAGACGGGGTTTCCCCATGTTGGTCAGGCTGGTCTCGAACTCCTGACCTCTGGTGATCCACCCACCTCAGCCTCCCAAAGTGCTGGGATTACAGGCATGAGGCACCGCACCTAGCCAAAAAATTCATTTTAAATTGCTTATTGTTAGTCTCTATATAATTGATCCTGTTAAATTTACTTATTAAGAGCTGATTTGCAGAATAAATTGAATTTTCTACATCTAATCATTTTCTCTGTGAAGAGTCAGTTTCATTCTTCCTTTCTAATCCTTACACCTTTTATTTCTTTTCCTTGCCATATTGTAATGGCTAACACTGTCAATATGTTGAAAGAGACAGAGACAGTAGATAACCTTATTTACAAACTTAGGGGAAAGGGTTTAATATTTCACTGATAAGTATAATGTTTGCTGTAGTTTTGAAAAATCCATCATTAGGTTAAGTACTCTGTGTTTCCTAGTTTGCTAAAAGTTCTTTGTTTTTTTCCCATTTATTTATTTATTTATTATTTTTTTATTCAGTCTCCGTAGAGACTGTCAAAAATTGCCAATGCTGACTATATTTCAAGTTGTCATGGGGTATTGGGAAAAGTTTTCGATTAGCAATAATCATGCCTCAGATAAACCTCATTGGCTACGATACTGCCACTGTGAAAAGCTTAAAAGTTCTTTTCTTTTAAAATCAAGAATGGAGGCTGGGCGTGGTGGCTCACACCTGTAATCCCAGCACTTTGGGAGGCTGAGGTGGGTGGATCACTTGAGTCCAGGAGTTCAAGACCAGCCTGGACAACATAACGAAACTGTCTCTACTAAAATTACAAAAAAGTAAAGTGGGCGTGGTGGTGCATGACTGTAGTTCCAGCTACTGGGGAGGCTGAGGCATGAGAATCGCTTGAACCCAGTAGGCAGAGGTTGCAGAGAGCCAAGACTGTGCCACTGCACTCCTGCCTGGGCAAGAAAGCAAACCACTGTCTCAAAAAAAAAAAAAAAAAAAAAAAAATCAAGAGTAAGTGTTGAAGTTTAGCAAATGCTTTTTTTTTTGTTTGCTTTGTATGTATTAAGATAAAAACATGGCAACCCCATGACTGACTGCCATTTTGATGATGTCCATGCAAAACTGGATTCCTGTGACAATGTTTCCCATCTGAAGTACTGCACATCTGAACTGGGGCTGTAACACTGATGCCAGTACAGTGTGGGGTGCCAGAAAGTGTCAAAATCAATCACACAAAATCAATTCTGTTTACCTACTGTATCGAAGGGGAGTCTATGGAGAACGGCAGTATTCGTTGTTAATCAGCTGTGAAAAGAAGGTGCAGTTCTGCACATTTTCTGTGTTCTATTGTGTGTGTAGCTTTTTGGGATTTTTTTTTTTTCTTTTTGGTTGGCAGTAACAGATTTTAATGAAGCACTTTTTAAACTACACTACAGACCAGGCGCAGTGGCTCATGCCTGTAATCCCAGTACTTTGGGAGGTTGAAGTGGGTGGATCACTTGAGGTCAGGAGTTCGGGGCCAGCCTGGCCAAAATGGTGAAACTCCATCTTTACTAAAATACAAAAATATTAGCTAGGCGTGGTGGTGCATGCCTGTAATCCTAATCCCAGCTACTTGGGAAGCTGAGGCAGGAGAATCACTTGAACCTAGGAGGCGGAGGTTGCAGTGAGCTGAGATTGTGCCACTGCACCCGAGCCTGGTGACAGAGCCAGACTCCATCTTAAAACAAACAAACCAACGAAAAACAACAATAAAACTACAGTACAAAGACTTCATAAATGTGATTCAGGCCCCCCAGCACTGCTGTGACTGCAGAGCACCTTCAAAACTCAGCTGTCCCAGCCAGTACCAACCTGTGAACTTCCCACCATATCCCAGGATCTGCTATTCCCCAAACCACTTCCCAGTTTCCCTTCAGTCATCTTTCTGAAGGAGCCAAGACAACAGGGCCTGTTGTGTAGTGAATCTATTATTTTTAGCCTTTAAAGTGTAATTTCTATCTCTTGCAATAAATTTGTTTCCTTTTTTTTGGCTTCATTTAATTTAAATTTTTAGGTATTTAGCTCCCCCTTCTACATTATTTAAAAAATTTAAAGTTACCTGTTATAAGATGTTCCTTCAGAAGCAAAGAACAAAATTTTACTGTTGTATATTCTAATTGTAATTTTAAGTTCCGTGTGTTTAATCATTGTCTCCTCATTTTAAGACTTTTAATACAAATGTCTTTTTTTTTTTTTTTTGAGACGGAGTCTGGCTCTGTTGCCCAGGCTGGAGTGCAGTGGGGTGATCTCGGCTCACTGCAACCTCCACCTCCTGGGTTCAAGTAATTCTCCTGCCTCAGCCTCCCAAGTAGCTGGGACTACAGACATGCACCACCATGCCCGTCTAATTTTTTTGTATTTTTAGTATAGATGGGGTTTTACCATGTTAGTCAGGCTGGTCTCAAACTCCTAACCTCAAATGATCCACCTGCCTCAGCCTCCCAGTGCTGGGATTACAAGCGTGAGCCACTGCACCTGGCCTTAGCTAATATTTTCTTAAAACATTTACATCTGGTTGGGAGGCTGAAATGAATGGATCACCTGAGGTCAGCAGTTCGAGACCAGCCTAGTCAACATGGTGCAACCCTGTCTCTACTAAAAATACAAAAATTAGCCAGGTGTGGTTGTGTGCCTGTAATGCCAGCTACCTGGAAGTCTGAGGAAGAAGAATCACTTGAACCTGGGAGGCAGGGGTTGCAGTAAGCTGAGATCACGCCACTGCACTCCAGCCTGGGTGACAGAGCGAGACTCAGTCTCAAAAAAAAATTTTTTTTACATCTGTATTCATAAAAGAAATTAACCTGCAATTTTCCTTTCTTATAATGCCCTTGTAGTGATTTGGTATCAATGACATGCTGGTCTCACAGAAAAAGTTAAGAATTTTTCCTCTTTTTCTAGTCTCAGGACATATCTGTGGAATACTGGTGTTACTTTTTCCCTTAAATGTTATAAAGAATTCAACAATGAAATCATCTAGGCCTAGAGTTTTTCTTTGAGGAAATATCTTAAACTATGGATTCAATTTATTACCTAGATGTAGGAGAATTTAGGTTTCCTATTTCTTCCTGTATCAATTTTGGTACTCTGCAATTTTCAAAATTGTCAATTTATTTTCAGAATTACTTTTATTTGTGTGTGTGTGTGTGTGTGTGTGTGTGTGTGTGTGTGTTAAAAAGCACATAAAAATTGCCATCTCAACCACTTTTATTTATTTTGGTTTTTGTCCATTGAGGCATTTTATTTTACTTTTAAATTTAATTTAAAAAATGGTTTTGAGATATGATCTCCTCTGTTCACACCATATAAAAATATTAACTCAAAATGAATCAAATACGTAAATGTGAGCTCTAAAGTTACAAAACTGTTGGAAGTTTTTGCGACCTCCAATTAGTTAATGGTTTCTTAGCTCTGACACCTAAAGCATAAGCAACCAAAGAAAAAATAGACAAACTGGATATCATCAAAATGAAAGACTTGTGCTTTGAAAGATGCTATCAAGAAAATGAATAGACAACTTATAGAATGGAGAAAATATTTGTAAATCACATATCTGATAAGGGTCTAGTATCTGGAATGCAAAAAGAAACACAACTCAACAACAAAAAGACAACCTGATTAAAAAATAGGCAAAGGACTTGAACAGACATTTCTCCAAAGAAGATGTGTAAGTGGCTAACTTAATGCACGTAAAAAGATGCTCAATGTCACCAGTCATTTGGAAAATGGAAATCAAAACCATGATGAGATGCCACTATTCACACTCATTAGAAATGGCTATAATTTTAAAAAAGGAGGGGGACAGAACAAGTGTTGGCAAGGAGGTGGAGAAATCGGAACCCTTGTACATTGTTGGCAGGAATATAAAATGGTTCAGCCATTGTGGAAAACAGTTTGGCAGTTCCTCAAAAAGTTAAAATAGAATTATATGACCCAGCAATTCCACTGCTAGGTGTAGAGCCCAAAAAATTGAAAACAAGGATGCAGACAGATTCTTGCACACCAATGTTCACAGCAGTATTGTTCATAATGGTTAAAAGATGGAAACAGCCCAAATGTCCATCAGTGGATGAACAAATTGTGGTGTAGACATACAATGCACTATTATTCAGCCATAAAAAAAATGATGTGTTGATATATGCTTTCAGTGAATCTTTGTGTGTGTGAGAGACAGGGTCTCATTCTGTCACCTATGCTGGAGCGCAGTGACATGATCATGGCTCACCGCAACCCCTGACCCCCAGGCTCAAGTGATCCTCCCACCTCAGCCTCCCAAGTAGCTGGGACTACAGGTATGTGGCACCACGCCTGGGTAATTTTTATATTTTTTGTAGAGACAGGGTTTAGCCACCTTGCCCAGGCTGGTCTTGAACTCTTGAGCTCAAGCAATCCACCCTCCTTGGCCTCTCAAAGTACTGGGATTACAGGCATGAGCCACTGTGCCCAGCACTTTCAAGGAATCCCGAAAACAGTATGCTAACTCAAAGAAGCCAAACACAAAAAGTCACATATTTTGCATGATTAAATTTATATGAAGCACCAGAATACATATATGCACCCACACATACATGTATGTATGTGTATCATGGGGACAAAACACAGATTGGTAGTTGCCAGGGACTAGGGAGAATGCAGAATGGGGGAGCCAAGTGTTTAATTAGTGCTTAATGAGTTTCTTTTGGGGTGATGAAAATGTTTTGGAGCTAGAGAGAGTAGTGGTTACACACCATTGTGAATATACTTAATGTCACTGAATTATTCACCTATTCATGTATTTTCACCAAACATATTCTCATTTCATTTCTTTTTTTCCTTTTTTTTTTTTTTTGTTTTTTTTTTGAGTGGAGTTTCACTCTTTTTGCCCAGGCTGGAGAGCAATGGCACAATCTCAGCTCACTGCAGCCTCCGCCTCCCGGGTTCAAGCAATTCTCTTGCCTCAGCCTCCTGAGTAGCTAGTATTCCAGGCACCTGCCACCACACCCAGCTAATTTTTGCATTTTTAGTACAAATGGGGCTTCACCATGTTGGCCAGGCTGGTCTCTTTGGCCAGGTTGGTCTTGAACTCCTGATCTCGTGATCTGCCTGCCTCGGCCTCCCAAAGTTCTGGGATTACAGGTGTGAGCCACTGTGCTCAGCCCAAATTGTTCACTTTCAAATGGTTAATTTTATGTTATGTGAATTTCATCTCAATTTAAAAAATTTTAAAAATTGAGATAAAGTATCTTTTTCTCTGCCTTTAAGTTTTTCTGTGCTTAAGAAAATTTACTGCGATGTGTCTTGGTGTGGTTTTGTTTTTCTTTACACTGCTTGGCGTTCCCAGTACTTCTTTAATTTGTAGTTTGATGTCTTTTGTCAGGTTGGAAAAATTCTGTCATTATCTCTTCAAATACTGCTTCTGCCTTGCCTCATTCCTTGTCTTCTCTCCTTTTATGACTTGAATTACATATATATTAACTTTTTCCATGATCTAAAGACTCATTCCTTTTTCTATATTTTTCTTCTCACTTAATTTTTTTGCTTCAGGTCAGATATTCTCTCCTGACCTGCATTTCAGTTCACGAATCCTTTCTTAGCTGTGTTTAAGTTGATGTTACACCCTCTATTGAGTTCTTCCTTTCAATTAATATATTTTTCAGTCCTCTAATGTCCTTTTGATTCTTTATTTCCAGTTATTTGTAATTGATTGGTTTCCTGAACATACTTATTTTAAAAGTCTATGTTCTTGTACTTCTAATAGTTAGATTTCTTGTGGATCTATTTCCATTCTTTGTTTTTTCTCCTTTTTGGTAATTTGGTCTTATCTCCTAGTATGCCTTTTTTGTTTGTTTGGTTTTAATGGATTGCTGGACAGTGTATACAAGAAACAGAGATAATCTGATGTTGCTGATCTTCTCCAGAGGACTTCCCACTGCCTCTGGAAGTGATGTATCACTTTTAGAATATGAGCATATCACTTTAATCTAATTAGAGACTTAGCAGATTCAAAGCTGGGCTCCTGTCTTTGAGATGAGTCAAATTCTGGTTCAACCTCCAGCTCCAGGCTGTAGCCCTTTGGGGATCCCAGTTGAAGGCCTGGGATGCTTATCGGAGTTCCAAGTTTCATCTCACAAGCCCAGTAAGACTGCTTATCTCTCGGTCTTTTGCCACAAGAAAAAAAGTAGTGTTGAATATTGGATTCATACCTCTGTATCTCCCTTTTCTCTAGGATCTTTGCTCTTCAAGTCATCACTGCATTGAAACTCTTTAATGTCTTAAAATGTTTTACAAATACTTTTTTTCCATATTTCTAGTTCGTGATATGATGGTTGGACCACAAGAAGCTAGTCTGACATTACCAGAAAGAGAAACCTCACAAATTTATTATCAATGGCTTACAGTTTCCTTAATGTGGCTTACAGTCCCATCTAAACTTTAGAATACTGAAACTGATAAATGGAATTTAAAAATGAAATAGAGCAGTACATTCTCCAAGTCTCTGTAAAACAAAAGAACCCGATTATGTCTGTTATCCTATTTTCTGTTTTATGTCTTTCTCAGTAAGATCATAAACTCTCCATGGGCACAACTCTGATATATTTTATTTCAGTTTCTTCACATCATGCCAACAAATACTCCATTAAATTGAGTTGAGTAGAATGTATACTATTCTAATTAGAGTGACTAATTTGTGTCCAAATAGGTTTAACTTATCTCAGTATGAAATAAAGAAGGCAATGAGGCAATGGTACCAAGAAACAATGAAGCTGGAAATTAACCACCAGTTGTTATTTCTGTACCATCGGTTTTGGTAGTTATACGGCTTTAATGAAGATTATGAAGATTTTAAATAACTGAAATACTCATCGACTGAGGACTGATCCAATACATAATGCATGTGTCAATATTAAAAAGACTGAGGCAGACAGATCTGTATGCACTGATACGGAAAAATCTCCAAATTCTGGAAAATAATATATGGTCCACATATTCTTTTTGGAAAAATCTATAGTAATCTATGTTCTTAGTCTTGAATTTAAATAACTATTTTTGAATTAAGTTCTAGAAAAGAGCAAATGGAAGCCCATCTAAGCCTTGAAATTGCAAGCTTGAGTAAGAAAGAATTTTAGACATTTTAAAGGAAATTGTTGATGTGGATGCAAAAAAGAGAACAGAATTCTATACAGTAAAGCCATTTAGGAGAAAACTGTCAGGTCACTATGAAAAACCTAAGTCTTTTTTTTTTTTTATTTTTTTTTTTTTTTGAGACGGAGTCTCTTTCTGTCGCCAGGCTGGAATGCAGTGGCGTGATCTCGGCTTGCTGCAATCTCTGACTCCCTAGTTCAAGCAATTCTCCTGCCTCAGCCTCCCGGGTAGCTGGGACTATAGGCGTGCACCACCATGCCCAGCTGATTTTTGCATTTTCGGTAGAGATAGGGTTTCACCATGTTGGCCAGGATAGTCTTGATCTCTTGACCTCATGATCTGCCTGCCTCGGCCTCCCAAAGTGCTGGGATTACAGGCGTGAGCCACCGCACTGGTCGAAAAGCCTAAGTCTTAACTGTTTAAAATGTAATCATTAGAGTATATTTGTGAAATCCCTTTCTGAGACTTCTGGACTTCAAAGATTTGATGTTTTCTTCAGAGATGTTGTAATTTTTCTTAGAACATCCTCTGCTAATTTGCTGCTATGGGTGACGTATTTCCACTGTTATATGTAACTCTTTCCTGTGGATATAAGATAGGGCTTTTTGTTTGATGGAAGAGCCTCAAAAATGTCTTTTCTTTGGGCTAATAGGTGACTGGTTTTATGACCATGTACAGGAGAGATTTTGTTGGGGAATGTGTAAAAAGATATGCTCATATAGACACAAAATCTCTTTGGAAGTGTACATACAATGCACAGGCAACAGAGACTGCCAGGAGAGGCCTGGATGACTGGGAGGGCCTGACAGGGACTTTCCACCTTTCAACCTTTTTTGCTATTTTTATTTTTTGCCATGTGCACTTATTATTCAGAAAAACAATTTAAAACAATTTCAAAGTAGAAGGAAAAAGGGATAAAGAGAAAAAGGCATAACACTTATGTATAATTTCACAACAACCGGCCTGCAAGGTAGATGTGTTATTATTTCACACTTAGAAAAAGTGAGGCTCAGAGAGATAAAATAACTTACTCAAAATCATAAAGCTAGAACTAGAATCCAGGTAAAGCTGAACCCAAAGCCAAGTTATCTTCCAGTCTTATGTTCCCATACTCATAAGTAACTTAGATTGCAGCTATGATTAAACTGCAAAATATATTTAACAGTGATTAAAATTTCCTAGTTGCAACACTGTTGACTGATTTAAGAGCATATGCTGCATAAGAAATGGCAATGTAAATGATAAAATACACTTTTTTTTCTTTTTTTTTAAAAAAGATGGGGTTTCACCATGTTGGTCAGGCTGGTCTTGAACTCCTGACCTCAGGTGATCCGCCCGCCTTGGCCTCCAAAGTGCTTGGATTACAGGCGTGAGCCACTGCGCCTGGCCAAAATACACTTTTTCTAAGGGAACAGAAATGTAATTAAAATTCAAAAACTTCTCAAGGTCTTTACAAAGGTCCCATGTAACTAACCACTTCTCTTTATTTCTAAGAAATTTTAAGTCTTAAGTGTTCAGTGCTATTTCCAATAAAGTAAATAACTAAAGGATCTGACAAATTTTAAGAATTATTTTCACTATGGAAAATTCATTGTGTTCCCATAGTTGGCTTAACAATGTAATGTACAAATTTGTATTTTATGTCTCCTTAAAGGAATCAATAATGCTCCAATTGTCTCAATTTTTTTTTTTTTTTTTTTTTTTTTTGAGACAGTCTCACTCTGTCACCCAGGCTGGAGTGCAGTGGTGTGATCTTGGCTCACTGCAACCTAGGTTCAAGCAATTCTCCTGCCTCAGCCTCCTGGGTAGCTGGGATTACATGTGCGCGCCACCACATCCAGCTAATTTTTTTTTGTATTTTTAGTGGAGACGGGGTTTTACCATGTTGGCCAGGCTGGTCTTGAATGCCTAACCTCAAGTGATCTGCCCACCTCAGCCCCCGAAAGTACTGGGATTACAGGTGTGAGTCACTGTGCCAGGCCACCAGCCTGGGCAATGTGGTAAGACTCCGTCTCTACAACAACAACAACAACAACAACAACAAACGAGCATGCTTGCAAGCCACCATGCCTGGCTAGTTTTTTTTTTTTTTTTTTTTTTTTTTTAATTTTTGTAGAGACAGAGTCTCCCAGCTCCTCAGGCTGAGGTGGTAGGATCTCGAGTCCCAGAGTTCGAAGCTGTAGTGAACCATGATCATACCACTGCACTCCAGCCTGGGTGACAAGAGACCCTGTCTTAAAAAACAACAACAACAACAAAAAAAACGGTTCACATGGAGCAAGGCTACAGGGGTAATGTGTCTGGCTCTGTAAAAGGGGGCTCCTACCCCTGCTTGTCCCCTTTCCTCCTAATTTCTCTGCATCATTTCTAGCATGACTGCAGGTCTTATTTCCAGATCAGGCACACATATTTGCTCACAAATGGCAAAGCTTTATTTTATCACTATGCCTTGGGCTTAATGGTAGCTACAGCTGTTGAAAGTGATAACTGGGCCAGGCATGGTGGCTCACACCTGTAATCCCAGCCACTTCGGGAGGCCAGGGCAGGTGGATCACTTGAGGCTAGGAGTTCAAGATCAGCGTGTCCAACAAGGTTTAAAAAAAAAAAGTGATAACTGGTTAGTATTTTCACATAAGGCTTTAATATAAAACAGGAACGGCCACCGGAGGTGAGGTTGGGCCTTTCTAAGGGCTGCAGGAGTTCTCTCTCACCCACACCTGTGACCCCTATCCTTCCAATAAGATGAGCAAGGCTCAGTCTCACATCCAGCAGGGTGTGCTGAAAGCACATGGGAAAGCAGTGGGACCCAATGAACCCAAACGCTGTACAGATCAGCTGCAAAACCTCAGTGGCGCAGGGCCTTTCTGGGCTGAGTGGTACCTGAGCAAGGCTTGTCTATCATCAGTGCTAAAAGTGTTCCAATGACCAGATCATCTTTTCATACAAGTAAGGAAAGGAAAAACACTGCTGAGCAACACTAAATGCCGGGCACTTTCACACACACCATGTTTCCACTCCTCACAATGCTATGTTACTGTTACAGTGACTTTTATTCCACTGGTGAGAAAATGGAGAGGTCAAGCAGGACTCACAAAGCGGTAGACATTCTAAGGTGCAGATCAAATCAATATAAAGCACAGACGCGATGCTGGCTTGTGTGTTTAATGTATTGGTGTAGGTGACATACTCAAGTGGAACAACGGAAATTCAATCTGCTTTGCCGGAAGCTTATGAGCAGTAGCAGGAACCTAAATACTATGCTCTGCTGCAGCAAACTGTCATCTGTCCCAGGCAGCGCATGCATGCTACCAGATAGGATTCTAGCTAGAAGAGCGAACAGCAAAGGAGCCTGAGCTGCAGGCATTTATAGCCACTCAACAGTGAATGCCCAGAGGGAAAAAGGCCGGGGCAGGGAATATTTAAATGGACGGGGGGTGGGGGGGGGGAGGGGATTCTGCCAATCACTCCCCCACCGTAGCATCTGCCCAGCTGGGAATGACAGAATATGACTGATGTTCCTTCAGTAAGTCTCAGTTCTCCTGTGCTTCCCAGCAGCATTTCACTGTGCTCCGAGGGACTTTCAAATGCCATTTTGACGACACTGTTTCTTGCACTTATAAACAAACCCCAAGCTCCTACACTACAACCGCCCAACAATTATGGTAAGTACGTGACCAAAGGCCACGTGCTGGAAACTCACTTTTGATCTGAAATGAAAGCAAGCATTTGTGCCTTTGAATTTGGAATGATCCTTCACTGTCCACATATCTAGGCTGTTCTTGCCATAGCCACATGGGATGTGTGTGTGGTTATGAGGAAGGAAGCCTTCACAGGGAGGGGCTGCATCAGGCCCTCTTCCTGACCAACAGTGAGAAACCCTTTTCAAAATGCTCACCTTTGGTCAGGCAAGACAATGGACATTTCCCCTAAAAGGAACTTTTATTTAAAAAAAAAATCTTTAAGGTAACGAAATTGGATAATTTCTACAAATGTACTAGCTTTCTTCCTGGTTTTCCTGAAGCCTCAACAGACCGGCCAGTACAGCACACCCATCAGGCATCTTTTCATTAGCTGGGTTTGCCTTTATCTTTCTTTAGCCTCAGGCTTATCTTGGGGCCCGCTGCACCCTAGCTCCTGTTACTTCCACCTGTTTTTTCAATTACTTGGTAAAGAAAGTACTCTCCTTACAGGATCTGAACACCTTTATCCCTCTGAGCATGCACTGCTGTGTGCACAAGTACACACTGATGCAACCGTACTATACTGAATGAATCCTTCAGAGACGTCTCCATACCTGGGTTTCTAGAATTTTCTCATCACGGACACAGCCGTCTTCACCATTCTTGCTTCCTGGGTTGTTTGGTGAGGCAGTTTCTAGATTGAAATGTTTTAAACTAGCAAACCTACGAGCTTTTCTTTAGTAACCTCACTATTTTACTATTTTCAGGACCAGTCTGCATTCAGATGATACCTTACAAAATGCATGAGCCCATAGGAAAAGTCGATGCCCTATAACATCACCATCCAGCCCCAGGACACTTCTCTCACCCACCTTTTCTACATCATGCTCTGCACATTCAGGGCCACTGCTCAGGATGTCCCACAGCCTGTCCCTGACACTTGGTGAGCTTCTCTAAGAGGCAAATAGAATGGGGCTTGGAACACAGACCCTGGGGCCAGCTTATGCATTGAAATCCAGCCTCTGCTACTTACCAGCAGGGCAAACCTTGGCAAGTTACTGGATTTCTCTAAGCCTGTATCCTTGTCTGTAAAATGGAGTTAAGAGGATGCAAGGATTTAATGAGTTAATACAGCAAAATGCTTAGAAGAGTACCTAGCATACAGTTAAGCACTGTATGTGTTAGTTATTATTATTGTATACTTTTTTTTTTTTTTTGAGATGGAGTCTTGCTCTATCACCAGGCTGGAGTGCAGTGGCGCGATCTCGGCTCACTGCAACCTCCGCCTCCCGGGTTTGAACAATTCCCCTGCCTCAGCTTCCCGGGTAGCTGGGACTACAGGCACACACCACCACACCTGGCTAATTTTTTTATTTTAGTAGAGGCAGGGTTTCCCCACGTTGGCCAGGATGGTCTTGATCTCTTGACCTCGTGGTCCGCCCGCCTCGGCCTCCCAAAGTGCTGGGATTACAGGTGTGAGCCACCACGCCCAGCCTGTACACTATTAAACAATAGTGTATGTATGTATATATGTTCAAGTATATAGTAGGTATACATTGATATAGCATATATATACTGCATATGGTATCTATATATATCTACACAATATGCTATTATATATTACACATACAGTATATCTATATACACAGACCATATATGCACATATGAATATGAGTGTATGTGTAGTTCAGCCCTCAAATAGCTACCTCCATTCATTTTTTCTGTTTTCACCCTGAGACTCTGAGGGTGAGGGTGAGGGCTCTGCACATAGTAGATGATGGTCTAATTGTCTCCAGGCTGGAGGGTATCAAGTAGTTAGGAGCACTGACTCTGGACTGTTTGGGTCTCATTCTGATTTTGCCCCTTTAACAGGTAAGTAAACTTGAGCAAGAAATTTGAACCTTCTGAACCATCAGTTTTCTTCACTTGTAAAATAGGAAACCAACTATATCTTCTCTCATTAAGATATTGCAAAGATTAAAATGACAATACATGTAAACAACTCAGCATGTTACCTGGCAGGTCCTAAGTGATCAGGAACCGCTAGTAATAGTTAAGTTTTTTCCTGCCCAGCTTCATGGCAGATCTAGAATGGCAGTCTCTATTTCACTGGGACTCTTCATTCTTTGTTCTATTTGTTGCTATTCAGTTCTAGCGCCTTTTAAAATGTCTTGGCTGGGCGCACTGGCTTATGCCTGTAATCCCAGCACTTTGGGAGGCTGAGGTGGGAGGATCACTTCAGGTCAGGAGTTTGAGACCAGCATGGCCAACGTGGTAAAACCCCATCTCTGCTAAAAATACAAAAATTAGCCAGGTGTGGTGTAGCCCTAGCTAACCCTTCCAAGTAGCCACCGTGCCCAGACAATTTTTTTCTCTTGAGACAGAGTCTTGCTGTGTTGCCCAGGCTGGAGTGCAGTGGTGCAATCATAGCTCACTGTATCCTTGAACACCTGTACTCCAGCAATCTTCCTGCCTCCTGAGTAGCTAGGGCTATAGTAACAAGCCATCATGCCCAGCTAATTTTTAAATTTTTGGTAGAGATGGGGGTCTTGTTATGTCGCCCAGACTTAAAATACTCTACAAAAGTATCTTTTAAAAAAATAAAGAAAAAACAGACAAAATAACCTATGTCTCTTACATTACAAAAGTTTGTCCAAGAAGGGTTTAAAACTCTGAAATATCATAACTGTTCCAGATTAAATTTTCATCTCTTTCCAATGTTTGTATTTTTAGTAGAGATGGGGTTTCGTCATGTTGGCCAGGTCATGTTGGCCATTAATTAAGGAGAGAAGAAAAGAAAAAGGAAGAACTGCTTTGATTTCCACTGAGATAAAATCTCAATAGTAATCAAAAATTATTCAACTTTATACGTTGCTTCTGTTTGTATATCTGACTTCTTAGTTGTGTGAAATTAAATAATTCAAACTTAAAGCTGTTGTAACTTTAAATTATCCTGAGCCCTCAGAGGAATGTGGCTATGTAGCCAGAGTGACATGGCATGCAGCTTCAACATCTGCCTTTTAAAAATTCTGTAAATAATTAAGACCAGAGATAAGACCCCTCAGATCACTGAGCCTCCTGATGCAGCAATCTGTAATCAATGAGATCACTGTAACATATTCACTAGTCTCATATGGAAAATGTTATAATCTTGCTAAAACTTCTGTCTCTGCCTATATAAGTGAAACCTTAATTTTTCCACTGTGGAACACTGACCCCATTTGTTTGAAGCTGCTGTTTTCCTGGGTGGCTATCCTCAAGCTCTGTGTTTGAATGAACTGTGTACTTAATGATATTTTCTGAATCTCACGATTTAAGGTTGACAGTTGATAGCATCATGCCTATTAAACAACATTTTTTTTTTGTTGAGATAGAGTCTCACTCCATCATCCAGGCTGGAGTGAAGTGGAGCAATCTCAACTCACTGCAACCTCTATCTCCAGGGTTCAAGCTATTGATTTTCCTGCCTCAACCTCCCAAGTAGCTGGAATTATAGGCACCTGCCACCACGCCTGGCTAATTTTTGTATTTTTAGTAGAGATGGGGTTTCGTCATGTTGGCCAGGCTGCTATCAAACCCCTGGGCTCAAGTGATCCAGCTGCCTCAGCCTCCCAAAGTGCTGGGATTACAGGCGTGAGCCACCCCACCTGGCCTAAATAACTGCGTTTTTATATTAATTCTATTTCTGTTTGTTAGGAACAAAAATACACATTTAAAGTGTACATACATGCACATGTACAGACAAAATACATCTTCACGGTTACTGAGATCACGATTAAATTGTGAAAGCTTAATAATGTCTGTTAAATCTCAAAGTCACAAACAGGTTCAAATTTCAATGGCAGATGACAAATGTTCCCTAAGACTGACAAGTCCCAATCTATTAATTCACTCATTTCACTTCTTAGCTATTACAAAAATTCTATATCTGACCTTGAACAGCATCTATTTTTTTAAAGTTTTACTTAATGCTATGACTTGAAATAATGTGAAAATAAAGAACATTAAGTTAGTAGAAAGAGTAACACTGTCATTAAAAATCCTACATCTCCTGATGTACTTCAGCATCTTCTGATGACTGCTGATGAAGGAAAATAATGAACTGTCATTAAGTAAGGAGAGAAGGAAAGAAAAAGGAAGAACTGCTTTGACTTCCACTGAGATAAAACCAGGGTGGGGGAGAAACTATACCAGGAATTTATGAAATACTACCAGAGGAAAAATCTTTTTACTGAGGAAGATGTCAACATGACAGAGCCCACTCTAGAAGATAAGGCCAAACATGCTCAGCTGAACTCTGGCATTTTGAGTTGGCTGGTAGTATCAGGAGGGCCACTGAACCAGGGAATCTCAATGGACAGAGGTATATGTATAATCAGTGCAGCTTTAAAACATTCTTATGTACCTAACAACAGAGCCCCAAACTACACGAAGCAAAAACGGACAGAATAAAAGGTAGAAACAGATAATTCAACAATACTAGAGATAACAGTATAAATCTAGAATAACTTCAGTAATTTCTAGAACTACAGAGAAGAAAAACAAGGAAAGAGAAGATTTGAACAACACAATTAGCCAATTAGACCTAACATACATGTGCAGAACAGTCTATCCAACAGTAGCAGAAATGCACATTCTTAAGTGCACATGGAACATTCTCCAGGATAGACCATGTTAGCTTATAAGAGAAGCCTTAATAAATTTAAGATGACTGAAATCATACCAAGTATGTTCTCCAACCAATAACTGAATTTAGAATGAAATTGGAAATCTACAACAGAAGGAAATTTGTGAAATTTATAAACACACAGTATTTAAACAACATACTCCTAAATAACCAATGGGCCAAAGAAGAAATAACGGGGCAACCAGAGACAAAGTAAAAGTCACAACATACCAAAATTTACAAATGGGTAAAATACAACTCAGAGGGAAATTTATACCTGTAAACAATTACATTAAATAAAAAAGATCTCAAATCAATAACCTCATCCTCTATCTTAAAAAAATAACAAAACTAAACTTAAACCAAGTAGAAGAAAGAAAATAATAAAGATTTGGGTAAGGCCAGGTGAGGTGGCTCAAGCCTGTACTCCTAGCACTTTGGGAGGCTGAGGTAGGAGGATCGTTTGAGCCAGGGAGTTCAAGGCTACGGTGAGCTGAGATTGTGCCACCGCACTCCAGCCTGCCTGGGTGACAGAGTGAGATGTCTCAAAAAAAAAAAAACAAACCCCAAAACCAAGATTTGAGTAAAAATTAGTGAAATAGAGAATAGAAAAGGGAGAAAAATCAATACAACCAAAAAAGAATAAATTCCTAGAAAGATAGAAATGACTCAAACTCTCTCTACTATAAACAGAAAACCTGAATAGGCCTCTAAGTAAGGAGAGAATGAGTTAGTAATCGGAGAAGATGAGTTGGTAATCACAAAACTTCCTACAAAGAAAAATCCAGGACTAGATGGCTTCCACATATCCAAAGAATAATTAACACAATTCTTCTTAAGATCTTCCAAAAAACAGAAGAGGGAAGAACACTTCATAAGTGTTTATATGTTTGGGATTATTACAATAATCCCAAAGCCAGATAAGGACATGATAAGAATTAATTACATGCCAATATCCCTTAAAATACGGATGCAAAAATCCTCAGCAAAATACTAACAAACTAAATCCAACAAATATAAAAAGGATTGCACATTATGACCAAGTGGGATTTATCCCAGGATTGGTTCAATGTAAGAAAATCAATGTAATACACCATATTCATAGGACAGAATAAAGGGCAAACTCACATGATCATCTCAACAGACACAGAAAAAGCTTTTGACAGAATCAAAAACAGTTTCATGATAAAAACATTCAGTAAGCTAGAAATAGAAGGTAACTTTCTCAACTTGAAAAAGGGTATCTAATCTATGAAAGTCTTAATAGCTAACTTCATAATCAGTGGTGACAGACGGAAAGTTTTTCCCTACAAGATCACAACAACACATGGATGTCTGTTTGCACCATTTCTATTCAACAATCTACTATTTGGTGTTCTAGCCAGGAACAATTAAGCATGAAAATAAAATAAATAAGCATTCAGATTGAAAAGGAAGAAGAAAAATGATCTCTATGTGCAGATGACATGATCTTGTAGACAGAAAAGCCCAAGGAATCCACAAAAAAAGATGAGAATAAATGAGTTCAGCAATGTTGTAGGATAAAAGATCAAAGTACAAAAAATAATTATAGTTCTACAGAAATTAAACATGTGGAATGATATCCCATGCTGATGAGTTGGAAGAGAATATTGTTCAGACAGCAACGCTACCTAAAATGATCTACATATTCAGTGCAACCCTATACAATCCTAGCTTTTTTGTTTGTTTGTTTAACAGAGATTGAGAAGTTGATCCTAAAATTCATATAGAAATGCAAGAGACCCTGAATAAGGAAAACAAATTTGAAAAAGAACAAAGTTGGAGAACTCACACTTCCCAATTTCAAAACATACTAGGTAATCAACGGAAGAATTAAGAGTCCAGACATAAACTCGTATGTTATCCTCAAATGATTTTTGACAAGGGTGCCAAGACCATTTAATGGAGGAAAAAAAGTCTCTTAAACAAATGGCACTGGGAAAACGGAATATCCACATGTTAAAGAATGAAGGTAAGACTCCTACCTTATACCATATACAATTATTAACTCAAAATTGATCAAAGATCTAAATGTAAGAGCAAAGACTATCTAGTTCTTAGAGGTCTCTGTGACCTTAAATTAGGCAATGCTTTCTTAGACATCTAAAGTACAAGCAACCAAAGGAAAAATAGACACATTCAACGTCATCAAAATGTAAAACTTGTGCTTTGAAAGACACTACCAAGAAAGTGAATAGTTTAGAGAATGGGAGAGAATATTTGCAAATCACATATCTGATAAAGGCCTAGTATCTAGAACACACAAAGAACTTACAACAAAAAACAGTCCAATTCAAAAATGGGCAAAGCAATGGAATAGACATTTCTCCAAAGAAAAGAGAAAATGGCCAAAAAGCACATGAAAAGATGCTTTGCATCTTTAGTCACTAGGGTAATGCATGTTTAAAACATGAAACAACTCCTTCACACCCACTATGACATCTATAAGAAAAAAGGCAGTCACCAGTGTTACGGAGGTTGTGAAGAAACTGCAACCCTCATACATTCTTGGTGAGAATGCAAAATGGTGCAGCTACTTTGAAGAACATTTTGGCAGTTTCTCAAGAAATTAAACACAGTTATAACATAATCCAGCAATTGCACTCCTAGGGATATACCCCAGAGAGCTGAAAGTATATGCTCATGGCAAAATTTGTACATGAATGTTCATAGCAACATTATTCCTAACAGCCAAACAGTGAACACAAGTTAAGCATCCATCAGCAGCATAAAGTGTGGTACATCCATACTGTGGAGTGTTACTCAGCCACACAAAGAAGTACTGACACATGCTACAACATGTATGAACCATGAACACATTATGCTAAGTCAAAGAAGCCAGATACAAAAGGCCACATATTATATGGTTCTATTTACATAAAATGCCCAGAAAAGGTGAATCCATAGAAACAATGAGTAGATTTCCAGGGCTGGCAGGGGTGAGTAATTACTGTTAATGAGTATGAGGTTTTTTTAGGGGGTGATGAAAATGTTCTGGAATTCGATAGTGCTGATGGTTGCACAACTTTGTGACTATACTAAAAACTACTGAAATATACACTTTAAAAGGGTAATTTTATGGTATGTGAACTATATTTTGATTAAAATAATCCTTTCAGCCCCCTACTGATTAGAGCATGACTACTGGAGTGAACCCCTGTTTTCAATAGGAATATATTCTCACCCCTCAGGTAGGCTGAGGTAGAAGATTAAGAATTCACTGCTGAAAACATTTACAAATACTGAAAATCCTTCAAGCATATAATTCAATGTAACAAAACATTTTGGAATTTCCCTCATCAGTAAAGCAAAAATATTTCATTGGAACATCTAAAACTGCTCTCACCCTACTTTTTAGAATTTGTTGCTTTTAAACGAATACAAAGTAGGTAAAAAAAAAAAATCGGACAGATATAATTTATTACTAATTAGTAAATCTCTTTTACACTCACTCCTTCATTCCACAAATATTTATTGAGCACTTACTATGCAAAGCACTCTGCTGGGTGAAGGGCATAGTGGGGAGAAAATGTTACAAGTCCCTGCTGCTGGGGGTGCTGAAGCTTTGGTGGAGGCTGACCAACCATAAAGGATGTAGAAATTATCAGAGTGAATGTCCACCTTGAAGAATGAGTAAATCAACTGACTGCCCTAAGTGGTATCACCAGCAGGATGTCCCCACTCTTGTGCCCTATGTAGGTAGGAGCCAATGTGAAGACATCAATAGTATGTGTTAATCCCTTCCTTTCACAGGAGCCAGGAGCACATTCTGTCTCTTAAACACAAACAAATGCAATCTGGGTACGCGATCCCAAATTAGTCCTCAAAACACAGGTCTGGTTAATAAGACTCAACAACACAGTCTTTTTATTTTATTATTTATTTCTTTTAATACAAAGCTTTGGCATTAGCAATTTTATGAAAAAATAAAATGTACTAAAAATAAATGCTTGTGTGGCATGATTGGTAAATGATGCACAAAAATAGGTTCTTTTTTCCTTCAAGGCAATCAGTCAGAAAGCAGTTTTTTTTTCTTCTTCAAAACCATTCTACCCTACGGAATAAAAGGAAAAGAGGTCATAAATTAGTTAAAGAGTAGTCAAATGTTTAAAATAACAGAGAAGTGACCCTAACTGGAGGGTGGCCTGGGCTGTCCCCAGCTATTTCCTAACTACCTTGGTAAGGCCAGGAAGCCATTAAGTGTTTTCCCAAAATCAGCAGTTTCAGATCTGCAGCTGAGGGGCTCATCCATCTTAGAGGTGCTTTAATACTCCCGGAAGGATGAAAGAAAAAGGTCAGGACCGTGGCGTGTTGTTTAAATACACAAGGACGATTATCATAGAGCTTTTCCTGGTTTAAACACATGTTCTCAATGCTGAGGGTACTGAAATCTATAGCTGTTGTAAAAAATGCTCCTCTTACCCCTCAAACAAGAATGTCCTTACTTATTTTGAAGTGACAGGGATGTATGGCTCTCTCACAGGAATCCTCCAGACTTTGGGTGTGTGTGTTTCTGTCCTTTTATCAGGTGTAAAAAGAGCCTATGACCTTCTGACAAGTCCCCGTGCTGGCCCAGCTCCTGCTGCCCTCTCTGCAGCCCTGTGTTGTGGGGCCGCCCTGGCTTTCTGATGCCTTGGACTCTTGCTCATTTCCAGGGTCCCCAAATCAAGCTGTTAGCATTGATCTCTTTCTTTCAGCTGAGCTTCAGCTCTTTCCTTCAAACCACATAAGCTTTGGTTATCATACAACTCTCCAGCAACTCTTGATTTCAGCTCCTGCTCACCACCCTGACATCCTCCTTCAACTCCCAGTTTTTACCTGTCTTCCCACCTCCATGCTCTACCACATTAAGCAACTTCGCAGCCACTAGGAATATCTCTCTTCTGAAAAGCCTTAGAACACATTACCAGCTGTTTACAAGAATGAAGTCCAAATTCTGTCTCCTGCCTACTGCCACCACAACCTACAGTAGATACTCTAAACCACGCAACTCCCCGATCCTGCTCTGTGCGGTCCTTACTGTGTGCCCTAGTTATGCCCAGGCTAAGTCACTCCTCCATGCAGCCTTTTAGCTCCCCAAAGGTAAAGCGGCAGCTCTGCGGGCATGACCCAAAAGGGCCTTTATACACTCCCTCACTCTCCAGCTATGTCAGCACGCACATGAAGGCACAGCCCTGAGCTTCGTGGGGCCAGGATGGGTCTCTGCTAGCTTCAACACTGCGAGCCCAGTACTTGGCACAAGGCCAGGAGCCTACTTGGGAAACGGCATCTCAATGAATGAGAAGGTACTGTCAACTTTTTTGACAAAGCTCTGGTATAAACGATATTCACAACTTCGCATAAAGCTCTGTGCTTTATTATTTCTTATAGTTCCTATTTAAGATAACATATTTTCTAATATTTCCTCAGAAAAACTGAATATTAGATATAAAGACTTTTTAGGGGTAATCAAGTTCTTAAATCTACTTTATCTTGTTGCCCCTTAAAGAAATTATAGGCTGGGCACAGTGATTCACACCTGTAATCCCAGCACTTTGGGAGGCTAAGGTGGGTGGATCACCTGAGGTCAGGAGTTTGAGATCAGCCTGACCAACATGGTAAAACCCTGTCTTTACTAAAAATACATTAGCCAGGTGTGGTGGCAGGCACCTGTAGTTCCAGCTACTCGGGAAGCAGAGACAGAAGAATTGCTTGAACCTGGGAGGCGGAAGTTGCAGTGCACCAAGATCACACCACTGCACCCAGCCTGGGTGATAGAGCGAGACTCTGTCCGGGGAGGGGAGGGGAGGGGAGGGGGAGGCGGAGGGAGAGGGGAGGGGGGAGCAAGAAAGCAAGCAAAATAATAACAACTGCCAAAGAGAGCAGAGAAGTCCAATGCAAGTTCTTACTGCCTTTAATACTCTTGTTGCAAATGCATTTTTAGAAAACCAAATTTGTCTTCTTCGACCACATTACTTGGCACTACCCTCCTCTCTGAAGTAGTGAAATGCGAGCATTTAAAGGAAAAGGCTGGAACCAGAGGTACTGGGTTTGAATTCCAGTGCCCTTCTTCCTATGGCATCCCTCTGGAGTCACTCAATCCCTCTAAACCCGAATTTATTCTTTTGTGTATATGTATCTCACACTCAGATTGACTCAAAGGAGAATAAATACTAAGAGAAAGAAGAGGATCCACTATCCAGCAATACACCTCAAACAGAAGTTAATTTTAAATCTTTTCTGGAATTGTTACAAGAAAGGTTGTGACACCAAAAGATTATCAGATTGAGAACTAAAAATTCAAAATTTTTTAGACAAGTGTTTCTCAAACTAAAGTATACAACCTATTAATGGTTTATAAAATCAATTTAGGAGTTAACAGCTAGTATTAACAAGGCACAGGATTGACTACATCAGAGAATACTGCATGTAGTCAGGGAAGCGTGTGTGAAATTTGTTTCAGTCATATATGGGAGTACTGAGTCACAAGGCAAAAATGTATCTCTTACAGCAGGAGATGGTTTTTAAAAAGTTTGAAAAATGCTGCTTTTGATATTTAAGGTTCTAAAATAGGTAATTGAAAGAGAACCCAACACCTCTCCTCAGCCTCTGACCACTCCTAGGAACAATTCAAGAGGGACCCTTAGCATAGGACGAGTCTTGGAGCCTTCTACCTGATGTGAGGTCTGCCTATGAACAGCTCTATTCCGTAGCTTCTGTCTGAAGAATCAGGTCCTAGTGTAGGCTCGCTAGCTTTCAAAGTGTCCTGTGCTTTGGATGGACAATTCTGACTAATACGAAGTTCTTTCTTTCTGTCTTTTTTGAGATGGAGTTTCACTCTCGTCACCCAGGCTGGAGTGCAATGGTGTGATGTTGGCTCACTGCAACCTCCGCCTCCCGGGTTCAAGTGATTCTCCTGTCTCAGCCTTCTGAGTAGCTGGGATTATAGGCACCTGCCACCACACCTGGCTAATTTTCTTATTTTTAGTAGAGATAGGGTTTCACCATATTGGCCAGGCTGGTCTTGAACTCCTGACCTCAGGTGATCTGCCCGCCTTGGCCTCCCAAAGTGCTGGGATTACAGGCGTGAGCCACCACGCCTGGCCACAGAGTTCTTTCTTGTATCAAGTGGAAATCTACCTCCCTGTAGGTATCTCCAGAGCTCCAGAAATACAGAGTAAGCATCACTGTGTATGCACTGGTTAGTCAACATGAGGCTATTTTGAGTGCAAAACCAGGCAATATGGGTAAAGAGACCAGTGCAGGCCTAAGATCTTGGTAGGAATTCAATAAACAGTAGTTATTCTCATCTTTAAGAGTCCTTCAAACACCTGGAAACACCTCTCTTCTTGCCTGGTCCCCTCTCTTCCAAACCAAGCATCCCCAAGACATCAAATAATTAAATTTTCAGACCCTTTTATGTTGAGTGTGCTAGTTTCTCAACATTCTTCTTAAAAAGAGTACTGAGCAAAATAATTCAGAAATACTGAGAATAAAATAGAAATATCAACTGTTTTTATATAAATAAAGGACTTTATATATATAAATTTCTACTACTACACTAAGAGGAGGAAGCTCACCAGGAGCTTCCTGGTGACCAGCTATAAGAAGCCAGGGCTTCCCGATCTCGGGTTATGCACTGGAACATTTGCTCTAGTTATTTTTTATCACCTTTACTTCAGATTCACTTCCTTATGCGAAGACTGTTTTGAATCTTGAATGATGAGCTACCCTTCTCTGCAAATCTTAGAACATGATTTCTATGAATCAGAATCTAGGAACTAGAAAAGGGCTCCAGGCAATACCTAGTCACACCTCTCATTAAACTTAAAATCTTATTTGTATATGTTCCTCAAATAAAAATAATATTTATTTTTCTTATTTTGAGGGAAAACTAGAGTGACACAAATATCAGTTGGCGAATGTTTACATTTCACAAAGTTTATATGAATAACCAAGTAGAGTAAAAGACCTCTTTTGGGAATTGAAATTCAATAACCTTGCTTACCTAGGTACTAAGAAACAGAGGTATGAGAAGCCAATATGTAAATATATTTAGCTTGCATTTACTTGCTTCTTTGACTAACATCCTGTTTACATTTGCAAAGTTTCCAAATCTACCAGCTTTGTTTGCAGTGTTAAAAAAATTTTTTTAAGTGTAATTAGTCATAGTACTTAAATAAATAGTATTTCAGCCTAACAGAAGGGTAGTGACTCCAAACACATGGGCTTTTTGATGGACTTCTGATTGAAGCCAACAGCATCAAGCCCTTGGTAAATGCACCAAGCATGGTGAGGGAGGGATGGGGTCTTGCACCCTTGTGGGGGCTCCTCCCTGTGCAGTCAGCAACCCACCTATGGCAGGGGACCCTGGACTACCTGGGTCCCACAGGCTACCCTTACATCTTGCCCACAGGGTTTCAAGAGTGAGTAGACGGGGTGTCAAGGACTTGTTCAAATCATAATATACAAGAACAGTGACTAGGAACACTGCCAGATAAGTAAACCATTCTAATAGGTACATGCATAGAGGTGAAGTTTATTATCAATTTTCAGACAGCCATTAAAATGCCAAAAGATGAAATCTGTTTATATATTACTATCTTACAAATGGATGAGGTTACTCAGAAAATTAAGCCAGGGCAATTAAGGTGAAAAAAAATTTTTATTTTGGCTGTAAGTTTCTTGGTAGATAAAGGTAAAAACAGAAATAAAATCAATGTTGAAAAATTCATTAATAAAGAATAATTACAAATTTACTTGCCAAAATAAACTTTTTTCTGGAATAAAATCACTAGGAATTTTTCATCGACATTTTTGAGAAAGAGACATTGGGTAAGAGTACTGTTATCTTTCCTATCATCTGCCACAATAAAAACTGCCTTTAAAAAGATTAAGTAATTCATGCTTACTGTTAAAAGAAACCAAAACAACACATAAAAGCACAAATTGAAGAAGACATTGCCCCAAATTCTAACGTAAGATAATCACCATTCATATTCTGGTGACCATCCTTGCATGTATCCACGTGTGCATCCACAACACGCACACACACACACTCTCTCCATTTCTCTCTCTAAATGGGATCATGAATATTGTCCTTCGGTGGTTCTGACTGAAGGCACAGAAATAATAACCGAACGAACAACAATGAAATCAACCCTCTAAAACTGCTAATGGGAGGAAGGCTGGACTAAGACATGGATCTATGATCCATGACTTAGATTCTGAGTCATGCAGGCATTTAGGCATGGAACTGAAATATTATGGTCCAGATACTATGATTTCTAATAGGTAACATATCTACTGAGCACTTTCTAAAATATCTGATGCATGAACTGAACATCGGACAGATTCTGAGTGGCAGTCAGGTGACTGTTAAATTACTCAATAATTCTTAAAAAGTGCCTAGTGTCATTATTTGCTTGTATTGGTTATCACTCATTTGTGAACTTTTTAAGAAGTAGGTCTATATTACTATCTTGCCTAATGGGTTAGCACGGGAGTAAGCAACAGTTGTGGGTGAAGTAAGGGTCTCCCTCTAAACTGAGGTTTGAATCATAGCTACTCACAGAGCTACTACGGTTCTGTGTCCCATTTCACGGAAAAATTTACTTCCCAAACAATAAAGGCAGATGGTCATCTTACTAACAGAACCGCAATGGCATTGGCTTGGCTAACATTTATTGAGCACTTCTTATGTACCAGGCACTGTGCTAAGCATTTTATATGCTGATTCTCGTAACAACCCTTCGATGTGGTCCTATCGTTATCTCTGTTTATGAATGACTAAAAGGAGCTTCAAATAAATATAACTGCCCAGGACTTATAACTAAGAAATGGAGGAGCTGAGAGTGAAACCCAGGTGTGTATGACCCTAGAGTGTAATTAATTAGGTGCGCCATGCTGAAGGAAAACTGAATAGGCAGTCAACTGCAGCAGCTAGTGGTTCACTGCTAGATGAGGCACAGTGCTCCTCTGACAGCTGGGGAATGTCACCTGACCCTGACATTTGTGAGCCCCAACCTGTATGGGCTCACAGATGCCAGAGGGCACTTCTTGCAAGTATCTAGCCCACAGACTAGATCTAATAACATATGTCACTGCAAGTGGAGGCCACTTGCCCATTGTTTCTATAGTTGGACAATGGGCAGTCAATTAAATCAACCGCATGAGGTAATTTGGTTATTACTCATCAATTAAAGTATCAGGACATAACTGAATGTGGAGACCACGTGAATTCCACCCATACCAATTTAGGTTCAAATTTGGGCAGTGTCCCAGGGTTGCTTTCATCTCTAATTCACTTTTCATGAATATTGGTAAAAGAAAGGACTGAATGACAACCTACAGCAAATGTCCAAAATTTAGAACAAAACAAAACAAAGCAAAAATCAAAAACCTTTTCTATACCATATCCCTGTGAAAAGCTACTCTTGGAACAGCACTGGATCAAAATGGACCGTTAACAGTTATCTAGTCCAATCTTCCATCCTCTGAAAATACCTCACTACAGCACCTCTGAGAAGTGACATCCAGCCTCTGCCTACATTCCCAGTCCTGGGCATGCCCTACAGCAAACCATCCCACCACGAAGCAACCTCATTGACAGATATCCTTCCTTTTACTGAGGTAAAACCTGCAGTCATGGAGCCTGCTCTTTGGTCGTCATTTTGCCCATGGAGATAGTGCTTAGACTTATTTTCTCTTCCTCCTGACAGTCGTCCTAATATCCAGAAACAGTGGGTCTGTTTAATTACTTCTTTCCTGCAGGCCAAGCATCGAAGGTACTGGTCCTGACCATAGGCATGGGTGCCAGGGCTTCCCCAGAAGCCAGACATGCAAGGTCCAGATAAGTGTGATGAACACAAGTAAAGTGACAGCCTTTTACACTCTAAGACTATATTGTTCTTTTGGCATTTGCATTACACTGCTGATTCATTCTAAGCATGTGGCTAATGAAAACCTCTGGATCTTTTCTCAAATGAGCTGTTACTGTTGAATAAGGTGAACTCCCAATCTGTGTTACTGACTAAAAATATATGTTCATGAAATAAAGTATTTTGCTAGATATGATCCCATCAGGATCGGTATGAAACTGGTGGAAAGCCAATTCTCACCACCTTCACGAAAATTACTCCGTGTGTTTCTTGGGATCATCTGGCACATGCAATCCAAGAAATAATTTGTTACTTACTCATTAGCATTCAAGCTAGCTGTGGCTCTGATGATCATGTAGCAGAGTGTGAGGGCACTGAGGAGGCCAAAACTGGCAATAATAAACCATTCTTCTGTTGACAAAGGAAAGGGAGGAAATCACTCTGGGGAGAAGGTTTAAGTCAAATCGATGCCAACATTTCCCTCAAATGCAACGAAGCAGACGTCAACGGAGGTGTAAGCCAAGATTGGCCCAAGGAAGTGAAGCAGGAGGTTTGCCAGAGAGCTACTAACTGGAGAAGGTTAGTGGAAGTACTGGTGAAAGCTGCAAGGGTGAAAGGAAAGCATGCCAACCATTTCTTCCATTTTAGGTCCTGAGGTCTGTGAGGAGTGTAGCCACCAAAAAGTATGTGGTGAAAACAGGTATGTAAAATTGCACATGGACATAGATGCTTTCATTGTTAATTTTAATGACAGCAAAGTAGACTAAGCATACTTATAACCTTCTTTCCTTCTTCATTCTGTCATTTCTGCATGGCTTTCATTGCTAGTCAAAGGCTCAGGAGCACGGAGCAGCGGTTCTCCAGTTCCTGTGGGTGCTCTCAGCAGTCTACAAGCCGGCCTCCCACGGCATCCATGGCTACATTCTTCTCTCTTATATATGGGCTTACTTAGGATATTTACATAAAAAAGGACACCTCACTGGTGTCTCAAGAAAATAGAAACTACTCTTCCTGACACCACTGCCAAGGAGCAGCACTGGTTCAGGCTGTGACAAGCAAAGTAGGAAGGGCAGGCAACAGACCAGGTACGTGGCCACCAAAGAGCTGAAAACCTCTGGTACTTAAAACTCTAAGGGTTTTTATCTAGCCTGTCTCTCTCTCTCTCCTATCCAGATATGTTCCCTTACCTTTTCAGAGCCTATGTTGTCAAGGTAACATTTTAAAAACAGTATTTATTGAGAATCTTGAAAACAACCTAAGAACCAAACTGTCTTGCTAAAAAGCCTTAACTAGAAAATATTTCTTAGGGTATACACTGACTAGGGTTGTTTTCACAAAATGTTATACAATAAAATTATCTATATATCTGCAAGAAGGCAAAGAGAACTGTTTATACATGTACTGCCAAATGTTTTATGCACAAGTTGCATGTAATGTGTGGTTTTCAATCTGGGTTCCACAAATTCTAACCCTGCATGCAAAATTGTGTGTGCACAGGCATTTTTCTACAAAAACATACTTTGATTAGATTTTAAAGGTGGTGACCTTCAAAAGGTCAAGAAGCACTGCTCCTGGGAACTTCTGGGCTTGGAATGTGTTCTATAAGCATTTCTCTGCTCACCTTAACTTATGTTACTAAAATGCTTAGTAAATCTCTTCTTTTTAGACGTCAGTGCAGTCACTGACTCTTGAATTACAAACTTCCTCATTAGTAGATTGAAGCTTTTTATTTAATCAACATGAACATTCAAGAATACATAAAACCCACCACTTTTATCTATAATGTTTTAAATTAGGGAAAATGTATACGGCATTTTAAAAAATCAAGAGCCGAATGTCATCAACCTCAAGAAACTTAACATAGTACCCTCTTTTTCTTCTTGGAGACTTTATACATGATACCTTGTAGAACTTTGTCACATCTGTGTTTCCAAATTCTGAGTATACCATCCCATATTTCCATGTCTTTGCATGTGTATGTGATTTCAGTTTTAAAAACTCAGTAACAAAAGGAAGTAAACACCATCATAAAACACCCAATATGCTGGTGGCATTTCCACAGTGCCCCCTGCAGCAGGCCTGGCTACCTTCGCCCCCAGTGCCTACTTAGCACAGTGCCTTGCACACAGTGGGTACCAGTTGGATGCATTGTGATTGCTATGATGCTACAGGGCTTTGGAGGGAAAGCAGAGGTAGCTGTGGTTTAGTTCAATCACATGAATTTTATTTATTAACATCATATGTAAATTCTACTAAAGGTGGTTAATTTGGTAGATGAAGTAATCTTTTTATAATCAAAGCATAAGATTTTGAAAGGACATTTCTATATAAAATATAATGGGATCAGTACTTAATGTAGTTAAGTAGTAGGTGCTCAATAAATGTCTGATCAGTGAAGGACCTGAAAAACTCACTAATAAACCAACAACCTTTGTGTCCTTTATTACTACTCAATCAAGTTTTAAAACTGTAGACCATAAAACCTAAACGCCAAAGTAAGAAAACCATGAAATGCTATTAAAATGAATCATTGAGAGATGATGAGAAATGAGCCAAACTACACTCAAAGCATAGGCTTCCCTACTGCATAACTGAATGAAAGCTGAGTTTAGACAGACAGAATAAAACCTGGGGAATCATTTTCTAATAATAATGTCTGGTTGGTTAAAAACATAAACACTTTGATTGAACAGACCACACAAGTCTTAATATGTGAAGGAGAAAACATTTTGTAATAGTGTCATCAATTTCACTGACTCCCAGAGTGGAGTGGGGTCCCACAAGCCTCAGGGTGTGAAGCTCTAGGCAAGCAGCAGCAGGTACTGGAAAAGGCGATAGCAGAGCAGCAACAAGGAAGATGGGTGAAAGGTTGTTAGATGAAAATAACATGTAAAGAATGGAACTGAAGAGAAGAGCTGGCTTGTTGAGGGGTGAATGTCTACGATGGCCACACACACGCTGTCAGCTCACTCACACCGTCCTTAGGTACTGCCATCAAAATACTCAGCATTTCTTTCCTGCTTGTCAACAGTGCAAACATGAAGACGTTTATAACTAGCTCACAGTATTTTTCTCTAGGCAGACTGTCCTTTGGTTTTTCTCCGACCTTGTGTACAATTATACCAAAGAGTTAAGAGCCAAGAGACCAAACTTCCATAAAAAGTGTAAAATAAAGTGCGCAACAGGCTATGTTCTGAGAACTGTGAACTTTTAGGTTCAAATTCTAGATGAGTTTCCCACTAAGTAGCCTGTAGTCCGGGAGGTGGAAAGCACCAGTGCTCACAGTATACAACACACCAAATGCTGCTGGGGGCCTGTGTCACCTTCCAACATCTCCCTTCAAATGCCTGTTTGCAATGCAATGATTTTAAAACAAGGTTTATAAAACAGCGACTAAGACAGACCTCTGAACAGCTACTTATCAAATGCAGCTACTCTTGTTAATCGTATACAAACACACAAGCTACTTATCATAAATAAAGTTTCATTCTTCCAAATACCTGTTGTAACAGAAATACACATCACTTTCTTGGTTACAGTCTGTGTTGCAGGCCGAGGCGAGTGCCTTGATTCTCCTGATGGTCCTGAATGCCCACACAGGCAGCCATGTGCCCTGTGCCTGAGTGGAGGCCCCCACTTACTTGTTACTGCAATGTTGATTTCTCCTGTTCTCGGAGTGAGCTCCCCGTCCTGAGGAAGAGGTGATATCCCCGAAGTTCGAAGTGGCTCAAGGCTGAGGGAGTTGTCACTGGCAAGGTCGCCGAGGGCTGATCTTCGGTTAACAGCTTGGGTTCTGGTGAGTCTTTCCATATCGAATGCTACATTTTCAGTACATGGCAAATTCGGCTGCAAAATATTTCCGGGTTAAAAATAATTGTTAGGAAAATAAATAATTCTGTAAGATTCTAAAGTCTGATGGCCTGTTGCAAAGACCTCACCAAGTTCTTTCCCTGTGATCTCCTCTCATTTACCTGCCCACCTACCTACGCTTTCTCCTCTCACCCTAAGTTTTTCTTCAAAAGGCACAGAGCTCTCTTGTCAGAAATGGTACAAAGGAAAACCAAAATTCATTGCAGATCAGAGAAAACTGGTCATGGCATACAGGGAATCATAATCATTAATATAAAGATAGCAAACACCCAGTTTAAAGAGTAAACTATTACTTTGCTTAATGGTAAATGTCTATGTTGAAGAATCTCAGGTAATAGAAAACACCTCTTTCATCCTACTAACTTCTCTGAAAGCCCCATTTATCTGATAGTCAGTTTTTAAGTATCTTCTAACTTTAAACACAAGTAAAACATAAAGCCAAGAGTAGGTGAAAGTTGAAAAGGCTTTTGAACTATAAGAAAATGATAGTTCAAAACCTAAGCACCTAATCCTGAGGGAGAGGTATAGAGATGCTTGTGGCCAAAGTCAACCAATTAAAAAGTGAGTACCAAAAGTCTTCCATTTTAACAATGCGAATATTTGGTTTACCTAGCAACCTTTGGTTTTCTCAGCACGTATTAGCAGGCAGCACATGAGAAGCAGAGCTGGGAAGGGTGGCTGTGAGAAGTTTATGTGTTTATAGAGAGAAGTTTCAGCCAACCAAACCTGGAACAATGGCTTCCTGGGCAAATGAACTGTTTCAGGTCATCTCAAAGCCTTATTTAAAAATCACAGAACAGTGTACTATGTGATGCTTAGATTCACACCCAGTTAGAAGAGGTTTTTTTATGTTCATCACATTTAAGGATCCATAGTAGCCTGCAATACATTTCAGAAGGGCTTTTGTTATAAACAGAGGAGGAAAGTATTAGCACTTAATATACTTAACAAACAAACAAACAAACAAAAAAACTCAAGAAGCCTAGAGGTAACAACAGAGAGTAAGTTAATGGTTTTGAAGTTTCTGCACTGTTGGCCAGGCACGGTGGCTCATGTCTGTAATCCTGGCACTTACGGAGGCCGAGATGGGCAGATCACTTGAGGTTAAGAGTTTGAGATCAGCCTGGCCAACATGAGGAAAACCAGTCTCTATTAAAAACACAAAAATTAGCGACCAGGCATGGTGGCTCAGGCCTGTAATCCCAACACTTTGGAAGGCCAAGGCTGGCGGATTACAAGGTCTGGAGATTGAGACCACCCTTACCAACATGGTGAAACCCCATCTCTACTAAAATACAAAAAATTAGCCAGGTGTGGTGATGTGTGCCTGTAGTCCCAGCTACTTGAGAGGCTGAGGCAGGGAAATTGCTTGAACCTGGGAGATGAAAGTTGCAGTGAGCTGAGATGGCACCACTGCACTCCAGCCTAGAGACAGAGCGAGACTCCATCTCAAAAAAAAAAAAAAAAAAAAGTTAGCCAGGCGTGGTGGCAAGTGCCTATAATCCCAGGTACTCAGGAGGCTAAGGCACGAGAACTGCTTGAACCTGAAAGGTGGAGGTTGCAGTGAGCCGAGATGGTGCCACTACACTCCAGCCTGGGAGACAGAGCGACACTGCATCTCAAAAAAAAAAAAAAAAAAGGTTTCTGCACTGTGCTAGGTCTCATGGCAGATGCTCTATGTTAAACCAGATGAAATGGGGGTGAGTTTGCTCCCTGGGGGACATCTGGCAATGTCTGGAGACATTTCTGACTGTTGCGGCTGTGGTGCTCTGCTACTAGCATTTAGATGCTGCTGAACGGTCTACAACACACAGGACAGCCCCCCACAAGAAGGGATTATCCAGTCCATGGTGTCAGTAATGCCCGATACTTTGAGAAATCCCATGTTAAATTACATCACCACTGACATGATCTCTGGAGACAAAGGACAAATGGGGCATTACTACCCAACTGTATAAACTGAAACTGTGTTTGACAGTATATTTAAAATAAAATGACTTTGATCTTCTTTGGGTTGTAAGCTAAAATGGGTAGTTCATCCGTTGGATTAAACTTTTTGCTCCGTAAGATTCTTTTTGAGACCAGAAACGATGTTATTTTCCTATAAAAAGCATAACCCTGAATATACATGCTTCTCTTAAGCAAGGACTAACCAAGGTCCTTGGTTAGTCAAGTCAGGGTTGACCTGGCACCTACCACAGCTGGTCTCTTGCGTGCCTGGCAATGGCCCTGCCAAGCTGTGGTTGTCAACAGTTCTCCTTGGGCTTCAGTCGCTGCTCGCCTTCTCTGCTTGCAACTTACCAACACCCAGGAGATCAAAGTCAAACTTCAGGGGAAGGATCATAAGCAATGACAATTTTATACTATGCCAAGCACAGAGGAGATTATGATTGGAACAGAGTCAACAGCATATATCCCACCTTCTAAAAAAGATACTGGAATGAAGAAAAATCATGTCCTCTCTCCACATCAGTTCCTCATTCCATACTCATCATCTAACAGAAGCACACTTTTAAAAGTGGACCATGCCAGGCATGGTGACTCACACCTGTAATCCCAGCACTTTGGGAGGCTGAGGCAGGAGGATCACTTGAGGCCAGGAGTTTGAGACCAGCCTGAACAACATCTTGTCTCTTCAAAACATAAAAAAGTGGCCAACTGCGGTGGCTCATGCCTGTAATCCCAGCACTTTGGGATGTTGAGGTGGGTGGATCACTTGAAGTCAGGAGTTGGGGACCAGCCTGGCCAACATGGTGAAACCCTGTCTCTACTAAAAATTAGCCAGGGGTGGTGGCGGGTGCCTGTAATCCCAGCTACTTGGAAGGCTGAGGCAGGAGAATTGCTTGAACCTGGGAGGCGGAGGTTGCAGTGAGCTAAGATCGTGCCATTGTACTCCAGCCTGGGCAACAAGAGCCAAACTCCGTCTCAAAAAACAAACAAACAAATAAACAAACAGAACAAAAAAATTAGCCAGGCATGGTGGTGTAGGCCTGTGGTCCCAGCTACTCAGAAGGATAAGGTGGGAGGACTGCTTGAGCTCAGGAGTTCGAGGTTACAGTAAGCTATGACTGCACCACTGCACTCCAGCTTGGGTGACAGAGTGAATCCCTGTCTCTTAAATTTAAAAAAGAAAAAAAAAAGACTACTACAGTTATTTATCTTTTCTTCCAGGAGTTCTCTGAGATGGGTTAGACTTCTTAGTATCTGGAAAAAAGGCACTATTGGGCTTACAAGGTTACATGGCAAATACAGCCAGTGTTTTTTTTGTGTGACTCAAGTCATGCCTTCTATCACACTGATTGTGTTATATTGTATCACACATACATATAATAATACACAAAAGTGATAACAAATGAAATAGGAAACATACCACAATTCCCAGGGCCTTCAATATATTAAGTTTGCACATAGGACAGGTACAATGTTCACTAAGCCAGGGATCCACGCAGGATTTGTGGAAAACATGCCTATGAAATAATGAAGAGTTATGTCACAAATTACATACTGAGAAACTATTAGGCCAAAATGGAAAGAAATGGAATTTTTAGTTAGTCTGTTTTTCCCCCTTTCAGGACCTATTTTAAGCCCCAAGAGACAAATAATGGGAATTTATTAAAATATAACTTGCAGAAAATTTTCTGAACCCACTTCATATGTCAACAACACTGTGTAAGAAATGTTAAGTAGGATTTGGTTGTTTGGACTTTTTATTTTACCAAATTCCAAAAAAGACGAATGGAAAATTAGAAAACTTATTAAGAATGAAAATAATCACACCTTATAAACTAGTTATGCTTTCTATAATAGCTAACATAGAAAAATAGAATTTCAAAAAGATATTAAATCATGGTTAAATGAAGAGTTCTCTGTATAGTTATTAATTAGTTTTATGGAACCCTGTCTGAATGTCATTTAAAACATCATTTTTAAAAACTTCTAAGCAATTTATGTTGCATGTTTATAAAAGCTACAGGGAAGCTGGACCTATTTTAAGGGGTAAACTGTGCCTAGAATCAAGTAATACTTAGATGGCAATTTTTAGCTGAAACGTTTAAGGGGGAGGATGGGTAATTTTCTCTCTTTTCAGGAAAAGAGAAAGTCACACCCTTGTGACTGGAAATAAGTTAGTCACAGAGGGTTTTGCAGTCTTAAAAAAAAGGAACTTGCGCCCTTTGGAAGGGAGGAGAGATTGCAGGAGCTGCAGAAATTAGTTCTCAAGCTCTAGCACCCTGCCCAGCAGCTTTCTGAAGCTCTAGAGTCCCGGTCAAACAGGGAGAAGGTGGGTGCCAGGAGAGATGTTCAGGGCAGCTTTGGAAGAATAATCTGAGTTTGGGATAAAAGAAATTTTTGAGAAAGATACCAAATTGAATCATGGTATATACTTTTACAACTTTGTCAATTTCTAATTTAATGTTATTTATATGTTTAAAAATGTAGTTTTGATTTATAAAAGAGGTCTAGAGAACTCAGTTTTGAGATCTAGAACAAACATTCATGCTCACAACTTCAGCCTGAACAGTATATACACATGCCTGCCTATTACTGTTTGATGGCCTTATACTCATTTCTTCGGGGGTAAGAGTAAAGATCTTGAAGAACGGATTGATCAATCTAGTCTTAACTTCGCAGACAATGAAATAACCAGAACCACCACCCCTGAAGGTATGGCATTTATTTAAACCTTAAAACTTTTACTTAAGGGCTGGAAAGCCACCAATCCACAGGTGAGGCCCAGATACGTTAGGAGACCTAAGGCATTATGTCATGTTACTCGTAGCCTGTGTGTGGAGGGTTTCCTTACTACATACAACGTGTCCCCAGGGCCAGCCTGGACTTTCCAGCAGGGGTCAACTGCACTATTGCTGGCTGCTGACCAACAAAGACCACAACAGGCTATTTAACCATTTTGGGGGATATCAACTCCTTTAGAACTGATATAAATTACAGAACTTCACCCTAAAAAGTCACAGGGATGCAAATGCCTAGTATCTTGCATACGTTTTCAGGAGGGGTATAGACCTGTGCACTGGGTTAGTGCTGGTGTGTGGGGTGGCTGGGAAGGTGCTGCAGGTCAGGCCTATGCAGGGTGGATGATGGAACTTGGCTGACTGACAGGTAATGGAAGAAATACGGTGCTGTGACCTCTGATCAGGGCTCCAGAGGAGTGGGAGGTACCCAGATGGGGTTGGGGGTGGCCAGGCTTGCTGAGCTGTTGGTGGAGACGTGGTAAAGCTGCAGCAGCCGCCTGGGGGAACGGAGGTATGGCTCTGGTGCTCCCCCACTGGGGCCAGTTTTTGCTTTTCCCTTTTCTTCCTGTTCCGTCTTTCTTTTCTCTTACTATTCAGAAAAAACCAAATGGTATAATCTTCATATTTCATTTTTAAAGCTGCACGAGTTTTGTGTTCTCTGTTTCTTTAACCTGATATTAGTTATAAATATGATCTTGAGTAACTGTTTCCTTCTAGGATTACTGATATTAAAAGAAGTACCTGCCCCTCTGTTTTACTAAACAATTATAGTTTCTCCTCTAGGCTGTGGGGTACTATGAAGAAAAACATAAAAGACCAACTGGTTCTCTGGTGACAAATTTAGAAAACCTCCCTTCCTTAGCTAACTCAAAATCTGAAATATTTTTGGTTTTTTAAAAAAAGTTCCTTTAGTCTGTACAACTCACCCAGAGATCTTCAGTCTCAAATTCCCACAGCACATCCCTCGCTTCCACAAAGCTAGGTGGCTGTTCTCTTCACCCACGGCTCTCCCCTCCTTCCTGTCTCTTCTGTGATCTCTGTGGGCAGCTGCCCTGAACATGGTACCTTTTTTCTCTCATCACCCATTCTCTAACCCTCCTGCTGGTCTCCTCAGTGCAACTGTCACAAAACTCCCTGTGGCCTTTCCTTCCCTTCTAGGCTAAGTTCTGCTACAACACTCTGGTGCTCGGCAAACCACTTTTCCACAGTGTAGCGATCTCAACTAAGGACTGGGCCAGGAGCACCTATTTACCTTGGGAGGTATTTGGAGCAGTCAATGCAACACAGCGTGTGGATCACTCAGAGAAGCGCCAAGGCTGAGCACATGCAGGGTCATCACACGGGCAAAGCAGCCCACTGATTGGCCACACTCCCGTACATCTACCCATGCTTGCCCTCACTACGGCTGTGGGCTCTCACTATGGAAGGTGCTCCATGGACACCCAGAAGGCCTCAGAAAGAGGCACCTGGGAAAAGTGGGGCCCTGAAAAGTAAGCTCCCCACTCATGTGATAAAAACACAAAAGCACATGTAAATGCAGAACAGGCCCCACCACACACAAGGTGGGTGGTGCACCAGGACGGAAAGCAGGTGATGTGTGGACAGTGAAACATGAAAAGCACAAGCATACCGAGCTTCAACAAAGTTCTTATTCCTATGAGAAATACTTTGGGATACAGAATGAGAAACAAATAGAACATGAAAGGAACAAACCCAGCAATACTGAAATTCAGCGCCCTCCCCTTTCCTATGTCCCACACATGCCATAAACTAGAGTGAGCAGAAGAGCGCTGGGGGAGGGGAGAGGCCTCTATATTGAAGGTGAGTTGCTCTCACAGCTCTGCAGCCTCTTGGTGCCGTGTAAGAACCTGGCAAATATAAAAGGATGCAGGATTATTAAAGGTCTGAGAAGAACTCTCTTCTGCTAGCTGGGGCTGGCAGCAGTCACTGTCTCTACAGGCCTTCGGCTGCAGGGGAGCCGCTGACACCTGCAGTGGCTGGCCACCTGCTTTAGCTCCCAAAGTGGCATCGAAACATGCATTCATTCATGCTGCAGCACTCCACTTCTGAAAAAGTACGTCTAACTACTAAAAACTCCCATGGCTAACCTTGAACTAAGAGGTCTAAATAAGACGAGGTGACAGTTCCTCAGTTTCTAAGACCTGCTGGCTAACATCCAAAGGAGAATCAGCTGTGATCACTGAGCAGAGGAGGAAGCCCTACCGCCATGCCAACTGCCATCTGTCCACAGTAAATACAATAAATGGTGTGACAGAAGAGGAAAAGAAAAGGTCATGTGGCAAGAAGCCGGCAATCCATGAGAGGCTTGACAGCTTTGGATAGAGAGTCCTAGCTGAGCCTTGTGAATCGTTAAGGAAAGATGGACATGAAGGTATCTGGGCCCATCTCCCTCCCTCACGGAGGGAAGAGGCAGTGGGCAGGTACGACAGGAGAGGCTGTGGGGCGGTACCTGGAGGGTGATGGCTTTGAAAGAGTTTTAAAAACTGGACTGGGAAATGTGAGTGTGACGAGATGCCGGCAAGCAGAGACGGAAAGAACACTGAAGGAAGCAGCCAGCCAACAGAACAAGGCCCTGAGGAAGAGAGAGCAGGCACACAGCGGTGCAGCGAGGAGCAACACAGACCACAGCAGATGGCCTCTCCAGCCTGAAGGCCCAGGTCAGCACAGGGAAGGAATCCCACCCATTGCTTCCTCTGGGAAGTCATGGTGAAGTGGTCCTCTGAGAGTGAAGAATAAGCATGTGAGTTAAGGTGCCGAAGGAGAGTGAATACACTTGCAGGTGCTGCTGTGACGAATGCAGAGGGCCGGCCAGGCAGAAGCAGGGCTCTGGGCAGTGGCAGACCCGGCAGCAAGGCTGTCTGCCAAGCCTGTTCAGAGTCTCGTGGGAAGACGGTGAGGGAGCAGAACTGCTTAGCAACGTGAGGTAGACAAAGCCTTAACAGGTAACACCGACACTGGGCTTCAATGACAATAGCGGTGAGGAGGCATCCCAAGGCAGAAGGAATTCTGTAAGTGGCAGCTTGGTGAGAGGGAAGGCACAGCTGTGCGGGTGGCATCTGCTGGGGAGAGGCTTGAAGAGCCATGCATAGCCATCCTCAGCTCAGATGGTTCTCATCTGGAGGCAGTTTTGGTTGTCACACTGTGTGTGGGTGTGTGCTACTGACACCTAGTGGACAGAGGCCAAGGACACTGCAATGCCCAGTGACCTGGTCCCAAATGTCAACAGTGCCAAGGCTGAGAAACACTGCTCTAGGTTGAAGACTGTCACAAGTACTGCTTGATGTGTAAAGTTAATTTTTACTACACCTGATAATTGCACTGTTGCTACATGGCAGTGAGATGCGGCGCTGTGCTGAGCAGGCTGTGCAGTGAGGTCTAGGGAAAGCTACAGCTTGGTGACGCGTGGGGGGTGGAACAAACAGCTGCTCAGTTCCACAGCAACAGGGAAAACTCTACACTCAGCCAGGGGAGTGAGCACGGCTAGTAACACCATGACCTAGTACTGAAAGACAACCGAGTAACAGTATCATAGAGGGTGCAACGAAATTCTGTGAAGTGTGCCCAAAATTCTAATATTCACAAGCAGACCACAAACACAAACCATTTCTATGGTGGCAGGTGCAGCAGTAGAAATGGTTCAGATCAACCATGGCCTGGACTCTTGGTGAAGGGCGTGGCCTTGCGCATCAGAATCAGGCAGGAACTTATTAAAGTGCATATGCCTGGACTCCACTCGGGATGTTTCTGAAAGCTCCCCCACTAACTCTGATGCAGTCAGGTTTGGAAAGCACTGAACTAAATTTTAAAAAGAGGGCCAGACATGGAGCTCACGCCTGTGATCCCAGTACTTTAGGAGGCTAGGGTGGGAAGATTACTTGAGGCCAAGAGTTCAGAGAAGCCTGGGCAACGCAGTGAGACCCCAACTCTAAAAAAAATAAAAATTATACAAAAGGAAAAAGATAACTCCAAATTAAACTGTGGAAAAGTCTAACACTGAAGGGATGAAGATAATGGGAGTAAGCTCCCAGAATAACCTACTTTAGGCCAAGCCTCCCTTATGGAAGACCCCCCTCATTTTAGAAATACCCATGAATGGTTTTAGAAGCCCTTATTCTTAGGTACCATGTGGTTCTGGAGGATCCTGGGCTGAAACAGCAAGATGGAATTTGGAGAGACTTGGCTTCTCCTGGTCATTCCAGTGTGGAAGCAGGCGAGTGTGGTTACGCCTCCCCTCTGTCCTGCTGGCTCTTCTCCTGATTTGCACTTGCATGTACGTTTCCTTTAGCCTCACGTTTAGACCATAAATGACTGCACGTGAAGGAAGACTGGCTGTTACATAGTTTAATTTTCTACAGGACAGCTTACATTTAGTTTTATAGATTTTCCTTTATGTGTAAACTAGAATGACTTAACTTCCAGACTCTTGGATTTCTGTCTCAGTATATGTAATTCTTCAGTTTGATTTAAAAAAACAACAAACACAAAACCTATCCTCCTAGACTCAAAATAGATTACTTTGTAAGTAAAATAAGACCAGTAGCCTCATGAAGATAACAACTCACAATTATTCGATTAATTCACATGCTCCATATTATAAGGCTGGAGTTGTATGGATATCTTTTAAAGAGAAGGGAGGAGGAAGAGGAAAACTCTTTGGTTTTAGGCTTCCTGGCAGGTGATTTCCTATTTATCCAATTGACATTCAGAACAGTGTATCAAAGTTTCATACTCCCTAGCTTGAGAGGAGCCATGGTAGAAACCAACAAGCTATTTCCAGGGCACCCAGGCACAGGCAAATTCTCTCCTTATGGAGGGAGGCTTGGGTCCTATGTAGGGAGCACCTATTAAAGGCAGTCCTTGTCACAGCTCTGCCATTTCTGAATTGTGCGACCCTGGAACCTGCCACTGGTTCACCATTCTTCACTCTATAATGGAGAAAAAACACCTTAGGATTGCTGGGAGAATTATAGAAGACAGTGAGTGTAGTCTGCTCAGAGCAGAGCACTCGAACCACAGCAGGCACGAAGTAGGCATCAGTACTCTCCACTCTGCATACTCTCGGTTTAGAAAAAGATTTAATCCAAGTCTCTGGAGCTGTTGTACCCAGAGCCAGGTGAGCTTGATGAAGTTTCACTGGAGGACATAGTGATGTAGTCTGATTTAAGATGGAGAGGAACAAGGAGCTGTTTTTGAAACCCACAGAAATCACAAAACAATGCTGAGCATAGTGGCTCACATCTGTAATCCTAGCACTTTGGGAGGACAAGGCAAGAGAACTGCTTGAGCCCAGAAATTCACGTTCAGCTGTGGGCAACACAGCAAGAACCCCATCTTTAAAGAAAACGGGCTGGGCGCGGTGGCTCAAGCCTGTAATCCCAGCACTTTGGGAGGCTGAGGCGGGAGGATCACCTGAGGTCAGGAGTTTGAGACCAGCCTGGCCACCATGGTGAAACCCTGTCTCTACTAAAAATACAAAAATTAGCTGGGCATGGTGGTGGCCACTTGTAATCCCAGCTACTCATTGGGAGACTGAAGCAGAAGAATTGCTTGAGCCTGGGAGGCGGAGGTTGCAGTGAGCTGACATCGTGCCACTACATTCCAGTCTGGGCAACAGAGTGAGACTCCATCTCCAAAAAAAAAAAAAAAGAAAGAAAAGAAAAAGAAAACAAACATAAGATAAATAAAACCATAGAACAAGAATTCTCGACCTCAACACTCCTAGGCTGTGTCCGGGGAGTCTGGAGGCCACATGCCACATGGCATATTGGCTACACCTAGGAAGGCTGTGCAGCCTGCACCTGCTGAGTAGCACCACTCCCTGCTGGCCTCAGCCCCATGGCCAGCAATGCACAGTGGGCTTGGCCTCCAGAAAGTCATGGGGTGGGTGGCGCTCAAAAGCAAGGGAGATGCCCACTTTGAAAAGGGGGCATACAAAGCACATTATCATTCTTTTCCAAACAAATGAAGTTAACATACTTGCAGGGGAGAATTCGGACGATATCATTCTGCTTATAGCTCTCTATGCAGACTGCACAATGATCAAAGTCTGGATCAGTTTCCTAAAATGAAAAGTACAGAAGCAAAAGTCACATGATGCAAGTATATAAATGGTGGGGATGCAATTCAGCTTAGAATCTTTCTGTGGCTACTATGGTCAGCAAGTGTTATAAAGTGAAAATGATTACAATTAATTTTATATGTTTTTATTTGCCTAACTATTGGCCCAAATTATGTCTAAGCCAATCTATTTCGTTTTTAAAATTATAATAATCTATATTTTGTTATATCTTAAAAATTTAAGTCGGAATTCTAATTTTTTCAAGGTTAGAATCAGCTTGGACCATCTGCATTACTTATTAGTCTGAAGAGGTTTCACTGCTATGTTTGACACAGTTTGGAAGCTCACCAGGATGCTCACTTAAACACACACCTAAGTACAGGCAGGAAAGATGGTGAGTCAAGTCCCAGCAGACTGCTTTGACTTGGTCACAAGAACAGGGACTGTGAATCTGGTCACAGATTTGGGATGGAGAAGAGTCATTGGCTCAATTCAATACTGGGTCTTTATTAAGAGTGAGAAAGAGTCAGCCAGGTATTTAGACACCAGATAAACTGACTTCTTTCCTCCTAGGACTAAGAAGGGGTTTTGCTTAAGTTGTCATAAAATAAAACATGCCAGGAACCTAAGTCAGGAAAACAGACTATTTGCCGTGTCATTGTCACTTGGACTGACACTCAGTGGACAACTCTTGGCAGGTCTAGGAGGTACAAACTAAGATGAATTGGTTTTAATAATTAAAGGAAATAATTGTGCTGGCCTGGGATACAAAGTAAGATGGGTAGGTTAAACCTGCTCCAGGGAATTTCAAACTAACGTGGCAGCTGAGGTTACCAGGCAAAGAAAGCATTTACACTGGTTACCACTTCTCTGCCACTGAAGTACAAGCTGTTTTGATGCTGCTTTTATTTTCTTAAGTGATTTTCCCCCCTTTTCTCTTTCCTTGGTGTACAATAAAGTTCATTAAGAGTGTCTCCACCTTCTGAAGCTGTTTCAAAGGCAACTATATACGGTGGTATCACATCAATGGGAATAAAATGGATAAAGTCCAAGAAACTGGTAGAACTTAGGAAGACAGAGAATCATCTGAAATTGTCCTTCCAGACACAACTCTGTACTTAAATATTAGAACTGGGTGTGGGGCAAAAGACAGTTTTAGTTTTATGACTTTTGAGATGCCATTTTCCCATTCTAGATAACCTTGAGTACCCTGAATGTAGGGGCAGCACTAAGGTGCAACTGTGTCCTTCTAGGGGAGAAGCAGGGCTCTACCATAAGTAGAGCTCTGAGCAGAGGATGTCGTTAGAGGTCTCCGCTACATCATCTTGACACTGCCTCCCTCCCCTGGTCCTCCAATCCACCAGGAATAACCCTGACACACTTTGCTCTTCTGTCAAACTGCTCAACTCACTGTAGAGAGAGCACCTTGTTAGGTGAAACTCCCTAGAAATGCAGGTCTTCAATTCTCCATGTAACTAGTGAAAAAACAAAACAAAAAAGACACAGCAAAGTCCCAGGAAGTATAAGAAAAAACACACCCATCTTGTGGCTTTTTAATGCACAAATGGTCACACTATAATTCTCTGAAAATGTATGCCAGGTTTTAGAAGAAGAAAACTCTTGTAGGAAAACAGCTACAGTTACAGCAAGAAGGTAGTCTAAAATAAAGCATTAGGTAGTATAGTTCGAGAAAATCTAACAAATGAAATGCAAACAATTAGGGTGTGTCCTCTCCCACCAAAGAAAAACAAAACTATTTGACGATTTTACAATGCTGAAGTTATTTCAGTACTGAACCTTCTCACCTTTTTTCACTGTCCTGATGAAACTATCTGATGATTTTACAGTGCTGAAGTTATTTCAGTACTGAACCTTGTCAACGCTTTTCACTGTCCCGGTGAAACTATCTGATGATTTTACAGTGCTGAAGTTATTTCAGTACTGAACCTTGTCAACGCTTTACACCGTCCCGGTGAAACTATCTGATGATTTTACAGTGCTGAAGTTATTTCAGTACTGAACCCTGTCAACCCTTTACACCGTCCCGGTGAAACTATCTGATGATTTTACAGTGCTGAAGTTATTTCAGTACTGTACCTTGTCACCCCTTTTCACTGTCCCGGTGAAACTATCTGATGATTTGGCAGTGCTGAAGTTATTTCAGTACTGAACCTTGTCAACCCTTTTCACTGTCCTGGTGAAACTATCTGATGATTTTACAGTGCTGAAGTTATTTCGGTACCGTACCTTGTCACCCTTTTTCACTGTTCTCGTTGTCAATTTACTGATGGCTTTCTTGGCTGCATCTCCAAGACGACGCTATGAAAATTGCAAATAAAAATAGATATTAAATGTAAGATCTCTGAATGATGTTATTTTTAAGCAATTTAAAGTATAAAGTCTCTATTTTACTACATCCCTCTCCATGTCCTACATATAAGAGGATAATTTTAAAAAATTTAAAAAAAAACTGGTAGCTGCAGCAGATTCAGCATTCTGGTTGAATAATAAGTGTTACAGCACCTTGTTAAGTCAAATTCCCTAGAAATATAGGTCTTCAATTCTCCCGCAGTAAAAAAGTCAGGTGTTATAATTACCGCATTTTGTGTTGAATAAACATCTGAAATATCACAGCATCATCAAAACCTACTTCTTGTACACTCCAGAGCTACTCCTGCTGCTCTAATGACTTGGATTCTGCTCAAGGAGTCATCACCATTAGGTGTGTAAATGCTGTCTTAGTACGGGGAACCCTTGATTGCTCCTTGAAATTGCTTATCATATCATCGAGTGTGAAGAGAAGGAATGTGTCACAGCTCCACTTCTGGCTCTGTTATACTATCCTCTGTAATCCTAGGAAGATGCCCTTATCTTCCAGGGTTGAACTATTTTCCTTATCTCTAAGGGTGAGGTAAGGGAATCTCCAAGGCTGGATTTATGCAACATTCTTCCAGATATTGCTAGCACTGCTTGGCACCAACAACCTGAAGATGAAGAGGTGGTGATCCCTACCCTTGAAAAGCTCACTGAACTGGGAACAGTTCCGATAATGGTATATCCTTGAGCACGCCCCAGGCAGGGTGGCAGCACAGAGGAGGTGACTAGGAGGGGCGGGGTGAGACGGGAAAGAACGTCAGGGAAGGTCTTGAGGAGTCCAGGCCTGGGAAACTGGAGTAGGAAAGGTGTAGGGTTAGGAGGGGGTTCCAGGCAAAGGAATAATCTAATAAAGACAAGTAGGTGTAAAGCACAGATATGTGAAGAAAACTAAGGTGAGCATCTGCTTTCCTGTTCAAATTAGAAAGCTTTGTGAATCAGAGGGCCCTAGGAACATTCACACTGGGACAAGGGGCACAAACTGAGACTGTCCCAGGCACACTGGGGAGACGGTCACTCTAGACACAACCAGGCCCTACACTGTGGGAAAAGTTAGATGCTGCTCCTGACAGAGCAAGGCGGGGACCAAAACAACAGAGACCTTAAGAATGTTAAAGACCCATAGAAAATAATAAAAAAAAAAAATTTAGGGGAAAGTTTTAAATACACAAAAGAACAGAGAATAATTTAATAAAACCTTCCAGACGGGCATGGTAGCTCATGCATGTAATCCCAGCACTTTGGGAAGCCAAGGTTGGGCGGATCACAAGGTCAGGAGTTTGAAACCAGCCTGGTCAATATGGTGAAACCCCATCTCTACTAAAAATACAAAAATTAACTGGGTGTGGTGGTGCGCACCTGTAATCCCAGCTACTCTGGAGGCTGAAGCAGAAGAATCACTTGAACCCGGAGGCAGCAGCTGTAGTGAGCCAAGATCACACCACTGCACTCCAGCCTGGGCAACAGGGCAACACTCTGTCACCTCTAATAGATATGGGCTTTTGTTAGACGCCATTGTCTTTCCTAACAAAAGTAATAATGATTAATCAACATTATCCAATACTCACCCTATACTACAATTTCCCTGGTCTACAGAATGTCTTTCAGTAGCTGGCTTGTTTGAATCAAGATACAAAATCCACACACTGCATTTGGCTGCTCTGTCTTTTAAGTCTCTTTCATCTGTGAGTCCCCCTCTATCACGCTGTATTTTAAACAGCCTTATGGAGGTATAATTGACTTAAAATAGACTGCATATATTAAAAATGTATACCTTGACATATATTTAAAGTTACAGCCTGAAGTTGCATATGTAGTCTACATTTTTGTTTTCATGACCCATGAAAACCTAACGACAATTAAGACAGTGTTATCACATCCCCAAATTTCTTTGTGACCCTTCCCAATTCCTTCCTCCCACCACCCCATCCCTCCATGACCTACTTTTTGCTACAACAGTTTGCAATCTAGGAGTCATAATAAATGGAATAGATACAGTATGTACTATCGTGTGTATGGTTTCTTTCGCACAGCGTAATTACCTTGAGATTGGTGCATGTTTCAACAGTTAACTCCTTTCTAATGTTATCTAATATCCCACTGAAGAGATGGCCCACAATATCCTCTCACATGTTGATGGAACATTTGCACTGTGGTCCAGTTTTTGGCTCTACTGAAAAGCTGTACAATTCTTTGCATGGACATATGCTTTTTTCCTGAGGTAAATACTACAAGTAGAAAGATGGGCTCACCTGGAAGGTGTCTGACTTTTATTTAAGAGACTGCCAAAGTGTCTTCCAAACTGAGCATAGTATTTTACATTTGCACCAGTAATACATGTAAATTATAGTTCCTCCATCTTCTCACCAACACTTGGTATAGTGAGTTTTTGTGGGTTTTTTTTTTGAGACAAGGTTGCTCTGTTGCCTAGATTTGATTACAGTGGTGCAAACACGTCTCACTGCAACCTCTCTCTAGGGCTCACTCAAGTGATTCTCCTGCTTGAGACTCCTGAAGAGCAGGAAATATGGGGGTGCACCACCACGTGCAGCAATTTTTTTTTTATTTTTGTAGAGATGAGGTCTCACTATGTTGCCCAGGCTGGTCTCAAACTACTGGGCTCAAGCGACCCTCTTACTTTGGCTTCTCAAAATGCTGAGATTATAGGTGTGAGCCATGGCACCCAGCCTCCTGACAGTTTTAATTTGCATTTCCCTATTGTAATGAGATTGACCATCTTTTCATGTACTTATCAGTCATATGTACATCGTCTCTGGTGAAGTTTCCGTTCATGCCTTTTGCCTTTATTTCTGAGTTGTTTTCTATTATTGACTTTTGAGAGGGCACTACATATTCTAGATAAAAATCCTCTTGCATGTATTTTCCCTCACTTCATGGGAGTTTTTAATTTTGGTGAAGTCAATTAATCAGTTTTTCATTGGTAGAATGTGCTCTAGTATCATATTAAGGAATCTTTGCCCATTTCAAGGTTACAAAGACTTCTCCCTATTTTCTCTTCTAGAAGTTTTATAGTTTCATACTTTGTATTTAGGGTTCTGACTCATTTGAATATACTGTCAGGCACAAAGTTTTTTTTTTGTTTTTGTTTTTGCATATGGACAAACAATTGGGTCTAGAATCATTTGTTGGAAAGGCTGTCCATTCTCCACAGAATTACCTTTCTAAATCTGTCAAAATTCAGTTGTCCATAAATGTGTGGGTCTGAGTGTGGATGCTATTGTACCATGCATCTATTTGTTTACCATTAAGCAAATACAAACTGATTTGTATTTGTCCTGATTTCTGAGGCTTTATAAAGTCCGTAATCAGGTGGTGTTAACCATCCCACATTACCTTTCTATTCTAATATCCTTGTAGTTTTTCTTGATATTTTGCATTCCCATATGAACTTTAGGATCAGCTTGTCCATTTCTATGATAAAAGACATTGGGGATTTACAATGACATTGTGCTGAATGTATATATCCACTTGGGGAGAACTGGTATCTTAACAACATTAAGTCTTCCACTCAACTCTGTGTATGTGTCTCTCTACCTACTTAGTTCTTGATTAACTTCTCTCAGTAATAGTTTATAGTTTTCATTATATAGGGTGTATTGCATATTTTGTCAGATTTATTAAGAATTTCCTATTTGTTGATGTTATGGAAAATGCGATTTCTTCAAATTTAATTTTCTTAGAGATGGGGTCTTGTTATGTTGCCTGGGCTGGACTCAAACTCCTGATTTCAAATAATCTTCCTAACTCAGTCTCACAAGTAGCTGGGACTACAGGTGTGTACCATCTGCTTGATGGAAATGCATTTTTTTAAAACAAATCCAACTCTTATTCATTACTTGTATATAAAAATAAAATGCTTTTTCTTGAGATGGAGTCTTGCTCTGTCGCTAGGCTGGAGTGTAGTGGCGCAATCTTAGCTCACTGCAACCTCCACCTCCCGGATTCAAGTGATTTTCCTGCCTTGGCCTTCTGAGTAGCTGAGACTACAGGCGTGGGCCACCACGCCCAGTTAATTTTTTTTTTTTTTAGTAGAGACGGGGTTTCACCATGTTGGCCAAGATGGTTTCTATCTCTCGACCTTGTGATCCACCCGCCTCGGCCTCCCAAAGTGCTGGGATTACAGGCGTGAGCCACTGTGCCTGGCCAAATTAATTCTTTTATATTGATCTTGTATCATGGAACCTTGTTAAATCTACTCTTGGTCTTTTTCATAGACTCCAACATATTTTCTACATGAAATTTCTACAGAAAATAATGTCTGTAAATGAAGACAGTTTACTTCTACATTTCCACAATGGATGCCTTTTACTTCTTTTCCTTTTTACTTACTGTGCTGGCTAGAATCTAAAGAACAATATAGAAAAAGAAGTGATAAGAGGACACATTCTTCTCTTGTTCCTAATGTTAGAAAAAGAATTTAGACATTCACCATTAAACATAATGGTAGCTCTCAGTTTTTCACAGATGCCCCTAATAGTTTGAGCAAAGTTTAAAAATCAAGAATAGATGTTGGACTTTGGCAAATATTTTTTCTCCATCTATTGAAATCAGATAGTTTTAACTTTTAAAGCTTGCTAATATGGTAATAACATGTTAATTTTTGAATGTTAAATTAACCTTACATTCCTGGAATAAACACTACTTAGTCATGATAAATTTATACTTTATATATACTGTTGAATATAATTTGCTAAATTTTTGTTTAGAAATTTTACATCTATGTTCGAGGAGTTCTGGTCTGTAGTTTTGTTTTGTAGTATTTTCAGTCTAGTTTTGGTTTTATGAATGATGTTGATGCGATTACAATGAAATTGGAGGTATTCCTGCCTTTCCACTTTCTGTTATCAGTTAAGCATTTGAAAGCAGAATGTGAAATGCTCAAAAGTCTGAAACATTTTCAGTGACAATGTGACACTCAATGAAAATACTCACTGGAGCATTCTGAATTTCAGAATTTTGGATTTGGTATGATCGAACAGTAAGTATAATGTAAATATTCCAGAATCTGAAAAACTTCTGGTCCCAAGCATTTTGGATAAAGGGTACTCAACCTATAGTTTGATATTGTTATCACAGCTGCCCCTTGAACAACATAGAAACACTCATCTTCGTCAAGTAATCTCCTATTAATTACTCTGGTGTGGTATCTATTTGCTCTTGAATTCTCCAACGTCTCTATCTGGAAACACTTTCAACCCCAACTTTTTTTTTTTTTTTTTTTTTGCCATATCCACAGTCTCTTTCATGATTTCCTTGACCGGATCTATCATAAATCCTGTGAAATCATGTACAACGTCTCGACACAGTTTTCTCCCACAGAAATCTTTTGTTTAGACTTTCATGGCATTTCCTATAATAACGACATCTTCAACGGCGGGGATCTTTCCAGACTTTTGTGTTTTATCTGGATTCTATTCTATAGCATTTAATGCTTTCAGTAGCATACTGTGTGCAGTAAGCCATAAGGGTCCTACGACCCCCTGCCCTAGAGTCTGAATTAGAGGCATGCGTGGGGTCAAGAAGATCACTCTGAAGCCTTCGGTATTGAATTCATGGGGTTCTCGGTGGCCAGGGGCATTAGCCAATATCAAAAAAACATTCAAAGGCAGTCCTACCCTAGCAAGGTACTTCCGAATTTCACGGACCAAGCACTGATACAACCAATTCAGAAAGAGTTTCCACTATTCAATCCTCTCCGTTTTGCAATGAAAAACTGGCAGATGGTAAGTATAATTTCCTTTCTAGGCCGGGGGTTAGTAGCTAAATGCCTTAAGTCTTAGTTCTCTCTTCTCTTCCTTACTAATAAATGTCCTCTGTGGCATTTTTCCCCAAATAGGACACTTTCATCAACATTAAAAATCGTTCAGAAAAATAACCGTTCTCAATGATTTTCTTAATGAAATCTGGGAATCTGACTTGACTGCTACTTTTTGATTGTCAAAAGCTGCTTCTCTTGTTATCTTGTCATTTTTAAAGCCAAATCTCTTTCTAAACTTTTCAAACCAACCTTTGCTGTCATTAAATTCTCTAGCTCTAGATCCTTTGCTTTCCTTTTAAGCTGTCATATAATGACTTGCTATTCCTCACATCACATTGGATACTATAGGTATACCTTCCTTATAGAAAGACTGCACCCACATAGAAGCTGCAAAAGGTATTTAGCAAAAAGTATAAGCTTTGTGCCTGCTGGTATAGTCATAGCAACGGCTTCAGAATAGCTTTTTCTGTTCTTTTCTGTATTTCACAATGGTATGTTGTCATTCTTTGTGAAATGGCATCATCACCTGCAGCTGAAGACCTCTATCTATGCTACCTATCCAGCAATACAATTATTTTTTGTAACGTCAAGACTTTTCTCTGCTTCTTGGGAGCATTTCCAGCATCACTAACGGCACTTCATACAGGTCCCATAGCGTAATATTAAAGATTCATGATATTGCACTAAACACAATGAAAACTATGTGAGAACTACAAGAGATCACTTTTACTGCAATAATCAACCTAATGGAGGGACAAACTGCTCATCAGAGTATGTCACATGATATTTTAAGCGGATACTCACAACCCTTGAGATCACAATAGCCACAGGTAGCTATGAAATTCTTACAGTACGTACTATTGTTAATTTTACGCAGTTATAATTTAACGTGGTTTACATTTCTTCCAACTGTGAATACTGCCAAGTATTTGTGTGTGTTTTAATAATTTTTAACTTTTTACAATGGATTTTTGTATATTTTGATAGTAATAAAATAGACTAGTATCTACATGTATTTTATACATAATGACATACTTTTTCCATTTTTGTGTGACTTCTTCAATTTCTTTCATCATGTTTGAGAATATCCCTTGGTTATATTTATTATTCTTACATATTTTACTTTTATATGACTATGGTAAATAGAGATTCCTTTCTTGATTTCTGTATTATGTAGTTTGTTATTGGTGTACAGAAATGATACTTTTGTACACAAACTTTGTATCCTCAACTTTACCAAATTTATCAGTTTTATGAGTTTTTGGTGAACTTTTTTTTTCTACATATGGTCACATAACCTGAAAAGGGAGACAACTAACATTCCTTTTACAATATGGATGCCTTTTGTTTCTTTCTTATTTTTTTTCTTAGAGACAGGGTCTTGAGGGCAGTGATGTGATCGTGGCTCACTGCAGCCTGGACCTCCTGGGTTCAATTGATCCTCCTGCCTCAGCTTCCTGAATACCTACCTAGGACTATAGGCACACACCACCACACCTGGCTAATTTCTGTATTTCTTATGGAGAAAGAGGTCTCCCCACATTGCCCAGGCTGGTCTTCTACTACTGAGCTCAAGTGATCCACCTATCTTGGCCTCCCAAAGTGCTGGGATTACAGGTGTGAGCCACTGAGCTTGGCCACCTTTTATTTCTTTCTATGTTCTGATTGCTCTGGCTATAACTTCCAGTACTATGTGGAATAGGGGTCGTAGGTAAAAGTGGGCATCCTTGTCTTGAACCAGTTCTTAAAGGAAAGTCTTTCAGCTTTTCCCAATCAATATGATGTTAGCTGTGGGTTTGTTGTGTATGTCCTTCATTATATTGAAGCATGTCCCTTCTATACCTAATTTGCAGAGAGTGTTGAATTTTATCAAACACCTTATCTGTGTCTTTTGAGAATCTGATATTTTTTGTCCTTTATTCTGTTGATGTGACGCATCATGATGATTGATTTGCATATGCCAAAACATCCTTCCATCCCTGGGACAAATCCCACATTATATTGCTGGATTATCTTTTTGATGCATTGTTGGATTCACTTTGCTTGTATTAAAGGATTTTTGTGTCCATGTTCAAGGACATTGGCCTGCCATTTTCTTATTTTGTTGTGCCCTTGTCTGGTTTCAATACTGGAATAATTTGGGTCCAATAGAATGAGTGAGAAAGAATTCTCTCTTCCTTCATTTTTTGAAATAGTTTCAGAAGAACTGATGTTAGTTCTCCTTTATAAATTTGATAGAATTTGGCAGTAAAGCCATTTGGTCCTGCATTTTTCTTTGACAGAAGACTTTATTACTAGATTCACTGTCATTACTATTTATTGCTCTGTTCATGTTTTCTATTTCTTCTATGTTCAATGTTGGTAGGTTGTACGTGGCTAGGGATTTATCCATTTTCTTTAGGTTTTCCAGTATGTTTGTGTATAGTTCTTCACAAGTCTCTGATGACCCTTTGTATTTTGTTGGTTTCAGTTGCTATGTCTCCTTTTTTCATTTCTGATTTTATTTGGGTTTTTTTTTTCTTGGTTCGTCTTTTAGCTGTTTATCTATTGAAAAACCAACTTTTCCTTCTGTTGATTCTCTGTATTGCGTTTTTAGTTTCTATTCCATTTAGTTGCATGACAATCTTTATTATTTCTTTCATTCTACCCATTTTGGCTTTGGTTCATTACTGCTTTTCCAGTTCCTTGAAGTACATAACCAGGCTCTTCATTTGAAATATTTCTAATTGTTTGATTTAGGCATTCATTGCTATAAACAGTCCCCCTCTTAGCACTGCTTCTGCTGTATCTTGTAGGTTTTGGTATGTTTTATTTTCCATTTTCATTTATTTCAAAAACTTAAGAAATACCTTTCTAATACTTTATTGACCCTGTGGTAGTTAGGGATCATTTTGTTTAGTTTCCATGTAAATACAATTTCCAAAGTTTCTCTTGTTATTGAGTTTTATTCCACTGTGTTCTCAGAAGATGCATGAAATAACTTCTATTTTTAAAAATTTGTTGAGACTTGTTTTGTGGTCTAATATACAGTGTTTCTAAAGAATGTTCCATATGCTGATGCAGAAAATGTATATTCCGCAGCAATTTGATAAGTGTTCTGTATATGTCTGTTAGGTCCATTTGGTGTACAGTACAGTTCAAATTCAATGTATTCTGTTAATTTCTGTCTAGATGATCTGTCCAATGCTGACAGCGGGTATATTAGTCTGTTTTTACGCTGCTGTGAAGGAATACCCCACACTGGGTAATTTATAAAGAAGAGGTTTAAACAACTCAGTTCCACATGGCTAAGGAGGCCTCAGGAAACTTACAATCAAGGCAGAAGGCACCTATTCACAGGGCAGCAGGAGTGCCAGCAGGGGAAATGCCAGACACTTATAAAACCATCCCATCAGATCTTGTAAGAACTCACTCTCTATCACGAGAACAACATGGAGTTAACAACCCCCATGATTCAATTACCTCCCACCAGGTCTCTCACATGACACATGGGGATTATGGGAACTATAATTCAAGATGGGATTTGGGTGGGGACACAGTCAAACCATTTTAGCAGGATACTGGATTACCCAACCATTATTGTACTGGAGTATATCTACCCCTTGAGGGCTAATAATATTAGCTTTATTTATTTATGAGTACTCTGGTATTGGGTATATAAATATTTTGAATTGTCATATCCTCCTGCAGAATTGATTCCTTACTATTATCTATTTACATTGTCTTTATAATTTTTTACATGTCTGTTTTATCTGACATAAGAATAGCTATTCCTACTTGCTTTTGCTTTCGGGTTATGTAGCATATCTTTTTCTATCCCTTCACTTTCAGTCTGTGTGTCTAGGTAAGAATAGCTATTCCTACTTGCTTTTGCTTTCGGGTTATGTAGCATATCTTCTTCTATCCCTTCACTTTCAGTCTGTGTGCCTGTTTTATCTGACATTAAGAATAGCTTTTGCTTTCAGGTTATGTAGCATATCTTTTTTGATCCCTTCACTTTCAGTCTGTGTCTAGAAAGGTAATTATTGCTCTTGTTAAGAAAATAATTCCATAGACTAGCACAAAGATAGTTTCAGTCTGTGTGTCATTTTTTAAAATGACATATAGTTGTGTCATTTAAAAAAAATCCATTCAGCCAGGCTGTATCTTTTAAGTGGAGCATTTAATCCATTTAGGTTCAAAGTTAACACTGATAAGTGACATTCTGTTCCTGAAATTTATTGTTATCCCAGCTGTTTTGTAAATTCTTTGTTTTTCCTTTGTGGTTTCATGGAGTTCTGTCATGGTGCCATTTGATTCCTTTCTCTTCTTCCTTTGTGTAATTGTTTTATGAGACCTGTGAATTTTATACTTTCATGTGTTTTTATGATGGTGAATATCAACCTTTTGTTTCCATATTTAGGACTCCTCTGAGCATTTCCTGTAGGTATTAGTCCAGTGGTGATGAATGTTCTCGGTGTTTGCTTGTCTGAGAAAGACCTGATTTCTCCTTCACTAATGAAGTTTATTCTAGCTGGTGAAAATTTTTCTCCTTTGAGCACTTTGAGGATAGCATCCCATTCTCTTCCAGCTTGCAAGGTTTCTGCTGAGAAGGTCTGCTGTTTGTCTGATGGAGCTTCCTTAATAGGTGACTAGGTGCTTTCCTCTTGTTGATTTTAGATTTTTTTTCCTTCACATTGACTTTAAGCAATCTGATGACTATATATCATGGTGAAGTGCTTTTGCAATGTATTTGCCTGTTAATCTTTGTGCCTCTTGTATCTGAATGACTAGATGTCTTGCTAGACTAGGGAAGCTATTTTCATCAATTATTTCCTTAAATAAGTTTTCTAAACTCCTTGCTTTTTTCTTCTCCCTCTAGAACACCAATGATTCAAAGCTTAGTTGCTTTATCATGGAGGCTTTGTTTGTTCTTTCAAAGTCTTTCTTTTCTGTATTTCTGTGTGACCAGATTCATCTAAAACACTCGTCATCAAGTTCTGAGATTTTTTTCTTCTGCCTGATCTAGATCAGTGGCCCCCAATCTTTTAGGCACCAGGGACTGATTTTGTGGAAGATAATTTTTCCACAGAATGGTGGGTAGGGGATGGTCTGAGGATGATTCAAGTGTATTACATTTATTGTGCACTTTATTTCTATTACTATTACATTAAAATATATAATAATTATATAACTTATCATAATGTAGAATCAGTGGGAGCCCTGAACTTGTCCTGCAAATAGATGGCAGACAGTGACAGATCATTAGGCACATTAGATTCTCATGAGGAGCGTGCAACCTAAATGCTTTGCATGCACCGTTCACAACAGGCTTTGTAATCCTATGAGAATCTAATGCCACAGCTGATCTGAGAGGAGGTGGAGCTCAGGCAGTAAGGCTAGCAATGAGGAGCTACTGTAAATACAGATGAAGCTTCAGTCACTCACCTGATGCTCAGCTCCTGCTGTGTGTTCTGGTTCCTAACAGATCATGGACCAGTACCCCTGGTCTACATCACTGCTGGAAATTCCTGGTCTAAATCATTGTTAAAGCTTTCAAATGCATTTTGTAATTCCTTCAATGAATATTTCATTTCCAGGAGTTCTGTTTTTAAAATTAAAAATTTATATTATTTGACATTTTGAGGACTTCTTTTAAGGATCTATTGTTGGAGAATTACTGTGTTCTTTTGGGGGTGTCCTATTATCTTTCTTTTTCATACTTCCTATAGTATTATGTTGATTTCTTCACATTAGCAGAAATAGTTGCTTGTCCTTATTTTTGAATTTACTTTAATTGGAGTGGGACTTTCTTCATCCTGAGGATGTTACTATGATGTAATTTGATAGGACTGTTTGACTTTGCTTCTGAGTATGTTCAATAGCAAATACTCTATGATTTCCTTGGATATAAACAGACTGAGCGTGGTGGCTTTCTCAAATGCTGTTTATAGTAATGGTGTATCAGGTAGGTGAGCTGGCTCATAACGTCTTGAGTAGCTGGGGTGGCATAAGCAATGGTGGTAATAGAAGTCACGAGAGGCTTTTGTTACCAAGTGCTGTGCACTCATGCAAGCAGATGCTGTAATGGGCTATATGGGTTAAATTCCATGCTAGCAGGTGACAGTTGCAGGTCAGAGCTTGTTGGGGTTGTAACAATAGGGTTTAAAACTTATCTCTGTTGACCAGGAGTACTTAAGTGCCCCAGGCAATGGGTTGGGCCAGGGAAATCTCAGTGGTTTGGGTCTTGCACTCAGCCTTGGGGGAGAGGAGAGGAGTGGTGGGGAGAGGTGAAGCTGGGTAGAGCTGTACTGGGCAAGACAGTCATTTGGTCCATCAATGGCAGACACAAGCACTGGCTCTGACAGGGATCTAGGGACAGTTGCCAGACTCTGTAGAAATGCCTAGACAAAGATGAGAGCAACTGACGTTGCACCAATGTCCCAACACAGGACAGCAAGGGCAAACCCACTGTTAAAACCAGGCAAACAGTATGGGACCTGCCTCTCTCACTCTCCAGAACCACCAGGACTCATTTCCTCATCCCAATCACAGGAATCAGACAGACCATACAGTCTGCCTTCAGCCCACAGAGCTGTCTTACACAGTAAAACTTGCTACTGAGGCCAAAACCACACCTCTCAGGCAAATATCCTGCTCCAGTTCCATGATTAGGGGTGCAGGGGTCCAATTCTAGTGCCCAAGCTGGAGGCCCAAGCTGTACTCATTTCTCATTTCTGGCTGTGTGGGCCCCTTTCCTACCAAAGACCCAGTGCTCCAATCCTGGCATGAGACTTTATAATGTTAACAGATGCTGCTGCTAGGTCACAGGATCCCCACAGAGTTTGCTACGAGCTAGGATTGAGAATGGAGTCCTCTTATCAGCCACCAAGTCTGGGAAAATGCATGGGACTCATCCCAAGGTGTTCCTTTTCCATGTCTCTCAGCCACTCCCTAAGTAAGACTGAGGGCTTGGGAGGCTCAAGGTGCTCTCCTGTGGCCTGGATTGTACTTTTCTCCAATGGGAAGATGGATTGCAGAGGAACGCTCACTCCCTATCTCCTGTATTCAAGATTTTCTCCATTTTAGCCTCCAGACTCTGCCAGGAGGGCTCTCTCCCAATTTTCTCTTTCCCAGTGTCTGAAATTTTCTGTTTAATGCCTGTGTTCCTTCTTGGATAAAATTAACGGTGTGACTATCTACACACTATTTTGTTCTTTCCAAGTGGGTTAGGCATGCTGGAAAAGTCTCTAATCTGCCATCTTTGGCGGGGGAAACCCATACAAATTTTAAGATTGTGTTTTATATTTCTGTGAATGATATCACTGGCATTTTGATAGGGATTACATTCAATCTGCAGGTCACTTCTGATAGTACTGTCATTTTCACAATATTAACTTTTCCTATCCGTGAACATGGGATGTCTACTTTTGTTCCCTCTTCAATTTCTGTCATCAGTGTTTTAGTTTTCCTTGTAGAGCTTTTTCACCTCCTTGGTTAAACTTATTCCTATGTATTTTATTATTTTTTGGTGGCTATTGTAAATAAAATGGATTTCTGGATTTCTTTTTCAGTGATTTGTGTATATACATGCAACTGATTTCTGTATGTTAATTTTGTATTGTGCAACTTTACTTAATTTATTAGTCCTAAAAGGACTTCCAGTAATATGTTAAATAAATGTGGTGAAAGTGGGCATCCTTGTATTTTTCCACATCTTAGTAGAAACGTTTTCAACTTTTCTACATTCAGTATGATATTGGTGTGGTAAGTCATATATGTATGGTCTTCATTGTGCTGAAGTATGTTCCTTGTATACCTAACTTGTTAAGAGTTTATATCATGAAGCCATTTATCAAATGCTTTTTCTGCATCTATTGGCATTACCACATGGTTTCATGGTTTTGTTCTTCATTCTGTTGATGTGATGCATCACGTTTATGGATTTGCATATGTTCAACCATCCTTGCATCCCTAGAATAAATCCCACTTGTTCATCATGAATGCCCTTTTCAAAGTGCTGCTGGATTCAGTTTGCTAGAATTTTGTTGGGGATTTAAAAATTTATGTTCATCAAGCATACTTGTCTATATTTTTCTTTATTTTGTTGTGTCTTCATATGGTATTGCTATTAGGGTAATGCTGGCCTTGTGGATTGAATTCAGAAGAGTTCCCTTCTCTTCAATTTTTTGGAAGAGTATGAGAAGAATTGGTATTAGCTCTTCTTTAAATGTTTGCCAGAATTCTGCAGTGAAAAATCAAGTGCCGTACTTTTCTTTAATGGGAGACTAAATTACAGATTCACTTTCATTACTAATCTGGTTTGTTTGATCAGGTTTTCTATTACCTCTTCATTCTATGTTAGTATATATGTCTGGGAAAATTTACTAGTGGTTTGTCAATTTTATTTTTTCAAATCTTTTTATTTAATTGATCATTTGTATTTTTTTTAAGTCTTATTTTATTTCTTTTGGAGACAGGGTCTCGTTCTGTTGTCCAGGCTGGAGTACAGTGACGTGATCTCGGCTCACTGCAACCTCTGCCTCCTGGGCTCAACTGATTCTTCCATCTCAGCCTCCTGAATAGCTGAGATTACAGGCACACACCAACACTCCTGGCTAATGCTTGTATTTTTATTTGTAAAGATGGGGTTTTGCCATGTTGCCCAGGTTGGTCTCAAACTCCAGACTCAAGCAATCCGCCTGCCTTGGCCTCCCAAAGTGCTGGGATTACAGGCATAAGCCACCATGCCTGGCCTTTTAGTCTTGATTTCGCTTATTTCTGATCTCAACTTCACTATTTTTCTGCTTCTTCTGATTTGGGGTTTACTTTGTTTCTGCTTTTATAGTTTCTTGAGATGCATCATTAGATTGTTTATTTCAAATCTTTCTATTGTTTTGATGTAGGTGTTAACTGCTGTAAACTTCCCTCTTCATACTGCTTTTGCTGTATTCCATAGGTTTTGGTAAGCTCTTTTCAATTTTTTGAAGAAATTTTAAAGTTTCCTTCCTAATTTCTTCATTGACCCATTGGTTGTTTAGGAGCATGTTTGTAAATTTTAATGTATTTGTACAATTCTAAAAGTTTCTATTATTACTGATTATTAGCTTTATTCCATTTGTGGTCAGAAAGATCTTTCACCTGATTTTAATTGTAAAAAAGTTTTTAAAACTAAGAAACACCATCTCACTATATTGTCCAGGCTGGTCTTGGACTCATGAGATCCTTTCTGCCTCACCTTCCCAGGTAGCTGGGACTATATACATGCAAGCAAAAACGGTGCATAGCTGATTTCAAATCCTTTAATTTTGTTAAGACTTGTTTTGTGGCTTAACATGTGGCCAATCTTAAAGAATGCTCTACTGGTGATGAAAACAATGTGTATTTTATAGCTGTTGGACGAAATATATTATAAATGTATTACTTCCATTTGGTCTAAGTGCAGTTTAAATCCAATGTTTCTTTACTTTCTGTCTAGATGGTCTGTCTAATGATGAGTGGGGTGTTGAATACCCCAACTTATTATTGTATTAGAGTTTATCTCTCTCTTTAGAACTAATATATATATATATATATATGTTTTATTATATATGAGTGCTCCAGTGTTGGGTGTACATATATTTACAATGATTATATCCCCCTGCTGAACTGATCTCTATCATTATCTTATGATCTTTGTATTTCGATTTTTCAATATTTTATTTAATGTCTGTTTTATCTCTTTTTTTTTTTTTTTTTGAGATGAGTCTCGCTTTGTTGCTCAGGCTGGAGTGCAGTGGTGTGATCTCAGCTCACTGCAGCCTCCACCTCCCAGGTTCAAGTGATTCTCTGCCTCAGCCTCTCGAGTAGCTGGGATTACAGGTGTGCACCACCATGCCTGGCTGATTTTTGTATTTTTAGTAGAGACACGGTTTTGCCATGTTGGCCAGCATGGTCTCAAACTCCTGGCCTCAAGTGATCTGCCTGCCTTGGCCTCCCAAAATGCTGGGATTACAAGTGTGAGCCACTGTGCCCAGCCTGTTTTATCTGATACAAGTATAGCCACTCCTGTTGAGTTTTGATTTCCCTTTGCATGGAATATCTTTTTTGTATTCCTTCATTTTTAGCCTGTATGTGCCTTTAGAAGTGAAGTGAATTGGGTGGGCCCAGTGGCTCATGCCTGTAATCCCAGCACTTTGGGAGGCCGAGGCTGGCAGATCACCTGAGGTCAAGTTCGAGACCAGCCTGGCCAAAATAGTGAAACCCTGTCTCTACTAAAAAATACAAAAATTGGCCAGGCATAGTGGTGGGTGCCTGTAATCTCAGCCCCTTGGGAGGCTGAGGCAGGAGAATTGCTTGAACCCGGGAGGCAGCAGTTGCAGTGAGCTGAGATCACACCACTGCACTTCAACCTAGGAAACAAGGTGAGAATCTGTCTTTAAAAAAAAAAAAAAAAAAAAAAGTGAAGTGAATTTTTTGTAAGTAGCATATTGATTGTGCCACGGTTTTTAAAAACTTCATTTCACCACTTTATGGCTTTTAAGTGGTGAAATTTAATCTGCTTACATTCAAGGTTATTATTGGTAGGTGAGGACTTATTCCTGTCAATTTTTAATTGCCTTTTGGTTGTTATTTATATATCCTTTGTTACTTTTGTTTTCTCCTGTTTATCATTAAGGTTTGGTGGTTTACCGTAGTGCTAAGATTTGATTCCTTTTTTTTTCTCCTTTGTGTATGTATCTGCTCTCTACCAGTGACTTTCATACTCTTGCATGTTTTCCTGTAGTGAATACTGTCTTTTCAAGATGTATAACTTTCTCAATTGTCTAGAAAAGACTTATTTCTCCCTCGTTTCTGAGGGATGGCTTTGATGGATATAGTATTCTTTCTCGGCTGACAATTTTCTGCTTTAAGTACTCTAATTGTATCATTCCATTCTCTCCTGGACTATAAGGCTTCTGTGGAAAAATCTGTGTTTAGTCTAATAGGGATTCCCTTACATGATTTGATGCTGTTCTCTTGATGTTTTGTGAACTCTTTGATTCTTGACAGTCTGACTATAATGTGACTTGAGGATGTTTTCCAATTTATTCTATTTGGGAACCACTGGGCTACCTGGATCTGGTGTCCATATATCTCCACAGACTTGGGAAGTTTTAGATTTTTATCAAATAGATTTTTAATGCCTTTCCCCTTCTCTCCTTCTGGAATACCCATAACACAAATATCTGCTTGCCTAATGTTCCATAAGTTTTATAGGTGTTCTTCATTATTTTTCATTATTTCTTTTTTTGTCTCTGACTTAATTTTTTTTGTTGTTGTTTTTTGAGATGGAGTCTCACTCTGTCACCCAGAGTGCAGTGGCGTGATCTCGGCTCACTTTTGCAAACTCTGGCTCCTGGGTTCAAGCAATTCTCCTGCCTCAGCTTCCCCAGTAGCTGGGATTACAGGTACCCGATACCAAGCCCGGCTAATTTTTTTGTATTTTTAGTAGAGACAGGGTTTCGCCATGTTGGCCAGGCTGGTCTCCAACTCCTGACCTTGTGATCTGCCCACCTTGGCCTCCCAAAGTGCTGGGATTACATGCAGGAGCCACCATACCCAGCCTGACTTGTTAATTTCAAATGACCCATCTTCAAGTAGAGAGGTTCTTTCTTATGTATGATCAAGTTTGCTACTGAAATTCTCCACTGTATGTTTATTTTCATTCATTGAATTCTTCAGCTGCATGACTTGTTTGCTTCTCTTTTGTTCAATTTCCTGTTCATAATGTGAACTGTTTCCCCAACTCTGTTGACTGTCTACACATTTTCTTTTATCTCTCTGAGTTTCCATAAGATCATAATTTTGAATTCCTTTTCTGGCAATTCATTGAGTTTTTTCCCATTGTAGTGTGTTATTAGGGAATTACGTTCCTTTGATGGCATCATATTTCCTTATTTCATGTTTCTTGTGTCCCTGTGTTGATGTCTGTGCATCTGGTGGAGCAATCACTTCAAATTTTCTAGAGTGATTTTCCTGGAGAAAGATTTTCACCTAGAGTTTAGTCTTAGTGTGCCAGTTGGGAAGGGTGTTGTGACTATGTCTCTGGATAGGTGCAGTGGTACAGTCTCTGTGCAGTTTCAGCTGCATTCAACATCAGCAATAACCATGAGTGCCTTGGTGGTATAGTCTGTAGATGTTTGTGGCTGTGGTATAGGTTGTTATCCTTACTTTCAAAGGCCTTTGGGGACCTACTATTCTTGCTTTCCCCACAATGAGGAGACTTAGCCAAAGTGATCCCTCTTGGTGTGAGGTCTGACGTCACCTACAAGCAGCTGCAGCAGCAATGGATTCCAGGAGCAGGTGCTCAGAATGACTATGGGACCATGTCCTAGGCTCAGAGTCTCACAAACCTATTTGTGACAACTGTGGCAAGGCAGGATACATGTTACCCACATGGTCAGGACTGTGACTGTGATGTACCCACTAGTAGCTTGGACCTAAAGGTCTACATTGTAGCTGTGATTCTATCCCTGGGAGTTAGGGTATAACATTGGCCTGACTGTAGGTAGGAGGGGGCATTCTGGAAGTTTGGGTCCAGGGTCTGGCTGCAATTCAGGAACATGAGCCAACAGGGCTCAGTGGCAACTTGGGTCCCATGGAATCAAGCACCATATAGTATTAACTCTAGAACCTGGGATGGCAGGGCTCAGCAGTATCTCAGATCTGCGAAGTCAGGTGCAGTGAGAGCAAGTATCCCAGCTTAGGCGAACAGAGCTGTTGTGTGGACTCAGCATTGGAGCGGAGGATAGCACAGTGGTAATTCCACTCTCCAAGAGGAGGGGTATTTAAGCAGCTAAAATTCTTGAAGACTAGTCCAGGTTCAAGCAAACAGGGTACTAGAATTCTGTGGCCTGTAAGGGCAAGGTGTCTCAGCGCAGTCACTGCTGTTTCTCTGAGACATGGTGTACTATATCAGCTCATTCCTGGCATGCACGACTGCTCAGTTTGGCAAGGTACCAATTCCCCAAGGGATAATGTGCTGCTTCAGCTCAGGCCTAGGGGGCATACTGTTCTAGATAGGCCAGACACCATTTCCCTGGGATGCTGGGAGCCGCTTCAGCTTAGGTAATGGAATGTGTGATCACTCTGGATGGCCAATGCACCATTTCCTGGGATGCATGGCGTTGCTTCAACTGAGGCACTGGGGGAGGCATGATTGCTCTGAGTGTTCAAGGTACTGTTTTCCCAAAAGGAAGGATACTGCTTCAGCTCCAGTCCAAAGCAATGGGGGAGAAAAACAGGTAGAGTGGCTCCACCTCTGCTTGGCCTCCCGAAGAACAGAGCCAACAGCTGCTCCCAGCTTGGCTTGGAGATATGGGGCCACTGTGCTGGGGTGGTTTGGTGGCAGCTTAGCTTCAGGACAAAGTGAAGCCATGACTACTTGCTCTGAAGCAAGACACACTTCAGTCACAGCTCCAATTCCAAGATGGTGTAACACAGCAGCTGTGTGGGCCGCAGGGGGGCTGGAGCACAGTGTCAACTCCTTCTGCATGGGGTGCACAGCTATGTAGACTCAGATGGGCTTAGTGCCTGTAAGGACTGGTGGGAACCCCAGTGATGAGGTCTGCAGGTATCCATAGTGCTGAAGGGGCTGCTGGGATCCTCTCACTTACCTCCTCATCATAATGAGCTCTTCCTGGTTCCTAACTGATCCTGGTTAGAGGATGTGGCAGTGGAGACCCAGTGTCTCCTTCCCACCTCTGTGTGGCTATCTCGAACATCTGTGCTCTTCAGAGCTTCTGTTACTCCTCAGATGCACCCCTGTACTCTCCCTCTGTTATTTTCATTAAGCTGTTTATTTATTGTTCGGGCTTTTCTTGTGAGGAGGACAAGTTCTAAGGATTTCTAATGGGCCATTTTCCTAAGGTAACTCAGACGTGAGTTATCATTATTATTATTATTAAGAAATTTGAGGAGATTTTACAAGAATCTCACTGCTTCCAACTTGTTCAGATCAGAATTCTACTGAAGAGTTTTGAACAGAAAAGTTCCTGATGCTATTTGAGGCTTGGAGAATTCAAATCTTGCCTCCACAGGATGTATGTCACACAGGAAAGCTGCAGCAGCGAGACCAGATAGGGTCTCTAATATTTCAGAGACCAGAAGGGCCTGCATTAGGCAAGTAGCAGGAGGGAAAAAAGAAGAGCACAAAGTCAAGAAAGATTTTGTAGGTAAAACTGACAAGAACGTCATGACTGACTGACATGGAAGCACGAATGAAGAGGAGTGTTTGAAGAGAGGTGCCCCAGACTTCTGGCTAGGTGACAAGCCGTGTGAGAGTGCCTGTTGTCACACTGCATTATGGAATAGCCAAAAGCAGAGAGCAGATGCTGGTGGCAGCAGTTCAGTCTTCAGCAAGCTGATATGAATGCGTGTAGGGTATCTAATCAGAGACCTACCAATATTTAGATATATTATATTTTCCACCTCTGAACTTTGAACACCTCTTATAGCAGAAGGACAAAATATCTCTTCTCTGTGGTTGGTATTAACATCAATACCTTGAAGGTAATTTTTCTTTGGACTTGGCTTCAGTATTACTACCTTCTTCTGAATTATCCCTTGAGTTTTTAATCAGTCCTTTTAACATTTCCCATCACTTTGTGACAGGTAAACCTCAGCTATAAGTGTGTATGTATGTGTGTATAATTTGATCTCTTACTGGAATCTGTCTAAAAGCCATGAATTTTTAAATTTTCATTCTAAGGCTATTTGCATCCTGCTAACTCTCAAGTACCTAAGATGAAGCACAAAATTCTTTTATGAAGATCACTGTTTATTAAGGTTGCTTACCTTCACCTACGCACCATGCCATTAAGTCACTGTTTTTCAAGGTGTGGTCCATGGGGCAGATGCATTAAATCTACCTTGAGTGCTTAATAATATAAAATAATAAAATTTATACTAACTAAGGTTGATTCAGTACATACTATGTGCTAGGTACTGTTCTAAGCCCTTCACAAGTACTGACTCATATTATCTTCACAATCATTTTATGAGAAAAGAACAATATTATCCCATTTTACAGAAGAGGAGATTGAGGCAGAGATTAAATATTAATATTTGTCCATATCAAAAGCTAGAAAGTAGGCCCTATCCAGACTTGCTGAATTAGGGGGGAGGAAAGATATTAGAAATTTGCAATTTTAAAAAGTGCTCCTGCCCCCAGAAGTAGCTCCCACATGATTCTTTTGTATAGTAAAGTTTGCAACTCACTAAACTAAGTATAAATCCTAGTTTCAAAGCATTTTCCCTTAATACTCTACCCACTCACTGATATTCTCTATACTTTAGACTATATACCCTATTCCTTTAATAATAACACTCCTCAAATTTACACCTTATCACACACAGAATGTCAGAAATGACAAAACCACAGAAAGGCAGCATTTTATAAAGGAGAAAATCAAGCCTCAAGAAAGAGATGAGGTGATCTATCTGAAGTTACTATAAGTATTTGGACTAGGACCATAGATCTCCTTTCTACTCCAGTTCTTCTTCCACTATAAAATGCTGAAAAGACTTTCTATAGCATACAGCTTGAGAGACTTGTTAGGGGCCAGATTATCTTATCTCATCTGGTCAAGAATCTCATCTTATCTCATCTGCCAACAATAAACACTATTCTATATTTGAAAGCAAAATGACAAAATATTTGAATTGGCAGAAAACAAGTTAAAATAACTCATACAGCTTGATCTAACAGGAATAGTTTGTTCAAAGCAAGATGGTTCAGAGTATATTGAGGATAGGTCACTTTGATGAAATTCATCTCAGGTTTCTCCTTTCAGTAATCAGAACTCTCCCACAGAAATAGAGTAAGTTTGCATCTGCACAGAGTAGGGTTTTCTTTTTGTAAACTTTGGTGAAATCTAGGTATAGAATTTTCCCCTGGCCAGACACGGTGGCTCACACCCTGGCTCATGTCTGTAATCCCAGCATTCTGGGAGGCTGAGGCGGGTGGATCACGAGGTCAGGAGTTTGAGACCAGCCTGACCAACATGGTGAAACCCCATCTCTACTAAAAATTCAAAATTTAGCCAGGCGTGGTGGCACGTGCCTGTAGTCCCAGCTACTCAGGAGGCTGAGGCAGGAGAATCACTTGAACCCAGGAGGCAGAGGTTGCAGTGAGCTGAGATAGTGCCATTGCACTCCAGCCTAGGCAACAGAGTTAGACTGTGTCTCCAAAAAAAAAAAAAAAAAAAAAAAAAAGAGTTTTTTCCCCCAATGGAAAGTGCCTTGGTGCCTTGTAGTCTGCACCCTTCTTCATTCATTCACCACCCCTTTTTCTATTTTTTTTTTTTTTTTACACAAAAGAAGCATCTGTTAACTCTTTTCCAAGAAACCGTCTGCCTGTGCCCAGATCACTCCTCTCCTCTTTATATGACTTTATTAATATCATCCTCCTTTGCTCTTCAATATATCCTCCGTTAATAGCTCCTTCTCCATAAGCGTCTCTCATCAGAAAAAAAATCATGTATCACTCCACTGCTAAAAAACCATACTGATTATAGAATAAAGTCTAACTTTCTTATCATGTGATTCAGGCTCTTCATAGTCTAGTGACAATTTATTAATCTCATATCAGTTTAACAGTCACAAGTCTCCTGCCCACTATTCCTGATGTTCCAGTCATTCAACTCTCATGTGGAAATGATCCATTTGCCTGACTCTCCTTCATCTCCATCTGATGAAGTCTTATTCATCCTTTAAAATTCAGCTCCAAGGTCACTACCTACCTTCTCTGTGAAGGGTCCTTGACTCACTGAGAGTTAAAATCACTCTGCCCCCAAAGAATACCTCTTATACCACACAGTATTTTGACTGCATCTGTCACTCCAACAGAATGTAAGCTCATTCTTGAATTCATTTAAATATTTACTGAGGCAGTGTGATGTGCCAGATCCCATGCTACACCCCAAGGATATAGAAATGAATTATCTTCCAAACACTATGATCTTAAGAGCGTATTTTGGATTTTTAAAAAATCAGATCTTAAGCCCTTGAATTGTAACATTTAGAAGGCATACAGTCTCTGTATATGAAAAGTGTTATTTACATAAATTGATCATAATAGCAAAAAATGAAAAAGAAGGTAACAGTATTTGCAGTATCTTTTAAAAACTGGTAAGATAATGACTTCTCAGCTTAAACATGTATTTTCCCTTTCCAGTTCTTCTGGAATTGTTAATCCTTAAGAAACATAATGAACAAAATTCACTCTGCCAACCAAAATGACAAAAGAAGTCTGCTTTTGGGTCATATAATCCTTTTCTGTAGGAAAAATCTTGGCAGTATATACAATACTTCCTCTCTCCCAATTTGGAAGAAAAAAAATCTGAACCCACCAGTTTTCAAAGATTAACTGTACTCATGCAAAGTTTTAGCCTTTCCCTGCAAAAGGAATGTTCAATGTATTTCCACACTCTGACAGGCAAATGCATTCTCCAATTAGCCACTCACTGAACTTTCATGATGAAAATGGGCAATAAGAGTGTATGTCACTTCAGCAACCTTGAGATACTTACAAAGTCAAAGAATATTATATACACGTTATGGCAAGCTTTTACAAATTTTAAATACCTTAAAAGCCATATGTATTTTCACTGGGAATTTTTAAGAATACATTCTAAATTCAGGAGTCCATTAAGTTGCAGAACAATTTACATCTGCCCCATTCCTTTTTTTTTTTTCCCCACACTGGTCCATTACATTATTATTATTATTTTTTTTTCACATCTGCTCCATTCCTACACAGTAAAATGAAAATTTCATTGTTCTGCTTTAGAAACCAAATTTGACTACTTTGGAATTAAAGGTGCAATATTAACCATGCAATTGTTAAACATTTTACGTGTTTCGGAAAATCCTTAAGCATTCACTCAAAATAAAGGTAACAATATCTATCTTTTTGTCTGAAATAACTAACACTGACTTAATTAGACCATGACATTTAACTTTACCACTAGCCGTCAACTGAGCTATCTGCACTTCTAGACAGTATTTAGATGCATTCTGACAGTTTTTCAGGAAGAGCAAACCACAGACAGTTAGCCATGAACTAAAAAGCCAAAGCATTAGATTCTTATATCACATGTAAAATGTCCTCAATTGTGAGCATTTTACTGCATGTAGAAAGCTATTTACAATGTATGGATCTCTTTGGTAGCATGTTCTACAGGAAGAACTGCTTCACAACAGTTTGTGGGGACCAGATGTGGTGGTTCATGCCTGTAATTCTAGCACTTTGGGAGGCTAAGGGAGGAGGATCACATGTGGTCAGCAGTTTGAGACCAGCCTGGCCAACATGGTGAAACCCCATCTCTACTAAAAATACAAAAATTAGCCAGGTGTGGTGGCATGCACCTGTAATCTCAGCTATTTGAGAGGCAGAGGTTGCAGTGAGCCAAGGTCGCACCACTGCCCTCCAGCCTGGGCAACAGAGTGAGACCCTGTCTCAAAAAAAAAACAAAACAAAAACCAACAACAACAGTTTGTGGGAGAAAAATCAGAGTCTGTCCTTTAACTCACTGTTTTTCCTTTGCTAATATTATGGCTTCTCTTTTAAAATAGCCAAAGGTTTCAACCAGTCTAGCTGCTGCCACCTTCTCATTAAACTTTAATAAGCTAAGCTTTTTAAGCCACATAAAAATTTCATCAAGCATTTGCCAACCTTAGGGAAAACGGAAGGAGGAAAAAAGGTTAGAACATCGCTTTCCACCACAGTAGCATCTGGAGAGAGACGCTTTGGAAAGATCATGCATGCAGTCAGCCGCAAAATAAATGCCAGGAACAAGCTTGCTGTTTGTGGCCTGCACCAGATGGTGATTACGTTTACTCCTTCATCACCCCCCAGGCCCCACACTGGGTGCTAATTAAAGTACTCTCTTCCAATAGCAGGCTCCTCCGACAACTGTAAGCCTTTGTTCCAAAGTCCTCAGGGTATGCTACATACAGTCCTCTACCACAGGCTTGCCTGTCAAGAACACCATTTCAGAGCAGCTCCTTATCATTTTACTTTCAGTGTTTCCTATGTCAACATATTTAAAAAACAGATGTTTAGGTTTTTTTTTGTTTTTTTTTAAAGGTATAAAGCATAAGTGAGAAAAGGAGGTGGGCTGTCGGGGGCCCTCAATACATGAGAAACGGGTGGTGGGTTCTCAGCTTCCTTACTGCCCCCATAGATCCCTGACAATGTGCTGCAGAAGCCTCCAATCTGGAACTGCCAGCAGGACCAGAGCACCCCCACCCCCCCGGCCCCAGAAAAAGCCAAGAAAAGCCCAACTCTCTAGCCAAAGTACCAGGAAAAGGATGGCCTAACATCAGAAAACATTTGTGATAATACTCATTCTACTCCAGCCAGGCGCCAAGGGAAAAATCACAATCCTCCTCCCACACCCTGGTCTCACAGAGCCCAGTGGGAATATGCTCTCCCAGCCTGGCTCCTCAGGAAGAAAGCTGTGCACACTGGTCTAATTAACACCCAGAAAACACACCATCCAACAGCAGAACATGTATTTTTTCCAAGCACCAATGAAACATTGACTAAGACAAACCACATCCTAGATTATAAAACAAACCTCAAGAAATAGAAGAGGACTGAAATAACACAGTATTTCTCTGAGCATAATGGAATCAAACTAGGAATCAGTAACACTAAGATAATAGTAAAATCTTGGTAGGGCATGGTGGCTCATGCCTGTAATCCCAGCATTCTGGGAGGCCGAGGCAGGCAGATCACTTGAGGTCAGGGGTTCGAGACCAGCCTGGGGAACACAGTGAAACCTCATCTCTACCAAAAAATACAAAAGTTAGCCTGGCATGGTGGTGTGTGCCTGTAATCCCAGCTACTCAGGAGGCAGAGGTAAGAGAATAACTTGAACCCAGTAGGTGGAGGTTATAGTAAGCTGAGACTGCACCATTGGACTCCAGCCTGGGTGACAGAGTAAGACCCTCTCTCAAAACGAAAAAAAATAAAATAAAATCTCTAAACTACTGGAAATTAAATAATATACTTCTCAATAATGTATGGGTAAAGAAGAAGTCTCAAAAGAAAAAAAATACATAGGACTGAGTGAAAATGAAAATATAGCATATCAAAATATGTGAGGCACAGCTAAAGAAATGCTGAGAGAGAAATTTATAGCACTTAATTTTTACATTAGCAAACAGGAAAGCTTCAAATAAACTGATCACAGACTTAAATGTAAAACATAACAATATAAAAAGTAGAAAATCTTTGGGATACCTAGCTAAGTAAAGAGTTTTTAGAGTTAACACCAAAAGCACAATTCATCAAAGAAAAAATTCATAAACTTCATAAAAATTAGAAATGTTTGCTCTTCAAAGATCTTGTTAAGAAGTTGAACAAAACAAAATATAGACTGGGAGATAATCTCTGCAAGCCACATATCTAACAAAGGACTTGTATCTGGAATACATGAGATCTCAAAACGCAACCATAAAAAACAATCTAGGTAGAAAATGGGCAAAAGACATGAATGGACATTTCACTGAAGAGGATATACCGATGGCAAACAAGCACATAAAAAATGTCTAACATTAGCAGTCACTGAAGAAATACAAACTAAAACCACAAGAGATGTTACTACACAACTAAACAATCACCAGAGATGAAAACACCAAGTGCTGTCGAGGGTATGGAGGAACTAGATCAGTCACACATTTCTAGTGGGAATGCAAAATAGTACAGCCACTTTGCAGAAAGAGTGTAACAGTTTCCTACAAAACTAAATACATGTTTATCTAATAGCCCCAAAACTGCACTCTTGGAATTTACACTGTACTCAGCAATTACACATTTATCCCAGGGAAATGAAAACTCATGCTCACATCAAAACCTGTATGTGATTGTTCACAGCTGCTTTATTTGTAATAGCCAAAACCTGAAAACAATCCAGATATCCTTCAATGAGTGAGTGGTTAAACAAACAGTGGTACACCCAAACCATGGAATACTGTTGGGCAATAAAAAGGAATAAACAATTGATACACATAACAGCTTGGAGGTATCTCAAGGTAATTATGCTGAGTGAAGAAATTCAAACTCTAGAGGTTACATACTGTATGATTCCACCTATATAACATTTTTTTTGTTTGAAGATAGAGTCTTCATTTGTTACCCAGGCTGGAGTGCAGTGGCACGATCATAGCTCACCACAGCCTCTGCCTTCCGTGTTCAAGAATTCTCATGCTTCAGCTTCCCAAGTAGATGGGACTACAGGCGCAAACCACCTTGCCCAGCTAAGTTTTTGTATTTTTAGTAGAGATGACGTTTGCCATGTTGGCCAGGCTGGTCTTGAACTCCTGACCTCAAGTTATCCCCCTGCCTTGGCTTCCCAAAGTGTCAGGATTACAGGCATGAGCCATTGTGCCTGGCCCATGATTCCACCTATGTAACATTCGTGAAATGACAAAACTATAGAGATGAGAAACAGATTAATGGTACCCAGGGATTAGGGAAGAGGGAAGGAGGGAGGCAGCTGTGGTTATAAAAGAGTAGCACAAGGGATCCTTCTGATGGAACTGGTGTATATCCTGACTGTGATGTTGGTTACATGAATCTACACATGCGATAAAACTGCACAGACTAAGCCAGGCGCGGTGGCTCACGCCTGTAATCCCAGCACTTTGGGAGGCCGAGGCGGGCGGATCACGAGGTCAAGAGATCGAGACCATCCTGGTCAACATGGTGAAACCCCGTCTCTACTAAAAATACAAAAAAATTAGCTGGGCGTGGTGGCACGCGCCTGTAGTCCCAGCTACTCGGGAGGCTGAGGCAGGAGAATTGCTTGAACCCGGGCGGCGGAGGTTGCAGTGAGCCGAGGTCGCGCCACTGCACTCCAGCCTGGCGCCTGGTGACGGAGTGAGACTCTGTCTCAAAAAAAAAAAAAAAAAAAAAAAAAAAACTGCACAGACTAAAGACAGACAAACACATACACAAGTAAGTACAAATTAAACTGGAGAGGTGGGAAGACAGCAGGGAATTCAGAAAGATAATGTATCCATACCAATTTCCAGGTTATGATACTGACCACAGTTATACAAGATGTTGTTACCACAGGAAGAAAATTAGTGAAGGGGATAAGAGATCTCTTTGTATTTGTATTATCTCTTATAAATGCAAGCAAATCTACAAATTTCCCAAAATGCATATAACCTGAAACTAATCATGAAGGAACACAAGACATCAGATAAAGTCAAATACAAAATAACTGATCTGTACTCTTCAGAAATATCAATGTCATAAAACCAAGTAAGAGAGACAATTGAATGCAAAATCCAATAAGCTCCAATCAATCCAGGAATTTCTCTGCTATAAAGGTCATTATTGAGCCAGTTTTATAAAACCCAAAAAGGTCTATAAGTCAGATAATGTATTATATCAATGTTAACTTACTGATTTTGATAATCACACCATGGTTATGTAAGAGAATATTCTTATTTTTTGAAAATACGTAACAAAGTATTTAAGGGTAATGTGGCATCATATCTCAAACTTATTCTCAAATACAAAGTCTGAGGGTGGTGGTTCACACCTATAACCCCAGCACTTTGGGAGGCCAAGGTGGGAAGACTGCTTGAGCCCAAGAGTTTGAGACCAGCCTGGGCAACACTGCAAGACCTGGTCTATGCAAAAAATTTAAAAATTAGCTGAGGATGGTGGTGCATACCTTTAGTCCTAGCTACTCAGAAGGTTGAGGCAGGAGGATCGCTTGAGCCCAGGAGTTGGAGGCTGCAGTGAGCCATGGCTGACACCACATTCTAGCCTGGGAAACAGAGCAAGACCCTGTCTCTTAAAAAAAAAAAAAAAAAAAAAGTATAACTACATAGAAAAGGAAATATAGTAAAATATCAATAGCTGTAGAATCTGAGTGAAGAGAATACTTGACACTAATCTTGCAAATTTTTTGTTAAGTCCAAAATTACAAATATAAACATTATCAAAATAAAAAAATTTAAAAGTGCATAGGGAGAGCCTGGCACATAAAGCTTCAATAAACTAGTGTTCAGGTATATCTACTTTCAGATAAAGAAATAAGTTGAGATGCTAAATAAACTGTCCAACAGGGATGAGGGATCATGGTAAACTGGTGGTACAGGAGGGATTTGAGCCGAGACCTGTTCCATGCCAAAGTCTGTGCTTCTTTCAGTAGAATGAGGAAGGATAAAAATCGCAATGCCCACTTCCCACAGAGACACGGATGTACTGTGTTAGGAGAAGGTAGCCTTATATAAAAACTGGCCTCAAATCACTCTCTAAGCAAGTCACTTCTTAGTTTTCCATATGAAAAGTCTAGGATAGGAACCAAACACCTCAAACCTGGCTCCTAGGATGGGTACTCTGTCCATAGCACATCAAACAAACTTAATTTACCAACTGAGAGCCACCATCTCCAGGCCCTCACACCAGGGAAGCACACTGCCTTTCTTGGTTTATTCACCCAACCCAAATTGCCAGAGCACCTCAGACGTGCTGTCAATGGAACTTCTAGGATGACTATCTAGGGAGACCTCTTCTCTTGGTCCTCCCCCACCTCACCCTTACCCCATGTCTGAACTTAGATGACGAGGTTTTTCACTGATGTTGTTTTCTGAATAGATCATACTTTCCCAGTTCAAAATTCACATGGGAAATAATTTCACATAGGAAGGGGTAGAGTGAAGTCTCCCTAACCTCCCTCCCTGCTCCCATTTCCAGAAACATCCAGTTACTAGTTTAAAAATGCAACTTTCTGATATTTCTCCAAATTAATAGAATTATCTAGATAATACTATGATATCAGCTATCTACCTAACTAGAATATTCTAGGTGATCATAATAAATTTAGTACCCTTTAGGTTATTTCAAATATCCCTTAAATATTTGTGTAGACATTTTCAACATCTTAAAATGACTGAGTGAGGGTAACAATATTTTTTAAAACAAAGAACATGTTAATAAGAAGCATGATCACGACAAATGTCTGTGAACTCTGGCTGGTAAGAACCAATCACTGTTGAGTACTGGCAGCTCACCTGGTTCCTGTCGCGTGCATTTGTGTACCTGATCTTCTGAATGAAGTAGAATATGAGCCATGCCGAAGAAATAATCATCAAAACAATAAAGGATATTGACACGAAGACTAGAGAGCCACGGCTGAAGTTCTTCGGTGGCATTCGAGTTCCAACAGCTATTGTCATTTGTACAGAGATGTTTTTCTCCAGATAACTCAAAATATCCTTACCCCTCAATTCTGTTATCATGACAGCAATAATATCTCCAGTGCCTGTAATATAAAATAAATATATATACTCAAGTGACATTTAAAATTTATAGAAACATCAAATATATAAACATGCCACTTAGGTTAACTACTGTAATGTTTGCTAATGGAAAGGGTATGCAAACTCCACTTCTCAGCTGAAATGAAGCTGCAGCTGGGTATGCTGGCACCAAGTGGGAACATGTAATTTGTTGTGTGGTACTTAAGACTTAAACAGACATAAGGCATAAAACGATTGCAGTGTTAAGAACCATATTAACTTGTCTGACAACTACATTTAAAAAAAAAGATTATTAAACCAGCCATATGTGACAACAGACAGCATAACATTATACACCAACAGAAATGTATCAACATCATGGTAGATTTACACTGTGAAACCTTTTCTACTTTAAAATGATCTTCAGAAAGTCTTAATTCCTTAAGAAATGGAGAAAAGTGCTGTTTTTATAGCATAAAATGGTACTTCTTGCACTAATCAGTCTACGAACATTCATGGAGCACCCACTAGGTGTAGAACTAGTGCAAAGAACAAAAACAAGTACAGGATGCCGAGCTTTCTAATCTCACCGAGACAAGGACATATAGCTGGTAATAGAGCTACAAAGTGCCAAATGGTGGCACCTTTTATTAGTGACATCTGAAACTAACTTGGGTCTTACGTCCAGAATTGAGTGAAGTGAGGGCTCCTTGCTAGTTTACCCAAGGATTCTTCTGGAAATCAAACGCTCCTGAAAGAGGTCCGGACTTTAACATTTTGGACTGGTTTGGCATCAAAATGCCTTCAGCCTCTAACAGTTGTCCAGAGGTCTGCCCACAGTCACAAGCTATGTAAGTTATTATGAGGATGGTCTTAAGTTGCTTTCTAGTTACCTAGATCTTTCCCCTATATAATTTCCAGAAGCATTAACCATAAAAGAATTGAGTATCTCTTCCTATGGACAGCAGGAAACTGCTATCCCTTTCCTCCTCCACAAAGGAAATAACTTCCCACTGTCTTTTAAGGAAACAGAGAAGCTTCTATCAGTCTATCAGCGGCTGTTCTTTCATAAGCTGAAGCTGCTGGTAACCACATATAACTTCTCCAGAGCCCTTAAGAGAGACTAGGGGTCATCAGAAGGGAAATAAACATTTTATTTCCGGAAACAAAATTATAAACACTCATTTGAATTTGAATGAGGTTTGTACATATAAATGTAAACCAACAAAACCAACAAGCAAAAAGTCTCTAAAACTCGTCCTTTTCAATGCTTCTTCAATGAATAATACATTGAAATATTTGGTTTTACATGCTTCATTTACCATATTTAGCTAAAAGAACCATCTTTGTGTTACATGCAGTCACAAAAGACTACATGCAACTGAAAAGAAATTCTACAGGCTCATGCCTATAATAACGGCACTTTGGGAGGCAGGTGGATTGCTTGAGCTCAGGAGTGTCCAAGACCAGCCTAAGCAACATGGTGAAACCCCGTCTCTAAAAAAAAAACAGGAAAATTAGCCAGGCATGGTGGCACATGTCTGTGGTCACAGCTACTCAGGAGGCTGAGGTGGGACGATCACTGGAGTCTAGGAAGTCAAGGCTGCAATGAGCTGAGATCACGCCACTGCACGCCAGTCTGGGTGATAGAGCGAGACCCTCAAAAAAAAAAGAAGAGAAATACAACAGTAAAAGGAGTTGTATGGAAAGTGTAACCCAATGGAACATATGCTTTTTTACTACCCTACTCAAAATTGTTACAGCCACTTTATTAGAATAGCAGTTTATCGGAATACTGATTAAAAATCCACAAACCAAAAAAACTATAAAATTAAAGCAAGCAATAAAGTTAACATCTAATTACCTTTCTGAATAAGAGTTCTGATCAGTAAGTTAGAGACAATCATAAAGTAATGTTAAACCACTTTAAATTTCCATTTAGAAGACTCTTTTAAAATGTTGTTCAACAGGCCATGATCTGTGGTATAAGATACCAGGTATGGCTATAAAGTAACTGAGACGGATCCCACAAACGACATATGACAATCAGTCTCATTGCTTTATAATCACACCAGGTACAAACGGTTTTAGAAATCAGTTGGCTCTTGAAGACTCAAGCTGGAAAAACAGTAGGGAAAGCTGCACAGGTAGCCAAGGGAGCCAATCCACGTAATTCTATTCAAAGAATACTAAATAAGAACACCAACTAATTTCAACAGGAAAGCTGTCTGGGAAAAGAAGTGTGTAATTATTTCAACCATCCATTCAACAATATTTATTGAGCACATACTATGATCAGGCTCCTTTCACCTTTTAAAGAGAGTGGAAAATTACCTGCTCTTGATGATGCAAAAATCCACGTGCCCTCAGGAGCAAAGGGGAACCTTTCAGACTAGGGGAGAGAAGCCACTCACAGTGGTGAGCCAGCACAGAGAGGGGGGAGGCAGAGGAGCCCGACCCTGCCAGTCAGGCAGGAGGACAGCAGAACGACGGCCCAACACCAACACTCACAAAGCACTGGAGTCTTAGCCATTTTAGGTCTTAAATCTCTTACAGAATCTAGTTAAAGTTATATAGGAGGCCCCTCCTAGGAGAAAGGGCCCTCTCCCCATACTCCAACCCCTAACGAACGCTGCCTCAGACACTTGACTTTTAAAGATCTGAGGAGCCCTGGCCCAGCTTTAGGAAGGATACACACGCCAAAGGAAATGTAGGCTTCAGACTAAAGGCCGGGTCAGAGCAGGCAGGGACTGATAATAGTTAAAAATAATTAGACTGTAACAGTGTAAATATCAAAGCACATTTGGGACATGACCCATCACTCCCATGTCCCAAGCCCTGTGAAAACACTGCTAGTAAGTCATTAATGTGGCCTCACTCCTGCGCACTGCCACATGTCTGGCAGCCAGTGCTAATTGTCAGATATGGCAATCCAGTAAAAGCCCATCTGTGATTACTGCTTCCAACTATTTTCTTGAGAAACTTCCTCTGTTATTATTCTTAATAGGAAATTCTGTTTTCACTGCTTGAGTCTGGCTACTTTAATAAACAATTCTATTCTTTCCACTTTCATCTAGAGAATTTTCAGACCCACAGAGCAGTTCCAATACTGCGAGAACACTCGTGGGCCTTTTAGTTAGATTTGTCAACATTTTGTCCTTTCTATATGTATTTATTTTTGCTGAACCAATTAACAGTAAACTGCAAACACATGACATTTTATCCTCAAATACTTCCACAGTACCTCTTAAGAACAAGGCTAGCTACATGGCCACAATTCATTTACTTATACTCAAGAATTTTAACCCTGTGTTCTTTAATACATGGTCCATTTTCAGGTATCTGTGGTGATTACTTCAATAGTTGTTTAACTTGTTTAGTTTTGTAGCCCGCATTCAATCGGGGCTGTTGGCATCATGCTTAGCTGTCACGTCTCATTAGTGTCTTTTGATCTAGGATAGTTCCTCAGTCAATTCTGGTCCATCGTTCACAACAGTGACCTTTTTAAAGAGTTCAATCTAGATGTTCTGACAATGCCCTTCAATTTGGATTTGATTGTTTCCTAATGACTGGATCTGCAAATTAAATATTTCTGGTAAGAAGGCCACATGGGGATGCCGTGTCCCCCGCTCAGCTCGTCGCATCAGGAAGTGCATGCCAGGTTTTACCTTCATTGTTGGTGGCAAATGTTATGACATGGTTATTTTGGTATCTGCCAGATTTCCCCACTGTAAATAACTGTTTTCCTTTTTAATTAATAAGCAATCTGTGGGCTGATACTTCCAGATTTGGAACTAGCCAGTTCCCCAATAACCTTTCACTCAACGCTCTCGGCATCCACTGTTGTTTGCCTGAATCTGTTACAACAGCGGTATTTGTAAAATTGTAATTCCCTAATGCTGTGGTTTCTTCTACATTTTGTAAACGGATTCTATAATCAAAGGCATTAACGAAATTTTCTACTTACCTTTTTTTTTTCCATTAAAAAAACAGAACTGCTAGGTGGGCAGTTTTTCTGAAAAAAAGAGCCCCCCATTCCCATCAATTTTATTTTTTAATGAGGAAAAAAAAGTGGAAAAATATGGTAAGACTGCTATAATCCTGACTACAAAATCCGTTTTGGTGCTTGCTTTGGTAGCACATATACTAAAATTGGAACGATACAGAGAAGATTAGCATGGCTCCTGTGCAAGGATGACATGCAAATTCGTGAAGCATTCCACATTTTTTCTCTGGGACACATTTAAGCAGTGTCTAGAGGAAAATATATAGCAATAAATGTCCACATTAGAAGCAAGGAAAGATCTAAAATCGACACCCTATCATCAAAATTGAAAGAGCTAGAGGAGCAAGATCAAAAAACTCAAAACCCAGCAGAAGAGAAGAAATAACTAAGATCAGAGCAGAACTGAAGGACATAGAGACACAAAAAACCTTTAAAAAATTCAATAAATCCAGGAGCTGGTTTTTTGAAAAGGTCAACAAAATAGACCATTAGCCAGATTAATAAAAAAGAAAAGAGAATAATCAAATAGATGCAATAAAAAATGATAAAGGGGTTATCACCACAGATTCCACAGAAATGCAAACCATCATCAGAGATTATTACAAACAACTCTATGCACATAAACTAGTAAACCTGGAAGAAATGGATAAATTCCTGGACACTCGCATCCTCCCAAGCCTAAACCAGGAAGAAGTCGAAACCCTGAATAGACCAATAACAAGGTCTGAAGTTGAGGCAGCAATTAAAAGCCTACCACCCAAAAAAAGCCCAGGTCCAGATGGGTTCACAGCCGAATTCTACCAGATATACAAAGAGGAGCTGGTACCATTCCTTCTGAAACTATTCCAAATAATCCAAAAAGAGGGAATCCTTCCTAAATCATTTTATGAGACCAACATCATCCTGATACCAAAACCCGGCTCAGCAAGAAAAGAAAACTTCAGGCCAATATCCATGATGAACATAGATGCAAAAATCTTCAATAAAATACTGGCAAACCTATTGCAACAGCACATCAAAAAGCTTATCCACCATGATTAAGTACGCTTCATCCCGGGGACGCAAGGCTGGTTCAACATACAAAGTCTATAAACGTAATTCGCCACATAAACAGAACCAAAGACAAAAACCACATGATTATCTCAATTGATGCAGAGAAGGCCTTTGACAAAATTCAACAGCCCTTTATGCTAAAAACCCTCAATAAACTAGGTATTGACAGAACATATCTCAAAATAATAAAAGCTATTTATGACAAACCAACAGCCGATATCATACTGAATGGGCAAAAACTGGAAGCATTCCCTTTGAAATCTGGCACTAGGCAAGGATGCCCTCTCTCACCACTCCTATTCAATATAGTATTGGAAGTTCTAGCCAGAGCAATCAGGCAAGAAAAAAGAAATAAAGGGTATTCAATTAGGAAAGGAGGAAGTCAAACTTTTTCTATTTGCAGACGACATGATTGTATATTTAGAAGACCCCATCCTCTCAGCCCAAAATCTCCTGAAACTGATAAGCAACTTCAGCAAAGTCTCAGGATACAAAATCAATGTGCAAAAATCACAAGCGTTCCTATACACCAATAACAGACTTAAAGAGAGCCAAATCAAGAACGAACTGCCATTCACAATTGCTACAGAGAATAAAATACCTAGGAATACAACTAACAAAGAACGTAAAGTACCTCTTCAAGGAGAACTACAAACCACTGCCCAACGAAATAAGAGAGGACACAAACAGATGGAGAAACATTCCATGCTCATGGTTAGGAAGAATCAATATCGTGAAAATGGCCATACCGCCCAAAGTAATTTACAGATTCAACGCTACCCCATCAAGCTACCAATGACCTTCTTCACAGAACTGGAAAAAACACCTTAAACTTCATATGGAATCAAAAGAGAGCCGGCATAGCCAAGTCAATTCTAAGCAAAAAGAACAAAGCTGGAGGCATCACACTAATGGACTTCAAACTATACTACAAGGCTACAGTAATCAAAACAGCATGGTACTGATACCAAAACAGAGATATAGACTAATGGAACAGAACAGAGGCCTCGGAGGCAACACAACACATCTACGACCATCTGATCTTTGACAAACCTGACAAAAACAAGCAATGGGGAAAGGATTCCCTGTTTAATAAATGGTGCTGGGAAAACTGGCTAGCCATGTGCAGAAAGCAGAAACTGGACCCCTTCCTGACACCTTACACTAAAATTAACTCCAGATGGATTAAAGACTTCAACATAAGACCTAATACCATAAAAAACCCTAGAAGAAAACCTAGACAAAACCATTCAGGATATAGGCATAGGCAAGGACTTCATGACCAAAACACCAAAAGCACTGGCAACAAAAGCCAAAATAGACAAATGGGACCTAATCAAACTCCACAGCTTCTGCACGGCAAAAGAAACAGTCATTAGAGTGAATCAGCAACCAACAGAATGGGAAAAAATTTTTGCAATCTACCCATCTGGCAAAGGGCTAATATCCAGAATCTACAAAGAACTAAAACAGATTTACAAGAAAAAACAAACAAGTCCATTCAAAAGTGGGCGAAGGATATGAACAGACACTTTACAAAAGAAGACACACATGAAGCCAACAAACATATGAAGAAATGCTCATCGTCCCTGTTCATTAGAGAAATGCAAATCAAAACTACATTGAGATACCATCTCACGCCAGTTAGAATGGTGATCATTAAAAAATCTGGAGACAGATGCTGGAGAGGATGTGGAGAAATAGGAACACTTTTACACTGTTGGTGGGAGTGTAAATTAGTTCAATTATTGTGGAAGACAGTGTGGCGTTTCCTCAAGGACCTAGAAATAGAAATTCCATTTGACCTGGCAATCCCATTACTGGGCATATATCCAAAGGATTATAAATCATTGTACTATAAGGACACATGCACACAAATGCTCACTGCAGCACTGTTTACAGTAGCAAAGACCTGGAACCAACCCAAATGCCCATTGATGATAGATTGGACAGGGAAAATGTGGCACATATACACCATGGAATACTATGCAGCCATAAAAAACGATGAGTTTGTATCCTTTATAGGGACATGGATGAACCTGGAAACCATCATTCTCAGCAAACTGACACAAGAATAGAAAATCAAACACCGCATGTTCTCACTCATAGGTGGGTGTTGAACAATGAGAACACATGGACACAGGGAGGGGGAGCATCACACACTGGGGTCTGTCAGTGTGGAAATAGGGGAGGGACAGTGGGGGGTGGGGAGTTGGGGGAGAGATAGCATGGGGAGAAATGCCAGATATAGGTGATGGGGAGGAAGGCAGCAAATCACACTGTCATGTGTGTGCCTATGCAACAATCTTGCATGTTCTTCACATGTACCCCAAAACCTAAAATGCAATAAAATCAGTTTTGAGGGGCCAACAGAAGTAACCTCAGAATTAAGCTCCTTTGGGCTCTGGAATCAGAGGGTCTAGGTTCAAATCCCTGCATGGTACTTAACCTTTTTGAACTTCAGTTTCTTCTTTCAAAAAATGAGAAAGTATCTGCAGGCTTCACAGCAGATGTTCAGTAACTGCTGCAGCATAATGAGCTGCATTAGTCCATTCTCACACTGTTATGAAGAAATACCTGAAACTGGGTAATTTATAAAGAAAAGAGGTTTAGGCCAGGTGCAGTGGTTCATGCTTGTAATATCAGCACTTTGGGAGGCCAAGGCAGATGGATCACCTGAGGTTAGGAGTTCGAGACCAGCCTGGCCAACACGGTGAAACTCCATCTCTACTAAAAATACAAAAATTAGATGGGTATGGTGGCAGGCACCTGTAATCTCAGCTACTTGGGAGGCTGAGGTGGGAGACTTGCTTGAAACAGGGTGGTGGAGGATGCAGTGAACTGAGATCGTGCCACTGGACTCCCGCCTGGGCGACAAAGCGAGACTCTGTCTCAAAAAAAAAAAAAGAGGTTTAATTGACTGGCAGTTCCACATGGCTGGGGATGCCTCAGGAAACTTATAATCATGGTGGAAGGCACCTTTTCATAGGTTGGTAGGAGAGAGAATGAGTGCAAGCTGGGAAAATGTGAGACGCTCACAAAACCATCAGATCTCGTGAGACTCACTATCCATTATTCAACTACCTTCACCTGGTCCCACCCTCGACACGCAGGGATTATAGGGATTACAATTCAAGGTGAGATTTGGGCGGGGACACAGAGCCAAATCATATCATGAGCTAATCCTACTTGTATTATGTGGGAAGTAGAAAAGTTCCTCTTCAAAGTTTCCTTTCTTGTTTAAGAAAAATTCATAAGTGTCAGAAATAATAGTTTGTTTTAAACACTTTCTTCAGAAGTCTTTTTGCTTTTTGCTAGAAGCCCTATCCTATGTAGCTGTTAGACATGCTTATAGGCACATAGTACATTCTACGTCCTTGTATTTTAACCAAGATATCTGTGCTGGACGTGCTCACTGGCATGTCCCAGCTCGAGGCCTATGCCCCTTCCTTATTTGGACTTCCTTTTTTTGCTCTCCATTGCTTTTATCTGTTTAGAAAAGTTTCAAGTTATTAGCCAATTGAGTTTTAGTTTAGTTTAGGTCTGGCTCCAGCCAACGGAGATCAGACACAGCAGTAAGGACAACCCCAAATGTGTTAAGAAATAAATATGTCTGCTTTCCTTTGTTTGTTGACTCTTGTGGCGCAATGGCTAGCAAGGGTACCCTTCCTGCAGTCCAGGAAGTAAAAACTGCATTGCTGGAAGATCCTTTGTCTCAGTGCTAATTTTTCTTTGCAGCACTGAGCATCTATTTCCAACATATTATTATTACTCATAGAAAGCAAAGGAAAATGTTATGGGAAGAAAATCAAAAGGTCCCTACCACAGAATTTTGGATTTTCATTCTCTCTCCACCCCCTCCCCCACTGCTCAGAAAATGCCCAGGGACCTGCTGACCAACACAATCCTGCCAGCTATGAGAGAATTTGTGCTTTAGCTCAGTAAGTGAGTCTACGCAGCATTGAAAAGTCAGAAATCTATGTCCTCACCCCCTTGGCTACCCTCCAGTCCTCCTGGGAGTAAACCTCAGGGCAAGCCGAGTTTATCAGAGCAGCTGATAAAGAAAGATCCAGGAAGAGAACAAATGAGCTGTCTGAGGCACCAAGCTACAAGAGAGAGGTGGCTTTACCATAAGCATCTTTACTATTGGTTACTAAGAGTGGCATTAATTATTCCTACACCATATACTTAAAGTGAAAAAGATTAAAATCACTTTGAAGTTCCAGGAGGACTGCTGCTGAGGGAACAGTCAGGTGTATTCAGGATCAAGCTGCACAGGAGGCAGAGCCCTGGCTGCATGTGTCTCAGTGAGTCTGCTGGCTCTTGGTCCCAGGACTTATCTCACTCCACTGACTTAATGTAAATCCTTCTCAAATGTTTATCCACAATACCTTCAGTTCTTCAAACCCAATCCTCATTTTTCTCTTCACTGATCTCTTAACGAACTCAAGGGGGAAAAAAGATACATTCTACATTCTTTCATGTAAGGAATATAGCAATAATTCTGACAGATGGAAGTTATATCAATTATAGATTTCCTGCTGAGACTTGTCAGTAGATTTCCTAAAATATAGATCTGCCCTGTCACTCTGCTTTTAAAAGCCTTTGATGTATCCCTTCTGTCAAACAAATAAAGTCCAAACTGTTTCACTGGACACCAAATGGCCCTGAGGGTAACTGAGTCACGGGATGCCCAGTGAAACGGCTGGGCAAAGGGACTGGAATAGTGGTTCATGCAATCTAGTTAGGACAGAGATTTGAAGCCAGAAGGGAAACTGGGAGAAAACTAAGAAAGGGTCCTGGGAACTGGAAGCTTCAACAAAACTAAATGACAGGAAGAGAGGGGGAGAAAGGCAAGAGGCACCGGTGAGGGCACAGGACACACAAGTTTGCAACTCGAGATGTAACAATTCTGGGAGATGATGAGGTCCAGGGAACAGCTATGGGACCAGGCTCCTGGAGAAGTAGAATGGCTGAAGGACCTGAGGAAGGAATTTTAGGTTAGGTGTTCACTTTCCAGGTGGATTCTGAAGTTGCCCAGGATGGTGGCAGGACCCCTGCTGAACGAGGAGCAGTGACGGGTGGGGAAGCACATGACTGTGAAGAGGAGAAACACGGTCTTCTGTACAAAACCAAAAGTGAAGTCTCCCCCGTGTGGAAGTGACTGGTTTGGATGTGCTGTACACCAGCAACACAGTATCCTTTAGTGCCCACAGATGCACAGCAATGACCAACTTGTAATTTTGCTAATGCTTGAACCTGAATCTCCTGCCATGCAGCTGCTGGGAAGCTGAATGTGTAAGCCATGAGTGGTAGTCACTCACTGATAATTCCTGAGGACACTGGGCTACAGTTGTCACCAAAAGGCAAGGGTCTTCTTTCTTGAACAGGAAGTTCTTCAATCACATAAAATTACGGCCAAGGGGCCACTGCAGAGCACCTGAATGTCATCTTTCCTTCTTATGCTATCTCTTGACTATATGTAAAGAGAAGAAAAGAGGGCAGGAGCAAGGACCTACCCAGAACACAAAGCTCTCTTCCTTCACACACAGAGGCAGAAAGCGGGTGGGTATTGAGGAAGACAAGCCACCTGTCAGTGGAGAGCCAGAGATTCTCAGTTAAGTGTTCCCAGGGGTTGCCAACTTTCAACACAATACAGGAACGTCTATAAATTACTGATCCCTCTCAGCTAGCGGTCTACCCCTCAGATCACCTGGATTTAAGTATTACACAGGTCTTCCTTCCTTCAAATCTAAATTTCTAAACATCTGTTTGTGCCTCTTGGTTCTCTCCTCTGGAAAAACACCACTGAATAAACTGTTTTTCATTTATTGATGTATAAAATACTGTCAACCACAAGGTGCATCATTATGTATCATAAAGAAAAAAAATTAGTCAAGAAATTCTAAGATGTCATTGAATATAAGAAACATTTCTACTTTAAGTTGCACATCCCAGAATCAATGAGAATTCTTCTTCAACATAACAATTCTTAAAATGTTCAAAGACACCGTTTCTGGGACCCCATCTCAGTGTTTTGTTTCCATACTATTCATAGAGTACCAAAGCATTCATTTGAAAAAACAAAAATATTTTTTAAAGAATCTAAAACTTACAAAAAAAATTGGAAACATCGTATGAAAACTTTTTTAAACTCAGAACAATTCACGAGTAAGTTGCTAGCATTATGCCTCATCACCGCCAAATATTTGGTATTTTCCTACAAACAAAATTTATAAACATAATACAACCCCCAAATAAGGAGATTAACACCGATACATACTACCATCTAATCCCAAAGTCCATCCAAGCTTCTGCGACTTTCCCAGTAATGTCCTTTACATTAGCCCAGATCATTGTCACATGCTGCACTCAGTCGTCATGTCACAGCCATCTCCGTCAGTCTGCAACCGTCCCTCAGTCTTTCTTGGTGTTTGTGACCTTGGCACTTTTGAAGACTACATACAGCCCAGTTGATCTGTAGGAGGTATTTCCCTGTGGCTAGATTCAGCTCGGGTGCCGGTGGGGGTAACAACGCTCTTTTTAGTGTACACCACCAGGTGGCCCACAGCTTTTTTATGTGCCATTACTGATGAAGGTCACTTTGATAATTTCTCGGAAAGGTGATGTCCTCCAGGAACCTGCACCATAAAGTTCTTCTTTTCCCCTTTGTAATTAATATGTATTCTGTGGGGGAGGTGCTTTAAGAGTAGGTAAATATTCCATCCTCATCAAACCTTCAGTTTACTTTTACTTTTTAGATCAGTATGGATTTATGGTTCCTATTTTATTCAATGGGTTGCAACAGCTACTAACTTTATTCACTTTGATGCTGAAATTCTAAGTTATGCTTCATAAGACCCTGCGTACAGAGCTATCCCATCTTATTCTTTTCTGGACATCAGTTTTTCAGTGCCTTTACTAAAGTAAATGTTAACTATAAATACAATACCTTCAGTATCAAGAGTAGCATGACACACTAACATCTCCCTACATCTGATTATGTCCACAGGGATACAGCCCAGGATTCCAATATAATTTTTTGAAGCCACGGCACACATCAGTGTACATGGAACTCACATGACAGGGTTCCCTGGCATTCTCCTTCTCCACTTGAACTGTTACTTAAGCCATATCTCCAACATCTTTGCTATACTAGTTTTAAACAACCCATTTGCAGGGTGACTTAATGAATACTTTCTTCTTATCTATGTTTCAATATTTCACCTCACTAGTTTTGTACCCTTTTCAAGTAAGATGCTTACATTTGTGCTTTCTTATAAGTTGTTGATAAAAGAATCTGAAATGGGTGGGAAAAGAAACATTAAGTACAGAGTTAGGCATTCCAACCAAGGGAGATGTAGATTGGGAGGAAAGTGGCCTACAGAAGCTTTCACACCAAGCACTACAACTCTAAAAGACCTTCAAATCTGTTATTTACATTAAAGAATTTATAAATCTGGGAGTTCAGTGAACTGAGTAATTAAGTAAACAGATGCAGGATGGCAAGAGCCAGGTTTTTCATTTAGGAGTGGGAGTTTAGTGTTAAGAAAGGAGAGAGCTAGAATGATCCACGTGGCAACGTATTACAGCTGGAGACATAAGTCTGAACTCATTTTTAGCTTAGTATCAATGCAGATGATTACAGATAGAAATATTTATAGATATGAATATATGCAGGGGTTAGGATACACGCATGTATTTCCTTGCTCTGTTAGCTGAGAAGGCCCAGAAACAACAGACAACTCGGTAGTAACAATCGCATCTAATGCCTGGATCTTGGTTTTTAATACCATTCTCCAATAAACAGAAACCAGGGTTCCTTGGAGAAATGGCTGCTTCTAGGGCTGATATGCCATTACTCATGAAGTTTAATAATGTTCAAGGGGCAGAAAATATATGCAAAATGAGCCTGGCACATCTTACAGCACCAGAAAGCAAGAAAGTGCTCAAAAACTAAACCAAACCAAACCAAAAGAAAGAACTAACACCTACAACAATGGGAACATGTCAAAGGACACAGGAGTCAACACAAAGATCCAGTGGCCAAAACTGGAAGAATGTAAAGTAACAAAGTTGTACTGTATTATAATCCAAAGTATAAAGTAAGTATCCATGAATCCATACTGATATAAAGAAATGACTGAATAAATTAATAAATTGAGCAGAGGCAAATCACCCATGCAGAAAAATTTCAAATAATTTTGTAGATACTCTGCCCTGAGGAAGATGAAGCATAAATTCCCACTTCTTAAGTCTGGGCTGTGCACAGTGATGTCAAAAGTTATTGTATGGAAGGGGGAAAAAGAAGTTAACTTTACAGTGGAGAACCTGACAAACACTACCTCAGCCAGGTAACCAATGTCAACATCAACGGTGATAATTCACACTGATAGCACATAAACTTGTTATGATAGGATGCATGCTAATGGTACTTTACAAATCCCTGTGGTCTTCCTCCCAAAAACCCATATCCCTAGCCTAATTATAAGAAAAACCAACACACATGTCCCAGTTGAAGGACATTCTACAACATGCTGGACCAGTAGTCCTCAAAGCTGTCAAGGTCATCAAAAACAAGGAAAGTCTCAAAAAGTATCACAACCAAGAAAGAAACTAAGGGATCATGATGACTAAATGTAATGTGGTATCCTGGGTGGGATCCTGGAACAGAAAAAAACTAGGTGAAAACTAAGGAAATATGAATAAAGTAACAGACTATGGTTAATAATTATGTGTCAACATTAGTTCACCGTAGCACAACAAATCAACATCTTACATGGTACCTAACAGGAAACTGGGTGCAGGGTTTGCAGGCATTCTTTGTACTATCTTCACAATTTTTCTATAAATGTAAAACTGTTCTAAAAAGTAAAGTTTTTTTTTTAAGACTCATTATCTAAAAGGGAACAACTTCTCATCAGAAAAAAATGCAAGCTAGAAAACAAAGAAACATCTTTAAAGTGCTGAAAGGAAAATTCTGTCAACACAAAAATTTATACTTGTCTTTGAAAAATGATGGCAAAGAAAGACAGTTTCAGATAAATAAATGTTGAGAGACTTCAGTACCTGGAGATCTGTGCTGCATGAAATGATTAAAAAACGGAAATTACACCAAATGGAAACTTGGAAACTCAGAAAGAAGTAAAGAACACCAGAACTGTTAGTGTGCAGACAAATATAAAAGCCTACCATTTTCCCCACAAGTTTTGGCATTCCCATTCCCTTCACGAATGAGGGTCCCTTTTCATTCTTCCTCTAAAGGCTCCTCAAACTTAAGCATCTGACAGTGGGTCTCAACAGGGCCAGTAGAGCTCTCCTGGGGGTGTCTGGAAACCCTTGGGGTGGGGGGTCCCTATGCTGTTACAAGCATGGAGGTGAGCCATCAGCATTTAGCAGGCCCATGCCTGGGAGGTTAAACAAAAGACAACCTGCAGAGCAAAATAACTGTCCCAAAATACCCCTTGTCTTGTCCTCCACTTCCATTCTGAATTGAGAAGCACTGTAAGCATCTATCCAGGGTAACAGATCCTCACCCAGACCTCTAACACCTACAACCTAAGTCTGCATGATCCTCCTTAGCAGCTGTGCCAGTAACACCAACTCTGAGATCATAACTACAAGGCCAGGTTCATCATCATATGAACTGCTATCAGTTAAGAATGTCTTCCATCCTGGAACCTAGGAAACTGATTTCTAAAGCGGTATTCTAAATCCAAGCAGATCCTTTATATGATTTTACCTTCCTCCCCTTCTGCTGCCAATCCTCAAGAGAAGCACAGGAAAGACAAAAAAAGTAAAATCAAGTGATGACCTCAAACAACCCACTTGGGACACAGAGCCTGCAAGGAAGGCTAGTAAACAGTCTCATGTATCTGACAGTGGAGGCACTCTCCAGTTCCACTTCAGATTTAAAGAAAAAAGGAAAATTAAGAGCTATGGAAGTTTTAAAATGGAACCATTGCATTTATTTTTTAAGGGCTATTTTTATTTTTTAAAAGCTACTGCTTAAGTGTTTCAGTTTTAGATTTTGATAATTATAAATTTTTTTAAAAAAAATGTACGAACCAGATGGAAGATACAGTAGAAGCATGTGCAAACTCAGGCAGAAATATAAATGTAATTTAAACCCTTACTTCCTGCCACAGCAGTACACTTCAACTGCAAGCTCCATCTTTTCTGAGGTACTTAAATCCATATTCAATTAGAAGCTAAAAACCTTTAAATGGTAAAACAATAGTATGATTATATTACTCATTATCTTGATGGGCTTTTAGAATAAAGAAAATAGATTTATGTTAAGTGGCCCAAACTACTGATATTTAAAGGTATTCTACAATGTGTTGGTGATTTTTTTTTCTCATTTTCATATAAAGTATTTTTTTTTGTATTCACAGTGAATTTTCTATATTTTACAAAGTATGATATTTTTCTATTCAATGCTAGATAATAAATACAGAGCTAAATAAGTTTTTAAGAGACTATGACGGAAAAAAGGTGAAGAGTCATTCAACTAATTTTATTCAACTATCCAAAAAACCCAGAAGAAGCATCTGATATTGCTGATTGATAAAATGATTAAAAAGCAACATAGGTCGGCAAAGCCTGAGTCCTGTCCTCTCGCTCTCCTCCCCCAGGCAGCATGAGCTTCACCACTCGCTCCACCTTCTCCTCCAACTACCGGTCCGTGGGCTCCGTCCGGGTGCCCAGCTACAGCGCCCGGCCGGTCAGCAGCGCGGCCAGCGTCTATGCAGGCGCCGGGGGCTCTGGTTCCCGCATCTCCGTGTCGCACTCCGCCAGCTTCCGGAGCGGCATGGGGGTCGGGGGCCTAGCCGCGGGGATGGCCAGGGGTCTGGCAGGAATGGGGGGGGCATCCAGAACGAGAAGGAGACCATGCAAAGCCTGAACGACCGCCTGGCCTCCTACCTGGACAGAGTGAGGTGCCTGGAGACCGAGAACCGGAAGTTGGAGAGCAAAATCCGGGAGCACCTGGAGAAGAAGGGACCCCAGGTCAGAGACTGGGGCCATTACTTCAAGACCATCGAGGACCTGAGGGCTCAGATCTTCGCAAATATTGTGGACAATGCCCGCATCGTTCTGCAGATTGACAATGCCCGTCTTGCTGCTGATGACTTTAGAGTCAAGTATGAGACAGAGCTGGCCATGCGCCAGTCTGTGGAGAGTGACATCCATGGGCTCCGCAAGGTCATCGATGACACCAATGTCACTCGGCTGCAGCTGGAGACAGAGATCGAGGCTCTCAAGGAGGAGCTACTCTTCATGAAGAAGAACCATGAAGAGGAAGTAAAAGGCCTACAAGCCCAGATTGCCAGCTCTGGGTTGACCGTGGAGGTAGATGCCCCCAAATCTCAGGACCTCGCCAAGATCATGGCAGAAATCCGAGCTCAATATGACGAGCTGGCTCGGAAGAACCGAGAGGAGCTGGACAAGTACTGGACTCAGCTGATTGAGGAGAGCACCACAGTGGTCACCACACAGTCCACTGAGGTTGAAGCTGCTGAGATGACACTTACAGAGCTGAGACGTACAGTCCAGTCCTTGGAGATCGACCTGGACTCCATGAGAAATACGAAGATCGCCTTAGAGAACAGCCTGAGGGAGATGGAGGCCCGCTACGCCCTGCAGATGGAGCAGCTCAACGGGATCCTTCTGCACCTGGAGTCCGAGCTGGCACAGACCCAGGCAGAGGGACAGCGCCAGGCCCAGGAGTATGAGGCTCTACTGAACATCAAGGTCAAGCTGGAGGCTGAGATCGCCACCTACCGCCGCCTGCTGGAAGATGGCGAGGACTTCAGTCTTTGTGATGCCCTGGACAGCAGCAACTCCATGCAAACCATCCAAAAGACCACCACCCACCGGATAGTGGATGGCAAAGTGGTGTCTGAGACCAATGACACCAAAGTTCTGAGACATTAGGCCAGCAGAAGCAGGGGACCCTTTGGGGAGCAGGAGGCCAATAAAAAGTTCAGAGGTCAAAAAAAAAAAAGCAACATAACTTGGTTAATGTTTATTTAAATCACCTCATTTTCCTTTTTACAACGGAAAGAATGTCCACAAAATTCTTACAGACACACAGATAAAACCACAGCTATTTCTGACAGTTATTTAACACAACTTAAGACGGTTAAACAATTATAGTAAAGTCTATATAAACTTTTTAAAACCATGAAAATAGATCCTTAACTTTTAGATACGTATACATTATTGTAAATTATCCAAGAGCCCATAACTTCCTCTTTATACTACCACAGATCCGCTAACTACATGACAAAGAACTCACTCTGCTAACCAGAGGTAGCAAGTGAAACCACACACTGAGTAGCCCTTCCTGTCAATGATGTCATGGACAGGGCATTGGCACAGATGTCCTTCAGTCATCAGGTGAAGGGCATGCTTTAGAATAAACAGGACCAACGTCTTGGTTGACAAGGCAAGAAAACAAAATACTTACACTTATGTTGGCACATATAGGATATATGGAATACTTTTATTCCAATGTGGAATTTTTAAATTAGGTATAAAACATAGCCTTAAATGGAAAGAAAGCTTAATAAACAAACTAAATATCTTAATAAAATCATTTCAGTGTAACCCGTATTTATTTTGTTCAGGGCATTTTGCTGACCACGGCAGACACCCAAAAGACATGACACAAACCTTAACTTAATGAAACGCTAGGCTTTTCCTTACTGCCAGTCAAGTATGCAAATAACGATAACATGAAAGGAAAAGGACAATACCATCATAGACGTACAGAGAGGGCTCTGAAGACTGCAGGAGCCTTGGACTGTAAACTCAGCAAGGGCAGTGATCCAGGTTTCTCTCCTTTTGACTTTTACCAGATCTTATTAGTTCATACTGAAATGCACAGCACAGAGAGCTGCTAACCCATTGCTTCTGCTCTGCAATGAAGGGAGGGCAAAACTGGCACATAAGCAGGACAGGGTGAAAAAGCATGGGTCGCTGGGTTCATCCCTTGAGACTGTCTTGGGTGGGGGTGGGGGAGGATACTGGAATCAGTGTCTTTCCAATTGCTGTAAGTGATTCTGACACAAGCGTCCTTGAATTTCTGTAGACAAACAGCCCTATCTGTGGAGGGAGAGAACTGAGTAACACATTGATGAATCTGGAAAGCAAGGAGTTGCCAGTGTATAATGACTTTCTCTGAGTATAAGCAGAAACAGAAAGGCAGGAGAGCTATGGCATAGAAAAGTCAGAAGAGGACCATAATTCTGGAGATGTATCGTGAATGCCTGCCTGAAAAGATGAGAGCCAGAGAAGCTTCTGATGCTGTGTGTGTTCTCTGTGCTACTGAACCTGAACTTCTGACCCCAGACAGGCTTTCAGCTAGTGCAGCTTGCTGGACTGAAATGGAACCTTCCTTTTTTTTTTTTTTTGAATTACTGAGACGGAGTTTCGCTCCTGTTGCCCAGGCTGAAGTGCAATGGTGCAATCTCAGCTTACTGCAACCTCCACCTCCCAGGTTCAAGTGACTGTCCTGCCTCAGCCTCCCAAGTAGCTGGGATTACAGGCATGTGCCACCACGCCCAGCTAATTTTGTATTTTTAGTAGAGACAGGATTTCTCCATGTTGGTCAGGCTGGTCTTGAACTCCTGACCTCAGATGATCTGCCCACCTCAGCCTCCCAAAGTGCTGGGATTACAGGCGTGAGCCACCACGCCGGCCTGAAATGGGACCTTTCTATAGCCACTGTCCCTCTCACCCTGAGCACGGGCTTCATTAAGAACCCTATCAGCCAGGACGCATGTCTTCTTGCTTTTCCTCTCCACACTTCACTTGTGGGAACTGCACCTTGTGGGGCTTCTGTGGCCACCACTGGTTCCCTCCACATCTCCACCTAATGCTTCCTGGTGGGTTTTCCAGGTCCCAATTAGATGGCAGAGAAGACACTAGGTACCCTGCTAGCAGCTTGAGACACCTGTCATTATTCAGCGGGGCTCTGGCTGCCCGGTTCTGTGACTGCTGCAGGTGTGATATTGCACACCCTAGTGTAGCGCTGGGCAGCACAGCTCAGGCTCCTTTCAAATCCTACCATGTTACTAAGCAACAGTCCTTGCTTTAGGCACACTTTTGCTCCGACTTGAATTTACTATTACCCTATCCACCATGTTGAGCCATGCTGTTTGTTTCCCTGCACTTAAAATTACTTTTGTTTTGCTTTTCCCCCACCTCAGATCCTTCACTCACGAGGTGCCTTGTGCCTAGAATACTCTTCTCAACTCCTGAACTCCTACTCAGATGTCATTTCCTCAAGGCATTCCTCTCTGACCCCTTGGACTTAAGTCACTTCCCTTAATCATGACTTCGTACTCAATGTTTATCTTCTCTGCTTGATTACAACTCCATGGAAAGAGGTACCATGTGTGTCTTGTTTATGTTTAGAGGTCTAATAAGAGCTCAAAAAACAATCAGCATATAGAATCCAAACCCCTCTATTGCAGTCACCTAATTTTCTACATTTCCTTCGGATCCCCACTACTCGAACCAGATTTTGGATTCATGTGGTTCCCCCTACTGTGAGTATCTTCTCTTTCTGGTCAAATCCTAAGTAATCCTAAATATTTAGGGCCTAGCACAATAAATGCCTCCTATATTAAGTCTTCCAGACCTGAGTCAGACGCCCTTTCATAATAATACTATGGCTGATCCCGCTGCGTAGGTATGCAAAGTTAGGCACTGAGTGGTTCCCCAATTATTTCACCCATGTGTGTCTCCCCTAAGGAAGGAAGTGTTCCTTGCAGACACTCACTTGTACATTCTTCTAAAAATACTTACAGTGTCCATCGCAGAATGCCTGGCATAGAGCAGGTGTAAATCAATACCTGTTGACTAACTATTTTTTAGCACTAGATATATTTTAAATAATTAAGTTATATGGAAGAATACCAGGAGAATGAAGAAAAAGTACACTTAGAAATTCTTTTAAAAGTGCCAATCTCAAAATGAAAGAATTGATTTCATAATTGTATAAAAGGTACCGCTTATTCCAAGCACAAGAAAAATTGTACAACTGTTATACATTAAACAAGTTTGTTATCTCTATAAATTTTGTAATCACACTCTTTTAGGAAGATGAGGACGCTAGTTTAAGGACTTAGTTACCTGAACTCACAAGGCTGATAATCAACTTGGTCTAAGATTCAAATCCTAATCTTGTGACTGCTTGACATTTGTGCCAAATTCTTTTCTCTATTTTAGAGGTACTGTATCATCAAACTAAAACTTATTTTTTCTTCTATAACTAAAAATGATTGAGAATGTCATAAAAAATTAAAATCTGTGATAAATTTTTAAATATGATTTTGGAAGATGAACAAACCAGAAGAAACTGAGACAGCTATGGAAACGGTGATCTATAAATTAGATGAAACTATTTCAATGATGTTTTTCTAAGGTGATGAATATCTAACAAGCAGAATCTCCACTGACAACAGAATGAAACCAAGAATTTATTCTGTCTGGAAAACAGGAGACAATGGGCCTAGAAGTTCCAAGGGGAAACAGGAAGCGCTCAAAGAAAAAGGACAAAAGGGCTAACCAAGAGCTAGGAATCCTTTCAGACACTAAAATGAGTTAGTTTGCAGATAATTCACAAATTCTCAAACAAAATGGCATTTTCACTAATATTAAAAATAAAAATGGCCAGGTGTGGTGGCTCACGCCTGTAATCTCAACATTTTGGGAGGCCAAGGTGGGTGGATTACCTGAGGTCAGGAGTTCAAGACCAGCCTGGCCAACATGGTGAAACCCATCTCTACTAAAAATACAAAAATTAGCCAGGTGTGCTGGCGCATGCCTGTAATCCCAGCTACTTGGGAGACTGAGGCAGAAGAATAGCTTGAACCTGGGAGGTAGAGGTTGCAGTGAGCTGAGATCTCACCACTGCACTCTAGCTTGGGCGACAGAGTAAGACTTCATCTCAAAAAAATAAATAAAAGCAAATTTATGTTGCAGAATTTTTTTTTAACAAATGGGTTTGCTTCCATTGCTTTTGTGAACAACATATCCATGTTTTCCATTTAAATAATTGTGTAACTTTTTGGATTAAATAAAACTTATTAACCTAGAGTAGTTTGGCTGACATTTCTAACTGTAAAATACATAATGTGTATGTTTAGGGCATGTCTTTGTAATTAATCTTTCAATCTTATACTCAGCATGTTTCTAGTAATCATAAAGCAAAGCAAATGTCTTTACTTTTACATTTTTCTTGTCAACTTTTTTCATTTAATAGAGATGGGGTTTGACTATGTTGCCCAAGCTGGTCTTGAACTCCTGGCCTCAAGTGATCCTCCCACCCTGGCCTCCTAAAGAGTTACAATTACAGGTGTAAGAGAACCATACCTAGCCTCTTGTCTTTTTTTTTGAGAAAGGGTTTGGCTTTGTTGTCCAGACTGGAGTGCAGAGGTGTGGTCTCAGCTCACTGCAGCCTCCACTTCCCAGGCTCTCAAGCAATCCTCCCACCTCATCCTCCAACGTAGCTGGGACTACAGGTGAGCGCTACCATGTGTGGCTAATTTTTGTATTTTTAGTAGAGATAGCGTTTTGTTATGTCTAGAACAGGCTGGTCTAGAACTCCTGGACTCAAGTGATACCCCGCTTAGGCCTCCCAAAGTGCTGAGATTACAGGTGTGAGCCACCACGCCTGGCCACAATCCACTTTTTTTTCTTTTTCTTTTTCTTTTTTTCTTTTTTTTTTTTTTTTTGAGACAAGTCTTGCTTTGTTGCCAGGCTGGAGTGCAGTGGTATGATCTCAGCTCACTGCAACCTCCGCCTCCTGGGTTCAAGGAATTTCCTGCCTCAGTCTCCCGACTAGCTGGGATTACAGGCCTGCACCACCACACCCAGCTAATTTTTGTATTTTTAGTAGAGATGGGGTTTCACCATGTTGGCCAGGCTGGTCTTCAAGTCCTGACCTCAGGTGATCTGCCAGCCTCAGCCTCCCAAAGTGCCGGGATTACAGGAATGAGCCACCATGCCCAGCCACTGTCCACTTTTTAGTATCATTCTTTCTTTATATGGTCTTTTAATTTCTATCTTGAATACTTAAAATATGAATAAAAGTAACAAAAGATCACCTCATGAATACTTGCTTTGTCTCTCCAAGTAAGAATACTTGAGGGCATACAACTTAAACCTATTCAAGAATTTTATATTTGTGTTGTTTTTGAACTTTAGTTTGCATTATATTTTTAAAAAACAGCTTTAATGAGGTGTAATTTACATGTCATAAGACTCATCTTTATAAGTGTACAATTCAGTGATTTGAGTAAAATTATAGAGATGTGCAACCATCATTACATCCAGTTTTGGGTCATTTCCATCACCGCCAGAAAATTTACTCATGCCCTTTTCAAAAGTGCATGTTCCCTTTTTGGTGTTTTATTTTTTGTTTTTTAAAAGATGGGGGGTTTGCTGTGTTGCCCAGGCTAGAATTGAACTCCTGGGGTCAAGGGAGCCTCCCACCTCAGTCTCCGATGTAGCTGGGATTACTGATGCTTGCCAACACATCAGCTCCCAACACATCAGCTCCCCTCATGCTCACCGCAATTAATCTTCATGCCCAGCTCCACCCTACACAGCCACTAATGTGCTTTCCACCTCTGTATGTTTGACTTTCTTAGACATTTCATATAAATGGAAGTATATAATAGCAGCCTTTTGTGTCTGGCTTCTTTCATTTAGCATAATGCTTTTGAGGTTTATCCATGTGTTAGGAGTTAATTCCATTTACAGCTGAGAACACCACCAGGGTGAACTGTGCAGATCCACTTAACGGCAAATTTTCTTCCTCCTTGGCCATCCCTGAGATAGCAAGACCGACTGTCCTCTTCCTCCTCCCCCGCTAAGCCTACTCAATGGGAAGAAGATAAGGATGAAAACCATTACAGTGATTTGACCAACTTCCACATAATAAATAGTAAGCATATTTTCTCTTCCATATGATTTTCTTAAATAATAGCACATAACATATATAACATACAAAATATGTGTTAATCAACTATGTTATCAGTGAGGCATTTGGTCAACAGTAGGCTATTAGTAGTTAAATCTGGGGTTGGGTGCAGTGGCTCACGCCTGTAATCCTAACACTTTGGGAGGATGAGGTGAGTGGATTACGAGGTCAGGGGTTTGAGACCAGCCTGGCCAACATGGGGAAACCCCATCTCTACTAAAAATACAAAAATTAGCTGGGTGTGGTGGCACATGCCTGTAATCCCAGCTACTCAGGAAGCTGAGGCAGGAGAATTGCTTGAACCCAGGAGGCAGAGGTTGTAGTGAGCTGAGATTACCCCACTGCACTCAATCCTGGGCAACAGAGTGAGTTTCCGCCTCCAAAAAAGAAAAAAAAAAAAAAAGCCGGGAGCGATGTCTCACGCCTGTAATCCTAGCACTTTGGAAGGCTGAGGCAGATGGATCACGAGGTCAGGAGTTCGAGACCAGCCTGGCCAACATGGTGAAACCCTGTCTCTGCTAAAAATACAAAAAAAAAAAAAAAAAAATTAGCCAGGCGCAATGGTGGGCGCCTGTAATCCCATCTACCTGGGTGACTGAGGCAGGAGATCGCTTGAACCCAAAAGGCAGAGGTTGCAGTGAGCCGAGATCACACCACTGCACTCTAGCCTGGGTGACAGAGCAAGACTCTGTCTCAAAAAAAAAAAAGTTAAATTTGGGGTAGGCAAAAGTTACATGTAGCTTTTTGACTGCATGGGGGTCAGTGACCCTAACCTTCTCATTGTTCAAGGGCCAACTGTAATTTCTAAACTATATTCCATCATATGGATGTTTATCTTGTTTATTTATTCACCAGTTGATGAACAACTGGGTTGTCTCTACTTTTTTGGTTATAATAAACAATGCTGCTATAAGCATTTGTGTACAAGTTTTTGTGTGAACATTTCATTGTTTTCATTTCTCTTAGATTTCTGGGAGTGGGACTACTGGGTCATACGGTATTTTTATGTTTAACTTTTAAAGAAACTGCCTAACTATTTTCCAAACTGGTTGCATCATTTCATTTTTACTGGCAATATATAAGGATTCTGGTTTATCCACATCCTCAATAAAACTTGGTACTATATGACTTCTTAATTATAATCATTCTAGAGGATGTGAAATAGTATTGTTTTGGTTGCACTGTTGTTTTGATTGCATTTTTCTAATGATCAATAAAATGTCTACTGGTTAAATCCTTTGGTCACTGTAAAACTAGGCTGTTTATCTTATTAATTTATAAGAGCTCTTTAAATATTCTGGATGCAAGTCCTACATCAGATGTATGATCCAAAAAGATTTTGTTTGTATCTTTTCATTGTGTTAATGGTTTGTTTCTTTTGAATGACAAAGGTTTTAATTTTGATAAAATCTAATTTTTAAAAAAATAAACAGTGTGTTTGGAGTCATAGGCAAGAACTTTTTTTTTTTTTGAGATGGAGTCTCACTCTGTTGCCAGGCTGGAGTGCAGTGGCACAATCTTGGCTCACTGTTAACCTCCGACTCCCTGGTTCAAGCAATTCTCCTGCCTCAGTCTCCCAAGTAGCTGGGATTACAGGCATGTGCTACCACATCTAGCTAATTTTTGTATTTTTAGTAGACACGGGGTTTCACCATGTGGGCCAGTATGGTCTCCATCTCCTGACCTCATGATCCACCCGCCTCCACCTACCAAAGTGCTGGGATGTCAAGTATGAGCCACGGCGCCTGGCCAAGAACTTCTGGTTCAAAATCACAGACTGTCTTCTAAAAGTTTACAGTTTTATTCCTTACATTTTGTCTAATATCCACTGTGAAGTCATTTTTATATAGTATACGGTCTCTGTTCTTCATTCATTCATTCATAGAAACTGTCTTGCTCTGTTGCCCAGATTAGAGTGCAGTAGCGCAATCATAGCTCACTGCAGCCTCAACCTCCTGGGCTCAAGGGATCCTCCCACTCCTGCCTTCCAAAGTGCTGTAATTACAAGCATGAGCCACCAGTCCTAGTCCCTTTTTTAAAATCTGCATGCAGATAACAATTGTTTTAGCACCAGCTGTTGAAAGACTGTCCTTCCCCCATTGAATGATCATGGCACCTTTGTTGAAAATCAACTGACCATAAAAATCTTTATTTCTAGATTCTCAATTTGGATCCATTGATCTATATGCCTATCCTTCTACCAATGCCACAATGCCTTGATTACTGAAGTTGTGAAAGGGAGTAGTGTTAAATCCTCTAATGCTGTTCTTTTTTGAAAACAGTTTAGCTATTCTAGGTACTCTGCATTTCCATACAATTTTAGGATCAGCTTATCAATTTCTACAAAACATGTGCTGTGATTTGCATAGGTACGTACCACAAGGAATTTGTGTATCAATTATTAAGATAACTGCCACCTTGACAATATTAAACACTGGAATCAAAGGATATGAAAGGACTATCCATTTATCCAGATTTTCTTTCTTTCCATTTTTTTTTTTTTTTTGAGATAGGGTCTCACTCTGTTGCCTAGGTGAGAGAGTGCAGTGGCACCATCTGAGCTCACTACAGCCTCTGCCTCTTGGGTTCAAATGATCCTCCCACCTCAGCCTCCTGAGTAGCTGGGACCACAAATGCATACCACTACACCCAGCTACTTTTTTTATTTTTTATTTTTTTGTAGAGACAGGGTCCCCCTATGTTTCCCAGGCTGGTTTTGAACTCCTGGGGCTCAAGTGATCCTCCCAGCTTGGCCTCCCAAAGTGTTGGACTACAGGTGTGTGCTACCACACCTGGCTGAGATTTTCTTGGATTTCTCTCAATAATGTTTGTAGGTTCAATGTGCAAGTCTTGCATTTCTTTTTAACACGTTTTTGTTCTTAGGCTATTGAGAATGAACTCTTCCTAATTTCATGGAACATTTTTGGACCATTCATGGCTAGCATACAGAAATACAACTGTATTTTTTGGCTGGGCTCAGTGGCTCACGTCTGTAATCCCAGCACTTTGGGAGGCTGAAGCAGGAAGGTCACTTGAGGTCAGGACTTCAACACCAGCCTGGCCAACATGGTGAAACCCCATCTCTACTAAAGATACAAAAATTAGCCAGGCATGGTGGTACGCGCCTATAATCCCAGCTACTCAGGAGGCTGAGACAGTAGAATCACTTGAATCCAGGAGGCAGAGGTTGCAGTGAGCTGAGATCATGCCACTGCACTCTAGCCTGGGCAACAGAGCAAGACTCCGTCTCCAAAATAAATAAATAAATACAATTGGATTTTGTATAATGACTTAGTATTCTACATCCTTTCTAGACTTGTGTATTAGATCTAGTGGCTTTTTAATAAATTCTATCTGGTTTTCTACATACACAATCTGTGAATAATGAGTTTTACTTCTGTCTTTTCAAACTGGACGCCTTTTATTTCTTTTCTTCCCTTTTTACAATGGCTAAAATCATGAGAAAAATGTTGAGTAGGCATAATGTTGAATAGAACTAGTAAGAGTGGACATCCTTGGCTTGTACTGATCTTAGGGAGAAAGAAGTTAGTCTTTCACCATCAAATATGATGTTAACTGTAGACTTTTCATAGACGATATTTATCAGGCTGAGGATGTTTCCTAATGTGTTGAAAGCTTTTTTTTGTTTGTTTATTTAAATCATGATAGGTACTGAGATTTTGTCAAATGCTTTTTCTACACCTACTCAAAATGGTTAGCTGCCTTTTTCATTCATTTTACTGATTTTCAGATGTAAAAAAACCCCATATATCCCATTCCTGGAGTAATGAATCTAATCCATTTTATATGTTACTAGATTTTATTTGTTACACATTTAAAAAAATTTTTATGCCTACATTCATAAGGGCTATTGGTATATAGTTTTCATGGATATCTTTGTTTGGCTTTGATATGAAGGTAAAAACTGGCTCCACTGAATAAGTTCGGAAATGTTCTTTATTTTCTGAAAGTTTGTGAAGGATCAGAATTATTTTTTCTTTAAATATTTGATAGACTGCACCAGTGACTTTCATAGGAAGATATTTAATCCCCAATTCAATTTCTTACTTATTATAGGTCTACTCAGATTTGCTTTTTATTGAGTCAGTTTTGACAACCTGTATATTTTTAGGATATATTTTTGTTCATTTCATCTAAGGTGGCTAATTTGTCAGTGTACAGAAAAAAGTAAACATAGCAGGTTTGAACTACTATCCTTCAAAGGGCCTGCTTACAATGTTGGCCCTTGGGTGACATCTGGGAAAACGGATTTGGGGAGGATTACATTACTGTAAGAGTGATTCACTGTGTGTATGACTATGTGCTGAGTCCTGTGAGTCCTCCTAGTGAATCACTGAACCTGTGGATGGTCATGGGGACCCAGACATAGTTACCATAAAGTTGTTCACAATATTCCTTTATAATCCTTTAAGTTTCTGTAGAGTTAGTAGTGATGTCCTTTTTTAGTTGTGATTTTGGTAAACTGTTTTCTTTTTTATTGTCAGTCAGTCTATCTAAAGGTTCATCAATTTTATTGATAGCTCCAAGGAACCAATTTTTAGGTTTCATTGACTTTATAACTTTTCTGTCTCACTTATTTCTCCTCAAATCTTTATTAACTCCTTTGTTCTACTGGTTTGGAGTTTTGTTTGTTCCTCTTTTTATAGTTTTTGAAGGCAAAACTTAGTCTATTGATTCTAGACCTTTGTTTATTAACCTAGATATTTAAAGCTATTAATTTTCATCTCAGTACTGCTTTCCTAGCATCCTAAAAATTCTGATGTGTTTTCATTTTCATTTGGTTCAAAATGTTTTCACATTTTCCTTTTGATTTTTTATTGGCCCATGTGTTATTTAGACATGTGTTGCTTAATTTCAAATACTTGGGAATTTCCCAGATTGTCTTCTTTAGTTGTGGTTGAAGAATATACTTTGTACAATTTCAATCTTTTAAAATATATTCAGACTTGTTTTATAGCTAACCATACGGTCTATCCTAGAGAATGTTCCATGTGTGCTGAAATGAACGTGTACTCCAGTCAGTACGCAGAATGTGCTACATATGCTGGCTAGGTCAAGTTGGTTAACAGTGTTGGTCAAGTTTTCTACATGCTTGCTAATTTTCTATCTAGCTATTCCAGCAGTTACTAAGAGTAGGGTGTTAAAAATCTCCAACTATAATGGTTGAAATGTCTGTTTCTCCTTCCCATTCTGTCAGTTTTTGCTTTGTGTATCTTTGAATCTGACGTTATGTTGGTGTGTCTGATAGTGTCTCACAGTGAGCTGAGGCTCTGTTCATTTTCCTTCAACTGATTCTTCCCTCTACAATTTTTTATCTGCTGTTGAAGCCCTCTAGTGAATTTTTCATTTCCAAAACTATACTCTCCAATTTCAGAATGTCTATCTGGCTCTTTTAAATAATTTTTATGTTCTTTACTGAGAATCTATTCGTTGACTCATTGCTGCCACTCATTATTGTCATACTTTAATTCTTTAAATACAGTTTCCTTTAGTCTTTGAACATATTTATATTCATTGCTTTGAAGTTTTTCTCTGCTAAATCCATTATCTAGAGACACTCACAGAAAGTTTCTACAGACTTTTGTTTTCCTGAATATGAGTCACACATCTCTATATTTTACATGTCTTATAATCTGTTGAAAAGTGAACATTTTAGACAACATATTGTAGCAACTCTGGATTCTGATATTTTCCCCCTTAAAGTTGATGGTGTTGCCTTTTCTGCTTGTTCACTTTTATTTAGTAACAGACTGGGTTGAACACATGAAATCTATTTTCACTGTGGCATGCAACCAGAAGGTCTCCACTTAGTTTGTTATTGTTCTATGTTCTTTTCCCCCGCTTCTTTTCAGTAAGACTGGTTTCCTAGGAACTGCTCAGTCACTGGCTTTCCTCTGCTAGCCTGCCTCTGTGAAGACAATGATATTGGACACTGTGTCAGTCACCACTGCAAACAGAAACAGCCCTTTCCATCACACAGAGCAAACTGCCAGTCCTTGCAGCCTGTTCCACACTGGCAGGAACTCCACACAGCATAGCTTGGGGAGTTTGGGAAGCAGCACCCTGCTAAACCACAAATTTCCATTGTTCTTACCTGAACTCTGGCAGTTTTTCAAAGCATAAATGTGTCTCAGATTACCATTCCTTCACAGACATCCAGAACACTGAAATGGCTGTTTTGTCAATTTTGTCCAGTTTTATAGCTGCTTTTTTGGAAGAGGATTTGCTGATCTCTTCACTTGGTCTTAACTAGAAGTGCTATCCCTACTGCTCTATTATATTTGAGCTTGCTTTATAAATATTCCACAAAGTTTTTCTCTAATGATTATTTTGAAGTATTTCAAATAAGCAAAAATTACAGAGAATATAATAAACATGTCTACCCACACACTCAGCTTAAGAAATGAAACATTATAGATATGTTTACTTCTCTCTGATCCTATTTCCTTTTTCCCTCTCCAGAGAGAACCATTATCCTAAATTTTGCATTTCTTAATCTTATGTATGTTTTTCTTCGTTTATACCTATATACATGCTCTTAAATTACTTAATTAAAATGTTTTGCATTTTAATTTTATTCAAATTATATCTAACTATATTCTTCTATAACTTACTGTGTCTGGGAGACTTACTCATGTAAATACATGTAGCTTTAATGCATTGACAGTTAACTGCTGCATAAACATGCCATAATTAATCCAGTCTTCTATGACAGACACAAGTGTTTTCAATAATCTGTTGTTACAATGCTGTAATGAATACTCTCATACATGTCATCCATGCACATGTGCAAGAGTAACAAGGGTGTAAAGAAGGAAAGAGAGAGAGGCTATCACTGCTTGTGTAAGTACATGAAATCTGTCCACCGGCTCCCACGTGGTTGGAGGTGAAATGTGGGAGAAGGGAAAACAGTAGTTGTGCTCTACCATAGGGATTCATGGCCTTCCACAGAGTCTAGATTTAGAGTCACAGGACGCCTTACAGAAGGCTTCTATACTCCAACCCTGACATAGGAGGCAATTTGGCCTATGTCACAGAGCATGTAAGTGGAAAATCTGGGACTAAAACCTAGGTTTCCTTTCTTTATTGCCTTCTTTCTCAAAGCAAGATCTGTAGACCAGCAACATTAGTGTCACCTAGAAACTTGTTAATAATAAAGACTCTTGGGCCGTATTTCAGACTTACTGAATCAGAATTTGCATTTTAGCAAGATTCGGAGATGCACATTAAAGTTTTAAAGTTTGAAAAGTACTCTGGAGTATGTATCTAGCAGTAAAATTACTTGATCACAGTGTGCAGTCTTTAACTATACCAGACAATGCCAAATTTTTCTAAGTATTGTACCAATTTACCCAATTTACTTTACCACGTTATTCTGTCTATGAATCTAATCACAACATAAAGCCACTTCCCATTGCTCTTATGTACACCTCCACTGTTTGCCTTACAAAGCTTCCATTTCCTAAGAATATATCCTCAAACTATACCTCTGCATTTCTTTAATTTGTGCTGTTATATACTAATTTGTGATAAAAAGTTAAATGGTCAAATAGGTTTGGAGAACACTAGATTAATCAAAATAAAACAGGTTTTTTTGTTTGTTTTTTTGGGACAGGTTCCAACTCTGTTGCCCAGCATGTAGTGCAGTGGTGCAATCACAGCTCACTGGAGTCTCAACTTCCACCCAGGTTCAGGCAATCCTCCCACCTAAGCCTCCCAAGTAGCTGGGACTACAGGCATGCATCATCACACCCAGCTAATTTTTGTATTTTTTGTAGAGAAGGGGTCTCCCTATGTTGCCCAGGCTGGTCTTAAACTCCTGGACTCAAGCAGTTACACCTGCATTAGCTTCCCCAGGCTTAGGGAGCCATGACTGTACCACTGCATTGCATCCTGGGCAAGAGAGTTAGACCCTGTCTCCCCCAAAAAAAGGAGGGTACCTGTTTTATTTTGATTAACCAAGTAGTTCTCAAAGTGCTTGGATTATAGGTATGAGCCACTGTGCCCAGCCAAAACAGGTTCTTAACAGGTTCTTTAAGACTTCTCAGAAACCCAAAAACGTTAATGAGCAGTAGGGGCCTCTAAATGTGGAATACATTTCAAGCATTTTCTGAAACTTACTGTTTCCCCATGAGTCCTCTAGAAACATATCTAAATAAACTAACATTTCAAAGAACACAGATGGGAAATGCTACAATGATACAGGCTTCCCACCTTTTTTAAATACTAGTAATTAAAAAAAATTTGTTTTTAAGATTTAAATTCCCTCTTATAATTCCCAGATCTTCTCATACTTTTATTAAAAGACTCTCATTCTAGCTACTTCTCTGTGGTTTCGTGTAAGTAAAACAACATTAATAAGAAAGAAAAATACATTTTGCTCAGTTGAATTTCTCCCTATTTATTTTTCTTCATGTTTTAAGTAAAGAAAAAATCAGCATGGAATGAAGCTACATTAGGCCCAAATTTTTAAATAGTTTTTCTTCCCTCTGGGACAACTGAGGAAAGCAAACCAGCACCCGCTCTGAAATCTAGCAGAAAAACTACCGTCTTAAGTCCTCTGTTTCCACATAGATGTTCAGCTAAATTAAACTGGCCCTTAATTTTCTTTTGGTTTCCTTGAATAAATTAAAAGTCACATGACCCCAGTGATCTCTGGATAGTGAAAAATCACACATTCTATTTTATTCTTTGTGCTGTTCTTTAGTTTCCGTTTTTCTACAATAAGCATGTGTTACTTTTGCAATTGGAAAAATTACACCTTACTTCTTTTTTTTTTTTTTTTTGAGACAAAGTCTTGGTCTGTCGCCCAGACTGGAGTGCAGTGGTGCTATCTCGGCTCACTGCAACCTCTGCCTCCCGGGCTCAAGCAATTCTCCTGCCTCAGCCTCAGTAGCTGGAATTACAGGTGCCCACCACCACGCCCAGCTAATTTTTGTATTTTTAGTAGAGATAGGGTTTTACCATGTTGGCCAGGCTGGTCTTCAACTCCTGACCTCAGGTGATCTGCTCACCTCAGCCTCCCAAAGTATATCTTACTTCTAAAAGGCTTAGGTTTGAAAGAAAGAAAGTCAGAGAACATTAAAGTTTAATCCATCTGCACTATTCTATCAAGATGTGCAGGGAAGTACCAATGACTCTCAATTAAGGTAGGCAAGTCTTTGCAAGAAACTTGCTAAAAATAAGAATACAAAAATTACACGATGAAAAGTTAGTTCTTTAAGTCAAACTCTAAAATTCTCACGAATGCAAAACTAAATTTCATCTAATTTCAACTTAAGGAGACAGAGTGGTGAAACTAACAGAACATCAACAAAACTGGGGTGTGAGCCCTCTTCTGCTGGCCCTTACCTATTTCAGTCCCCCTCCTGGTCTGTAAGATGGGAGAGAGCCTACAACATGCACGGTTATTGTGAAGACTGTCTATAAAGATACATAAAAAGCTCATAGCACAGCGCCTGGCATTTATATAGTAAGTGCTCAATAAACTGCAACTACTGCTATTAAAACAATTAGAACTATCCTAAGTGCTTCCACAAGAAATAAAGCAGCATTGTTACTACTGTAATTGTATTAATTACTAAGTTAGTTTCAACATTTAACCTGATAAAATAAACAGAATCCTTCCCAGACAGGTAATCCTTGAGAATCCATGACATAACCTGGGTGAATTCTTCCAAATTAAATACATTATTTGTCAAAGTTATTAAGCAAAATGTAGAAATGCAAAACAACTAAGGATTTAATCACAGCCCGTTATTTAATGTGTCCAAGTTTTACAGACTGCTATCATCATTACTTATGAAAAAGAAGAAATTCAACTATGGGAAGAAAACATGCATCTCACCAAACAAATGGCAATACTAACAGGGTTATGCTGAAAATTACATGGCTTCAGCAGAGATAGAATGCTTACCTATAAAGCAATGATTTCTAAGAAGAAAAACAAAATCTACAACCCCCCCTGCTTTGTTTACCTGGATGAGTCATGGTAACTGGCTCCTCTTTGGATTTATTATTGTAGATGACTACAGCAACTGCATTGTGGAAAGCAGCCCGTGATATTTTCTCTTTAAATGTGCAGTTTCCCCCTCTGCAGCAAGGCAATCCACTGTTTGATATTAGGAGGGACAAAGAACCGTGTTTGTGGATCACAGCCAAGATGATCAGCAACTGAAAAGAAAAAGAAATACACACATTAAAGATAAATAAAACTGACCAAGTCTTTATCCAGGTGTCAGATGCTTTCTGAATACCACACAGAGCTAAAGCGTGTCAAGCAACTTGCTGCCAGCAGTGCTATGAATAAATCCACAAACAACAGTACAATGAATCTAAATCAGTATCCATAGGGAGAGATTTTCCATTGAACTGTTACCTATAATGCAAATTAAAACAATGAAAATTTCTTAACTTTACAGACTGATAAAAAAATAAAAAAAGACTGATAATATCTAGTACAAGGCAGTAAAGAGAGGAAGAAGAAAAGGCAAACACAGAAGAGAACCCCAGAAACCCAGGTGGCTCATCTAACCCTGACTTTTGCTCATTCATGTACTTGTACTAGCCTCTCCACACACACCCCACCACCATTACCCCCACAGTGAGAAAACAAGAGACTTAACTGGGGGCCAATGAGAAGCCAAAGTAATCCTTCATTTAGTTACTAAGTGATCCTGTTGAAATTCAAGCATGTTTGAGCAAATTTCTTCATAAATGTCTAAGGAAAATTTTAAAGTTTGGTTTTGGCTTATACTTGAAAGTTGAAGTAGTTAAAATAACATCTAAGTACAATAAATGTATTATTCCTCTAATTTATATTAGCAAAAGTCACTCCACAACTCTATATCAAGATACACTTACTGTAGCTATCTGTCTAACAGGTTACAAGAATACACTAAGAATGTTAGTACTACAAACTACATGGCCACTGTTCTAGATTTTTTGGGATAGTTTGTTTAAAATACTCATAAGTACATTTAAATCTGTCAGAGTTAAACTCCTCAATTTTTTACTCTGCACATATGGCCATCATGGTTCTGGCATTCTCTGCAAATCTTAAGAAGCACCCGGCTGCTCTCCCCACTCCCACTTTCACATTTATAACAGGTTCAGATGAGAGAGAAGGGCAGTCTAGAAGGGGAAAGAAGTCACTAAAGGTAGAGTCTGAAGACTGCTGGCCCACAGTGGCAGAGGGTGCCAGCCCTGTGCCCTGAGTCAGCCCTGCCAGTCCTCTGTGTGCCCGGGAGGAAGCGAGGAAAGGGAATACAGTACACGGATACAAAAGGGTGACGCCAAAGTAAATAAATCATAAAAACATGGCGAGGTGTGGTGGCTCACACCCGTTAATCCCAGCAGTTTGGGAGGCCAAGGCAGGTGGATCACTTGAGCCCGGGAGTTTGAGACAAGCCTAGGCAACACAGAGAAACAAAAAATACAAAAAATTAGCTGGGTGTGGTGGAGTTCGTCTGTATTCCCAGCTACTGGGGAGGCTGAGGTGGGAGGATTGCTTGAGCTATGAGTGCATGACTGAACTCCGGCCTGGGTGACAGAACAAGACCCTGTCTCAAAAAAAATAATAAAAAAATTAAGTATTAAGTAAGTATAATTGTAGTAGATAAAGAGATGACACCAGCGGGAAAACGAGATTTCTACACACCCGGAAGCATATGCTTAGCAAAAGAAACTAAATGCTTACACTACTTAAACTGTAAAATGTAAAGATGTCACTAATTTCAGAGAAATATTACATCTATCATTCCCACATAAATATCTTTCTTCAAATTTTCTTATAATTATTGTGGTGAGAGACTGCAACAAGAGTATAAATATTTGCTACCAGAGGTCTCCTAATAAACGAAGTGGAAGATGAATGTTTCCACAATCTTTCATGATTGATACTGTTCTTTCATGACTGATATTGTATAGAACCATTACCTAGCCTTTTCCTTAAAAGGTTTCTTCCCTCTGAAACTTTAACCCTTCCTCAATCAAATTAAACAGGGGGATAGAAACCTATGTCATGATTTTAGGAGTCAACTACTGAAAGACACATTCGATGTATTATAAAACTTTAAAATCCTGAAACAGATTGTTTACTTTCCGCACTGTCTGTTTCACCGATAATTATGCTGTTTAAAATAAAAGCAGTTTAGCAATCTGTTACAATAATCTCCTGTCTTAGGAAAATGTCTAATACTGTATCCAAACAGGGAATAATCAAAGAACTGGTTTTAGATGTTTTGCTTGTTGCAGGGTTTGCTGCACAAACCCTGGAAGAAAATGCAAAATCAAGAATATCTAAAGAGATGTATACACTTGCCTTCTGTGCAACATTTAAGCATTTGTCTGTGACTTATCTCTTTCTCCCTGTGGTCTCACATACATGTAGAATGTAGTAAAGAGGAAACACCATAGCTATGGAAATCAGCAAGACCTGTGCTCCAAGTTCTAGATCAACTGCTTACTAGCTGTGTAACTGTCACAGGTTACTGAAATTCTCCCATCTTTAATTTTTACTTATTTATAAAGATTGAGATATTCTTATCTCACAGATTTTTACATGTGAAAAAGTAATTTTTTCTGGCCAGGCATGGTGGCTTACACCTGTAATCCCAACACTTTGGGAGGCCAAGGTGGGAATATCACTCGAGGCCAGGAGTTCAAGACTAGCCTGGGCACATAGTAGGACCCTCATCTCTACACAAATAAAAAATAAAAAAAATTAGCCAGGCATGGTGGCATACACCTGTAGACCCAGCTACTCAGGAGGCTGAGATGGGAAAGGATGACTTGAGCCCAGGAGTTCAAGGTTACAGTGAGCTATGATTGTTCTGCTGCATTCCAGCTTGGGTGACAGAGCAATACTCTAAAAAATAATAATTCCTTCATTCTTGAATGCTTAAAAAAAAAAAACTCTTTCCTTTTGTTTCACTAACATTCATCCTATGTTGTCTTGGTGATCCAGTTTGGTGCCTTTGGGAGTTTCTGTGCCAAAATATGTGAGCTTCCCCAAGCTCAGCAGCACCCCACACCCCACTGCTCTTAGTAACCACCACTCACAGATCCCACGCCTCATACTCTTTACCTCTTTCCTTTTGACAGTGTCACAGTCCACTCAGAAGACAGCAGTTCAGTAATATTCATAAAAAGGAATAAAAAGACACAGCATGGGGTGCAATCACGGAGCAAAATTTATCAAACATACTGCAGGGGGGGCTTTAAAACTCTCCTAAAGGAATCCCTACCCACTGAGAACAGATTCTATGAACAACCGCATGATCAAAACAAAATCCAACAACAGCCTGTATAAGCAAAAGAACGTTCCTGTTTCCCAAAATTCATCTAATCATCATCCATAAAAGGTCTCAGAAAACATTTATATTGGTAATACAATACACAATAAGCAAGAATAAGTAGGAATTTTTTGTTTAAAAAAATGGTACTTGTTATCCAGAAGAAAACAAGAGATTTTCATAATCAGGAACTGAATACTGTAGTATACTCATTTCACCTAGTTATTCCCTCCTGTAATTAAGACAATATGAATAATGAAAACAACAGCTCTATAAAAACCTTCCAAGAAGACTGATGATTATGGTTAAGTGGTATTACTCCAATATTTAATACCAGTGTTTACACGAACAATTTATTAAGTGAAGACATATTATGGTGTAAAATATCTATGTAATTATGAGCCTTTAAAATTTGTCAATAGCAATTCTGCTCAAATTCAGAATAACTGTACTTCTGTTTTTCTTACCTGCCAAATTTTGTAAGAGGATCCTACCTTTGAATTATTTGCATTTATTAGTTATACAGCCAGGAAAAAACTTATTAGAGGTTTTGATAAAAATTTCAAGATAGATAATACGAAATATTCTACTACAGAACTTCATTTTTTTTTTCCTATAGGGCTTTTCCTGCTGAGTCCAAAAATATTAAAAGTAATGAGACTTGTTCACCTCTTGACAGGAACCAAACAATTACGGGATCCTCACCTCAATGAATAGTAACTATGTACATAACAACATGCTAAGTACCAAAGAGAGATACAATGGAGGAAATGCCTTGCTCTTCACTCTTAAAGAGACTCCACATTTACTGAGGCATCATAATTGGCAATGGCACAGAAGCTGATGTTAGAGGGTGCCAACACAAAGTGCACTTAGAGACTGAAGGAGGGAGGAGGGCAGGACGACGGTCAAGGTTCAGTGTGAGCTGGAGCATACATGAAATCCCTGAAACTTGCCCAGGCAAGAAGGAGGGGGGGTACAGAAGTTGCCAGCATAAAAACAGAACAAAGACTAAAACTCTTCTCTTGAACTCTTATAAAGTAAGACGATATGTAACAGAACCCTCAACACTATGCAAATTTAAGAAGATCAAGTTCGGAAAAGATCTCATCTGTAATGAGAGAAGGGGAAGAATATTCAGGTAGGAATAATATGTATTTAAGGAGCTGTATGAATGAAATCTCTCTTCCACACCCCACCCGTCGGAAACTATCCTCCACTTTGATTCGTTTGATTTAGTAAAACCTCATTTCTTAGAAATGTAAACATGCCACATAAGAAGCACTCACCATGTTATAGTATAGGCTAATGGTTTCCTTTCTACCCCTAGAATTGTCAGTCTATTGCAGGTTGTAAGCCTTTTAAGGCTGGGGCAGAAGTGAGAGCCTAGGAAAGTCTTTTTCTGCGGTGATGATCAAAACAGGTGGCCACATAGTAAAGCCGCAAAGATGTGCTTCTCTCTCTCAGAGCCTGTGTGTGTCACTACATCCTCTTGAAATGCCAGTCCCACCACTCTTGCTCACCATCTTCTGAGCCTCAGGATTCTGCCAAAATTTTTTCCCCAGAACGCCTTCCCAGGCTCCTAAGACTGAGTTGGTGCTTTTTTTGAAGTTGCCATGGCACCCTCAGGTTACATCCATCTCGGCATTTATCATACTGTATTAGTAACTGGCTGTTTACTTCTAAGGCTTTCCTTCTGGAATGTGAGGTCTAGCATCTCCTGTGAATATGTCTGGCACATAGTAGATGTTTAACATACTCAATGAAGGAAAGGGGAAAAAATGACAGGGAAATTAAGCCAAAACTGACATTAAAAAAAGTTTGTGGCAAAGAACTCTCTGTTTCATGTGGTAATATCCTCACTACGGTGTAATGTTCTATCTGTTCTTCCTACAAAAGAGGTAAAAATAAAAATGAGACTAATTAGTTATCACAGATTTAGATTCCTCCATTGTCAGCTATGGTCTAGCTGCTTTCCTATACCTAAATTAGATTACAATCTCTTTATTCCTTAATTTTCCTGCTTCTACACTATCTTTCCTTATTTTCCTTTTGTTAAATTCTAATTTTATGATTCAAAGAAAAAATACAATTCATAATTTCTGTTATCAATTTCTTAATTTTATTTTTAATGGTAGCTACTGGACTTGGGTAGAGCTTTCATTCTCTTATCCACTATCATGAATATAACTTCTTATCTTACTATTTCTACATTTTCACTTAAACCTAACATTTCTTTTTATTACTTAGCTTCATTGGATGTTCAGTCTTACTGAAAATGTTTTTTCCTGGCCGGGCGCGGTGGTGGCTCACACCTGTAATCACAGCACTTTGAGAGGCTGAGGCAGGTGGATCACCTGAGGTGGGGAGTTTGAGACCAGCCTGACCAACATGCAGAAAGCCCATCTCTATTAAAAACACAAATATTAGCTGGGTGTGGTGACGCATGCCTGTAATCCCAGCTACTCAGGAGGCTGAAGCAGGAGAATCGCTTGAACCTGAGAGGCAGAGGTTGCAGTGAGCTGAGATCATGCCATTGCACTCCAGCCTGGGCAACAACAGTAGCGAAACTCTGTCTCAAAAAAAAAAAGAAAGAAAATGTTTTCTTCTTCCTTTTCTCTTGATTTTCTGTTGCCTTATTTGTAAGTCTCTATTTTCTCTTAACCTTGCATTTATATACTTTACTCCTAATTTTTTCTTATCCTTTCCCTTCCCCTCCCCTTCCCTGTCTACTTCTGGATCCTACCTATTCCTTCCTTTCTTTTTTTTTTTTTTTTTTTTTTAAAAGACAGGATCTTGCTCTGTTGCCAGCCATCCTCCCACCTCAGCCTCTTGAGTAGCTGAAACTACAGGCACATGTCACCAAGCCTGGCTAATTTTTGTATTTTTTTGTGGAGACAGCAGCATGTTGCCCAGGCTAGTCCCAAACTCCTGGCTTCAAGTGATCCTCCTGCCTCAGCTCCCAAAGTGCTGGGACTACAAGAGGCATGAGTGAACCACTGCATCCAGCCCTATTTCTTCCCGATCTCCTGGGAACCACATGTTAATAACCATTCCCTCTTTTTCTCTTCCCTCTCATTTAAACCTGATGGTCTCTTCCATCTTAAAAACAAATGAGAAAAAACACATATCTCTACAGACCCCTCTACTGCCACTCTTTTCAAGAGCCATCTGCACCTGCTATTCCCATGTCCCAGTGTCTACTCATTCCTCAGCACATTTTAATTTTCATTCTTCTGCATCCAACCACTCCACTAGAACTGCTCTGACTAAAAGAGACCAATAAGCTCATGCTGCTAAATCCCAGGCCACAGATGCTAAATCCCATGCTCCTGACTGTAATCTAAGCATTTTGGGAGGCCAAGGTGGGGCAGATCACCTGAGGTCAGGAGTTTGAGACCAGCTTGGCCAACATGGTGAAACCACATCTCGACTAAAATTACAAAATTAAGCCAGGCATGGTGGTGTGGGCCTGTAATCCCAGGTACTCGGGAGGCTGAGACAAGAGAATTGCTTGAACCTGAGAGGCAGAGGTTGTAGTGAGCCGAGACTGCACCACTGCACTCCAGCCTGGGTTACAGAGTGAGACTCTTTCTCAATAAATAAATAAATAAAATAAAATAAAATAAATCCCAGGACGACTTTGTCCTCTAAACTGGCCTGCCCCAGCTGAGCGCTCTCCTCTCTCCATTCCCAGGTCCCAATTCCTCCAGGCTTTCCTCCTCCACCACCACAGTCAACCTTTGAGTCTTTACTGCCTCTCTTCCTCCACTTGAACCTTCAATGTTGATGCTCCTGAGTACTCTGCATCTCCTGGCATGGGCCCAGGACACTCCAGTGCTGCAATTTTCACCATGTGGGCCCAGGAGTTTCCAGGGCTAATCCTCACCATGTCAACGGCACACTTTTTTTTAATTGGAACAATGATGCTTACTAATATCTCATGCTGAGCAGCCCTCTTTGAGAAATTATTTTTCATTTTTACTTATAAGAACCCAGTTTCTAATAGACACAGCTAAATCAGGTCAACAGCATGCTAAGAATTGGGTGAGGAAAGCGGAAAACTACACACACAGAAGGGAATTCATTCCCTTCCATTCCAAGCAAAAACTCTGGCCTTGACTTGATGAGTTAACAGGAGTTCTTGAAGGTTTCAACTGGTTTACATGGAAGGGGGCATGGAAGGCAGTCTGTAGTCCAGTTTATGGCAAATCACCCGATATCTAATTTATCTGTTTCCAGATTGCTCTGCCTTGCTTCTAGACTATAGGATTATATTACCTCAAAGACTACAGGATTAACCTCCGAATCTAGGCAATTTCTGCTTGACTCACATAGGAAAAGTCAGTGTTCCATGTAATAAAATCCATGACTTAGACTGATTAAAAATAATGAGGCCAGGTGTGGTGGCTCATGCCTGCAATCCCAGCACTTTGGGAGGCTGAGGTGGGAGGATCATTTGAGCCCAGGAGTTCAAAGCTGCAGTGAGCTGTGACGGCATCAGTGCACTCCAGCCTAAGAGGCAGAGAGAGATGCTGTCTCAAAAAAAAAAAAAAAAAAATGGGGGAGAGAGAATTTATCCTGTCTCAGAACTGGAAGTTCTAAGACGGCCATATTTTGGGTTGAAGAATTCAGCAGCTCAGCAGTGTCACCAGGATCTGGTTCCTTTTCCTCTTTTCCCTTTGCCAACCGTGGCTTCAGCTTCATCCTGAGTCCCCTCTTTATCATAAGATGACTGCCAGCAGCAACTGGAGTCACACAGCTCCCCTGTTCATATCCAGTGGGAAACAGAAAGGCGAGCCCTCCGGGTATGTAATTTAAGCTCTTCACCTCTGTGCAGCTCACCCTAGGTCATCTATCCCTCTGTGCCCCATATCCCCTGCTGGGGCTCAAACAGATATCACTTAAAGCATGTGGCTGCATGGAAGTGATCACAGATGCCTGAATTATATAAGGTTTCTGGGTCTTTTTTTTTTTTTTTTTAATAAGCAGGGCTGGTAGGCAATTAACAGCTTACTACAAACCTCAAGGTGACCCTATAAAGTGGCCCTTAAATCATCAGAATTCATACTTGGCAACTCAAACCCACCAAAAAGGCCAAAACCTAAGAAGAAAGCTTCTTTGCTTTTTTAAAGTGTTTTGACACAGGGAGGCAGCTAAGGTACAGTCCTCTGCCTCCCTCCCTCAATCGAGGGAACTGGGAGCCATTTGGGAGAGGAAGCTCCACTTGCAGATCAGCATCTAGAATAAGCGTTCTTGACAAGGCTCTGGGGATAGAATTCAGGGGGGAGTGACATTTGGATGAGGGGGAAATCATCTTTACTTCTGCTAAAAATCTAACTGAAATTAGCATTTTCTTTATTTATAAACATAGATAACAAACCATGTGTAACCAGTGGCAACCACATTACAGTTATGACAAAAACTGCAAAATACTGGTAAAGTGATTACACTCACCACTGGATCTTGTTACTAATATGTTAACTGTACAAGTATTACCATGTCACAAATATTTTGAGTATTTTAAATACTTTGATACAGTGTTTCAGTATACTTGATTTTCTTTAATCCTATTTACTCCTGCACTTAAGCACTATTCTGAGAAGCAGCCCACAGGTTAAATCAGACTAAAAGGAGTCTCAACTGACAGGCTTAGTCTATTTGCATTATGAATATGATATATTTGGATTCATCTCCATTATTTTATTGTGTTCTTATTTATTCTATTTTTCTAAGCTTCTTTATATCTTTTTTCCCCCTCCTTTCTGCCTTTGAATATATTGATCAAATTTTATTTCCCTTTTCCTCATCTATATATTCAAGTTCTCCTTAAAATGTTAACATGCATACCCGATAAAAGATCTACATTTAATCAGTACCTCTATTGTCCTCCTGAATACCTCAAGGCTCTTGAATATTAGTTTCCTAGGGCTGCCAGAACAAAGTACTACAGACTAGTAGCTTAAACAACAGAAATGTATCCTCCCATAGTTCTGAAGGCCAGAAGTCCAAAATCAAGGTGTGGGCAGGGCCACACTGCCTATCTTGTTATCTCTATATATAGATATGCAGCTATAAAGGGATTTATTATAAGGAACTGGCTCAGGCAATTATGGAGGCAGACAAGTCCCAAAGTCTGCAGGGTGAGTCGGCAGGCTAGAGACCCAGGAGAGTCGGCAGGCTAGAGACCCAGGAGAGTCGATGGAGTTTCAGGCCAAAGACCAGCAGGTTCAGCACCCAGAAGAGCCAAGGTTTCAGTCAGTCCTAAGGCAGTCAGGCAGGAGGAATCCTCTGTTACTCCAGGAAGGATCACTTTTTTGTTCTATTCAGGCCATCAATGGAAAGGATAAGGCCCACCCCACACTACAGAGAGCAATCTGCTTTATTCAGTCTACCCATTCAAACTTAAACCTCATTCTAAAACACCCTGAAAGAAACGTGAGAATTCTCTTAGGATACTGTCTGACCAAGTATGTGGGCACTTGCGGCCCAGTCAAGGAGACACATAGAATTCACCATCATAGTCCTCCTCACAGCTCACTTGTTTCCTTCCATGTTCCATTTCCTTCCTCCTTATTCTACATCCGTCAGAAATTCTTTCAATGAAGATCTGTTAGGTAAACTTGTATTTTTACATCTGAAAACATTTCTCTTTTGTTCTCATTCTTGAGTGACAGGTTAATTAAGTTAAAAAATTCTAGATCGTTAATTTTCTCTCAGCACTTCAGGGCTATTATACTACTGTCTTTTTTTTTTCTCTTTTTTTTTGAGATAGGGTTTCTGTTGCCCAGGCTGGAGTGCAGTGGCACAATCAGAGCTCACTGCTCAACCTCCTGGGCTCAAGTAATCCTCCTACCTCAGCATTCTGAGTAGCTGGGACTATAGGCATGCACAACCATGCCCGGCTAATTTTTGTATTTATCCCAACACAGGGTCTCACCATGTTGCCCAGGCTGGTCTCAAACTCCTGAGCTCAAACAATCTGCCCACCTCGACCTCCGAAAGTGTTGGGATTACAGGCGTGAGCCACCAAACCCAGCCAATTCTAGTACTTTCAAAAAGTAAACTAAATGTGTTTCTTGTTTTTCTCCTAATTGACAATTTTGACATCTTCAGTTATATCCTAAAGAAACAAATTCTTGCAACAAATTATCATCCTTTTGTATAGAATTTTTAAGAAGGTGGCAGCAAAATATCTTCTGGACACCTAGATGCTGCCTGCCGCAGTCAACATGGCAGGAATGTCCCAATAGTGGAACCGCCAGCAAGCGCACTCATCAGCAGCCGTCCATCATCATTTGTCTGCTGCACTTACTGTACATCTCAAATGGATTCTGATTATTTTTTTTACATCCTTCAAACGCAGATATATTTGTTGGATGTTCTCCATGACATAATAAAAAGCATCTTAAGAGTAATTTTAATGACGGCTAATACAAATCACTTCGCAAAAAGTCAATTTCAATAATAATAATAATTTCTATTACAACTGATGCAGTAGATACTTCATGCAAGAGAGATGCTACAGATCTAAATAACTGAAAATCAGAGCCCAGTCCTCATAGAAATTTGGTGTCACAGTGCAATATAAGCGTTAATTATTTATCCACATCACTCTTTGTTCCACAAAAGAATTACAGTACTGAGTACAACTCTTCCTGAGGCACTCTGCTCTCTTGGCTCCTATCCATCACGTTTTCCTCCCTCTCTGTCTATTCTTTCTCATTTTCCACTGCTAGACCCTTGCCAGGGTCTGTCCTAGGCCCCCTTTTCTCAGTGGGCAGTATCATCCACTCCCCTGGCTTCCACTACCACCTAAGTGTACATCATAATCTAAATCTAAATCTCTCTTGAGCTTTTCTGTTTAATATTCAACTGCCTGCTAGACATTTCTAAATGAATACTGAGCACTCCAAACGTACTAGCTTCCTCTCACATGTGACCTCTTTCCAGTGTAGAGTTCGGCTAAAAGTGTCATCTACTGAAACACAAAGGACTAAAATCCCTGTTGGAAACCAAGTGGCCATATAGAGACTCAGTTTCCCACTGCTGCTGCTATACACAGGGACACAAGGACACCATCCTGGATCCAGAGCAGCGCCTGAAGGCATTATTAACTCTTGGGCAGAAAAGGATGTAGGAGCAAGCTTGTTTTATTTCATCACTTCTTTCTTCCAGGTCTAGTACTTCCAGTACTAATGACTGACACAATCACAGTCTTGACAAAGACTGGGCTATCTGGACCATAATTTAAAATGTAATCACAGGCCAGGAGCCATGCAGCTCACACTAACAGGGAAAAAGCGATCTGTCCAGAGGTTGACTAATCAGCAACCAAAGGACTTTAAGCTAAATTGGTGAGGAGGGGAGGGAGGAAAGGAACATGAAGGAAATCATAAAATCAGTCCCTATGGAGGATTATAGAAAAAAAAAAAAGACTGAAAGAGATTACTCACATGAGAAAATGAGAAGAGGTTTACACTGTTCATAATCGGAGACATCCATAAACTAATAAATATGAGTAATAAGAAAAAACTCTTAAAGTTTACCTTAAATATAGAAAATAATCAATGGGACTTGTTGAGGCAGGTCTCAAGATTGGCCTGTAATGATGGAAAGCACACTATTATTCAAAGGGAAAAAAAGAAGAAATTATTTTATGTCAAGGTAACATATGTCCTTCAAGGAATCCCAAGTAAACAGAAGCACTCAAAAACAACTCTAGGAGGCAGAAAGGAAAATAAGACTTCGATGTGAGAGCATGCCGAGATCAGCCAAATGGAGTAAAGATAAAAGTTTTTAACAGATCACAAAACTGGCAGACAGGATAGGGCACTGACAGGGATTCCCACCACCTACAGAGCTGCAGATGAGATCTCACCCCTGCTTTCCCATTCACTTGGCCTCCCACAGGACAGTGGCTAGGCATAACCTGGTGTACAGCTGCCCTGGGCCCAATGCAGGCCCCAAACAGAAGTGACAAGTCATGTGCAGAAGTGACGAGTCATGTGGAAGAAAGCGACGTATCATTTCAGAGTTTACAAAATCCTGGGCAAACAAAACTGGGTAACAATTTTGATGAGAAAGAAAATGACACATTACATGAAAAAAATCAGCAAGAACACACAAGACAAATTAAGCTTTATGGAGGACTCAAACGAATTCTGAAAAGGCAAACACAAGGATGGTACAGACTTATATAACTTTTCTTTTAAAAGCCCAGAAAGTTGAAGGTTGCCAGTAATGATAGGATCAAGAAAAGTTATTTCTCACAAAAGTTTTATTTTTTTTTAGAGTACATTCAGAGCAAAAAGAGTTGGAAAGAAATAGGTCTACTGCCCAGAGCCAACTAAATGATGGATGGAAACATTTCTCAACACTTTTTTGCTTTTGCTTTCTCTACCATGGAGAATAATCTGAAACAAGCACAGTTACACGACATTGAAAATGAGTGCAGAGACTGCAAAAAAGCAAATACATTCTTAGAATAGGTTTCTCTGTTATCCATTTCTACTTCGTCTCAGTTTATATCTTAACCATCCATGCTGGTTTCTTCAATTAATCACTCATATTCTTTCTTGAGATGATTTGTAATGGCCCAGCTTTCTTAATCCTAGGATTTGCATACTTAAAAGATTGCTTTCTTCCAAATTTCTAGTCACTTTGCATTGTATCACCAAATGCAAAGAATTCTTTCCAGCCCCTGGCATGTCACCCTGCTCAGCAGGGTCAGATGCAGATGACCACTTAAGTTTTGAGACAATGCACATTCCTTTGGCCTCCTCCCTCTCCCTCTGACTTCTCTAATATCCAGTTGTCCCCGCACCCTTTACTAAAAAGACGATTCTTTCCTCTATTAAATTGTCTGGGCACCCTTGTCAAAAATCAAGTGACAAATTGGTTTCTTTCTTTCTGGTTCTCAGTTCTACTCCATTGATCTACCAAATTCTGAAATTGAGAAATGTGAATTCTCTTAATTTTATTCTTTGTTTTCAAGATTGTTTTGACTACTGTGAGTCCCTTTTATTTCCATATGAATTTCTAGTATTTTCATAGGATTGCCTGAATGTGTAGGTCAATTTGGAGGGCGCAGGTATCTTAACAAAACAAGTCTTTGGACCTATGATCATGAAAAGACTCTGTCTATTTACATCTTTAATTTCTTGCAACAGTGCTTTGCAGTTTTCAGTACCAATATTACTTTAAATGGCACTGTGAAATTTTTATTTTCTAATTGTTGGTAACTGGCATATAGAAGTACATTGACTTGTAAAATTTTTGTTTTATTGATCTTTTATCTACGGGTGTTCCTAAATGTACTTGAGTTTTCTAAAAATTATTCTGCTGGTTATTGGTAATAAGAAATAAATTTTGGCTGGGAGCGGTGAGTCACACCTGTAATAATCCCAGCACTTTGGGAGGCCAAGGTGGGCAGATCACATGAGGCCAAAAGTTTGGAGCCAACCTGGCCAACATGGTGAAAACCCATCTCTACAAAAAATACAAAAATTAGCTGGGTCCTGAGATCGTGCCACTGCACTCCAGCCTGGGCAACAGAGTACGACTCTGTCTCTCCCCACCCGCCAAAAAAGATGAACAGACGAAAAATACAAGTTTTTTTCTTTTCTTTTTTTCTCTGAGAAGGAGTCTCACTCGGTTGCACTAGTGCAGTACCGAAATCTTGGCTGACTGCAGCCTCCACTGCCCGGGTTCAAGTGTTCTCCTGCCTCAGCCTCCCAAATAGCTGCGACTACAGGCACGCACCACCACGCCTAGCTAATTTTTGTATTTTTTTAGTAGAGATGGGGTTTCACCATTTAGGCCGCGCTGGTCTCAAACTCCTGACCTCGAGTGATCCACTCCCAAAGTGCTGGCATTATAGGCATGAGCCACCATGCCCAGCCAGAAGTAAGTTAAGTTTTACTGGCATTTAATTAAGGATTAACACTGGCTACTTTCCTCAATCTAAATGTCAGATGTGTGTGTGTGTGTGTGTGTGTGTGTGTGTGTGTGTGTGTGTGTGGGCATTTAATTAAGGATTAACACTGGCTACTTTCCTCAATCTAAATGTCAGACGTGTGTGTGTGTGTGTGTGTGTGTGTGTGTGTGTCTGTCTGTCTGTCTGTCTGTCTGTCTCAGGTGGTTTACCATGTCCTGAATAAAGAGAGAGGTTTCTGAAATGCAAAGGGACAGGAGTGACTCCTTCATTCATGCATTTGTTTTCAGATAATACTGCAAACAGTACACTAGCCATATACTACTCAGTTACAGAATTTACTGATGAAAATGATCCACTTTTTACTAAACTGTCCCTCATTGAATGGACAAATGCCTTTTTTTAAAAAACCCCAGCAAAAAGAAACTGGCAGAGCTGATACTTCTCTCTTTTAGCTACTATAAAAGGTTAAAAATCAACCATCACTGGCCAGGCTCATGGTAGCTTTCGGCTGTAATCCTAGCACTTTGGGAGGCTGAAGCGGGTGGATCACCTGATGTCAAGAGTTCAAAACCAGCATGGCCAACATGGTGAAACCCCGTCTCCACTAAAAATACAAAAATTAGCCAGGCGTGGTGGTGGGCACCTGTAATCCCAGCTACTCGGGAGGTTGAGGCAGAAGAATTGTTTGAACCCTGGAGGCAGAGGTTGCAGTGAGCTGAGATGGTACCACTGCACTCCAGCCTGGGCAACCGTAAGATCTGACCGACGGCATGGCGATCCCCATGAACTGCATGTATACCTCTGGAGGGCCTTCCGGAATTACAAAACCTGAAACAGCAGTAGGTAAGATCACAGAAAGAGGAAGAAATGATCAACCCCTGGCCTGCCTACTTAACTCTGCGATATTCTCTATTGTTTCTTATTCCGGCCTCAATTGACCAGACCATGGGACTTTAACCAACCTTGGCCAACTGTGGTCTACAACGTCATGTCACACCCTACAACCCCCTCCCAGCTTGCAAAACACCACCCTATACTACTTTTGTAACTTTCCACTGCCTCCCCCACAACCTATAAAATCAACTACCCTTTGCTGATGCCCTTTTTGGCCTCAGCCTGCCTGCACCCAGGTGAATAAACAGCCATGTTGCTCACACAAAGTGTGTCTGGGGGGTCTTCTTCATTCAGAGTTCGTATTTTAACAGCAACAGAGTCAAACTCTGTCTCAAAAAAAAAAAAAAAAAAAAAAAACCATCACCATCAATCAGATTTGGAAAAGAAAGTCAAAAAACTAGAAATTAACATGAAGACTATCAGAAATATATTTATTCCAGCTGCTATTATTAGCCCAAGTGTTGAGTCTTAAGATAGGAGTTGCATAAAAAAAAAAACAAAAAACTAATAATGTATGTATGGTATTTATGAGTTTAATGCATACCTTGGGACTTTATATACACGTGCAACAGACAAAGTCTGTGTCCTGTTACTATAGAGAATAAGCTAGAAGGGAGCCACAGTCCAGATGAGACTACAGGAGGTGGCAACAGGTTTGGAGAGAAATAGACCATGTTTCAGAGCTATTCAGAAGTTTGGGGCTGGGCGCGGTGGCTCACACCTGTAATCTTAGCACTTTGGGAGGCTGAGGTGGGCAGACTGCCTCAGCTCAGGAGTTCGAAACCAGCCTGGGCCAACATGGTGAAACCCCATCTCTACTAAGACACAAAAAATTAGCCAGGCATGGCGGCGTGCATCTGTAGTCCCAGTTACTCGGGAGGCTGAGGCAGGAGAACTGCTTGAACGCGGGAGACGGGAAGTTGCAGTGAGCCGAGATTGCACCATTGCACTCCAGCCCGGGTGACAGAGCAAGACTCCATATCCATTAAAAAAAAAAAAAGTTTGGATCAACAGGACCTGGTAATTATTTAGATATGGGGGGGGGTGTCTAAAGAGGGAGACGCCTCGGTTTCTGGCAAAACACACTGGGTAGAGGTGGTGTTACTAACAGCAAACACTAGAGGAGGAACAGATTAGGAAAGATGAACTAAGTTGGACACACTGGGCTTGAAAGAAGACTCAGAGGAAAAGGACAATTCTTCCTCTGTTAAGAGTGTCTTAAGGACACTCAAGTATATTCCCAATAAAATGTGTATATATGTGTACAAAAGATACATACAATGCTCATGACTGACTGCATAGTTTGTAACCACCAAAAGCAGGAAACCCACAGGCCCATGGACAGCAGAATGCATAACTACCACATATTCATAAAGCAGATCACCGACAAAACCACTGCTACATGCAATAACATGAATTCATCTCACTAACACGATGTGAACAAAAGAAACTAGTCACAAGAAGGCATACCATGATTCCATGTATCTTGTGATATAATAAGAAATACATATTTAGTCTTCATCCCTGGTTTCTGTCAGAGTTCCTAACATGTAATTTCCTGAGTGACAGGGGTAAGAGGGGCATGTTTTGTTAATTCATTACAAGCCCCGTCAACCACACCAGAGTCTGTGCTAATAAGGTGACTCTTGGAAGATGGGGTGTGGTTGCTACAGGAACCAACCATGTGAGTGGAGGACTGAAACTTTCAGTCCAACTCCCAGCCCCCTAAACTTCTGGGGAGGGGTGAGGGGCTAAAGGCTAAGCTAATCCAATGGCCAACGATTTAATCAATTATGTCTGTGTAGGCTGGGGACATTGGCTCATGCCTGTAGTCCCAGCACTTCGGGAGGTCGAGGCAGCCAGGTCACCTGAGGTCAGGAGTTTGAGACCATCCTGGCCAACATGACACCCTGTCTCTACTAAAAATACAAAAATTAGCCAGGCATGGTGGTACATGCCTGTAATTCCAGCTACTTGGGAGGCAGAGGCAGGAAATTGTTGGAACCTGTGAGGTGGAGGCTGCAATGAGCCAAGACCACACCACCACACTCCAGCCTGGGCAACAGAGTGAAACTCAGTCTCAAAAAAAAAAAAAAAAAAAAAAAAAAAATCATGTCTGTGTAATGGAGCCTTCCTAAAAACTTTAAACAACAGGGTTTAGGTAGCTTTGGTCTGGGCATGTACCAAAAGGACTATTGTACCACTCTTATAAAGTGACAGATGCACCTGGTCATGCGACCCTTCCAGGCTTACCCTATGTACTTTCCATTTGGCTCTTAATTTGTATTTTATATAACACCCTTTATAATAACAGGGATAGTAAGTAAAGCGTTTTTCTGAGTTCTATGAGCTGTATATAGCAAATTAGCAAACTGAGTAGGGAGTTATGGGAACCTCCTGAATTGTAGCCAAGGCAGACAGATGTGTGGGTACCCCTCTGACCCACTACCCACAACTGGTGTCTGAAGTAGGGGACAGTTTTGTGGGACTAAGCCCTTTACCCATGGGGTCTGTGCTAACTTTACCAGGTAGTGTCAGAATCGATTTAAACTGGAGGACATGAAGTTGGGGTAGGGAGGACATCCAGTTGGTATTGAAAATTCACATATTTGGTGTCAGTGTTATAGGTAAAAAGTTGTCCTTTACACATAAGTTAAGAAACAGGTATAGGCTGGGCACAGTGGCAAACCTGTAATCCCAGCACTTTGGGAGGCTGAGGTGAGTGGATCACCTGAGGTCAGGAGTTCGAGACCAGCCTGACCAAAATGGTGAAACCCCGTACCTACTAAAAATACAAAAAATTAGCAGGGTGTGGTGGTGGGCACCAGTAATCCCAGCTACTCAGGAGGCTGAGGCAGAAGAATCGCTTGAACCCGAGAGGCGGAGGTTGTGGTGAGCCAAGATCACTCCACTGCATTCTAGTCTGAGCAACAAGAGTGGAACTCAGGAAACAAAAACAAAAACAAAAAAGGAAGGAAAGCAGGGAGGAAGGGAGGAAGGAAGGAAGGGAGTGAGGCAGGGAGGGAGTGAGGGAGGGAGGGAGGCAGGCAAAGAACGAAACAGGTATAAACTATGGTGTCAAAGTAAGGACAGCAGTTACTGCTGGGGAGCAAGGAAGGAAGAAGTGACTGGAAGGGACCTAAGGGAGTCTGCAAAGCTGGCCATGCTCTACTTCTCTACTAGGTTTGTGGTTACGTCAGTGTGTTCACTCTGTGGGAAGTCGTCAGGTGGTAGACTTATGGTTGTGTATTTTTCAGTGTATGTTACAGCTAGTAAAAATGTTTGCTATTATTTTTAAAAATCTGGTCACTTTATTCTCCAGGTTAAAATCCTTCAACAGTATTCTAACACATGCTACAACACAGATGAACCTAAGGACATATGTTAAGTGAAATAATCCAGTTACATATGGGCAAATACTGGATGAGTCCCCTTTTATGAGGAATCTAACCTAGTCAAATTCATAGAGACAGAAGGTAGAGTGGTGTTGGCAGGGGCTGGGAGAGAGGAGAAAATGGAGTCTTGTGGTTTAATGGGTATATTTTTCTTTTTTATTTTTGAGAAGGAGTCTCTGTCACCCAAGCTGGAGTGTAGTAGCATGATCTTGGTCCACTGTAACCTCTGTCTCCTGGATTCGATAGTCTCCTGCCTCAGCCTCCGAAGTAGCTGAGACTACACGTGCATGCCACCATGCCTGGCAAAGGCTAACTTTCGTATTTTTAGTGAAGACAGGGTTTCACCATGTTGGGCAGGTTGGTCTCAAACTTGTGACCTCAAGTGATCTGCCCGCCTCAGCCTCCCAAAGTGCTGGGATTACAGGCGTGAGCCACCGCACCCAGCTGGTATAATGGGTATAGAGTTTCCATTTTGCAAGATGAAGAGTTCTGTATATTGGTTGCACAACAGCGTAAATGTACTTAACACTACTTAACAGTTAGATGGTCAATTTTACATGTATTTTACCACAATTAAAAAATTAAAAACCAATAAAAATCCCTCCAATACTTTTTCATTCCTCTCATATGAAGTCCAAAATCCTAACAAGCCTGGAAAAACCCTGACTTTTCAACTCTACAGTGCACCACCCCTCCCCTTATTCTCTAACCCCTTTCAATTCCTCAAGTCCATCATGGTTTTTGCATTTTGGTCTTCATGCATACTTCCTTGGACTGGAATATCCTCCTTTCTTCCCCCTCTCAGTGCAATCAATATCTGCTCATGCTGCAGTCTCAATTTAAACATCATTTCTTCAGAGAAGCCTTGACCACCCTAGACTCTCTTCTCCCATTTATGCTCTCAGCATGCCAATGCTTTCCGAAGGACTACGATTAAGTAATTGTGTTATGACCTCTGCAACAGTCTGTTTTCCCCAGATAGGGCACAAGTGCTGACTCCTTTTACTTCCCCTCACCAGACAGCAACAGCATGCAGGAACTTCTTGTCCTATCTAGCACCCAGTAGGTGCTTAATACCTATTTGATGAATGAATACTTGAGGCAACTGTCCCACAGGAATTTAGAATTTTTCTGATCCAGATGAATTAGTCTGCTGATAACATGCAAATGAGAGCTGCATCACTGACCTTTAAGGAGTCACGGAAAAGAAATGTTGGAAAACTAATCCGTGTACAAAGCACTCTGATATGAAACAATGAAGATGAGCCGTGAAAACAACTGACCTGTCAGGGTCCTGCAATCCTTAGCAAAATTTCACAAATGATTATTGAAGGAATAATCTGCAGACAGTGTGAAGAGAACGCTGTAATGGTGGGTACCAGCACTGGCCTACTATGTGAGGGAGGCAGACTGACAGCTCCCCTCAAAGATGTCCATCTCCCAGTCCCCAGTACCTGTCAGGTTACAGGGCAAGGTTGCAGATGAAACAAGTTAATAATCAGCTGACTTTACGATAAAGAAATTCTCTGGACTATCCGGGTGGGCCCAGTGCAATCATAATGATCTTTTAAATGTGTATGAAAGAAAGAAAAAGTCAAAGTCAGAACTCTGAAGATGGAGGAAAAGGCCATGGGTCAGGGAATGCAGGCAGCTTCTACAAGCTGAAAAAGGCAAGAAAATTATTCCCCCTGAGAGCTCCAAAAGCCACGTGGTCTTGCCAATACCTTGGTCTTAGGCCAGTGAAACTCATTTCAGAATTCTGACCTCCAGAACTGTAAGAGAAGTAAATTTGTGTTGCTGTAAGTCACCTAGTTTGTGGTAATTTGTTACTGTGGAAATAAGAAACTAACACAGCAAGGCTAAGCCATGGAAGATTCAGTTCTTTTCCTTCTGTGCAGTGGCTCCTGGCCCAGCCAAGCAGGAACAAAGTACATAAAGTGTCTTTGTTTTTTCCACCAAAGCATCTGATTGTGTCTTTTACGATATCTTAAGATGAAGAAACACATGCTAAATGCAAAGTCAATAAAGTGAATTAGAAAACTCTGTGAAATGCCCATCCCCCGAAGAATGCTGTTTAATGGAATAACATCAACCATCCTAGGTTTTTAGCAGCACACTGCAAGGGCCTGTTCATTCACTTGCCAGTACTTCTATCCGTAAGTTAGAATAGAGATTCTTAACTTGAGGCTTTAAGAGGCAACTGGCCTCCTAAACCTTATTAAAAGTTTTGTGTATATCTACATAAATATGTAGTTTTCTGAAGAAAGGTCCACAGCTTTCATCACTTCTTAAAGGGGATCTATAAAGCAAAAGACCAAGAACAACCACTAACTTAGACGAAGATACAGAAAGCTATGTTCATGCATTCACTACTGACATAAGCTGCTAGAAAGAGTAAACTGTGGGAGACACATCAGGATTCAGAAAGTATCCTGAAAGGGTGAATGAAATGGCTGATGGCTTATGAACAGCCTCTGTGAAAAAGACTGAAAGTTGAATCAACAGTAAGCTCAGGATGAGTCCACAATTAGGAAAACCAAAACAACTGACACGACTTCAGGCACATGTCCAGAAGGATGAAGAGAGCGGCTCCACTCTCTCCAGTGCTGGCAAAACTAACCCTGCATGCCTGTGCTCAATGCTGGGATTCTCTTTTTAGTTTCCTGTGGCTGCCACAGGACATCACAAACTGGGTGGCTTAGAACAACATAGTCTCTCGGCCGGATGCAGTGGCTCACGCCTGTAATCCCAGCACTTTGGGAGGCCAAAGTGGGTATATCACGAGGTCAAAAGATTGAGACCATCCTGGCCAACATGGTGAAACCCCATCTCTAATATAAAAAAGAAATTTTTTTAATAAAAAAGAAAAAACAAAAACAAAACAAAACAAACAACATAGTCTCACTGTCTCACAGTTCTGGGGCCCCAAAATCTGAAATCAAGGTGTTGGCAGGGTTGGCTCCTTCTGGAGGTTCAAGGAAAAAAGTGTCTCCAGCCCCTATCCCAGCGTCTCATGGCTGCTAGCCATCCTTTGCACCCGCTGATTTGTGGCCGAATGATGCCAATCTCGGTAACCTCCTTCTTCCCATGACCGCCTTCTCTGTGTGTCTTTCTGTATCTTTCTTCTTCTTATAAAGACACTAATCTTTGGATTTAGGGCCCACACTAAACTAGTATGATTTTATCCTGATCCTTAACTAATTACCTTCAGAGATCCTATTTCCAAATAAGGGCATATTCTGAGGTTCTAGGGGGACATGAATTTTTGTGGACACTATTTAACTCACCTCTTAGTTCTTTCAGGCTGCTGTAACAAAATACCTTGGACTGCGTAACTTATAAACAGCATACATTTGTTTCACATAGTTCTGTAGGCTGGGAAGTTCAAGATCAAGGCACCAGCAGAAGCGGTGTCTTGTGAGGGCCTGCTGTCTGCTTCATCAGTGGAGCCCTCTTTGTGTCCTCACATGGCAGAAAAGGGCAAACACACTTCCCCCTCCCCCAGCCTCTTTTATAAGGGCACTAATCCCATTCATGAGAGCTCTGCCCTCATGACCTAATCACCCCTCAAAGGCCCCCCACTTCTTAATACTATCACATTGGAAATGGAGGTTTAACGTATGAATTTGGGGGGGGGACACCAACATTCAGACCACATCACTCACTACGCCGTTTAAGTGAAATATTAACAGACAAATGCATTCTGAGGTTTAAGATACCATATTCCCAGGAATGGTCAAAAGAAATAGGGATACGAAGTGTAAAGGTTAGAGGACTTGAGTCAGACAAGGAAACTGACTGTCTATAAATATCTGAACCATTTTTTTTCCAGATGAAAAAGACTTTCTAACATTCAGTTTGCCAGAGATGAATGTGGTAGACTTTTGTCACCACATTTCTTCAGTCTTAAGTTGTACAAGCATCTGACTGGAATGCTGAATTCTCAGATGGGGGACTTGACTTGTTGATCACTGACAGCCATTACATTCTAAGACTCTCCATCTGTTCCTTAACTGGCCATTTTACAGAAGCAAAGAACTTTTGTAAAGTTCCACTAATATAGCAAACACTGAGGGATGCCAGCCAGAGGGCACACACTGTAAAGAAAACTTAGAAGCCCTGGGAACTGAAAGAATATCAGAATGATTTCAGCAGGTGAGCAAGGGTGGAAAGACCTGGCGGTTGGGACGAGGAAGGGGCTAGAGCTAGACGAAATAGTGAACCCCTCATACTGCACAGCAGAGGCTTCCAATGTTCATTCTAAGGATGATGACAAGCCACTGCAGGGGTTTAAGCAAGGAGTAACATGACTGGGTGAACCTTTAAGATTATTTTGGCTACTATAGAAGAAAAGACTGATGGAAGTTAAGCAAAAAAGCAGACAGACCAAGAAAAAGAGAGTAGAAAATGGCAGTGGCCTTAACTAAGGCGGCAGCCATGAAAATGTAAAGCAACAGATACACATGATCCATTCTAGAGGTAAATCATAGAGGATGGATTAGATGTGGAATGTGAGCAAAAGAAGCAAGGATGGTCCTAAATTTGTTTAAATAACAAGGGTGGACGGCAATGTCATTTACAGAGATGGGAAAGATTGGAGAGCAGTGGTAGCAGATAGGGAGGTGAAAAAATGAATCAAAGCTCCATTTGGAGCTTATCAATTTGGAGATGTCTTTGTGACATTGAAGTAAAGTTACCAATAGGCAGCCAAGTGCATGAACCTAGAGCTCAGAGAGGCCTAGGCTAAAAATAAAGGTACGGGAGGAGGTAACAGGAGGCATGTGGAGAGAAAACAAGTCTTGTCTGAGTGTTGTCTTATTTCATTGCAAGAAAATATTTTTGCATTACTGGATACTGTTAAGTGCCCATTTGGTTTTTCTTAAAATTTCTGATCTCGAACCTCAGTCAACAGGTTCTAAGATTTACTCCAGCGATATTCAGCTGCTTAGCTATAGGAAGCATGAGAAGGACAAACGTTATACATGGTTCATCCAGAATGGAAATTTTGTGTTTACAAAAGACTTCTGTAAATACAAAATTATTTTTGGAAGACAGATGAAAAAGAGGTGATTTCATGGAATTACATCAAAAAGGAGAGAAGTGAGAAGCCAGGAGGGGCTGAACAATAATTCATTCTATCCAACAGGGACAATGGGACAGGATCACACTGTGCTCAATTCCATTACTGCTGAGAATGGGGAAGGAAGGCATTGACAGAGAAAAGAAAACACTATGAACCAGGCAATGTAGGACCTATTATAATACATTATTTTATGTCCACGGATTTAAGCCTATTTATGGAATAAAATCAATTTAATAGTAGCTTTCCCTGATTTCACAGTCTCCTGAGATATTGCTTAGTTTGTGCACAATCTCAAATTCCACAGCATGTCACTGGAGTTGGAGAAGATGCTGGGAAAATAAGGAGCTTCTCAAATGAGAAAAAATAAAAATAGGGAGCAAATTCATTTGCATCTTCTGGTGGCCTACTCCACCGTTCCAAACAGGTTTCTAGCCATCACTTCTTGGTTTGTCAACTTTAGACACTGTGTGCAGATATATGATGTCACAAACCAGGAGTTTGTGTTCATTTACTCATCTCCCCTTCCTCCCGATTTTATTATTTTCCTCTGTGTTTAAATCTTTCTAGCTTCTGCAACTAGGGATTATCTCTTGAATCCCCATCCTGTGAGACGAATACACTGACTCTCTCACCCTCCCTAACTTTTCTCTTCCATTTCTCCACCTTTGTCATCTGTGTTTGTAGAGTCTCAAGGTTTCTGCTCTGTAACTACAGTTAAGTCTTCCATACTTTAATTACAGATTAGTTCAAAACAGTAAAAACCAACAAAACCAGTAAGAGCGTTAATATCATCAGCATATAAATATTACACTAAAGGCCGAGTCCTGTGTACTATGATTCCACTTACTTCTCTAGGATTCACAAACTGCTCAAAATTATGACATATTTTAGCTTGCTTCATGTTTGGACCAAGTTGTCTTGGTCCTAGAGTTCTTCTTTCCTTAATAGGGAAAAAAAATGCCTTTTTCAACATTTTCCTAGTATCTTCCAGTTCCTTAGTTATCCTAACCAATGCTTGGAATTCATTCTGTTCTTGGAGCTACAGAATAAATTTTTTAAAAAAACAACCTTGCAAAGACTTACTTGTTCCTGGTTATCCCTTTCAGAAAGTATGACTTTTCCCCGTTCTTTCATGAAAAATTTTCCCCTTTTGTAGTAAAAATTAACAATGATTTTTAAGAGAAATGTCACCCACTATCTAATCAATATAACGCAACCATTTTTATGTCTGCATACTACTTGGAGTCCTTACCCACTGCAAATAAATTTAACACAATCATAGTTCACAATGATCTCCTTTTATGGCTGTGTAACACTCTACTGAGTGGATACATCATAATTTATTAAACCCTCTTGGGAAGCTGTACAAAGAAGTGGTTAAAGTATAGGCACTAAGGCAGACAGACCTGCAGCAAGTCTCACTCTGCCAATCCCCAAGACCACACAGCCAACAAGTTACCTGACTCTCTTTAACTCATCCAGCACTAATTCCTCACTCAGTGCCACCCTACTATTTTCCAGGTACCACATCACTGAATATACAAGAGAAAACAAAAGAGACAGGACAGTTTCTGCCCTCAGCAACAAAGAATGTAGATATATAATTTCCAATCATGTCAAATTACATAAAGGAAAAAGGCACTAAATGAGAGACTGGACTGCTTTAAGTTCCCCAACCACAGTGAGCTCAATTCAATTACAAGTACCATCCAGGGCTGTTACGAGGATTAAGTGTAATCCATGTAAAATATTAAGCACCATTCTTGGTATACAATGTGTTAATTACATTATTGCCTGGGATAAAGTGAGAGCACCAAAGCAAGAATTACTATTCTCTCGTACTTTCCTTTTCTTTTTTCTATCAGTCTAAATCCTATCTTTTTCAGGGCTGAGTTCACTGCTAGAAGTTTGATGTATCCATTTCTGTCCTCATAGTCAGGTTTACTAATTTTCTCTTACCTCTGTGAACATGCTGAGTATATTCATAGCAACTGTTTTGTTGTTGTTGTTGTTGTTTTTGAGATAAGTCTCACTCTGTGGCCCAGGCTGTAGTGCAGCAGCACAATCTCGGCTCGCTGCAACCTCCACCTCCCAGGTTCAAGCAATTCTCCTGCCTCAGCCTCCCAAGTAGCTAGAATAACAGGCACCCGTAACCATGCCCAGCAAATTTTTGTATTTTTGGTAGAGATAGTGTTTCACCATGTTGGCCAGGCTGGTCTCAAACTCATGACCTCAAATGATCTGCCTACCTCAGCCTCCCAAAGTGCTCAGATTACAGACATGAGCCACTCCACCCGGCCCATAGTAGCTGTTTTAACATCTGCCACCTGCAATTCTGTCATTTATGTCATTTCTGGGTCTTTTTCTAGCTATGTTGTTTGTCTAGTTATGGGTCTCATTTTTCTCCTTCTTGGCATGCCTAGTAACTTTTGATTAGATACTGGCTTTGAATTTTATGTTTCTGGGAGCTGTATTTTGATGTATTCCTTCAACTATCATTGGGCTTTGTTCTGAGTCCTGTTATTTGGAATCAGATCCTTTTAAGGTTTGTTTCTAAGCCTTGTTAGGGGGTGTCCAGAGCAGCCTTTTTTCTAGGGCTAATATGGCCTTAGTCCATGCTCTGTGCATTAGGAAGTCTTTCTACCCTGGATTAGTAAGAGTATTAGCCATTCCCACCTCATGTGAACTACAAGAATTGTTTCCACCTGCTAATTTCTGACAGTTCTTCTTCCCGGTCTTGGTAGTTCCTTCATGAAATCTGTAGATCAGTGTTACAGAAAAGCCTTGAGGGGGCCCCTCTACAGCAATCGAGAGCAGCTCTCTGCACCACTCCCTCCTCCAGCATCTCATAAGTAGCTACAGCCTCCATGACCTCTGAACCCTGTCTCATCAACACAGGAAGACCACCAGACTCCATTTGGGGGTTCCCCCTCCCTGCACTACATCCTGGGAACTCTCTCCAGGCAATAAGCTGGGGCAGTAACAGGGCTTTCCTTTTTTATTTCCCTTTTCTCAAGGATCATTGTCCTGTACCGCTTATTGATCTATTTCTAAAACTGCTATTTCAGGCTGGGCATGGGGGCTCACGCCTGTAATCCCAGCACTTTGGGAGGCCACAGTGGGTGGATCACGAGGTCAGGAGTTAGAGAGCAGGCTGACATAGTGAAACACTGTCTCTACTAAAAATACAAAAAAAAAAAATTAGCCAGGTGTGGTGGTAGGCTCCTGTAATCCCAGCTACTCAGAAGGCTGAGGTCGGAGAATCGTTTGAACTCTGGAGGCAGAGGTTGCAGTAAGCTAAGAGGGCACCACACACTCCAGGTGACAGATCGAGACTCCATCTCAAAAATAAAAAACAACAACAAAAAACACTGCTATTTCATAAATAACTTCGTCAGGTTTCCCAGTCAGTTAAGGTGGGAAGGTAAACCAGCGCCTGTTACTCTGCTATGGCTTGAAGCAGAAGTTCGCAAGTCTGAGTTCAAGTTCCCGTGCCACATTTTCAAAGAAACCTTTCTAAACTACGAGTCCAAATAATTTTAATTTCTCTGGTGTTCGAGTCATTTACGATCTAGCACAATAGCAGAGGCAATACAATATAGCATAGCATAGCATAGCGTCCATCATTACCATCACCACGGCCCACCTTCCAACTGCCATCAATCTCATTAGCACACCAAGTCCCACAGGATCACATGCAATCACACATGCCAGTAGCCTGCTAGGGTCAGGCACGGTCCTAGATACTTGGCTAAAACAGATATTAATACCTAACTTGCAGGAACTTAAAGTTTGGGACAACTTAGGAATCAAATCCTCATCCGTAGCATAGTCCTTAAGGGGAAAAACTAATGCATTTAGAACACAGTTCATCAAACTTTTTCTTAAAGGGTCAGAGAGTAAATATTTTAGGCCAGTAGATCATGTACACTCTTGTTACAACCACTTACCTCTGCTGGGGCAGCACGAAGGCAGCTGCAAACAACACGTTAGCAAGTGGACATGGCTGTGTTCAATAAAACTGTTTACAGTAACAGCACGCAGACCCCTGCTTTAGAACTAAATCTGTCTGCAAGTTGAAGACTGCCTGCAGTCTTTCACAGTGGCACATCCTAGGTGTACCATCCAGACAAGGCTGATTTCTTCAATAAGACATCTGCATTCTCTTGGGCAGGAACTATGTAAGACATGGGTCTTTTGCATGTATCACAGGACTTGCACAACACATAAATTAAGTGCTTATTAAATGCATTTAAATGCATATTTATTCATTTCATTTGATGTTCAAAGGGTTCCCTTTTTTATTGTATCCAACAGCAAAGAAAATTACACTATTATAATTTACAGAAAATAATGAATACCTAGTACATAAAATACTTAAGGATAAAACAAACAAATGCTGATGGCCCTGAAAAACTTAATATAGTTTCATTTTATAAATAAGTGAAGACTGCTATACTTAAAAGAACTAGCCCTGAAGACTATCCCTTCATCCCACTAATGTGGGCAGATCCCAAAACACTACTGGACTTTGTCTTTTAAGAACTACATAGGCGGGGCACAGTGGCTCACACCTGTAATCCTAGCACTTTGGGAGGCGGCGGCTGGCGGATCACAAGGTCAGGAGTTCGAGACCAGCTGACCAACATGGTGAAACCCTGAATCTACTAAAATACAAAAAATTATCTGGGCATGGTGGCGCGCACCTGTAATCCCAGCTACTCAGGAGGCTGAGAGAGGAGAATCGCTTGAACCTGGGAGGCGGAGGTTGTAGTGAGCAGAATGCACCACTGCACTCCAGCCTGGGTGACAGAGCAAGACTCAGGCTCAAAAAAATAAATAAATAAAAAGAAGTGCCTTTTGCCTCCTGCCATGATTCTGAGGCCTCCCCAACCATGTGGAACTGTAAGTCCAATTAAACCTCTATTTCTTCCCAGTCTCAGGTATGTCTTTATCAGCAGCATGGAAACAGACTAATACACCCTCCTCCCAATATGACTGGTTTAACAGGAACAACACTCTCCCTAAATGGGTATAGTTTAGCAAGTTTGCTTAAAAAGATCTGTCTTAGCCTGGGCTAAGACAGACCCTGTCTCTACAAAAAATTTATAAAATTAGCCAGGTATACTGGTGTGCACCTGCAGTCCCAGCTACTTGGGAGACTGAGGCGGGACAATCAATGACTCCCTGAGGTCAAGGCTACAGTGAGCTATGATTAGGCCACTGCATCCCAGCCTGGGCAACAGAGCAAGACCCTGTCCTTAAAATAAAATAAAAATATGTGTCTCACTAATTTACAGTCACAACTTGTTCAGGGAAGGATGTTACAAGTTATCTAGTCTTGAGGTGCAAATGCAGTGCAAGGTGGGGTGAGGCCAGTGAGCGCTCAGAAGCTTTGCCATGTGACAGGTAGCCAAACCTTAGCTCCCTTCTGCTCCCCCTCCATGAAGGTGATTCTTTTTAACCCAAATCTATGTCTTCATTCCTATTAACTTTTTTTTAAAGCTATATAGCCCATCATTCTACACATTGAGGTCTTTGCAATTCTGACCCTGTCATCAAAAATATCTGTCATGTATGCCACGTCTTTATCAAAATCACTGGCATGGCAATCAAAGACCTTCACAAAAAGAACAGCAGCAGGAAAAATTAGAGGCAGTAAATGTAGAGGTTTGCTGTAAGAGAGAAATGGGGTGGTAGCAAGATCGGGATTTGGTGGAGCAATCAAGTAGTTTTTTAAAAATATTCAAATATTTATAGGCTAATGGAAATCATCACTCAAAAGTGAAGGAAAAATACAGTATGTAAAAACATGTTATAAGCCATAAAGTTCAACATAAATATAAATATATGTATGTGTGTGTGTATATATACATACACACACATCCCCTTTTCTCTTGCCAGGCTATTTATGTTAAAATTTGATTTTTAGAGCCTCCATCTCTTTCTGAATATTCAGAGCCCCTGCTCTCATGATCATATGTCCTTTTTCTCTGGATATTTTGAAATCTGTGACAAAGAGTCCCTGCCTTTGCCATTACCAATTCTAACATTACATGACCCCTTTCACCCGAACTCCTGTTTTCACATCAATCTCCTTCACTGTTTACGAGAATTCCTACAAACCAGTTTCAGATTCATTAAAGGAACCATTAAAGACTTCATCCAATAGGATTACTTTTTTTAAACACAAAAACCTAAGATTCATTTTTTTTTTAGTTTTATTGTATTCCTAAGCAAGTCAGCAAAAAAAGGTTTATTATTTGGTAAAATTATTCTCTAAGGCTGTAACATCCAATCCTGAAAATTTCTATGCAAAGCAAGAAGTGGCTGATGCTAAATCCTTCCCCAACAGCACATCAGCATACATAATCACATCATCAACACAGGGCTTTCTCCTCTCCCAACCCCCACTCTGGGCTCAAACAAAAAGTTAGTGTGCACACACATAAAGCACATTTACAATGTCTGCTCCATAGCAGACCCTAGCTAGGCTGCTCTGCAAAGGTACTAAATATTTTGCTTCCAGTTCTAAGCTTACCATTTGAGTAAGTAATAAGAAAGCAACCGTGATCTGTGCATAAATACAAGACATTCTCCTTCAAAACTCCGTTTCTTAACATAAATTCTTTACCAGTTAAAATATAAAATTTGTTAGCCCCCCGGCAAATGATTCTCCACCCACCAATGCATTCGACTTAATGACAAAGACATATTTTTAAAGTACACTTGTTTATAAAGTATCTCATAAGGTATACTACATAAAGTATAGCACTTGCCAAAATATACTTTTAAAATACCAAAGTGCCTAAGAAAAAAACTGACTATTTGCTCTTTAAAGGGATAGGACAAATAAATCTTATTCAGAAATTCACACATGCCAAATTGATAGTAGCACTGCAAAACAAAGAGAAAGGTTTCTGATTTCATAAATCAATCCACAGCTTGAAAATGAGCCATCATTTTAAACTCCAGGAAAACTATAAAGTTCTTTTGTCTTTATGGTTCATTTCTACCTAACACCCTCAAAATGAATTTTCATGAATTTCACATGCTAGCCACAGCTGTTTTTGGGCCAAGACCTGTCTCATAACTGTGTAATTACCCTTTGCTTAGGTGTCAACACACAGTAAGTCCTCAATAAACAAGTCAAGAATTCTCCTCAATTCAAAATTATAAGAGCATCAAGGTCATTAAGATGTACTATTCTTCCTAAAACTAAAAAATTGTGAAACTCATTAAATCAAGATTATAATGTAAAATACCCAAGTATTCCAATTTTAAATCCTTTTCTTAAACATGAATAATTTTAACAGATTTATATCACCATTTCTGTTTCTAAAATAAAGTCCTAAGTTTCTGCTGCAACAGCAGAGTTAGATTTATATAAACCCATAGGTTTAGAAACTATTGACAGGTAGACTAACTTATAAAGATTCCCAGTAGAAGCTATGCTTCATAGAGACGGATTTTTAAAAATCTGTTTCGTTCACTGCTGTTGTGTCTCCTTCACCAATGCCTTGTCTGGTACTTGGCACACAGGATTTCAAGTAATATTTGCTGGACTGAAAAAGAGCATCTGTGTGAAGACCGCTGGTACAAAGCCAGACTGAAACCACCTGTAGGGATCCCCCCTCCCCCACCCCCAGCCCCGCCCCCATGAGAAAACCTGGAGCAAGCCCGTGTGGGAGGGACACAAAATGACCCCAAGAATGAAGGAAAGGAGACTAAAACTCAGGGGGGAATGACCTCACACTCAGTCTTCATACACTGCCCAAACGTGTTCATTTTGTTGCAGTGTCTAAAAATGACCCCAAGAATGAAGGAAAGGAGACTAAAACTCAGGGGGAATGACCTCACACTCAGTCTTCATACACTGCCCAAACGTGTTCATTTTGTTGCAGTGTCTAAAACCCCACCAATTGAGAGATTCCTTTAGGTTAACAAATCTCCTCTTTTCAGAATTAAGGAACCATTTAAACCTTTCAACAACCTAAAAAGATGTACACTTCATCATTCCATTTTACCGATGAGGAAACTGAGGCTAAATGGCAGAACTACTTTTCCAGTGTCACACAATATAAGCAGAGTCCAGGCCTGACTCAGAACCTTTAATCCTACAATGCTGCCACCACAGTGAGAGGGGGAATAGGACTAACGAATACACATGAGCAAGTTCCCAGTACCCTTCTACTGAAACACCTAACACAAGCTTTCTTAAAGATGGGGCTTTTGTTTGGGGTGACAGGCAAGCAACAAGTAGCTGAAGCACATGAACACTTGGAGGCAAAGATCTGAAGTTCAGACCATGGATTTGGGGTGCTTGAGGGAACCAAGCCTCAAAGACAAACCACAGATTTCACAACACTGCAGAGGGTCAGCTCTTGCTCCAGAACAGCTTGCCTCTCTCTTCCTCTTTCTCCCCTTCCACGTGACCCTCACGGTTCTCCCCCACCAGAAAAGAGACTACCATTGTTAGTGCCAGAGTCTGGCAACACTATGCATCTCAACCACAGTGACTGGCACAGAGCAGGAACGCAAATATTTACTGAATGAACCCAAGACAAAAGTTGTTTCTACGGCCAAGCTGGGACCCTAACTGCCGTTTTTAAAAAAACACAATGGAGATGAGAAATGCACCTTAGGCAACTGATTACTGGTGTAAAACGGCCTTTTAAAAGCCCAGTCTGAGTTGGGGGGGACAGGCTACAGTAAAGGCCTTATGTGATTCTTTTTCCCCAGCCAGACTGTCTCAAAGAAGAAAACAGCTTAGCACTTGGGCACACAAACATAGACCTCAGAGGGGCATATGTTAATATTTTGAGTGTAAAAACAAACCATTACTTTATTTAGGTTGCCTACTTTAGGTCATCCTAACATGAACAGCAGTTTAGAGAAGAAAAATCCCCTCTCAGCATTCTCAGGGTGACAAGGAGGGCTGAGATAATAGCAGATATTTTCCAAAAGTTCAAAGTGGGCCCAAAACGAAAAAATCATATTCCATGATGTGGAAAACGTTTCCTTCAAACCATGACCAATAATTTAAACAAATACATGTTTACACCAAATAATTAACTAAATAAAGCCCATGTTTATAGGAAAACATGACGTTAAGCCAAATAGTTTCAAAGACAATTCTTGAAAATTTTACCTATTTCCCTTTCGGTCGGCACCCGTGACCTGAAAAGCCTTGACTAGTAGTTCCGATTAGTATCACATCCTCATAATGTGACATTTTCAGGTGTCAAATTACAGTAAAACTACTAGGACAAGAACAAGAGCCAAAAGCAACAGGGAAGATGTCCATTTTCCTTTTACATCCCCCGCCCTCCCCCCCCACCCCCCGTTACCACTTAAGAAAAACGGCAGGATTTTATGTTAGAAAAGGGCCTCATCCTTTGCAATCTAGCGCAGCGTTACGTCCGTGATTTTAGGAACAAACCTGCAGCTTCCAAAATACAGGCTGAGATATCCTCCCCATGAATTAGTTTTGCGCTCTTGCACCACCTCCTTTGTCTACGCTGTCCCTGCAAACTCCTAGCTCAATACCTTCCAGCAAACAAGCTGCCTGAACGCAAAGACGGCCGTTCCAAGTCTTTTTAAAGAAGGGGAAAACCCAATCAAGCTCCCGGAACCTGGTTCCCACGGGAGCAGGCCGAGCCGTCCACAACAGAAGCTTCGACCCTGGAAGGGGCCGTCGGCTGGGCAGCGCACAGCGGGCGAACCAGGGCCGGGGACCCCAGCCCCATTGCCTCCCCGGGGCGCAGCGACTACCGCCCGCGGCGCTCAGGCGGCCGGCCCCAGCCCGGCACTCACCTCCGTGGAGGGGCAGCGGCGCCAGCACCTGGCCGCGGACCTCGGCCTTGGGCGAGTCTAGCCCGTAGCGTCCGCGGTCGATGCGGAACGTGAGCGGGGCGCCGCGGCCGGGCTCCTGCACCGTCACGTTGATGAGCGCCGTATAGTACTCCTGGCTCGCGTTGTCCGCCCGCACGGGCCACAGGCTGCAGGTCAGCAGGGCGAGCGCGGCGAGCCGGGCAGGGCCCGCCCGCCCCGCGCAGCTCATGGTCCCTCCGGCCGCCGCCGCCGCTCGCGGACCGGGCTCCGGGGCCAGCGCCGAGAGGCGGGGCGGGCGCGGCCCGGACTGAGGCGGGAGCGCGCGCGCGCGGCCCGCGCAGGGCCGAGCACGAGCGCGGCCCTCCTGGGCACCGCGGTCCCGCCGCTCGCCGCCCTGACGTCCGCGGCCCGCCCGTGGGGAGGCGCCCATGGGCTCTAGGCGAGGGCGGCAGCTGAGGCCGCACGCGGGTGTCTCTTCGGGGTCCCGGGAGGGCCGTAGGGGCGTACTCCCTCCATACCCCCAGGTCGGTCCCGGCGAATGGGAGGCGCCTCGCAAGGACGCGGCGGGGGCGGGGAAGGGCGGCACGGGAAGAAGCGCCGGGAGGAGGGTCAGAGGAACACAAAGTCTGGTTCGCGCGGCTGCCGCCTGAGGCGCGCACTCGTTGCCGCTCCGCCCCCCCACCCCCGCCGGTCTAGCGGCAACGCGCAGGCCTGAGGCGCAGCCCCGCCCTGCGCGCATGCGTGAAAGGCCCTGTCCGCTCCCGCCCGCCTGCACGAGGGCCCAGGTGGCGGGGTCATCTGCTGGCGCTGGCTGTTTCTCCGCCAGGCGTTATAGGCGCAGAGACTGGAGCTCGGGAGCTCTCTGCGAGGGCGTATGGAAACGTGTGACAACAGACTACAAAAGAAAAAAGCTGTAACTTTAAAATAAATTTTTAAAATTAAATGCCATGAGATGTAACATTCCAACTGGTCACCTGCAAGTCATGCAGTTGACATCATGGATGGGGGATGTCTCTGGCCCGGACCTGCCGGGGCACTTGAGTGATTGGGAAAGACCTCTAGAGAAGCGGTCCCAAACCTTTTTGGCACTGGGGGACCGGTTTCCGGGAAGACAATTTTTCCGGGGACTGAGAGCAGATGGGTGGTTTCGGGATGAGACCGATCCACCTCAGATCACCAGGTGTGAGATTCTCATAAGGAGCGTGCAGTAGATCCCTCGCACGCGCAGTTCACAACTGGGTTCGCGCTCCTATGAGAATCTAATGCCGCGCTGATCTGACAGGAGGCGGAGCTCATAGCTCAGGCCGGTAACGCTCGCTCACTTACTGCTCACTCACCGGTTCCTCGAAGGCCCTGGGCCGGTGCTGGTCCGTGGCCGTGGTAGGTGGGGGTGGGGGGTGTTGAGGAACCCCTGCTCTAGTGACAAGGTGAAATACTCCAGGACCAGAGATTGCAGTGAGAACTCCTCTTCCCAAGCACGCGCGCGCACACACACAGCCTCTCTCTCCTCTCTCTCTCTCTCTCTCTCTCTCTCTCTCTCTCTCTCTCCTCTCTCTCTCTCTGTCTCTTCCCTCTCCCCCTGTCCTCCAAGGCGGTTAAAAGATACATCGCTCTAAAGTATCAACTGAAAGGAAGAATGGGGCTTGCTGACAGTGCAGCTGAATTCAGGAACTTACAGGATCTCTGTGGGGAGGCGAGGGGGGGGGAAAGTTTGGCGTCTTCTGATCAGCCAGGGTTGAGTCTCCTGTCTCCTATAGCGGGAAGTGGGTGGAGTCAGCTTTGCAAAGCCAAGTATCCTGAAAATCCGGAAGAGAGGTTGCTCCCCCCGCAAATATCTGAGGCACTGTTTCCAGGAAAGGGTATGGATGCAGTGCAGGCTAAAACTTAAGATGTCCACTACTGGTGAGGCACAGTGGCTCACGCCTGTAATCCCAGCACTTTGGGAGGCCAAGGCACGTGGATCACGAGGTCAGGCATTTGAGACCAGCTTGGCCAACATGGTGAAATCCCGTCTCTACTAAAAATACAAAAATTAGCTGGGCGTGGTGATGCGCTCCTATAATCCCAGCTACTCGGGAGGCCGAGGCAGGAGAATCGCTTGAACCCAGGAGGCGGAGGTTGCAGTATGCCAAGATCGTGCCACTGCACTCCTGCCTGGGCGACAGAGCAAGACTCCGTCTCAAAAAAAAAAAAAAAAAAAGATGTCCACTACTGACGTCTTAGTGACATCCTTCACAATTTCTCCCTCCATTACCCTCTCTTCCACCCTCTACCATCGTCATTATAGACCATGCCCTGGCCTATGGAGAATGGCTTTTACTTACTTACTTATCCTCAGCAAGTACAATCCCTAATAGTGGGGCCCTGGACCTGGTGCCTAAAGAGTGCTCTAATCTGGTCCCCCTCCAGCTGGGCCCTTCATAGGGCAAGGAGTCGTTGGTGCCAAGGTACCCATGCACTAGCACCTAAGACCTAGAAATTCCTTGCCCCTCACAGCCCGGGTCCACATCTAGGGCCTGTGTAGGGCTCTTCCCAGTGAGGATCTCCTTCTCCTCTTTCTGGGCATGACCTGGCCTATCCCTGCCCAAGAGGTTCATGGACTCTACTCCTTTGTCCTTACAAGGGAGGATTCTTCAAACTGTAAAATACCCGTGACCCCTGGCACAAGAAACAATTATAGAAGCTCACAGTCACCACTTTGTTAATCAGGTGGGGAGGAAGTGGCTCTCTCTCAATCCTTCTGAATTTGTCAAGGAGAAAGTTGGTTCCAGAGCACCTTTAACACTTCCCTGGCACTTGCTGCTCTCCCCTTAAAATAAAGCAAGATGAGATCTCCATGCACAGCCTCATCAGGCACCAGCACGTAGGGCAACATTCACACCAGCCTGTACTTGGGAGTGACATTGTCTTTTAAGGAGACCGTTCCCTTAGGACAAGAGGTTTTTCATTTGTAATAGTGATACAATGCTACCTTTTAAAATATTGCGGTAAAATACACATAACATACAGTTGACCATCTTAACCATTTTTAAGTGTATGGTTCAGTGGCATTAAGTACATTCACATCGTTGTATAACCTTCGCCATCCATCTCCAGAGCTCTTTCCATCTTGTAAAGCTGAAACTCTGTACCCAGTAAATGTTCCCCCTCCTCCAACCACCATTCTCCTTTCTGTCTCTATGATTTTGATGATTCTAGGTACCCGCATGAGAGGAATCATATAGCAATTGTCCTTTTGTGAGTAGTTTATTTTACTTTGCGTGATGTCCTTGAGTGTCATCTCTGTTGAAGTATGTGTCAGATTTCCTCCTTTGCTAAGACTGAATCATATCACATTGTATGTATATACCAAGTTTTGTTCAGCCATTCATCCATTCCACTGTATGTATATAACACATTTTGTTTATCTAGTCATTATAGGACGCTTGTGTTGCCTCTACTGTTTGGCTATTGTGAATAATGATGCTATGAACATGGGGCATATAAATATCCCTTCCTGCTTTCAATTCTTTCATGTATATACTCAGAAGTGGAATTACCAGATCTAATGGTAATTCTATGCTTAATTTTTTTCAGGAACTGCCCTACTGGTTTTTTTTTTTATATAGTAGCTGTCCCATTTTACGTTCCCACCAACTATGCACAAGCGTTCCACTTTCTTCAGATCCTTGCCAACACTTCTCTATTTCTTAATAGTGGCCATTCCAATGAGTATTAGGTGGTATCTCATTGTAGTTTTTATTTGCATTTCCCTAATAATTAGTGGTATTGAACACCTTTTCATGTGCTTATTGGCCATTTGTACATCTTTACATGATGCTATCTTTTAAAACATTTAAGAAAAAAAGTGAATTAATTAAAAGTATTGGTTAAATAAAAGTGGGAGTGGTTCTATTGGACATGGCAGGTCTCATGGAGGATGTGTGCTGATGTCTGGCTCTGGCACATGCTGGCCTGTGAATGAGCTGCCCATGAACCTTTTTCCTTAATGGGGTTATTTCCCTGACTCTACCGTGCACCACATTCTCCTCCCTCTGTGTCCATTTCTTAACCAGCAATAAATCCTAGGTTACCTGTAAGTCCCAGCTCAAATTCCCTTCTCCCCCAGAACTCCAGTGGGGCCCCAGCTACCAGCCACCCACATCTAGACCTCTTAAGGGCTTCAGTCCTTCAGGAGATCTGTCTCCTCCGTGAGCAATGTGTACCCTCCCAGGAAAGGAGACAGAGTAATGTGTGTGTAAAGCATGCTGCATGGAGCTTGGGGCTCCAGCAATCAAAGACCAAGCAGGATCCCCCTGGACAGTGCTAGAAACCTCAGTGGGTTCTCCAGATTTCCCAAAGTCTAACTCCTTTTCCTCCTCTTCTTCCTTTTCTTTCTTGGATGGCACATAATCCCCAGTGATCCTAGGAAGGCCCTGCTCTTATTTCATTATTAACATGTTCCCTTTTATCGCTATTTCTCACTGCCATTCTTTGACCCATAGGGAACCATTTTAATGTGCTTCATGTGTCTCTTTTGTTTGTGTTCTTGCAAAATATGTGTTGTTGCTTAATGTGCATGTGCTTTTTAATTATTAAACTGTAGAGGGTTATTGATGTCATTCTGTTTCTGATCCTCTTCACCCAGCACTATATATTTTTTTACTTTTTTCATGCATTTATTAATGTTTTATATTGCAATATAACATACATACGGTAAATTGCAAAAATTTTATGTGTACAACTCAACACATTTTTCATGAGATGGAAACACCTTTTACCCATGATCTAGAGATCAAGATGGAGAACATTGCTAGCGCTCCTGAGAGTCTCCCTGAGCTTCTCAGTCATGAGCATGCCTCCATTCTGATTTCTTTTCTTTTTTCTTTTTTTTTTGTTGAGATGGAGTCTTGCTCTGTCACCAGGGTGGAGAGCAGGCAGTGGCATGATCTCGGCTCACTGCAACCTCCCTCCGCCTCCTGAGTTCCAGCTATTCCCCTGCCTCAGCCTCCTGAGTATCTGGGACTACAGGTGCGTGCCACCACACCCAGCTAATTTTTATATTTTTAGTATAGGCAGAGTTTCATCATATTGGCCAGGATGGTCTCAAAGTCCTGACCTCGTGATCCGCCTGCCTCGGCCTCCCAAAGTGCTCAGATTATAGGCATGAGCCACTGCGCCCTGCCCTTCTTTTCTTTTTTCTTTAGAGACAGGGTCTTACTCCGTCACCCAGGCTGGAGTGTAGTGGTGCAATCATGGCTTCCTGCAGCCTTGAATTCCTGGGCTCAGTGATGCTCCCACCTCCCACCTCAGCCTCCTGAGTAGCTGGAACTACAGGTGTGCACCACTGTGTCCAGCTATTATTCTGACTTCTATTGCCATAGATTAGTTTGCCTGTTGTTAAACTTTGTGTAGTATAAATAGAATCACACAATATGGAATCTTTGGTGTCCGGTTTCTTTTTTCTTAACCTTATGTCTGTGAGATTTTGTGCTTTTGTGTGTGTAGTTATAGTTTGCTCTTTTTATTTGCTGTATAGCATTCCACTGTTGATTTATTCATTTTTCTGTGGATGGGCATTCATATTGATTTTCTTTTGGGAATGTGATGGATCGAGCCATTATGAAGCCTGCATGCCTCTTGGTGGGGATATGTATGCATCTCTGAGAGTGTCCTTTGGAGTGGGATGATGTGTCATAGGCAGGCATGTATTTAGTATTGGCAAGCACTAACACCATCTTTTCAAGCTGCCCCCTGCCTCTCCACCGGAGCCTCTTTTTTTCTGTGTCTTCCCTCCCTACCCCCACCTCCTGGTCCTGTCCCTCACGAGTCTCCATCTATGCTGGCTGCTTCTTTGTTGGTAATTATGAAACCCCACTCCCAACTGTGGCTGCAGGTAAAACCATTGCAGAAACCCAGTCCAAATCCATGGAGCAGGCTTTCTAGGAGAGGCTGTGTTCCTTATAGACCCTAAAGTCCTCAGAGATGCTGTAGGTGAAGGGCTCTATGGAGGCATCAACCATACAAGAAATGCTTCTGATACTGGCCGAGCTTTGTCACATCCACATCAGGTTTGCTGAATCTGCCTTGTGAAGAATTCAGTGAGGGCAGGGCACAGTGGCTCACGCCTGTAATCTCAGCACTTTGGGAGGCTGAGGCGAGGGATCACTTGAGGCCAGGAGTTCAAGATCAGGCTCGCCAAAGTGGTAAAACCCCATCTCCACTAAAAATACAAAAATTAGCTGAGCATGGCGATGCTTGACTGTAATCCCAGCTACTCTGGAGGCTGAAGCAGGAGAATAGCTTGAACCTGGGAGGTGGAGGTTGCAGTGAGCCGAGATTGTGCCACTGCACTCCATCCTGGGCTACAGAGCAAGGTTCCACCTCGGAAAAAAAAAAAAAAAAAGATATCCAGTGAGAAGCTGTGTCCATTTAATGGGCTTCACAGAAGGCCAAGAGATAGACTCTGGGTCCCCAGAGTGGGTCTCCAGGGCCAGCACATAGCAAGGGTATTTTAGGACTATCCTTAGGAGTTTTAAGAAGTACAAATAACTTTTTTTATTTAAAATATTAAACGTTCATTTTAATATAACGTTCTACTTCATAGCAAGTGATTTAACTTTCAATGTTAGTCATGTCACCTGGTTTTAAAAAGTGAGATGTCTTAAAGAAAACTATTTAATAAATAACAGGTAGAACAGATGTGAAATTGTGCAATTGGTGTGCAAAGGACAGACAACGGAAGAGGTGCTCGGGAACAGATGCCCAGGACTGGGTTCAAATCAATGCTGTGCTGGAGCCAATTATTAAGTATTCAGAAATTCTGCAAGCCAGTTGTTAAACATTGGTATTTCGAAACCAACCATGGCAAGAAGGTAGTATTTATACCATGGAAATTGGCACACTCTAAAAATCAGGCCTCCCTCCTCTTCCCCTCCCCCTCTTTCTTAGTTTTTCACAGTGGTTTATCAGAATGCCATTGGTTCAAATTCCCACTTGGCCATGAGTCCACTCTGTGATCTCTGCAAGTTCTTGTCCCCTTGGGGTCAGTTTCTCTCTGTGAAGTGGAGATGATGCCCTCTCCCTCTCTAGCTTTGCCAGATGCAAATCAGAGGATAGATGCCTGGAACACGTAGCCGCTGTAGTTACCCCATTCCCTGTAACTTGTTGCTGGAGGGGTGAAGTCCATGAAGGGCTCAAGTAGCAGCCTGGGTGAGGACTGAAGGACTACCCTCCCACAGGCAACCCCCCAGAGCAGACACTCACAAGCACCGGGTGCCCACTGCCACCAGGACATGACATAATAGCATTTTATTTAGAAGAATCTACAACACATTTGCATTAGCAATCCAAAAAATTTACTCTCTTTTAATGAAAAATTTCAAATATATGAAAAAGTTGAAAAATTAATACAGTGAAGTAGCTGTATATCCCACCACCTGGGTTCAGCAGTGGTTATCATGTGGTCATAAATGCTGTATCTCAGAGGTCCCCGACCCCACAGAGCAGGCAGGTGAGCAAGTGAGTGAAGCCTCATCTGTATTTACAGCTGCTCCCCATCGCTCACATTACCGCCTGAGCTCCACCTCCTGTCAGATCAGCAGCAGCATTAGATTCTCATAGGAGCAAGAACCCTATTGTGAATTGCTCATCCAAGGGATCTAGGTTGCACGTTCTGATCTGTCATTGTCTCTTATCATCCCCAGATGGGACTGTCTAGTTGCAAGAAAACAAGCTCAGGGCTCCCACTGATTCTACATTGTGATGAGTCGTATAACTATTTTATTATGTATTACAATGTAATAATAATAGAAATAAAGTGCACATTAAATGTAATATGCTTGAATCCTCCCAAAACCACCCCCAGCCCGACCCCAGTCCATGGAAAAATTGTCTTCCACTAAACCTGGTCCCTGGTGTCAAAAAGTTTGGGGACTGCTGCTCTATCTGTGTCACTTTTACTTGCAAAGTTCTTTCCTGAACTATCTTATGACCCTATGGGCTATTCTTCCATGCCATCAGGGCCAGGACAATGAACAGTAATTCCCTAAAATAATCCCACATCCCACCCTTATTCAGATATTTTCAAACATCTCAACATGTTTTATTGGAATGATATCCAGTGAAAGTTCTGCAGGGGGTTTGATTATGTCTTTTTCCAGACATTCAGACTTTAAGGTTACAGGCCCAGATCCAGCAGAGTGGACAGCCAACCGGAGACCCAAAGCTTATACCTGCCCTAGGACTGCACCACTCAGAACTCACCAGGAAATGTACTGAGTTCTGCAGTTGTTCTGTCAATAACACAAATACGTTGTGCTCTAATTTGTTGTGAGAACACTGAAATTATAGCACAATCAGTGCAATCTTCTCATTTGTAGCATACCAAGAACCTCAAAAAAGGAAAGTAGCCCAGGCTCCTCTCACCTCCGAGGGGCTCCACTAAATGAAAGAAGCTGCCCACCTTCCCTTCTCTGGGGGAAGGTCTCATTAGGGAGGTAATGGCAGGGGTACAGGGAGGGAAACCTGCCCTGCTGGCAGTTCCCCTGAGCCCAGGGCTCTCAGGCCACATTAGTGACAATCTGGTAGGGTGACATTGTGGAAACTTCAATTGACCCAAGAGAATTGACAGACAGAATGGCTCAGATTTGGAACCTGTCATGTTCCAGAGACTCGAATTGGATCTTCCTGCAGATGCTCAGACATAGGGATTGTTATACCTATTTGGCAGATCTGGAAACTGAAGCTGGGAGAAGTAAGCTCTTTGCCCAGCTGATGAGTAGTGAGTGGTGGCTCTGGTGTGGGAGCCCAGTCCTGGTGGGCTCCTGGGCCTCACTCATGTTGCTACTGCATGTTGGCAGCAGGCTCAAGATGCAGAGGACCCCTGGATTTCCTTGTATTTGGCCCAGCCCAGGAAGCTTGAGGCTCACAGTCGAGCTCTGTCCAGGAATTTGGGTGGGTCCTGGACCTGGTCCTGCCTTTGGGATGCTGAGCAGGCACAGACTGCCAGGATGGCTGCTAAAAAGCAGAATCGAAGGCATTGCTTTGTCCTTTGTCAATATGGGTTTGATCAGAGTGATGAATGAGCCACAAAGAGCTGGGCAAGAGGCCACGTGGCTGGGCTGAGGAGGCCTGAGGTCGGCAGCCCCTGTATCTGAGTGCTAGTGCTCAGGCTGACCCGCAGTGGTGATCCACCAGGGGGCCTGGGATATCCAGGAGGACCCTTTGTTTATGGGTAGGAGAGACAGACTTGGTCCAACCTGAACAGAAAGAGACTCCTTTGGAAGGCTGCAGGGCCACTCATCTGGCTGGAAGGAGGGCAGCAGCGCTGGCTCAGAAAGGACAGCACTCAGGCAGCTCTGGAGGTTGGGGTAGCGGGGAACCAAGGGGTTCCCTGAAGGTGCTGCTATCAGTCAAAGCCAGTGCTGGTTTCCTCAAGGAAGAGCACAAGCTTCCTACCTTTGATCAGGTGCCTGCCCCTTGACTATAGAAACTCGAGCCACTTTGACTGTTAGCTCTGTCCAAAGAGTATCTGATGGAGGAGGACTGGGCCCCCTTCCAGGGCCAAAATAGCTCAGTGGGCAAAGGGCAGGCAAGGGCAGCCTCTGTCTCCTGCAGGGGGAAGCCCATGCAGGTCCCCTGATCCCCACCTCCTGCCAGGTGAACACTGGCTGGTTTCTTTTCTTTTCTTTTCTTTTTTTTTTTTTTTTTGTGAGACAGAGTTTCGCTCTTGTTGCCTAGGCTGGAGTGCAATGGCACGATCTTGGCTCACCGCAATCTCTGCCTCCCAGGTTTAAGCAATTCTCCTGCCTCAGCCTCCTGAGTAACTGGGATTACAGGCATGCACCACCACGCCCAGCTAATTTTGTATTTTTAATAGAGACAGGGTTTCTCCATGTTGGTCAGGCTGGTCGCAAGCTCCTGACCTCAGGTAATCCGTCTGCTTTGGCCTCCCAAAGTACTGGATTGCAGGCGTGAGCCACTGTGCCCAGCCCCACTGGTTGGTTTCTTTCAAAAGTTGAGGTGGGGTTCCAAGCCTCTCTCTGAGATATCTCTTCCGGCTAGGGCACAATGTGCAGATCATTTGTGGTCAGCCAGGAGTCTGACATGAGAGACCCAGAAGCTTTTCCATGACCAGCAGTCTGGAGATTCAGGTGGGCGAGACAGTGCAAGCTGCCAGCTCAGAGCTGACACCAGAGTCCAGGCTACTTTTAAACCAACATTCAATACAAGAGAAAACAAACAAACTATGTGCATAAGGATATTTACTGTAGCATTAGCTACAGGGACAAAAAATTGGAAATAAACTCCTTTATTTGTTAAGCAAATTGTGGTGCAACAAATTTGAGGATGATTATGCAGCTATTAATATGCCCAACAGGCTGCAGCAACGTGAAGAACGCTTATGATGTTCTGTTGAGTGCAAAAGCAGCATACAAATAAATCTCTGGTTGCCATTATGTGGAATAAATCCATATGTGTGAATAAGGACTGGAAAGTATAAAGGGAAACTTAAAAAATCCCAGGACCCTCAAACTCCTGCCCAAGGTTAAGCCTAGAGGCTGAGCCATGCAACCCCCTCTTCCAGATGAATAGCTGTTACCAGTATTATGCATTTACCAGATCCCAACAGAAAGGTACAAGGCCTCAGGAGGCCTGGGTTGCAGTGGCTTACCCCTGTAACCCCAGTGCTCTGGGAGGCTGAGCCAGGAGAATCACTTGAGGCCAGGAGTTTAAGACCAGCCTGAACAGCGTTAGTGAGGCCCCATCTCTAAAAAATAATAATAATAAAATAATTTGCTGGGCATTGTGGTGTCCCAGCTACTCTGGAGGCTGAGGCAGGAAGATTGCTTAAGCCCAGGAGGTTGAGGCTGCAGTGAGCTGTGATTGTACCACTGCACTCCAGTCTGGATGACAGAGTGAGACCCTGTCTCAAAAGAAAACAAAATACAAACAACAACAACGAAATCTTCTAAAAAAGTCAGATGGGGTTAAGAGTTCCAGATCAGCTCAGATAGATGATAAAGGAAATTTCTTGCCAGGCATAGTGGCTCACACCTATAATCCCAGCACTTAGGAAGGACGAGGTAGGTGGATTAACTGAGATCAGGAGGTCGAGACCAGCCTGGTTAACATGGTGAAACCTCATTCCTACTAAAAATACAAAAAATTAGCCAGGTGTGGTGGCGCAGGCTGTAATCCCAGCTACTCGGGAGGCTGAGGCAGGAGAATTGCTTGAATCTGGGAGGCGGAGGTTTCAGTGAGCTGAGATCGCACCATTGCACTCCAGCCTGGGCAACAAGAGCATGATGGCCCAGGGAATACCAAGAGATCTGTGTCAGTGTAAGGAACAGAGTGACAGATGCCGTAAGGGGCCACTTAGTGCTCATCCCTTCTCCCATGCCTGACTCAACAGTAGAAGCTGTAGGAGGTAAAAATTCAATTTGCCAGTATGGGCATCCATCCGTTCATCCACCCACTCATTCATTCAGCACATTTTTATGGAACAGCAGTTCTAGGTACTTGGAATACATTAGCAAATAATCGAAGATCCTCCCTATCCGCCCCCAACCCATGGCAGGTTCCAGCCTTGAGAAGTTCTGGGCAATGTACAGGCTGGGAGGTCAGCTGTGCTGCATTTCCCCTTCTTCCTGCCACATGGGGTCGTGAGGACAGAAGCCGTGCACTAAGGGCAATAGAGAAGGACAAGGGAGCCTGGGCCCCTGAGGACTTTCCCAGGGCTGAGCCAGCCAGGGGCATTCTTCTCCACTTCTTTGTTTAAACCCAAGTGTGAAAGATTTGCTGTTATTTGCATCTGAATGCAGCCCTAACTGCTGGAAAGGGGATGGAGCACTGAAATACTCTAAGGCCGGGCTCTTTTGGCCTCTTGAAATTTCCCGTGTACTCATTTTAAAACACTCCCAAATTAGGCCTATCCTAGAGAAGGGACCTCCTCCTGACAGAGGGGACCCAACTCTGAAAATCTAGAACTTAGGATTTTCAGCTGAGAGTGAACAGGACAGTTGGGGGAGGACCCTTAAGCAATCTGATGGACCCCCAAGCTAAGGGTGGCAGGTACTGATCGGCCATGGTGGTTGCAAGTATGTGAAGCCCAGCTCAAGCAGGAGAATTTATGTGTCTGACTTAAGGCACAACTGAATCTAGGGGCTCAAAAGATATCATCAGCGTGGGTTCCCTCTGTCCCTGTCTCAACCTGGCTCTCCCTTGGGTTGCCTTCATTTGTTCTCAGGTGGCTCTCCCTGTATGGGTACAAGATGACCCACAGCATGTCCCAGCACACCCAGGAGGAAAGTTCTGTCCTCTCAGAATTACAGTGGGGCACGGCAGGACAGAAATGTTTTTTTTTTTTTTTTGAAATGGAGTCTCGCTCTGTCACCCAGGCTAGAGTGCAGTGGCGTGATCTCGGCTCACTGCAACCTCCACCACCTGGGTTCAAGCGATTCTTGTGCCTCAGCCTCCCGAGTAACTGGGATTACAGGCGGCACCACCACACCCAGCTAATTTTTTATTTTTAGTAGAGACGGGGTTTCACCATGTTGGCCATGATTGTCTGGGTCTTCTGACCTCGTGATCTGCCAGCCTCGGCCTCTCAAAGTGCTGGAATTACGGGTGTGAGCCACCGCACCCAGTCGCTTTCTCTTTTTTGAAGGACTTTCCATTCCATATTCTGAGCCTCACTCAATGGCTTATCTCGTGTTGTGAATCCCATTGAGCCAGCCACTGGGACCAGATGGATAAAATGATCCAATCAATCAACCAGACCATGTGCTTCTTCTTGATCTCTGGAAGAAGCACGTGGTCTGGTTGATTGGATCATTTTATCCATGGACTGAGAATGGAGAGCGTGGTATAATAAAAAATAAATATTGGTCTTGGTCCCTGCTTCTTGGCTTGTAATTCCTGAAACTCTGGGTTGGGATCTCTGATAATGATTTTAGATGGCTTTAGGATGAGGACTGGTTGCCAGAGGAGCCAGCCATGTGTTTAGAGGGTTGGGACTTACAGCCCCATCCCCTAATCTCCAGGGAGGGGTGGGGAGCTAGAGACTCAATCAGTCTCCACTAGCCAAGGCTCAGGTAATGAAACCTCCAAGCTTCTGGGTTGGTGAACACACTGAGACGCTGGGAGGGGATGCATGGGGCCCTTTCCTCATCCCTCGATTTGTGCATCTCCATTTGGCGGTTCCTGAGTTGTATCCTTTATGATGGCAGGATTAAGGAAAGTGCCTTCCTGAGTCCTGTGAGTCATTGTAGCAAACGGACAGACTGTGGGAACCCTGACTTTGTAGCCAAGTCGGACTGAGGTGAGGGTAATTTGGCATCTGAAGACAGGCCAGTATTACGGGACTTGACCCTATGGAGTGTCAGGGCAACTCCAGGTGGTTAGTGTCAGAATCAGATTGAAATGTAGAACACCCAGTTGATGTCAGAATTGGCTGGTGTCTGGAGAGAACTGGTTGTTGGTGTGAAAAAAAGAAACATAACAGAGGGGTTTCCCAAGGAAAATTGGGATGCCCTTATAGGTATAAGGGACATAGATCTGGGTAGTGACAGTAACAGGCATACTTGTTCCCCCTGTGACAGAGGTGGCTTGCGCTGCCCCTGGGCTGAGTCAGGAGTCTCTCCAGCATCAACTGGGGCACACCAGGAGCATCCCAGGCTGGGACAAGAGAGACCTATTGAGGGCCATCAGGACGCCTTGGGCTGCAAGTAACAGAAACCCTTACTGAAATGGGCTCCCTTGAGAAGGGGATCCAGGGGAAAAAAAGGGTTTTGCACAGGCTGCGTAGCCTTTCACAGGCTTTGTCCCCAGAGCTGTCTTCTCTTACAGCTGCAAGATAAATGCCAGCAGCAACTGGAACAAGGCACTTCCTCATTCCTACTGGACCAGGAGAGAGAAAGCATTTCCTCAATGGCAGAAAAATATTCTCATCTTCAGCCATTTGTTTTCTTTGGGGGAGAAGGGGTCTCTCTATGTTGCCCAGGCTGCTCTCAAATCTTGGGCTCAAGCAATACTCCACCTTGGCCTCCCAAAGTGCTGGGATTATAGGCGAGAGCCGCCCCACCTGGCCTTCAGCCAATTCTGATAACTGCCCAACACTACTCTGGATGAATAAAGTCAAGAAGGAAATGCCAGAGTCCATTGCTTGAAGCCTGAGCCCCTGACTGGAACAGGGAATAAGATGACATTGTAGACCGGCTGGTGTGCTTACGCTAACTTCATGAAGGGAGGGGACTGTGCGAAGGTGGCGGATTCTGGGTGGGTAGAGCTGCATTGCCTGGAACAATCCCGACCCATGGGGAAGGAGATGCACTTACCTTCTCTATTTTCTCCTCCTTTGCCTTTTCTCTCTCTCGTTTTAACCTTATAAATGTTTTTAGTAAATGTTGATTTTTTTTGTATTCCTTAAAAACAAAACAAGAATCACAAATTTAATACTAATCCTTTGAAATAATGTACACCAAACAAAGCCACCTCACTCATGCAGCAAGTTGGTCTACGTTCTCCTTACTTCTGTTTGCGAGATGATCCTCAATAATTTCTGCAAACAGATTCCTATTTAACAGATTATATGCAAGAGGTAAAAGCCGGCCAGCAACTCTATGAAAATAATGTGAGTCGTAGCAAAAGAGGTCCATTCACCACTCAAGCCCCATGCCATAATCACATTCAGTTCATCATTAGCAAACTGCACAAAAGTCATCATTTCCTGAATGGGAACAAAAGCTTTTAGTCTCTCCTCCTCACTCATAGCCTCAACTATTGTCTTGCAAATTCTCTTGACGTCAGCATCTGTTTCAGGGAGCTCTCTGTACCCAACATCATCTTTATCTACTGGAACAACCAAGCCTGCACCTCGAAAGGTCTTCATCACAGGCCTCTTATCTCTCTGTTTCATCTTTGTGGTTCTTTGTTCCAGTGAGTACCCCAGTTCTCTGGCTACTTCTGTGAGTTTTTCTTCTACGTTTTTCAAGAGATTGGTTTTCTTTTTATCCATTACTTCTTTAAGTTTTTTCATCAAAAATAATTGGACTGCAGCAAATACATTATCTCCATTTGGAACACTTACACAATTTTTCTTTGCTTCATTTATAACAACATATGCAGGAAGTTCATCAGGATAATCCCTGAAATAGCCCACGTGGTACTGAGTTTTTTTATCTCCAATAATAATGGTCTGGAACTCAGGAGGATCATAGTAAAACCTCCGATGAAGGTTAAAATTCAGGCCTGTTGATTTTTTTCTTCGTTTTATGTTTTCCAGAAAGGATATAGGACCAACTAATTGAAGTCCAAGGCTTGCAGAAAGTGAATCAGTTGGCTTTTCAGGATCAAGTTATTCACAGAACTTCCAGAAATGACAGAAATCTTCAGGTAAAGAGAGCTTATAATGATTTTCTTTATTTTTTTTATTTTTTTATTTATTTTTATTTTTATTTTTATTTTTTTTAAGACAGGGTTTCACCATGTTGGTCAGGCTGGTCTTGAACTCCTGACCTCAGGTGATCCACCCGCCTCGGCCTCCAAAGTGCTTGGATTACAGGCGTGAGCCACCACGCCCGGCCTTATAATGATTTTCTACTTCTTTTCGAAGGTCACTGGAGATATCAGCTTCACAGAATTTACTTTTCTTTACATCAGCTGTTTTTTTCACACGACCCTCCCCACCAGACCTGTGTTCCTGCCACGGCCAAACATTCCACAGCCACAGCGCCTTTTTTTTTCCTTTTTATAAACAGGGTCTGGCTCTGCTACCCGGACTGGAGCGCAGTGGCACAATCATAACTCACTGCAGCCTCAAACTCCCAGGCTCAAGCCATCTTCCTGCCCCAGCCTTCCAAGTAGCTAAGACTAGAGGCATGCACCACCATGCCTGGTTAATTTTTTGTTGTTGTTGAGACAGGATCTTGCTATGCTGCCCAGGCTGGTCTGGAACTCCTGGCCTCAAGTGATCCTCCCATCTCAGCCTTCCAAAGGGCTCAGGTTACAAGTGTGAGCCGCTGTGCCTGGCCTTCTCTTCCTTTCTCTCCCGTTTCACCCTCTTCCTCCCCTATCACTCTGTTCTTCCATCACTTGTTTTCTTTGCCCTCTCCAGTTTTCTGACTCTACCTCACACAAGTTTCATCAGCTACTTTTAAATAGAGATGAACCTTAGCATTGGCTATACAGGTTGGGCAGATGACTATACCTCTTTAAACCTCAAGTTTTTAATCTTTAAAATGGGAGAATTGCCTGGTGCATTGGTTCATGCCTGTAATCCCAGCACTTTGGGAGGCCGAGGCAGGTGGATCACCCAAAGTCTGGAGTTTGAGACCAGCCTGGCCAACATGGTGAAACCCCATCTCTACTAAAAATACAAAACAATTTAACTAGCCAGGTACGGTGACATGCACCTGTAATCCCAACTACTCGGGAGGCTGAGGCAGGAGAATCCCTTTGTAACCAGGAGGTGGAGGTTGCAATGAGTTGAGACTGTGCCACTGCACTCCGCTGTCTCCAAAAAAAATTTACATAAATAAATAAATAAAATGGGAGAATTAACATGAGTCTTGCATAGTAATTAGGGACGTTAAATATTATATTTTGGATTCTGAAGCTGGCCAAGATGTAAGACCACTACGATCCATCCATCCCACCGACTAGAGACAAAATCACAAGTAACTAGCTAAGGACTCTGCAGTGTTAACAATAGCAGGTGGATTGGAGAGAAGAGCTGAAACTTGAAGAATGACCCATTCAAGAGCAAGTTTCCAGTTTCTTTTTCTTACTTGTCTCCCAGTATTGAACTGAGGTCAGCCCCAGTATAGAACTGTGCAGAATGTGGGCAGAAAAACACCAGGAGAACCATCTGTGAGTAGAAAAAATGCAAACCGTTTTTCCTCTGCTCCCACGCCACAATAAGCAACACAGAAGGCTTCGGTGACCAAATGTTGGGGGTTTCTCCCCCACACCAGCAAGCAAGCAATCAGTTCTGCGTCAGGCACCAGTGGGGTGTCCTCTAATTATATTCGAATGCTATCTACCTGGAGATAGTGTCAGAACCCACATGGTGGGGCTCAGTCTCCAAGACTGCCCCCCACTTCCGATACCACTCCCAAGTAGGGGCCTCAGGAACTTTCTGATGGACCGGCTTTAAGTTGGGGGTGCCCATGACGCTCTTTTGGATTCAATTAATTGGCTAGAGTGGCTCACAGAACTCAAAGACCCATTTATATTTGCTGGTTTATTATAAAGGGTATTGCAAAGGACATAGATGAAGAGATGCATGGGCGAGGTATGGGGAAAGGGGCACGAAGATTCTGTGCCCTCCCTGGGCACGCTGCCCTCCAGGAGCCTCCAAGTGTTCAGCTATCCTGGAGGTTATATGGAGGCTTCCTTACGTGGGCATGGCTGGTTAAATCACTGGCCAGTGGTGACCAACTTAACCTTCAGCTCCTTTCCCCTCCCTGGAGGATGAGGGGGATGAGGCTGAAGGTCCCAGCCCTCTAGTCCTGCCTTGGTCTTTCTGGAGACCAGCCTATCCTGGAGCTACTTGGGTGTTGCCCCCTTTCACCCACCTCTTCAGTATATGAAAGACACCACTGTGGAGATTCTAAGGATTTTAGGAGTTGTAGGCCAGGAAGCCCGGATGAAAACCAAATGTATATTTCAAAGTATCATACCATTTCTCTAGCCAGAGGACTGGGAAAGGGCCCTCTGCAAGATGCAGTGTGCGTGGAAGGGAGATCCTTGGCTCATTTCTTTTCCCTTTTTGCTCTCCTGCTTCTACTGAAGGCAGCTGAGGTTCAAAGCTGTGCTGTGGTGCCAGCAGCACGAGCACACAGAACTCTGAGAGAAAATCCACAGAAGCCATGAGTGTGAGGTCAATCCCGGAGAGGAGAGGGCTGAGAAGTGGTCCCTAATTCTGTAGGTGAATGAATGCAAATCCCAGGCTTGCCTGCATATTGCACAGAACAGACCTGGAGCAGCATAGCAGTCTTTTCAAAAGTTTTTCACGGCTGGGGGTGGTGGCTCATGCCTATAATCCCAGTACTTTGGGAGGCCAAGGTGGGCGGATCACCTGAGGTCAGAAGTTTGGGAACAGCTTGGCCAACATGGTGAAATCCCGTCTCTGCTAAAAATAGGAAAAATAGCTGAGCGTGAAGGCGGGCGCCTGTAATCCCAGCTACTCAGGAGACTGAGACAGGAGAATTACTTGAACTCGGGAGGCGGGGATTACAATGAGCTGAGATCTCTCCATTGCACTTTAGCCTGGACAACAGAACAAAGCTCCATCTCAAAAAATAAAAACAGTGTTTTACTTTTAAATAATTATGGATTGATAGGAAGTTGTAAAAATAGTGCTGAAAATCCTGTGTACTCTTTACCCAGCTTCCCCCAATGGGGATATCTTTTTTTTTTTTTTTCCATTTTCTTTCTCCATTGCCAACTCCAATGGGGATATCTTATATAATTATATAAGACATTGTAGTGTGAGACCAAAACCAGGAAGTTGACATTGGCACAATACTATTCACTAGACTGCAGACCTGATTCAGAGTTCATTAGTTTTTACAAGTGTGTGTGTGTGTTTGTATAGTGCTATGCAATTATTGTATAGATTTGTGTAACCACCACAATCAAGATCCTGAACCATTCCTGTCACCACAAACTCCCTTGTGCTACCCCTGTAGAGTTTACCTACTTCCATGCCCTTCCCTGTGTTCTGGCAAGTGCTAATCTGTTCTCTGTTCCTGTAGCTTTGTCATTTTGAGAGGTTATATAAATGGAATTATATAGTATGTTACTTTCTAAGATTGGCTTTTCTTGCAAAGCATAATGTCTGTTATATCCATCCAAGTTGCTACATGTATCAATAGCTTGTTCCTTTTTATTTCTAAGTAATATTCCATTGTATGAATGTTTCAGAGTTATTTTAACCATTCACCCCATGAGGGATATTTGGATTGTCTCCAGTTTTGGGCTATGATAAACAAAGTGATGATGAAAATTTGTGTACATTTGAGTTTTCACGTCTGTGGGGACAGATGCCCAAGAGTGTAATTGCAGGGTCACATGGTAAGTCATGTTTAGCATCACAAGAAACTGTCACACTTAACTCCAGGGCAGCTGTGCCACCTTACATTCCACGAAGCAAAGCCTTTAAAAACGAAGGTGGCATTGCATCTACCACACGTAGAAGGTGAGGCAGCATGTATGATCTGAACCTAGCCAGGATCGATTGCTTGCTAAAACCACCACAGTAGAAAGTCACTGTCCAGAGAATTTTAACAAACACCCAGGGTCTCACATGTGATATTCAATATGTCCAGGATGCAATCCAAAATTAATGGAAGTTCAAATAACCAAGAAAATGTGACCAATTCTCAAGAGAAAAGATAACCAGCAAGAGATGCTAGCCTCCAGATAACCAGACATTGCAGCAGCTCTTAGAACTGTGCTCCAAGGCTGGGCGTGGTGGCTCACGCCTGTAATCCCAGCACTTTGGGAGGCCGAGGCGGGTGGATCACGAGGTCAAGAGATCGAGACCATCCTGGTCAACATGGTGAAACCCTGTCTCTACTAAAAATATAAAAATTAGCTGGGCATAGTGGTGCATGCCTGTAGTCCCAGCTACTTGGGAAGCAGAGGCAGGAGAACTGCTTGAGGCAGAGGTTGCAGTGAGCCAAGATCATGCTATTGCACTCCAGCCTCGGTAACAAGGGCGAAACTCCGTCTCAAAAAAAAAAGAACTGTTCTCCAAGAGGTAAAGGCAAACGTTCCTAGAAAAAGCATGAAAAAGTAGATGCTCTCAGCACACAAATAGAAACAATCAAATGGAAATTTTAGAGCTGGAAAATATAATATCTGAAATCAAAAGTCCACAGGATATGTAGCAGAATGGAGATGACAGAGGAAAGAGTGGACTTGAGGGTAGAGTAGTAGAAACCATCCAATTGGAACAATAGAGAGAAACAAAGAATTAAAAAAAGAGCCTCAGGGACCGTGGGACAATATGAAAAAATTTATGATTTGTGTTACTGGAGTCTCAGAAAGACAGGACAAGGTGATTGGGCAGAAAACAATATATTGAGAAAATAATGGCTGAAAATTTCCCAAGCTTAATGAACATTTATACAGATTCAAGAAGCTCAGCAAATCTCAAAAAGGATAAACTCAAAGAAAAGCACACTCAAACACATCTTAATCGTGCTGATGTAAACTAAAGATGAAGACTAAATCTCGAAAGAAGCCAGAGAAGAGTGACACATGGCATGCAGGAGAACAACTGCCTGTGGATTGCTCCTCAGAAACCCTGGATGCCAGAAGACCGCGGAGCAACATCTTTGAAGTGCTGAAGGGAAATAATTGTTTACCCAGTGACTTAGTTCATTGGTGCTGTTATGACAGAATATGATAGCTGGGTGACTTATAAACAGCAGACAGAGAATCTCACAGTTCTGGAGTCTGGGAAGTCCAAGATCAAGGCATGGGCAGATTCACCATCTAGTGAGGGCCCCTTTTCTGGATCATAGACAGCTGCTTCTCACTGTGTCCTCACATGGTGGGAGGGACAAGGGAGCTCTCTGGGGCCTCTTTATAAGAGTGCTAATCCCAGTCAGGAGGGATCTGATTTCATGATCCTAGCACCTCCCAAAGGCCCCACATCTCAATACCATTACAATATGGCTGAGGTTTCAACATATGAATTTTGAGGGACACAAACATTCACTCTATAGCACCCAGAATCCTATATCCCATGAACATTTCCTTCAGGAATATTCTCAGATTAAGGAAAACTAGGAAATCTGTGACGAGCATACCTGCTATAAAGAAATATTGAGGCGGGAGGATCGCTGGAGCCCAAGAGTTCAGGACCACCCTGAGCAACATGAAAAAACCCCATCTCTACAAAAAATAAAAAAATTAGTTGGACGTGGTGGTGTGTGCCTATAATCCCAGCTACTTGGGAGGCTGAGGCAGGAGAATGGCTTAAGCCCAGGAGACTGAGCCTGCAGTGAGCCATAATTGTACCACTGTACTCCAGCCTGGGTAACAGAGTGAAATCCTGTTTCAATAAGTAAATAAACTAATTAATTAAAATAAGAACCAAGGCCAGGCGTGGTGGCTCACACCTGTAATCCCAGCACTTTGGGAGGCCGAGGCAGGCAGATCACCTGAGGTCAGGAGTTTGAGACCAGCCTGACCAACATGTAGAAACCCCATCTCTACTAAAAATACAAAATTAGCTGAGCGTGGTGGCACATGCCTGTAATCCCAGCTACTTGGGAGGCTGAGGCAGGAGGATCACTTGAACCTGGGAGGCGGAGGTTGTAGTGAGCCAAGATTGCACCATTGCACGCCAGCCTGGGCAGCAAGAGTGAAACTCCGTCTCAAAAAATAAAAATAATACATAAAACAAATAAAAATAAATAAAAACCATTAGCTGGCATGGTGGTGCACCTCTGCAATCCCAGCTACTCAGGAGGCTGAGGTGAGAGGATCACTTGAGTCCAGGAGTTTGAGGCAGCAGTGATCCATGATCACGCCACTGCACTCCAGCCTGGCCAAAAGAGCAAGACCTCATCTCTACAATAAAAAAAAGAAAGAAAGAAAAAGAAATGCTAAATGAAGTTCTTCAGGTTGAAGGGCAAGGATACCACAGAAAAACTTGGGACTGCAGAAATGAAAGAGCAGAAATGCTACATGTCTGGGTAAATATACTAGACTATTTTTCTCCTCTTAAATTCTTTAAAGATACAAATGGCTGTTAAAGGAGAAAATAACATTGTTTGATGGAGTCTGCCATATACAGAAATATAACACATATGACAACAATTAGTTAAAAGGGAAGGATAAGGGACATATAGTGATAAGGCATCGAATTCAAAGTTGAAGGAGACTCTAAGTGCACTGTAATGTGGTGCGTCTCTTCCCCTCTGTGTCAAAGCACTGTGTGGTCTGCAGGCCTTATTTGTGCCATTAGGTAAGACCAAAGGTTTTAACACATGATGAAAGTTGACTGAAAGAAAGAAAGAATGAATGACTTCTTCCAGGTCTGCTGTCAGCCACCATTGTCAGAAAGGCCTCTGGGTTTTATTCTCAAACTGCTGCCTCTCCAGGGAAAGAGGTCCTTGGGGTCAGTGCTCCAACCGCCCTCCCCCACATCTTCACCCGGGCTCCTGGTTCTCTCACTCCCACATGGTTCAGCCTTAGGCCTGGTCCAGAAAGTGTGGATCTGAGAAGGGGGTGAGCCAACGAGGGCCGCAGCCTCAGCCTTAGCTGTGTCAGGCCTGGGGTCATCTGTGGTTTGCCTGCGTGGGATCTTTCCACATCCTCCCTTCTTTGGAGAAAGAGCCCTGGGTTTTTCTTGTCGACCCCTCTCTCCCACTCTTGGCTCATGTGGTTTGGGTGAAACCCACCTCCTTAGGTTCCAGGCGAGCACATGGCCCCAGCCCTTCCCACCCACCAACCCCAGGCAGCCTGACTTGTTCATTAGGTGCAGTAGGCACAGTGCCTACAGCCCAGAGTGCTTCTAGGGGCTCATGGAAATGTTTTCAGTTCTCCTCAAATTGGAAGGAAAAAAATGACCTTTTAAGATCAAAGAAGGCTTTCGGCAGCCTTCCTTACTAGGTTAATCATTTCTAGCTTTTGATTTAAAGTGATAGATGTGCGACGCAAGTGATAGATGTGCGGCGCTTCCTTTCACTTGAACACCAAGAGGCCATTGTAGGGTTATTAATTGGCCTAATTTCAATATTGTTGTGTTTCAGATAATAGGGAGGCTGGAGGAGAAGGAGGGAAGCAGGCAGTGACTGGTGGGTGGAACAGTCAGAACGCAGCCATATGGATTAAGTTCACCGTCTTACATGGGCACGGTTCTTGGTGCCCAAAACAAGTTCAATAGTCACACGAGCGATCACTTATTACAGATCATCGTAACATATATAATAACAATGAGAAAGCGTGAAATATTGGGAGAATTAACAAAATGTGACAGAGACAGGAAGTGAGCACGTGCTGTTGGAAAAATGGCACTGATGGACTTGCTCTCTGCAAGGTAGCCATGAACCTTCAACTTGGAAAAATGCAGTATCTTCGAGGAGCAATAAAGCAATGTGCAACAAGACGAGGTGTGCCCCTACTCTGTTGTTTCTCTCCCCCTGGCTGGGTACAGACTGATACCTGTGTTTTTATTTTTAATTCAAATCTTATTATTATTTTTGAGACCAAGTCTCGTTCTGTCGCCCAGGCTGTAGTGCAGTGGCATGATCTCGGCTCACTGCAGCCTCCGCCTCCCAGGTTGAAGCGATTCTCTTGCCTCAGGCTTCTGGATAGCTCGGATTATAGGCATGTGCCACCATGTCTGGCTAATTTTTGTATTTTTAGTAGTGGCGGGGTTTCACCATGTTGGCCAAGCTGGTCTTTAACTCCTGACCTCAGGTGATCTGCCCACCTTGGCCTCCCAAAGTGCTAGGATTACAGGTGTGAGCCACCACGCCCAGCCTAATTCAGATCTTTTTTTTCTTTTTTTGAGACAGAGTCTCACTCTGTCTCAAAAAAAAATCTAGTGCCAGTGGCTCGATCTTAGCTCACTGCAATCTCTGCCTCCCAGGTTCAAGCGAGTCCCCTACCTCAGCCTCCTGAGTAGCTGGGACTACAGGTGCGCACCACCACACCTGGCTAATTTTTTGTATTTTAGTAGAGACGGGGTTTCACCATGTTGGCCAGGATGGTCTTGGTCTCCTGACCTCATGATCTGCCTGCCTCGGCCTCCCAAAGTGCTGGGATTATAGTCGTGAGCCACTGCGCCTGGCCTGGATCTTATTTTTTAATATAAGTAACTGTGTCAGTCAGGGTAAGTTTGGTTGTGGTGTGTTAGCAAACAATGCCGAAGTCTCTGTGGCTTCATCCACACTCATACTGCATGTCTGTTCCTGGTTGTTGGCAGCCTTGCTCCGTGTAATTTCCCTTGAGGATCCCAGCTGACAGAGCCTCCACTGCCTGAAACATTGCTGATCTCTGGGGCAGGAGAAAGAACACGGCATCTGTCACTTCTGCTCACATTTCATTGACTTAAGCAAGTCACGTAACTGCTTCTGACTTCCAGAGATTCAGAAATGCAATCTGGCCACGAGCCTAGGAGGAGAAAAACCAGAAATTTCAGTGAGCAGCATTGATGACTACCAGATAGCACACGTATATGTGGCACCTTCACGTGGGATACATCCACACCGGACACGTCCACACAGAAATGTTTGCTTGGGATACATCCACACAGGACACGTGCACAGGGATACATCCACACAGGATGTGTGCATATGGATACATCCAAATGGACACATGTGTGTGTCTGTCTCCACCTCCTCTTCTTAGAAGGACACCAGTTCAATTGGATTAGGGCGCACACTAATGAGCTTGTTTCACCTTAATTTCCTCTTTAAAGGCCTCATTTCCAAATACAGTCCCACTCTGAGGTACTGTGGGTTGGGACGCCAACATATGAATTTTGGGGGAGATACAACTCAGCCTGTAGCTATGGGCATATCAGTAGGAAGCAGAATGGTTTGGTCAAAAGTGAAATGCCATGTAAATTTCGATAGACATAACACAATGGCCCTTCACGAGAGCTGCTACGGACTGAATGTTTATGTCCCTCCCGGGTTTATATGCTGAAGCTCTAACCCCCCAGGGGGGATGGATGCTATTTAAAGACAGGGCTAGGAGTTAATTAGGGTTAGATGAAGTAATGAGAGCGGAGACCCAGTCTAATGGGATTAGTGCTCTTATAAAAAGAGACACCAGAGAGCTTGCTCTCTGTGCTCACAGGGAGCACACAGCAATCTGGCAGTTGTCTGCAAGCCTGGAGGGGCCCTCTAGCAACCAAATCTGCTAGCATTTTGATCTTAGACTTTCCAGCCTCAAGAACTGTGAGAAAATAATTTTGTTGTTGTTGAAGGCATCCAGTTTATAGTATGTTGTTATGGCAGCCTGAGCCAACTAATACAGGTGCCCATTTATCCACAAACCTGACAACAGAGTGGGTTGACAATATGATAGGTCAAAAATACGTATTGGTGAAATTTTAATTAGCAATTCTCTTACTGTGAGTGGGGATGTACACTCTTTCATATATTTAAGGACTCCCTAATTTCTTTTTTGGATGTGTATGTGAATTGATTGCTCATTCTTTGCCCATTTTTCTTTTGAGTCCCACTTAGTCACCCAGGGCGGAGTGCAATGGCACAATCTCGGCTCACTGTAACCTCCACCTCCTAGGTTCAAGTGATTCTCCTGTCTCAGCATCCCCAGTAGCTGGGATTATAGGTGTCCATCACCACACCCAGCTACTTTTTGTATTTGTAGTAGAGGCGAGGTTTCACCATGTTGGCCAGGCTGGTCTCAAACTCCTGACCCCAAACGATCTGTCTGCCTCGGCCTCCCAAAGTGCTGAGATTACAGGCGTGAGCCACCGTGCCCTGCCCTAACATCTTTTTATATACCTGTTGGCCATTTGTATGTCTTCTTCTGAGAAATATCTTTTCAGATCTTTTGCCCATTTTAAAATCAGATTATCAGAGTTTTTCCTATTTAATTGTTTGAGCTCCTTATATATTCTGGTTATCATATGGATTGATTTGCATGTGTTGAACCATCCTTGCATCCCTAGGACGAATCCCACAAGATCATGATGAATGATCTCTTTTTTTTGAGACGGGGTCTTACTCTGTCGCCTAGGCTTAAGTGCAGCAGTGCTATTGTTGCCTAGTTAATTGAAAAAATTTTTGTAGAGACAGAGGTTTTGCCATGTCACCCAGGCTGGTCTCAAACTCCTGGGCTCAAGCAATCCACCTGCCTTAGCCTCCCAAAATGCTGGGATTATAGGTGTGAGCCATTGAGCCCAGTCCATGAATGATCTTTTTAATGTGTTGTTGAATTTGGTTTGCTAGTATTTTGCTGAGGATTTTTGCATCAATCATCATCAGGGTGTTGGCCTGTACTTTTCTGTTTTTGATGTGTGTTTGGCTGGTTTTGGTATCAGGGTAATACTGGCCTTGCAGAACTGAGTTTGGAAGTTTTCCCTCCTCCTCTATTATTTTGGAATATTTTGAGTAGGATTGGTGTTAGTTCTTTAAATATATGGTATCAACTGCCTTTTTAATATCTGCCTATGATAAAATATGAGACAAAATGAAGTAAAAAAAGTTTAGTTTTGGAGCAGAGTTTAGGTAAAATATTTAAAAGCTAGAACTACCTATAGTTGAAAAATAAAACTTAAAAAAAATCCCTAGTCTTGGCTGACACAGTGGCTCATGCCTGTAATCCCAGCAATTTGGGAGGCCAAGGTGGGCAGATCACCTGTGGCCAAGAGTTGGAGACCAGCCTGGCCTACATGGCAAAACCCTGTCTCAACTAAAAACACACAAAAAATTAGCCAGCATGGTGGCGCACACCTGTAGTCCTAGCTACCTGGGAGGATGAGGTAGGAGAATTGCTTGAATCCAGGAGGCGGAGGTTGCAGTGAGCTGTGTGATTGCATCACTGCACTCCAGCGTGGACAACAGAGCAAGACTCTGTCTCAAAAAAACAAAAAACAAAAAACAAAAAAACTCCACTGGTTACCAGTAAAATATTATGAAAGTAAGGGCAAAGATCTAAAAGGCTAAGAAAGATGTAAGTGTGTGCCTACTTCTAAGAACCTCTGCAAAACAAGTGAGCCCATAAGAATCTTAAGAATGCACATCCCAGACACTTCAGAATCCTATGGGCTTATTCCACAGCACCAGTTCTCAGCCCAATGTACGCCATTGGCTTATCTCAGAAACAAATGTTTGTGTGGCTTTTGTCTAATAGAGAGGCTTACAGCTGGATGCACAGTAGGCACATTACACTGAAAAAGAAATGATCAAAGACAGTAACAATGAAATGAGACTTTTGAATTTCCCCAACCTTCTATGAGCAGGAGGGAAGTGCAAACACAGGCTTTCTTTTCTTTTTTTTTTTTTTTTAAGACAGAGTCTTGCTCTGTCGCCCAGGCTGGAGTGCGGTGGCGTGATCTCAGCTCACTGCAACCTCCATCTCCTGGGTTCAAGCGATTCTTGTGCCTCAGCCTTCGAAGTTGCTGGGACTACAGGCGTGCGCCACCATGTCCAGCTAATTTTTGTATTTTTAGTAGAGACAGGATTTCACCATATTGGCCAGGGTGGTCTCGAACTCCTGACCTCATGTGATCTGCCCACCTCAGCCTCCCAAACTGCTGGGATTATAGCTGTGAGCCACCGTGCCTGGCCAACACAGGCTTTCTTTTGAAAAGGAGGATGACTTGGAGGGGAGAGCCAGTGATTCTCCCTGGATTGGCTCCTTGAGCTCCCCCACGGAGAATCGGTCCCAGGACGTGGAACTAATCCCAGCTGGAATGTAGAATTGCTGTGGGGTAGTGACTGTGATGTGTCTTCTTTTTGAGAGAGTTTGGCTGGCCTAGTTTGGGTCACAAGCTCCCTCCTTGGACAGAAGAAGTAAGAGTCAACCTGAAATAATCAAAAGGGTAGAATCTAGTTTATTTATTTTCTTTTATTTATAGAGACAGAGTCTTTCTCTGTTACCCAGACTGCAGTGCAGTGGAGCAGTTGTGGCTTACTGAAGCCTCAAACTGCCAGGGTGAAGCCATCCTCCCAACTCAGCCTGCTAGTACCTGGGACTACAGGCACGTGCCACCATGCCTGGTTAATTTTTGTTTGTTTGATTGAAGAGACAGGTTCCTGTCACATTACCCAGCCTGATCTTGAACTTCTGGGCTGAAGTACAGGTGTGAGCCACTGCGCCCAGCCCAAATCTAGCTTAAAGTAAGTTATTGAGGCCGGGTGTGGTGGCTCACGCTTGTAATCCCAGTAGTTTGGGAGGCTGAGGTGGGTGGATCATGAGGTCAGGAGTTCAAGACCAGCCTGGCCAACACAGTGAAACCCCATCTCTGCTAAAAATACAAAAATTAGCTGGGTGTGGTGGCAGGAGCCTGTAATCCCAGCTACCTGGGAGGCTGAGGCAGGAGAATCACTTGAACCCAGGAAGTGGAGGTTGCAGTGAGTCGAGGTCACGCCACTGTAGTCTAGCCTGGGTGACAGAGCAAGAGTCTGTCTCAAAAAAAAAAAAAAAAAAAAAAAAAAAAAGTAAGTTTACTGAAGCACAAGTTTGAGGATACCTGCCCAGAAAACACAAATTCCAAAAGATGGAAGTTAGTATTCTGAAGGGTAAACATTTGGGATCATTACATAGACAAAGTTTAGGGAGGCTTATCAGAATTTTAAAATCTTTTAATATAAGGCTTCATGTATAGTCACAACAATCTGATTAGTTAGAGTGGTCTTTTGTTGAGGGGGAAGGAATATATAACAATTCACACTGACGATGTAATAGTCATGGAGAATTTTGTGCTGTCTGGTGTGAGTTAGATACAGGACAACAAAGCAGGCAGCTGATCTCTAACAATGATCGGCGATTCGAAGGGGAGGCGATCTGGTCTCTGAGTTCTCCCAGTCGTTTACAGAACACAGACAACAAGGAAGGGAGTTAATCTATAATCTAAGAAATAGACGCTACAACCACATGCTGTGTGATTCAGATCACAGTCACATCTTTCTCAAGGCTTAAAGTGTTTTCAGAGATACGACAGCTTTTACTTTTAGTTTCTTTTCACGTAAGATATCCTTGTTTAAAATTTTACTGAAAGTAGATACGATGGAGCAATGTTTATTTCTGAAAATGAAATGGGATGCTGTTACCAGTAGAAGGAAGGTGGATGCTGACAGCTGCAACATTTCTATAGGAATATGGAAATCTGCCCACGACATATTGTTAAATGAAAAACTAGCTAGTTTCAAAGGAGCCTGTGTGTTATGATGTATTTAATGAGTGTGTCCCCAGGGAAATACCTGAAAATTAAAAAGAACAAAATCTCCCATTGCTGATAAGAATATGAGGAACAGAGTATTCTCCTACAAGGCTAGTTGAAGGGAACCTAAATTAAAATTAAGGCCAGGTATGGGGGCTCATGATTGGGAGGCCAAGGCAGGGGCATCTCTTGAGCTCAGAAGCTGAAGACCAGCCTGGACAACATAAGAGATTCCATCTCTACAAAAGATTTTTTAAAAAAGTTCGCTGGGGCCAGGTGCAGTGGCTCATGCCTGTAATCCCACCATTTTCAGAGGCTGAGACAGGAGGATTACTTGAGCCCAGGAGTTTGAGACCAACTTGGGCAACATGGCAAGACAAAAAATAAAAAAAATTAGCCAGGTGTGGTGGCGTGTGCCTGTGGTCCCAGCTACCTGGGAGGCTGAGGTGGGAGGATCACTTGAGCCCAGGAGGTTGAGGCTGCAGCATGCCACAACTGCACCACTGCGCTCCAGCCTAGGCAATAGAGGGAGACCCTGTCTCAAATATTACTACTACAACTACTAATAAAAAGATCTGATCTTCAACCCAGCAGTCTTACTCCTCAGAATTTATCTCATAGGAATAATATCAACAGTATGTGGTGACTTTGTATAAGAATGTTTATTACAAAATTGTTTTTGTCTCCCCCTCTAAAAAAACCAAAAGCAAAATGAATACTCATGAATAGTAGAATGGCTGAATCAATTATAATCATTAACATTTGTGTTAATCAATTATAATCATTAACATGGCAGGTGTTGCAGAGTTCTGCAGCAGGTGGGTCGTTTCCCGGGAGGCCCCGGGGTGTCCTTGGGCCTTGGTTCCTGAAACAACTATAATCATATAATATATACCACGGAACATTATGCAGCCATTGAAAAACCATAAAAAAAGGTTTTTGTTACCTGGGAGGGATTGCCAGTATTGGTGGGTGAGAAACACAAGATGCAGTATCTATAATAGAATCATATTTTTGTAAATGGCCCAAACCCCATGCGTATGTGTGTATTTGTGTGTGATTATATAAAGTATGGAGAAAAGTATAGGGGGCACCTGTTAGGTTACCTCAGGTGGGTGGTGGTTGGGTGGAGGGGGAGGAAGAAGGGGAGAGGTCAAGTAGAAAAGGAGAAATCACATTAGAAAAGTCATTTGGATTACGTTAATGCATAGACATGGCATTATTTATGTGTAGGTAGGCACCTCAAGACAAATGTTAATGATTTCTGGAAGTATATTAATAGGAGCTTAATAGTAATGATCTCTGGATAGTGAATTTTTGCTGATTTTTACCTTTCCTTTGCATTTTTAAGTATTGTTAAGTTAAAATTAATAATAACATTAGTGAAAATTATTTAATTTTGGAGAAGGGGAAGGAGAGAGGAGAAGGAGAGAGGGAGAAGAGGAGGGAAGGAAAGAGGAGGGGAAGGAAAGAGGAGGGAAGGAAGGGTTCCCCTCTGAGTTTAAGCTCAGAGCAGCGTGAGGGGCACTCGGCCTGAGGCTTCTCTTCTTCCTTCAGTGATCACACAGATGCCCTGGCCTCTGGTGCCTGAAATCAAAGATACAGCCTGACATGCTGCCACCCTGGGAGCCGGTCAACAGGCACACAGCCCAGGGGTTGCCCTCCTGAGCCCTAGGCTCGGGTGGAGGCGCTTCATGGGGCAGTGGGGCCATGGAGCATCCCGGGGCACGATGGCGGGTGTGTGTTACAGAGCTCTGCAGCAGGTGGGTCGTTTCCCAGGAGGCCCTGGGGTGTCCTTGGGCCTTGGTTCCTGCCTGAGCCTGATTCTCCACCTTCCTCTTGAGCTTGTGAGCCACCTGATGTCCTTCCAGTAAATCCCCTTTCTGTTGGAGTCATGCAGAGCTCGCTTGTGTTGCAGGCGCGGCCTTCCTGGAACAGCCCCTGGGAGAGATGGAGAGAGAGGTCCGGCAGCTGCCACTGCCCATCTGCCACCCTGAGCCTGCAAGCCGGACAGCCCTGCTCTCTTCCTTCTCAACTTCCTCTCAGGCCAAGCTTCAGCACAGATGTTACCTCCTTGGCAATCCTCCCTGACACCTGCCCAGGCCAAGAGGTAGAAGACATTCTTTTGCTAAAGGCCTCGAGTTAGCATCCCCAGGTAGAGCAGGGCTGGGTAGAGCAGTCACTGAAAGAAGTGACTCTCAGCTGTGGCCTAGGGGCACTCCCAGGAGCTAAGTCCTTGCTCTCTGCTTCCCTCTGCTCCTGTCTGGGTTCCCCAGTGTTCCCCTCTTCCTCCCTCCCTGCCCAGAGAGCTCCCCTCACCCCTTCAGCCACATGAGAACACAGTGAGAAGGTGCCTTCTATGAACCGGGCTGGGGCCCTCATCAGATACTGACTTAACTGATGCCTTGACCTCCCCAGCTTCCAGAAGCGCAAGAAATAAAGCTCTGTTGTTTATGATACTCAGTTATAGTCGCCTAGACAAATGAAGATACCAATGGGCCACAGCCCAGCTGGGACACGTGAGTGCCTGAGAAGCCCCCAGGGATGGCGTCGCGCTGCTGTTAGGAGATGTGGCCAGAGCCAGCAGATGGTGATTTTCAAGAGAAGCTAGAAATCCAGGCTGAGATGTCCCAGCTCCCAATTCTAAATGATTGCTGCTAACTAACTAAATTGCAGCTACCATGCAGGCCAGGTTAAAGGGGCCTGGGGTGGGATCTGGGTCCACCACTTTGCGCCTTTGCTGGTCAGTGGCTTTAACACTGTGCTCTGCAAAGCCTGGGCTGTGTTCTCGCAGTGTGGGTACTGTGGATCATCTGAGTCAGCATTACCAGGGGGACACATGTTACCAAAGTGGCTGCTGGGCCCACTGGATCCCTGAGCCTGAGTCCTAGGGGTGCGGCCTTGGACCCTGTCTCTGCCAAAGTGCTGCAGCGACAGCTCCTTCAGCTGCTGGATTTGGTAACTCTGGCCAGGCTCCACTAAAGGACCCTGGGGCATCTGAACACCCAGAGCTGGTCAGCCCCAACCAGTGTCATATCTGGGACTTGTGTGATGCCAGGGTTTCTTTAAAGAATAGCCCCCACCTGCTACATAAAGTTTGCTATCTAGCTCTGCCAATGTGGGGGGTTGGGGGCACAGAACCCACAGCCTCCAGAGCGCTCTTGATCTTTTGAAAAGGAACCCAGCCGGGTCACTTGTTTGCTGGCAGTCTCCTCCTGCGGCTCTCCCTACCCTCGCAGTCCAGGTCCCTGGTCCTGCCATGGCCTCAGGCTCTGGGTCCCTCCTCCTCTCTGTGGTCATTCACCACCATCCCACTGCCATTTGCTCAAATGTCACTTTCTTAGTCAGGCTTTCCCTGGCCTGTATATAACATGGCCCCTCCCACTGCACGCTCTCTTCCTTCCCTACTTTACTCTCCTCCCTAGGCCTTAGCTGCTTTCAGACACGACATGATAGTCTAGGACACTTTACTCTCTGCTATATCCTCAGGGAACAGTGCCTAGCTCCAACTAGGCATTGAATAACGGTTTGCAGAGTGAATGAATGACTCCAGGAGGTTGTTTCTGCCTCAGAGCCTTTGCATGTGTCCGTGCCTTTGCACAGAATATTCTCTCCCCCAGCTTAATCCCCAGCTGGTTCCTTGTGGTCACTGAGGTCCCATCAAGTGTTTCTACTTCAGAGAGGCTGTCTTGGTCTCCCTAATATCTCAACTCCCAGTCCTTATTTATCAGTCTGCTTTCCTTTCTTTATTTTTAAATTAAATTAAATTTATAATGCCTGACGAGGTGGCTCACACCTCTAATGCCAGCACTTTGGGAGGTTGAGGCGAGCGGATCACCTGAGGTTGGGAGTTCAAGACCAGCTTGACCAACATGGAGAAACCCCTTCTCTACCAAAAATCCAAAATTAGCCAGGTGTGGTGCCGCATGCCTGTAATCCCAGCTACTCGGGAAGCTGAGGCAGGAGAATCACTTGAACCTGGGACGCGGAGGTTGCAGTGAGTTGATATCGTGCCATTGTACTCCAGCCTGGGTAACAAGAGAGGAACCCCATCTCAAAAAAAAAAAAAAAAAATTAAATGTATTTGTTTATTTAGAGACAGAGTCTCACTCTGTCATCCAGTCCAGAGTGCAGTAGTGCTATCATAGCCACTGCAGCCTTGACCTCCTGGGCTCAAGCAATCTTTCCAACCTCGGCCTCCGAAAGTGCTGGGATTGCAGGTGTGAGCCACCACACCCAGACCCCTTTTCTTTAAATGGAGATGTAATTCACATAACATAAAATTTATCATCTTAAAGTGTACAGTCAGTGGTTTTGACTGTGTTCACAAGGTTGTACAACCATCACAATTGAATTCTATTACATGTCCCCTCAAAAAAGGAACCTCATACCATTAGTGTCACTCGTCACCACCCTGCCACCCCAATCCCTGGCAATCACTCTGTGGAGTTACCTGTACTAGATGTTTACTAAAAATGGAACCATATAGCGTGTAACCTCTGTGTCTGGTTTCTTTCCCCTCGGCACAATGCTTTTAGGTTCATCCATGTGGGAGCCTGTGTCAGAACTTCATTCCTTTTAATGGCTGAATGATATCAATCGTATGAATATGCTACTGAATGTGGAGGAACTCAACCGTGTTCTTTTGGCTGTCTCATAAATCAACACAGAAGGTTTCTGTGACCAAATGTGTGGGGGCTTTCCCTGTACCAGCAAGCAGGCAATCAGTTCCAGCTGGTGCCCTTCAATTCAGTTCCAACACTATCTACCTAGAGAGAGCGTCAGAGCCCACAGGGTGGGGCTCAGTCCCCCAAGACTGCCCCCTATTTCTGATGCCACTCCAAAGTTGGGGCTTAGGAACTTCTGATGGACCGGCTTAAAGTGGGGATTCCCGTGACGCTCTCCTTGCGTTAAATTAATTTGCTAGAATGGCTCACAGAACTCAGGGACACACTTATATTTGCTGGTTCATTATAAAGGATATTGCAAAGGACATAGATGAAGAGATGCATGGGCGAGGTATGGGGAAAGGGGCACGAAGATTCTGTGCCCTCCCTGGGGAACACTGCCCTCCAGAAGCCTCCATGTGTTCAGCTATCCTGGAGGTTATATGGGGGCTTCCTTATGTGGGCATGGCTGGTTAAATCACTGGCCATGGGCGACCAACTTAATCTTCAGCTCCTCTGCCTTCCCTGGAGGGTGTGGGAAAGTGAGGCTGAAGGTCCCAGCCCTCTAGTCCTGCCTTGGTCTTTCTGGTGGCCAGCCCATCCTGGAGCTACCTGGGTGCTGCCCCCTTTCACCCATCTCTTTAGCATACGAAAGACACCACTGTGGAGATTCTAAGGATTCTAGGAGTTGTAGGCCAGGAAGCCAGATGAAGATCAAATGTATAGTTTATGAGATCGCAGCCACATTTTGCTTAGCCATTCATCCATCGAAGTACATTTTGTTTGTTCCCCCACTCCCTGGCTATTGTGAGTAGTGTTCCTATACACATTTGTGTGCAAGTTTTTGTGTGACTGTATGTTGTCATTTCTTTTAGAGTGGAATACCTAGGAGAGTGGAATTGCTGGGTCACATGGCCATGTTTAATTCTCTCTAGATCTTACCACTTTCTGAAATTACTACTTGTTTTTTCTTTCTTTTATTTTGAGAAGAGTCTCACTCTGTTGACCAGGCTGAAGTGCAGTGGCCCCATCTCTGCTCCCTGCAAACTTGAACAGGTTCAAGCTATTCTCCTGTCTCAGCCTCCTGAGTAGCTGGGGATTACAGGTGCCTGCCACCACTCCCAGCTAATTTTTATATTTTTGGTAGAGACGGATTTCACCAAGTTGGCCAGGTTGGTGTCAAACTCCTGACCTCAAGTGATCCTCCCGCCTTGGCCTCCCATAGTGTTGGGATTACAGACGTGAGCCACTGCACCTGGCCTGTTTTTGTTTGTTTGTTTATTTGAGAGGGAGTTTCGCTCTTGTTGCCCAGGCTGGAGTGCAATGACGCAATCTCGGCTCACTGCAACCTTTGCCTCCCAGGTTCAAGTGATTCCGCTGACTCAGCCTCCCAAGTAGCTGGGATTACAGGCACAAGCCACCACACCTGGCTAATTTTTGTATTTTTAGTAGATACAGGGTTTCACCACATTGGCCAGGCTGATCTCAAACCCTTGACCTCAGGTGATCTGCCCGCCTCAGCCTCCCAAAGTGCTGGGATTACAGGCGTGAGCCACCACACCCGCCTATTACTGGTTTATTGACTGTCTCTGCTGGGGCTGGGACTAGGGTGAAGTGAGTGAGGTGGTTGCTTCAGGTGCGAAATTGGAGAAGGGTCCCCCAAATCTCAGTCATCAGCATAAATAATATTTTAATACAACATTTTAAAAGGTCAAAGACAAGGTCAGTCAGAGGACTGGAGCCTGAGGTCAAAGGAAAAATCCAAACCTGTCTTTATTGAAAATGTTGATATTTTGTTCATCGACTTTTTTCATTAACTTTGATTTTTAAAAACATGGCATTAAAATATTATCAGTCTTGATGGTTGCGTTTTCTGGTCTCTCTCACATTTGCACGGGAGGTGAGTGAGGTGCTTTCTCATCCACATCCCCCCAAATAGGTCAGGAGGGCTCTCCCCCCCTCCAGCTCACCAGCTTCCTGGGAAGGAAGCTCAGGTCTGTCTGAAGGGAAGGATTGTTTGTGAGCAGGAACTATAATCAGCTTTGATTTTAGGTCAGGCTTTCACGCTGTGAGGCCTGCCCCTAAAATCAAAAGGTGAGAAAAACCTCATGAGGTGGGAGCAGCTGAGGCCAGACCTGGGGGAGGGCTCCGTGAGGGGAAGGAGGAAACAGATCCCAGGGCATCTCGGGGGGAGAAATGGACACAGGTTGGTGGGCAAGTGATGGGGGGGCGGGGGTAGGGAGGAGGACAGCGGCAAGAGGAGGGTGAAGGATAAAATCTGACGCCCGGCACTCGGGACGCCCAGCACGGCTTCCGGAATCTCCCGTGTCCCGGACTCCTGTGGAGCGGAGTGGGCGGCGCCGGGGGGAGGGCGACCCCTGGCGGCTCGGCGCGGGCCGGCTCGGGCCACGGCCTCTTTTTTTTTTTTTTTTTTTCTGAGACGGAGTCTCGCTCTGACACTGCAACCTCCGCCTCCTGGGTTCAGACTTGCCTCAGCCACCCGAGTAGCTGGGATTACAGGCGTGTGCCACCACGCCCGGCTAATTTTTGTGTTTTTAGTAGAGATGGGGTTTCACCGTGTTGGCCCGGTTGGTCTCAAACTCCTGTCGTCATATGATCTGCCGCCTCGGTCTCCCAAAGTGCTGGGATTACAGGTATGAGCCACCACGACCGGCCCCTTGGCCTCTTAATTAAGCAATTTCCCAGGGATGCCCAGTCTCGAGAGGAAATCAGGATAAACAAGGCAGTATTTTAAAAAATTAAATCAGTAAGCTACTGCCCATGGGCTGGCTGCCTGTTTTTGTAAATAAAGTTTTACTGGCAAATTGGCAAAAATTAGACAGCAAAGGCCTCTGGTGCAGGCCTTGTGCCAGGGAAAAGCATGAGACTTAACTGTACTTTTTTATTTTTATTTTTTGAGACAGAGTCTTTCTCTGTTGCCAGGTGCCAGGCTGGAGTGCAGTGGCGCGATCTCGGCTCACTGCAACCTCCGCCTCCCGAGTTCAAGCAATTCTCCTGCCTCAGACTCCCAAGTAGCTGGGACCACAGACGCGCGCCACCACGCCCAGCTAATGTTTTGTATTTTTTAGTAGAGACGGGGTTTCACCATGGTCTCGATCTCTTGACCTTATGATCTGCCCGCCTCGGCCTCCCAAAGCGCTGGGATTACAGGCGTGAGCCACCGCGCCCGGCTTAACTGGACTATTTTAATGCAATCTGTTTCATTTGCGAGGTGATGTCTCTGATGTTGCTCCTCAGGGGAGTCTTGGGCATGCTCACAGTCATCCTTGGGTGACAGAGGCTTTAGCAGGGCTCTCTGGCTGTGCCTTTCCCTCACAATTCTGTTAACTGTCTGCCTTTGTTGATATCGTACCAGCTGTCAGGAGCCACCAATTGCTGGATGATTGTTCTACTGTTAAGATAATGTCCTGGGACTCAAATTTCTCCACAGTTTGATTCAATTAAATGCAGGTGCCTTTGCAGGTGCAGTTTGGAAGGCCAGTCTTTCAGGTTCACTCTGACCCCAAGAGGGCTCTTTGTGGCTGCTTTTCTCCGTGGTTCTATCTGGTAAATTTGCTGGCTTATGGTTTAGCTTGTTGCTGTGTTGAAGCTACTAGTTACCTATTAATTACTTACCAACACGACCTCTATTTTTTTGTTTGGTTTTGTTTTTAGACAGTCCAACTCTGTCACCCAGGCTGGAGTGCAGTGGCACAATTTTGGCTCACTGCAACCTCCGCCTCCTGAGTTCAGGTGATTTTCCTGCCTCAGCCTCCCAAGTTGCTGGGATTACAGGCATGTGCCACCACACCAGGCTAATTTTTTATATTTTTGGTAAAGACAGGGTTTCACCCATGTTGGCCAGGCTGGTCTCCAACTTCTGAGCTCAGGTGATCCATCCGCCTCGGTTTCCTAAAGTGCTAGGATTATAGGTGTGGGCCTCTGCACCTAGCCTCTCTGTTGTTTTTTGAGTGCCCTTAGCCTTGAACTTACCTACACTATATTCGAAGAAGGCAACGCCTTTGGGGAGAACTTAGACGCCGTCTCTTCTTATGCCTTGCCTCTCCCCCTCCTGGGCAAAATTTCTCAGTCACTGCTCCATCCTGGGTGGTGGGGACAATGGCCCACTTTCTCAGAGTGACACCCTTGCTTGATGAGTGGATTGGGTGGGGACTGTAGCCTCTGATCTTCCTGGCTTGCATTTCCCAGCATGGAATTTCCACCCTGAAGGGAGCTGGAGCCAGCATGACCAGGGACCCAGTGTTCTCAAACTGAAGCGCCTAGGGCAGAATCTCCACTCTACAATGGAGGGCTGAGTGGAGGAGGGGGCCCTGGCCTCTCAGCTGCACTCGCTCTCGCGATTTAGCTTCTAACACAGAGCTGGGCCGTGCGGAGTGAGATGCTGGCAGCCTGCCCCTCCCCCTGGAGATATGGCAGCCTTGCCTGGGAGCTTTGTGTTGTTGGCTGCACCCACCTGACATGGAGCTTTTGTCACTCTGAGCTGAGAGTGCGGAGTGAGGAAGTGGTAATAGTTCAAATATCATAGTGCTTGCTGTTCTTACTGAGCTTTAGAAGATTTTTCTTGAATCAATTTTTCTTCATTTACTCTATGCTTTTAAGACAATTTCCGGAGAGTTAAAAAAATCATTTTTACCCCGTGCACTCGTTTTGCTGGGAAGGGGATCCATGGGGCTCCCTCTGCTCCTCTCCTGTGCCTGCTTTTTGAGATTCCTGCTCCTGACGCTTGGCAAATACCCTTCATCTTTACTGCCCCAGGAGCTTCCCAGGCTCTCCCTCTCTGGGGCCCCAGCCCCAGCCCCAGCCTCAGGGTGTTTCCTCCTCTGGTAGCTGCATGTGTCTGGGATCTTATTATTTTGGAGGAACGTCACATTTGAGAGAGACCTGCCTTTCACTGTCTGTGTACTCCCCTTTCCCCGTCTTCCTGCTTATTTCTCCGGGTGCAGAGCTCTCTTGCTAGGCTGTAAGCCCTCTCAGATTTGGGAGCTCTACCCCACCGCTTATAATGATTTACTGTACTTTTTGGTTGTAAAATGTTTGAGTAGTTTTTTTTTTCAGGGGGTCGGGGGAGACAGGGTCTCACTCTATCACTCAGGCTGGCGTGCAGTGGCACAATTATAGCTCACTGCAGCCTTGAACTCCTGGGCTCAAGTGATCCCCCTGCCTCGGCCTCCCAAGTAGCTGGGACTATAGGTGTGCACCTCTATGCCTGGCTAATTTTTAAATTTTTTATAGAGACAAGGTCTCAGTATGTTGGCCAGGCTGGTCTTGAACTCCTGGCCTCAAGCTATCCTCCTGCCTTGGCCTCCCAAAGTGCTGGATTTACAGGCATAAGCCACCATGCCCAGCTTAAAATCAATTAAAAAAAAATCAAAGTAGTACTTAAAAAATAATTTATACTGTTAAAAGGCTTTTAACAAAAGCTACCATTCTCACTCCCCCTTCCTTCCTTTCCTGTTTTCTGTTCCCCAGAGGCACTCTGTGGTAAGGGTCAGGACAGTCATGCCTGCTAGCTTGCTCTCCGTTTGGGTTTCTCCTGGAGCCCTGTTCTCCCGCTGGCTCATGTGCTGGGGTGCTGATGAGAGGCTGTCTCCCAGGACGTCCTGTGTTGGGTCCTGTGACCACTGACCCACGTCATCTTTCTTGGTTTATTTCCTCATTTTGGTGGCACATATCTTGCTGCAGGAACATAATCCTGATACTAAGTGTTGGCAAGGATTTGTGGGACCCCTGAACCATGCTGGTGGGAGCATGGGCTGGTCTGTCCATTGTGGAGTGAGGGTGCCTTTCCACATGAGTACATGAAGCATCCTTATTACAGCTGCACAGTATTCAATGGGGAGGTAACAGTGATGTATTTTCCTGGCTTCCTATTTACAGACATGGGTTGTTTTCAATCTTTTGCCGTCAAACACTGCTGCGGCTAATAGCTGTATGCAGACTTCATTTGAAGGTGCGTAAGGGTGAAGGGAAGATCACTTGCTAGAGGTGACATTGCCATGTCATGGCATTCACATATTTGTGATTTTGATGGCAACCACGAAATCCATTTCCATGAGAGAGCATCAGTTTTAACTCCAAACAGCAATGACAAGTGCTTGTTGCCCCAGCTGTGCTTCAAAACATTACAGTTTTTGTTCTGTCAATCTAAGAGGTAGAAATGGCATATCAATGTGGTCTTCTTTTAGATAATTGGAACATGTCAGTCACCATGAGCATCTTTTTACTTGTTCAAGCTATGTACTTTTCCTCTTCTGTGAACCGTTTCTTTTTCTTTTTTTTTGGGGGGGGGGGGGCCAGAGACCAATTTTTTGTTTTGTTTTGTTTTTTGGGCCAGAGACTGTGGAACCGTTTCTTACGCATGTTTCCACTGGGTAGTTGGTCTTTCCATTTGCTTTGGAACCATCTTCAGGCAGACTTTCGTCCCCAGCACTTCACTGAAATTCCCCTCTTTTGAGGTCACTATTGATGTCCGCATTGCCCAACCCCTGGGCCAGCTCCTGGTTCTTATTTGACTTTCTCAGCTGCATGTGACACTGCTGGGTGGCTGCTGCTGCTTGAGTCTTTCTTTAACAGCCTCTGTCTTTTCCACGGTTTCCTTTCTGACTTCCAGAAACTCTTTCTCAATGCCCTTGATGGATTTTCCTTATTTCTTCAACCTCTAAACATTTGAATTTCCAGGGCTCAGTTACCTTCTCTCTGGGTGTTACCCCATAGATACTTTTCCAGGTCTTCAGTAGTCTGTTGGCAGGTCTGCGAAGAGTCTCCACGTGTAAGACCAAACGATCAACTATAAAGATATGTTCTAGATGAAGAGGTTGTCTAGGAGTGCTAACGGCTCTTGAGTTAAACCAAACTGTGGTCTAAATTACTGTATTTCATTTATGTTTCTTTTCTTTTCTTTTTTTTTTTTTTTTTTTGAGACAGGGGTCTTACTCTGCTATACAGGCTGGAGTGCAGTGATGAAATCATAGCTCACTGCAGCCTCGACCTCTCAGGCTCAAGTGATCCTCCCACCTCAGCTTCCCAAGAGGCTGGGAGCACAGGTATGTACCATTACCACCACACCTGGCTAATTTTTACATTTTCTGTAGAGATGGAGTCTCACTATGTTGCCCAGGTTGGTCCTGAGCATCTGGGCTCAAGTGATTCACACATCTCAGCCTCCCAAAGTGCTGGGATTACAGGCCTGAGCTGTCACGCCTGGCCTTTGTTTAGATTTTAATCCAGAAGGTTAAATCATTATTTAAATAGTGGGGTGCAGCTGTCCACAAAAGCAAGAGTAGCGAGTAATTCATTGAGAAGCTTCTGCCCCCTATGAGCCACTAGTCTGTATTTATTTATTTATTTATTTTTGAGACAGAGTCTTGCTCTGTCTCCAGGCTGGAGTGCAGTGGTGTGATCTTGGCTCACTGTAACCTCTGCCTCCCGGGTTCCAGCGATTCTCCCACCTCAGCCTCTGAGTAGCTGTGATTACAGGCATGCACCACCACATCCAGCTAATTTTTTGCATTTTTTAGTAAAGATGGGGTTTCACCATGTTGGCCAGGCTGGTCTCAAACTCCTGGCCTCAAGTCAGGCCTACCTGCCTTGGCCTCCCAAAGTGCTGGGATTACATGTGTAAGCCTCCACGCCTGGCTGATGCACTAGTCTTCCTGTCCCACTGGCCCCTCACTGTCAGCCATCGTGCATAAGGCCAGGAGCACACACCCATCTCCCACTGAGGCTGCAAGAAAGGGTTCAGGCTCCTGCTGACTGGGGACCTTCAACTGGGCTCTCCAGATGCTGGGCTGGGCTGAGGAGCAAATCCACATGCTGGCACAGGAGTGGGAATATGGAGGCCATTTGTGACATCTCCATTATGCAGATAATATGCTGATCTCAGGTGTTTTGGCTTAGTTTAGGTTGTAAAAGTGGAAGTATTGGGTCAAAAGCTATCAGAGATCTAAAACTGACCGTGTTACTGCCACCCCCCCCCAAAAGTCTTCACTGGCTCCCCTAGAGCTTTTGGGGTAAATTTCAGGTTCCTTGTTCTGTCCCATGGGGTTCTTCACTGTTGGCCTCTGCTGTCTTTCCTGCCATTGCCCATGGCTCCTGCCCCTGACACATGGGATTTCTTTGTCCTCCTTTGCTGAACTGCTGTCAGCTTGCCCACTTGGTAAAGGTCTGTTGGTCTGTAGTGGGGGGGTAGCTTATGCCTCAGATCCTTTCATTTCCACTTCAACGTCCCACCTCTCTGGTCCTACCTGGAGGCCCAGGGTGGGATACTAAAGAAGACGGTGTCAGGCACCCCACCCAGCCACAGGCAAGGGTCCCGCTGTGGTTAGGGGGCCTCTCATCATGCCTTTCAAAGTTTCCCTATTGGATCCATCTCCTGGCCTAGGGCCCCAGGGCCCCAACCTGAGTCCTGGAGAGTGAAAATGGAGCCCTTTTCACGAAGACGCTGTGCAGTGGGCTGTGAGCCAAGCAGCCTGGATGCTTAAGGTTGGAGGGTGGCATGATAGGGAGTGAGGCCTGCTTTCCTCTACTGCTGGGTACAAGGCATGGCTTCATCAGCAGGGCCCATGGTTGGGGGTGGACAGGTGCAGGTGGGGGAGCTGGGCTGTGGCAGATTTTGTCTTGAGCATGAATGAGACAGTGCAGGGTCCTCCTGAAACACCAGGGGACACAAGAGGGCTCAGGGACCTGCAAAGAGGAGGGGCAGGAGCAGAGGAAAGATGCATGTCATCATGAGTGTGACCATGGGAAGCCCCAGGTGGCCGGCAGAAGCCTCTCTGCTCCTTGGCATGGTTAGGAGCAGAGCTGTGGAGGTGATGGGCCCTGCAAGCCTGGCCTCCCCGTGCTGTTGTCCATGAGCAGTTGCTTAGCCTTTCTGAGCCCCTGTTTCCTCACTTGTCAAGGGGGATGGTGACAGCACCTACCTGTTGGGATTTGTTAGGCTGTAGGTGAAGCGCTGGCCCGAGTCTCGGTGCTGTGGGAAGCATTTGAGTTTCCGGGTGTGAATTATGAGCTTCCAGCAGGGGCCCATCCCAACTGGGGCTCTTGACTGAGAACCCAGCTGCTCACCTCCTTGACCCATGGCTGGGTGAGTCAGTGGTCGGGAGCTAGAAACTGGGGAGGGGATTGCTTGGAGGGTGCTGTGGGTGCATGGGACACTTCCAAGGGGTAAGGGGGTTGCCCCTCCTGGAGAATCTCTCAGGAGCCCTGCAGGGTTGGGAGACGCAGAGGCCTGAGATCTGAGGCCTGCTTGAGGGATCTCAAGATGAGGGGCCATGTAAGCGTTTGTTAATGTGTCCCTGAGTTGTTAGGGAAGGGGACTGTGACAGTCCCTGGGACAGCCCTACTCACACCTTTGAGGTTATCTGGGGCTCTGCTCTGGGTGGCTGCATGGCCTTTGCAGAGGGCTGGATGTGGCTGGGTTCCCAGACTAAGTTGCTGGCTATGATGGAGATGCCTGCTGTGGTGTAATGCTGGTGTCCCCCCAGTTCCTGTGTTGAAACTGAATCCCCAGTGTGAGGATATGAAGAAGTGGGGGGGCCTTTTGGGAAGTGGTTAAGTCATGCGGGCTCTGCCCTTGTGAATGGGCTTAGTGTCCTCATAAGAGGGGCTGGAGGCAGCTGCACACCCCTTCCATGTGAGGGCACGCAGATGGCACCGCCTGGGAGGAGCCAGACACTGAATCCGCTGGTGCCTTGATCTTGGACTTCCCAGTCCCCAGAGCTGTGAGAATGCATTCTCGTTGTTTATAAATTACTCGGCCTCAGGTATTCTGTTATAGCAGCTGGAACCAAGACACCATTTCTCAAGGAACTGCTTAGGGTGGGCGACAGTCCCCAGTGATGCAGCGATTGGGGTCAGGGGTTTCAGAGAACCCATGGGTCCACCATGTGAGAATGAATTGATTTAGAACCCCAGTCAGTCCCAGGGCCTCTGAGGCAAGCCCCAGTCAGGAAAGAATCTTCTGGTCTGCAAGCTCCACCCCACCCCAGCTCCTTCCCTGGAGAAGAAGCCTAGGTGGTGAAAGAGAGGCCATGGCCAGGCCCCGCCTGGTGCCTGCTGTTTGGCTGAGCGGTATTAGGGGTTCGCATCACCTGGTGCCATGCCGAGCTCAGGGGCATTAGTCCTGGGCACCACCTGTGCCACTGACACTTGCCCCACAGGCACAGGCCCTGCCCTGTGGAGCCCCTGGGGGCCATCCCATCTGGCCGGACATGACACTGGAGCCAGGACTAGAGAAGGACAAAAGATACCTCTTCAGGGAAGGGCCATGAGCCCCGAATGAGGCCAAGGAGCAGACCGTGTGGCTGCGAGCAAGGCCTCCCTGGGCTCCGAGGCTGCACCTTGAGAAGGCACACTATGCTGCCTGGGGTGTCTGGGCAGGTCCTCTGAGGGAGCTCATGCCCTCTGGCCACACCAGGGCCTGGCACCCAGCAGCTGCTCAGAGGGGTGCAGAGCTGGGCTGAAGGCCCCTTGGAGGATCCTGAGGCATAAATGTGCTCAGCCCGAGCTCCCAGCCCTGCCTTCTCCACGGGGCTGGCTGTGGGCTGCCTCCTTCCCTCCTGCCCCATAGCCTCCCCTGCCAGAGCTGGGAGCACTCAGCTTCACCTGGCCATCCTCCTGATACCCATCCTGTGCTGGGCCACTCAGGGGCTGCTGTCAGGAATCGCTTCTGGGAGATGGCCCTGCATCTGAGGCTGCAGCTCTGACTGGATTGACAAGACACGGAACAGCATGTCAGGCAGTGGGAACAGCATGCTGGTGTGGCCAGGAGGCAGGGATGGTCCCTGCTGACCTCTGGACAGGGCTTTTCTAATATTGCCCAAGGGGTACCAGGGACTGAGGGTGTCAGGTAGGCATGGGGTGAGAAGGTGGGTCTAGCCAGCTCCTGGAACCCCCAAAACTCCTTGGGTTTGGCCCCCAGGGCTCTGCCCAGGCCCTGTGGAAGCCCTCCCCACCTCTCCACACTACTTGCCCTCCCCCGGGGTCTCAGATGGAAGGGGTGGGCTGGGGTGGTACAGGGTGGATTCGGCTTAGCCCCGATGTGCAGACGCCCCTGCCTCTGCCGGGTCCTTCTGGGGCCTTGCTATGGTCCTGGCTCACCAGGCAGAATCCCTGAGTTGGCTGAGGCACCAGGGCTGCTAGTGGCCCTGTCTCTGCCTGTTCCCCAGATAGGACCCAAGTCTAGGTCAACTGAGTCTGGTGCTGAGTGGGACCCCACTGCTGAGGGGCCTGACATGGCCTGGAGCTGGCCAGGGTGGGTCAGTGTACCACAGTGCCCCCCACTCAGCCCATCTACCACCCAGCAGGCCCTGACCAGGAAAGGGGTGTATATCGTACTCTTCAACTTCTTGGCTAGATGACCTTGTCACATGTCAGGTGGGGTCTCAGATGTTCCCTGGCCCACTGCCTGCTGGCTCAGTTTGTGAGGGGCTGGAAACTGGGTGGGGCTGTGGGAGGGGCCTGCTGGTGGGCCAAGGGGGTTTTGTTGGCTTCCTCATGCTCTGCTCTGCACAAGGGGCCCCAGGCACAGGCAAGGCTGTGGGTATCCCTCACCAAAGGGTAACTGAGCATCCACCATGCACCAGGCTCTATGAGCATGACATGGGGTCTCTGGATGGGAAAACGGGAAACGGACACCTGGTCCCGTGCTGAACCGTGGTTACGGCATTCCCAGGGCTGAGTTGAAAACCTGCCAGGCATCCTGGCCAAAGGTCATTTCAGGCTGGCAGGTCAGAGGCATGGGTGGACATGGATAAGCAGGGTGTACGGGTGTGTTTATAGCAACTAAAGTTTACAGGGGGCTGGGCTTTATAGCGACTAGAGTTTATAGCAGGACTGCCGTGTACACACTGTAACTCCGTGTGTCCAGTGTCCTGCTGACCCACTCCACAGCCGTCACCAGAAAGCTATCCCCTGGGGCCAGCGGCATCCAGGAAGGGGGTACCTGGGGCTGCAGAGACAAGCTCATCGGCAGGGCAGGGCAAGGGCCCATGGGCAGAATGGCAGTGGCTGCCGGTGGGCTCAGAGCTGGCGCGGGCATCTCACATGGCACCGTGATGCCTGCTGTGGTTGCAGAAGTTCCCAAGCCACCTGGTAACAGACTGTGGGTATTGGCCAAAGTGGTACATGTCACTGAGCAAGGTCTTGAGCTTGCAGTGGCCCGACCCTCTGAGGCAGTGCCGTGTCCTTGCCGAGGAGGGAGCAGACTGACCAGTCACATGACCCCACGGTCCTGAAGGCAGGATGTCCCCAAGGCATGTGCCACCCACACATTTGGAGGCCCTGGGCCCTGCCAGGGCTGAAGTCCCACAAAAGGTCTCCTGTGCCCATATGGCCACTGTGGGGGGTGGCAGGCCATGGGGTTGGCGTTTGCAAAGTAGTGAGGCGCTCCCCCGCCTCTGCCTGCTGGGCAATCTGAAGCAGGGCTGTGGATGGCTTCTGCAGGTTCCATCTCTTCCTCCTCCCTCAGTTCAGCACTTTTCATGTCTTCCCCAAAATAGAAGATCTGCAGATTTAAGCATGTCGGGCAGCTGTGAGAGCCTGGAGCTCTCCACCCCGGTTAGACTGTTTTCCAGCACAGCCACCTTCTCAGTGTGCTGAGGAGAGCCAGCCTCCTGCCCCAGAAGGGTGTTCTGCAAGTCCCTGTGGCTCAGCCCTCAAAGTCCATTGCTATGAATTATTTCTGACCGCCACTCGGATGTGTTAACATGCCGAGCAAGAAGGAGGTGGGGTGTGTGCCCTACTGTCTGGCATAAAAATATGGACTGGGAGTCCCTGTCCCTGGGACATGCATCTTGACTGCCCACAGAGGCAGCCACCAGCTCAACCTCTTCTCCTCATCCCTATGACTGTGGCTTGCAGTCCACCCCCACTGTGGGCTGCCCAGGCTCCCAGGAGGCTGATGACCTGGGTATCTCTGAAGCCTCTCGGCCCTGACCTGGTCCCAAGCAGCCCTCAGGCCCAACTCTGCATGAAGACTCACCTTAGAGATTTCCATCTCTCTTTTTCTGTTTGGTTCTCTGGGCTTTCACTTTCATAAGAAGCCAAATAAAGACCTAGGCAGAAAATGAAGTGAAATTTCACAATTATGGTTGATAATAGCCTGTTCTACACCCAGAGCCTGACCTGCTTTTTGCTTTAAAATTACACTTCTTGTTTGGGAATAAGTATAGATCCAATGCGGCTATGAGCAATAACACAGAGATTCTGTGGACCCATCACCCATGTTCCCCCCAGTGGTAACCACGAGCAAAACTAAAGTAGTGTGTATCACAGCCAGGACACTGACGCCACACAGTTGGGACACAGAGCATTTCCTTTCCACCAAGGGCTTGGTCACCAGAGAGCCCACATGTTGCCCTCTGACGGCCACACGCATTCACCTCCCATCCAATCTCTTTCCTAAGCCCTGGCAACCACCAATCTGTTCTCCTTTCTGTATTTTATCATTTCAAGGATGTTCTATAAATGGGTCATATGGGATGTGATGCGATCGGCCTGCATCCCTGGGCACAACTCTGGGGATGTGTCCACGCTGCAGCGCACACCAGTTGCTGAAGAGCACGTGGTGTGGACGGACCGCAGTTAGTTTAACCACTCGCCCTCTGAAGGACTTCCAGGGTGTGTTTCTAGTTTTTGGCTATAACAAATAGAGCTGCTATAAACATTCGTGTATGGGCTTTTGCTTTTATGTGAAACTCACTTTAAATGATGTATAAATATGTAAGTCTTCACTTCTCTAGAATAACTAACTGCCCAAGAATGCAACGGCGGGTGATATAATAGTGGCATATTTGGAATAAGAAGCTCTTTGTCTAGTCCTATATTCTGAGGATTATCTCTTGCTTTTCCCTGTTAAAAGTTGTACAGGTTTATATTGTACATTTCAGTCTGTGATTCATGTTGAGCTAATTATTTGTATAAGGTGTGAGGCCTGGGCTGGGGTTCATGTTTTGCTCTGTGGATGTCTGGATGCTCCGGCATTGAAGGGCTAGCTTTCCTCCGTTGAATTTTTTTTTTTTTTTTGGTTAAAAATCACCTGGTATATTTGTGTGGGTCTCTTTCTGGGTTCTCTGTTCTGTCCCATTGATCCATGCATCCATCCCTCCCCTAATACTGTGCTATCTTGATGACTGTAGCTATATAATATCAGCTTTAACATCAGGTAGACTCATGCCTCCCACTAATCCTTTTCAAGATTGTTTTAGCAATTCTAGTTCCTTTGCCTTCCATACAAATTTTAGGAGGATCTCATCTCTATCTTACAAAGAGTCTTGCTGGGATTAGGATAGGAATTGCATTAAATCTGTACTTAAATTCTGGGAGGAGAATTCATACCTTTGCTATGCAGTCCTCCTGTTCATAAACATCCATTTATCTACATCTTCCTTGATTTCTTTCATCAGCATTGAGTAATTTTTAGCGGACACATCCTGTGCATGCTTCGTTAGATTACACCTACATATTTCATGTTTGAGGGATTGTAAATGGTATTATAATTTTAGTTTCGGTGTGCACATGTTTATTGTTCATACGTAGAAACACGGTTGATGTTTGCATGTGTGTCTTGTATTCTGCAACCTTGCTGAAGTCCCTTATTAGTTCTAGGAGTTTTTGTAGATTCCTTGGAATTTTTTTCATCATCATCTGCAATTAGGGACAGTGTTAATCGTTTCTGATCTGTGCGCTATTTCCTGTTCCTGCCTTATCGCACTAACTAGCTCTTCCATCACTGTGTTGGCTAAGAGTGGGGGAAGAGTGAACATCCTTTCCTGTTATTGGTCTTAGAAGGAAAGCATTAAATCTTCCACTGTTAAATATAAAGTTCGCAGAAGGGTTTCTGTAGATGCAACTTATCATGCTGATAAATTCCCTTCTATCACAGTTTTCTGAGAGTGCTCACCATAAATGCGTGTAGAAGTTTGTCAAATGCCTTTTCTGCATTGATTAATATAATCATATGTCTTTTCTTCTTTAGCTGTTTAGTATAGTGAATTACACTGATTGAATTTCAAATATTGAACAGCTTCCCATCCTTGGAATGAACACACTTAGTCATGACGTATAATTATTTTTACATACCGCTGAGCTCTATTTGCTTATTTTGTTAAGGATTCTTGTGTCTATATTCATGAGGAACATTGGTCTATATTTTCTTTTTTTGGTACTGTCTTTGGTTTTAGCAATACTGGTGCCATGGTTTGAATGTCTGTGCCCCTGAAAAATTCATTTTGAGAAATTGTAATCCCTAACACGACACTATTAACAGGTGGGGTCTTTAGGAGGCAATTACACCATAAGGGTTACACCCTCACAGATGGGATTGGTGCCCTTATAAAGGGCTGGAAGAGCCACTCTGGCCCCTTTTGCCCATCTGCCATATGAGGACACAGCACTTGCCCCTTCTGCTATGTGAGGACACAGCAAGAGGCTCCACCTTGGAAGCAGAGAGCAGCTTCCGGAACTGTAGGAAAGAATTTCTTTTTTTAACTCAGTGGTAAGAAAATGTCTGTTGTTTATAAATTACCCAGTCTAAGGTACCTTGTTATGGCAGTTCAAACTGACTAAGACAACTGGCTTCATAAAATGAATCGGAAGGCTCCCTCCTCTTCCACTTTCTGGAAGAGATTGTGCAGAATTGGTGTTAATTCTTTAAGCCTTTGGTAGAAATCTCCAGTGTAACCATTTGAGCTTGGAGACTTCATTTTGGGAGTTTTAAAATGATAAATTCAATTTATTTAGCAGTTATAGGACAATTCAAATGATCTATTTTATGTCAAATTGTGGTAATTTGTGTTTTTTGAGGAATTAATCCATTTCATTTAAATTGTCAAATTCATGTGTGGAGTTGTTTGTCATATTCCTTATTATCTTTTCAATGTCTGTAGTCATTAGTGATAGCCTATTTTACTCCTGACACAGTAGTTCCCTATTATCTGTGGGGGATACATTCTAAGTCTTCTGTGGCTGCCTGAAACTGCAGATAGTACAGAACCCTGTATATACTCGCCTTGGATCCCTTTTCCATCTTAACTAAGCACTCATCAGGCGATATGGCCATAACTTTTGCAGTTTGAGATGCAATGGCAAAACTAGCAAGAATTTCTTTCTTCAAAATTTCATGGATAAGTTTGTTCTTACTGTAGATCCTAGCAATCTCAGCATATAATTTTTCCCCCCTTAATTTGAGAACTTTTACCTCATCTTTTAATTTTTATTTTTAGATTGATTCCTGGGTGGATCACCTCATCATTTAAAGGAAGCACTTTATAGCTTCTCTTTGGCATACCTGAATTGCCTGCATCACTACTTATGTACTTTGGGGCCATTAAGAAGTAAAGAGAGGCCGGGCACGGTGGCTCATGCCTGTAATCACAGCACTTTGGGAGGCCGAGGCTGGCAGATCATTTGAGGTCAGGAGTTTGAGACCAGCCTGGCCAACATGGTGAAACCCTGTCTCTACTAAAAATACAAAAATTAACTGGCCATGGTAGCTCACGCCTGTAATCCCAGCTACCTGGGTGGCTGAGGCAGGAGAATTGCTTGAACCTGAAAGGCAGAGGCTGCAGTGACCCGAAATCACGCCACTGCACTCCAGCCTGGAGCCTGGGTTGGGTGACAGAGCAAGACTCTGTCTCAAAAAAAAAAAAAAAGAAAAGTAAAATAAAGGTTACCTGAACACAAGCACAGTGACACTGTGACAGTTGATCTGATAACTGAGATGGCTACTAAGTGATTAAACAGGCAGCACAAATACAGCACAAATGCTGGACAAAGGGATGATTCATGTCCCAGGAGGAACAAAGTGGGATGATGTGTGCTTTCATCACACTACTCAGAATGGTGCACAATTCAAACCTTATGAATTATTTCTGGAATTTTCCATTTAATATGTTCAGGTCACGGTTAACTAAGGATAAATACAGAGTACGGGTCTACTGTACTAGTAATTTGTGTCTTTTCCTTTCTTGGTAAAGAGATTCTTTGCTAGATGGCGGCAATTTTATTGTTCTTTTTAAAGAACCAGCCCTTTGATTAACTTTATTGTTTTACTGCTTACGGTTTCATTAGTTTTTGCTCTTATTTCCTCCTTTCTGCTGGCCTTGAGTTTATTTTGCTCCTCTTTCTAGATTCTTGATGTAGAAACTTAGATTATTGATTTGACACTTTCCCTTTTTCTAGTGTATGTATTTGGTGCTATAAAATTCCCTCTCAGTCCTGCTTTAGCTGTCCCACAAATTTGATTGTATTTTCAGTCAGTTCAATTATTTGTTTAATTTCCCTTGAGCCTCTCTGACCCATGGATTATTCAGAAGTGTGTCATTTGATTTCTGAATGTTTGAAGAGTTTTCTGTTTCTGATGCTACTGATGTAAAATTTAATCCCACTGTGGTAGAAGAACACAGTGTGTATGATTTCAATTACTTTAAATTTGCAGCAGCTTTTTTTATGGCTCAGGGTATATTATATCTTGATTTATATTCTGGGGACAATTTTTTGTTGTTGTTATTTGTTTGAGACGGAGTCTTACTCTGTCACCCAGGCTGGAGTGCTGTGGCATGATCTCAGCTCACTGCAACCTCTGCTTCCTGGGTCCAAGTGATTCTCCTGCCTCAGCCTCCCAAATAGCTGGGACTACAGGCGCGTGCCACCACACCCAGCTAATTTCTTTGTATTTTAGTAGAGATGGTGTTTCACCGTGTTAGCCAGGATGGTTTCAATCTCCTGACCTCATGATCCGCCTGCCTTGGCCTCCCACAGTGCTGAGATTACAGGTGTGAGCCACTGTGCCTGGCCTCTGGGGGCAATTTTTAAAAATGGTGTTCTACTGCACTTGTATGTATGTTCAGTAAATGTTGTATGTTCAGTAAATGTTGATTAGATCCTGTTTTTGGTGATATTGTTGAGTTCATCAAACAGGATCTAATAGCATTTACTGAACTTTTTTCTGATTTTATGTCTAGTTGTTCTATCAAATGTTGAGAGAAGGGTGTTGACGTCTTCAATTGTAATTGTGAGTTTGTTATTTCTCCTTTCAGTTTGATCAGCCTTTGCTTAATGAATTTTTCAGCTGTGTTGTTTGGTGGTTACATAGCTAGGATTGCTATATCTTGGAGACTGAACCTATTATTAACATATAATGTCCTTCTTTGTTTCTGGTAATTTTCTTTCTTCTAAGGTGTACTTTATCTGAAATTAATATTGCTGTCCTTTCTTGTAATTAATATTAGTATGCTATATCTTTTTACTTATCAAAATGTCTCTATCATTATATTTGAAGTGAGTTTCTTGTAGATAGCGTATAGTTGAATCATTAGAAAAAAATTGACTTTGTATATTTAGACCATTTACATTTGATGTAATTATTAATATGTTAGGACTTAAGTCTGCCTTTCTATTTTTTTGTTTTCTTTTTGTTCTGTGTTTTGTTCTCTGTTTTGTTTTTCTTGTCTTCCTGTGGTTTACCTGACCAGCTTTTAGAATTCTATTTTGATTTATCTATAATTAATTCCTGAAGGATGTTTTCACTCTATACAGGATTCTGGCTTGACAGTTCTTTTTTTGTTTGGCAATTGAAAAATGTGCCACTGTCTTCTGGCCTCGTGGTTTCTGATGAGAAATTTGACATCATTCAAACTGTTTTTCCCCTATGGGTAAAGTGTCATTTCTCTCTCAGTGCTTTCAATATTTTTAAAAAATTGTTTTTAAATTATTATTATTTTTGAGACAGAGTCTCACTCTGTCACCTGGGCTGGAGTGCAGTGGCATAATCTCGGCTCACTGCAACCTTTGCCTTCCAGGTTAAAGTGAGTCTTGTGCCTCAACCACCCAAGTAGCTGGGATTATAGGCATGTGCCACCACAGCTGGCTAATTTGTAGTAGAGATGAGGTTTTGCCATGTTGGTCAGGCTGGTCTCAAACTCCTGGCCTCAACCAATCCACCTGCCTTGGCCTCCCAAAGTGCTGAGATTACAGGTGTGAGCCACTGAGCCTGGACTCAAGATTTGTTTCTTTTTCTTTAGTTTTCAGTTTACAATGGGTCTTAGTATGGGTTTCTTTTGTTTTTCCTTTTTGGGATCATTCAGCTTCTTGAATCTGTAGCTTTATGTTTTTTTCAACTCTGAGAACTTTTAGCCATTATTTCTTTGAGTACTTTTTCAGTCCTGCCCTCTTTTTCCTCTCCTCCACAGACTCTGATGACATGAGTGTGTGATCTTTGGTTATAATCCCACAGGTCCCTGAAACTATGTTTCAGTCTATTTCTCCCTGTTGTTCAGATTGTATAATTTCTATTGTCCTATCTTCCAGTTCAAGGATTTTTTTCCTCTGCCTTCTTTATTCTGCTGTTAAGCCCATTCACTCAGTTTTCCAACTCAATTATTGTATTTTTCAGTTCTAAAACTCCAACTCCCATTGGCTCTTCCTTATAGCTTCTGGTTTTGTTGTTGTTGTTTTTTCTGAGACTTTCTATATTTTCATTTGCTTCAAGGAGATTCAAGGCTAACCGCCAGTGGGCCCTGCCAGGGAAGCCTGGAGCTGAGGTCAGGGCCAGGTTTTTGCCAGGGGCTGTAACTGACCCAGTTGGGATTCAGTATATCCTAGGTCTCCTACCTTCCTCCACTTTTTTTTGGATTGTGGGGAGGGACAGAAGGAGAGACAGTCAAAATGGAAGATGCTCCTCTCTACTAGGGCTCCAGGAGGGCCACAGTTTTGTCTGTGTTAACTTCCAGATTGCTGCCTGGCACACAGCAGTCTCTGAAGACATATGGTTGACTAAAGGAGTGATTAAAATGCCCCCCCTCTTTTTCTCTCTCTCTGCCCTGAAACTACTCTCTGCTTCTCCTCATGTGTCTTTGGCTCATCTTAATGCCCAAGTTCCATGAAGAGGTCACTGGCTAATGACAACAATCATCATATAACTAGGGTAGTAGGTTGAATAATGGCCCCCAGAGGTATCCAGGTTCTAATCCCCAGGTCCTTTGAATGTTACCTTCTACAGCAAAAAGGAACCTTGCAGACATAATTAAATTAAGAATCTGGAGATGGGGAAAATATCTTGGATTATCTGTGTAGGTCCTAAATGCAATCACAGGTGTCCTTATAAGAGGATGGCAAAGGGAGATTTGACTATGGTGGAGAGAAGACGATGTGATGATGGAAGCAGAGAGTGGAATGATGTACTTCAAAGATGAAGGAAGGGGCCACAAGCCAAGGAATACAGGTGGCCATCAGAAGTTGAAAAAGGCCAGGAAATGGATTCTCCTCTCAGGGGCTCCAGAAGAAACTCCCTGCTGACATCTTGATTTTAGCCCAGAGAAACTAATTTCAGCCCTCCAGAAGTATATACGATAAATTTTTATTGTTTCGAGCCACAAAGTTTGCGGTGATTTGTGACAGCAGCAATAGGAAATTAACACATTAGTGTGGATTGAGTGTAGTTGTGTGGGCTCTGCCTGGGCAACTCAAGGCATTCTCACTGTGGCTCTGGAGAGCAGGTTCTCGCATCCTCCACTTTCTAGATGCTGCAGGGGAGCCTTAGAGACGATGAGGACTACTTATCTCACAGTTCACTGGGGTAGAAGCAGCTCAGACTGGTTTATTCATCAGCTGCTGAGCTTCTTGGTGGCAGTGGGGGGAAGTGGCTACCAATATGAGTGAAACCCCCTCCAAAAAGTTCCCAGCTCCAAAATATAAACAATAAAATGGCAAAGTTGAAAGTATTCAAAAACAAAATCATTAAAAGATCCTTCTCCCCCTGTTTTTTTTTTTTTTTTTGCAGAGAGCGAAAGAGCTCCCCTGAGCATAAGTATGGGTCCCTCTGTGACATGTTGCTGTGATGAAGAGCCACGTCTCCTGCATGCTGAGCAGGCCCTCTCAGGGTGAGTGGCTGGCCGCGGGGCCATTCCACCCAAGCTGAAGCCCAGAAAGCCACTTGCTTCTCTACCACTTCTGCTTCCTGAAAGTGGGGCCTTGGGACTTGCCCACTTAGCACACTTCCAAGCAAACTTACATCTGACAAATGATCATATGGAAATGCTTATTTATTGGAGAAGACAGAAATGAATGTCACTTTGGAGCAAAGAAGCCTCACCTCGTGCCTGTAATAACACCTGCACACATGTACACACCTACACAGTCAGTGCCGTGCTTGGCACTGCCCATGTTAGCTCTGGGAGGGTGATTCTTATCATCACCCCTACTTTATTGAGGAAAGTGGGGGTCAGACAGGTAGATGGTTCTGATTTAGAATTCCAAAGGTGTCCAAACTGTGTCCAGGGAGGAGCCTGGCCCCGGGGGTCCTTGAGGCACCAGCTTGCAGCTCCTCGGGCCCATCCTGTGCTCCTGGAGTGGCAACGGGCCAGCCAGGGGGATGCAGCCCTCCTTGTTCCCTCCCGGAGCCAGCCTAGGTGGGCAGGGTGAATCCCTAACCTACTCAGAGTAGGGGTCCTGCATGGCGACAGAGAGGCCACCCCAAGAGTCCCGTGGGCAGGGGGGCTGCAGGGCTACCTTACCATCCTCACTGAAGATGGGGGCGGTGTACAAGTAGTGGGTGATGCTGGGGTCTTGCTCGAAGGGACACTCCACTTGCTTCCAGGTGATGAACTCCCCCACCTGCTTGGCCAGCTCCAGGAATTTCTGCCAGGGTCACAGAGACACAGAATGGAGGCACTCCAGTGCCTGGAGGTCCCCATGATGGGGAGGGGCTGGTCCTGGCAGAGCCTCTCTCCACCCCCAGTGACTTTAGGGGTCTGAGGAGGAGCAGGGGGCAACAAATGAGGGCGAGAGCAGTCCTGGCCTCCAGCCTGCGTGGAGCAAGAGTGGACATGGTTTTATGTCACTGTATTTATTTTTGTCGTTATCCTCTATGTATGGCAAGTGACACATGTTTGTTGATTTACAGAATTATGCAAATATATTTAAATAAGTATATTTAAGTAAGACAATTCATTGAAGTATGATTTTATTTAAGTAAAACATAAACACATGTACTTAATTTTTAAAAACAGTGCTGACTTTAAGAAGGACTTTAAATAAACAGCAGCACACAGTTGTGAATGGTGGGGAGCCTCGCTCCATGACACCCCCTGATCTGCCCTGGCAGCCAGGTCCAGTCCCTCCTGCTTGCTCCCCAAAGCTGGGACCACACAGCACTTTGCAGTCTTACCTGACCCTGGCCCCAGCTCTGAGGATCAATTCAGGAAGGGCAAAGGCAGGGGTTCCCATGCCTGGCTCTGGGCCAGTGTCACCTGTTGAGGAAGATCCCAGGCCCCTGGGTCCCTGCAGTGTCTTGCCTAAGCCCAATCTTGTTTACATCACCTCCAGCCTGGGCTGACCTAAGGGGTGAGGCGGTCTGGGACCCCATAACCAGGCCTGTGGGCAGCATGTGATGGTCTGCTGGGGTGTCTGTGAGGAGGGCAGCTCCAGGCCCAATGGTCTGGGCATGTGCTGTGGTTCCCACCTGCTGGGGACACTCACAGCCCCTGGAGGGCCATGCTGCACCTCCACTCCTAGATCCTCTGTGGGCTACAGTTGAAGCCCGATTTTACACAGGGAGAGACTGAGGCTCAGACAGTGTGACTGGTGACTGGCCCTTGGAGTTGGAGGCTGGGTGGGACCACGCACCCACTTGTGTCACCCACTGCTCAGACCAGCACTAGGGTGGGGGCTGGCTCTTCAGTGGGAGAAGAGCCCCCTCCTTCCTGCAGACTGGAGGTCCCACTGCTGTATGGCAGGCTCTGTCTGACTCAGTGCCTGCCTAGCTCACCAGATACTCTAAGACGTGTGTGCTGGGTGTCAGGATACGGAGCGGGTCAGCCTGCTCTTGCTTCTCAGGAGCTCAGGGACTTGGGTACAGTGACTGAGGATGGATGGAGGGTTGCCCACACTGCTGCGCTATGGGAGGCCTGACAGGTGGGGTCTCTCTGCCTGGGAGGTCCAAGGGGGCTTCTAGGAAGAGGAGACACTTGAGTTGACAGTGGTGAGTGTCTGTAGAGGGAACAGAATTCTTTCTTTCTGCTCACTCTAGCCTCGGCCTGACAGCTTCCTCCTGCTACTCAGGGCCCTGCCTTTGGGGCTGGCCCTGACCCCCAGGGCACAGCCCCTGTCACAGTGCCGTGACAGTTGTCACTGTGGGCCCACGGAGCTGTTTTTCTCTCCAGCCCGGTGCCCCTCAAGGGTTCAGATGGACCCTGCTTCACCTGTGCTGGCCGTGAGGTGCAGCCTGGATGAACATGAACCTGAGCCTCAGCCTCCCCACTGCAGCAGAGGTCGGGGTGGGGGGACCCTGATAATCTTGCTGAGGTCACTGTGAACTGCTCACTCTGCCCCAGGGTCCCCCATTAGGCTGGGTGTGCAGGGGCCAGTGGTCCTGCCCTGGGAAATTTTCCTGGCCAGTCTATCTCAGTGGCAGTCCCCATGGAGGTCCTACCTCAAAGTTGACATGTCCATTGGGAAGGCGGTTGGCGCAGCCCTCATTCAGGAAGTAGATGTCTTTGATGAGCAGGCTGAAGAAGGGAATGACAATCTGGAAGAAAGAGGGTGCAGGTTGGCCTCACCTGGCTGCTCTATACAGCTGGCTCCAGGAAAGGGGGCAGCCTTGCCAGCAGATAACTGCCCCAGGGACCTCAGACCCAACCCCAGGGTGCAGAGGGCAGGGAGACTTCCTGGGCTAGCTGGGGCCTCAGGGCTTCATGGATTATGAGGCGAATTCATGTGCACTACGGAGAGCAATGAGGACCACAAAGAAAGGAGGAGGCACCCATCACCGTGCTGAGCGTGGAGGTGCCACTGCCCATCCCCATGTCTGACCTAGTCTCCCTGCCCTCACCGCAGCCAAACAGCCCTTACTTTGCATGTGCAAATTCATTGCCCTTGCTTCTAATATGAGAAGTTTAATTAGAGCCTAGATCAGCTTGGAGGTCACCCAGATAAGTGGGCTCCATGACACAGACTGGGAGAGGGGCAGAGAGGAGGCACCTACAGACAGGAAGGAAACATAAAGGGCTAGGACGACCAAGATCTTCCAGCCCCATCAACTTAGCTGGGATGCCAGGAAACTGAGCATGACTCTAAGCATCCCTTCCCTCCTTCCCTCCCTCCCTCTGTCCCTCCACCCACCTCCACCCCTAAAGCAGTTTTTAATGGGCCTAGCCCATGACCCATCTCTCTCTCGAAGTTAGAGGAGAATGTAGTTTAAGTAAACACACAGCTATGTAAGCTGCCTGCCTACAGCACCAGACCCAATGCACAGCCTCCCAGCACCCAGAGCTGGAAGGGGCTCAGAGCACAGGCACCCAAATCCCAGTCTGTCTACTTGTCCTACAGCGCCCATCCCAGCAGGAATGAAGGAAACAGTGCAGAGTGCCCATGCCATGGCTGACGGCTCCCAGCCCAGCTGGGCACCAAGCTCCTATATACCCGACCGGCCCTGCATCCAACCTAGGGCTGTAGCCAGTGCCCTGCGACTGCCACATACACCCATGCCTGGGAGCAGGAGTCAGCCTGGTGGTGGGCAGACCCTGAGATTCAGAGCCAGACAGGCTGGAGTTTGACCCCTGGCTCTGCCACCTACCTGCAGTGTGACTGGACTAGTGAGGTCTCCTGCCCGAGACTCAGTCTGCTGATCTGGGAATTGGCAATGCTGATGCCTCCATAGAGTCAGAATTAAGCTGGGGTATGGAGGTCAAGTGGCCGGAATGAGGCAGGTGCTCAGTGACATGAGGTTCCTGCCCCTGCCGTTTGATTTTCTGGCCTCTGGCGGGCTGCCCACCTGCCCTGGGATTTGAGGTCTTGCATCCCTGGGTGCTGCTTTCCTCTGCAGCAGACCCCTGCCTGGGACCCAGAGTCACTGACACGCTCACAGCCTGAACAGGAAAGGCCAGCTGGACAGGACAGAGCCATCTGTGTGGCTGGCATCTACCCCTTGGGCAGAGTGCCGAGAAGGCCTGGCAGGCAGCACAAGCGTGCACACCTCAGCTTGCTTCCCAAACCTGCCCACTGGCATCCATCCAGTGCAATTCCAGGGGGACCTTAATTTCAAGAACAGCAATGTGTTCTATTATCCCTCAAGCTGGAGACAGACATCCACGAACCACAGCAGGGACCTGATTCCACTAATGTTCCTGCATGGAATAGACCTTAAAAGGTACAACAAGTCTTGGAGTTTCCTCTCTATAGAGATGAACAACTCTAATCATCAGGATGGTAACAGGTTTCAAGCCAGAGGATCATTGCAATCCCAGGACCTACACATGATTCTCTGTACCAGAGGCCATGGGTAGAATTTGGAGGAGAAATAAAATTGATCAGGTCAGCAAAGGCCCCACAAATGCAGGTGTATAAGAATATGGGCTGTGGCTGGGAGCAGTGGCTCATGCCTGTAATCCCAGCACTTTGGGAGACTGAGGCGGGTGGATCAACCGAGGTCAGGAGTTTGAGACCAGCCTGGCCAACATGGTGAAACCCTGTCTTTACTAAAAATACAAGAATTATCCAGGTGTGGGGGCATACACCTGTAATTCTAGCTATTTGGGAGGCTGAGGCAGAAAGTCGTTTGAACCCGGGAGGTGGAGGTTGCAGTGAGCCAAGACTGTACCACTGCACTCCAGCCTGGGCGACAGACCGAGACTCCATCTCAAAAAAAAAAAAATACGAGCTGTGCACAGGCAGTTTGGGTGAGGAAAAGCTTGGTTTAGTGATTGCCGAAAATGTAAATGTGATCTGAGGCCACACAAATAAAAGCATTGCGTGTATAATCAGGGAGGTGGAAGATCCTATGTACCTGGAACCACAATTTTATCTGAAACAGAAGAAATTTCGACAACAGGAGCTGTTTAAGGACCAAAGGGCTCCAAGTGGGGAGGAGCCTAGAAACTGTAGTGTGGCAGGGCAGGTCTGGGGCTGTTGACTGAGGAGAAGAGAGAAGGGGGGGATGGGGGCTCTGAAGAAATGGTGAGCAGAAGACGAAGTGGTCTCACTTTTGTGGTCCCCCAGGAAAGGATGACCCCAGGCAGCCCGGCTTCAGGCCCTCAAGAAGCACTTCCTGTCAGTTAGAGCTGTCTGAGGCTGGCTTCCCTCTGGTTTTGGGAGGTGGTGTGTTCCCGACATTGGAGGCATGCAAGCAAGGAGAACTGGCTGTCTATTACTGATGTTCCAGAGGGGCAGGAGCTGGAGCAGGTGAACTCTGAGCCAGCACCCAGGCTCCCTGCTGCAGCCCACCTGGGCTGAGGTGGCCTCCGACCTACCTTCTCCTGGCTGCTGTGGGCAGTCAGGGAGCGGTGGGCTGCCCCCTCGCAAGGCTGTCCTGTAGTTGCAGAAATTCCCCCGTTGGGTCCATCTGGTGCTGGAAGGAGAGAGGGAGGCATTTGGGCAGTTCTGTCCAGAGGATGGCCGGAGGCACCTGGCGGCCCAGCAGCCTCATTTACCTCGAGGATGAAAAACTTGGCTGTCTTCACTTTGGCCCAGGTCTTCTTCAGCCTGGAGACAGGGCTCATGTTCATGCCGGCTGGAAGAGGGAGGGAGGATTGGAGAGGGCTGCTCCTGAGACAGGGAGGCCTCTATGTAGCTGTAGCCCCTTGGACTGCACCCTGACCAGGGCTGGGATCCGCAGGGCTGAGCCAATCACATGGTGGGTGGGTAAGGGGGTGCTGGTGGACATCATGGCCAGGTGGGGCTGCTCTCACCATGCTGGTCCCATCCTATACCCAGCACCTGCTCTGGGCCCTTGTTCTCTCTGGGGCTGGGGACATATCACCAAGCCCTCATCAAACATCCTGAGGGGGCTGGGCTTGCCTCAGAAAGCACGGCTCCCCCAGGACCTCTGAGGCGGGGACATGGGGCTGCCCAGGCCTTCAGACAGCCCAGCCCACCCTCCTCCCCCACCGCTGCTCAGAGGTGGGCCCTGGCTAGCACTCTGCCTGCCTCACTGCACCCACTCTGATCTCTTGGGAGTGCTTGCACTGGGGGCTCCGGGCCCAGGCTGGTCCACTCACAGATGATGGCCATGAGAGAGTTGAAGTTGCCGATGTTGAAGCACTCGCGGGCCACGTCGATGAAGAACTCAATCACCTGCGCCCCTCTGCTTCTTCTTGGCTGGCTGGGGACAGGGCAGCAGAGCCTCAGCAGTGACACGCCTCCACCCCGCCTTGACTCTGACCAGGCCTGCTCCCTCACCCAGCCCTCTTTGCCCTCTCTAAACCCACTGCACAGTTGAGGCACTTGAGGCCCAGGGTAAACAGGGTCTCGGAGAGCTTCATGGGCTGAGCCAGCAGAACCCAATGCCACAGAGGGCTAGGTGGGCCCGGTGGGGTACAGGTACCCGCTGTTGCCCTGGGGCTGCTGAGAGGCACCTTCAGGAGATGCTCCACAGCTCCCCTCCAGCACCCTCATCCCTCTAGGCCCAGCTACCATACCACTCCTTCCCCCAAATTAGAGCCCCCCCCGCCACCAGCCCTGGGCTTTCTCCCCTTACTGGGGTACAAGCTGGCCCTGAGGTCTGTCCCTCCATCAGACCCTTCACTCTCTCCATCTCACAACTGCGTGACTGGTAAACCCTGCCTGGTTTGTGGCCAGGTGCTCGGGACTTCAGACCCCTCCAATGCGCAGAACCACACCGTGTGCTTCCCCGGCCATCCTGGGCGGCAGCTGGCTTCCTGGCGGCTCAGGCCAGGCTTCGCCCAGGCTTGGCTCTCTCTCTTGCAGACAGTGGCGTGAGGGTGGGAAGTGGGCTAGGCCAGTGGGGACTGCGTTGCATTCTTTCCACACAGGTAGGTGTTGCTTGCCCACCAAGCATGCAGCAGGAGTCTTTACTGCCACCAAAAAGTGAGCTGTTGTGCTCTGAGATGTGTCATCAAACTCCCTTTCCAGGGCTGCCTTGGCCACAGAGAGCTGCTCACCCAAGGCCGGACCTGTCCTTTGAAGGGCAGCCCGCCCTGTGATGGGGGCTGAGCCAGGTGGGGAGATATAGGCCAACCACTGTGTCTGTCACCACGTCACGTGGGGCCGCTTCCCCCTATTCTTCTTTGCAAGTGTGGACCCCTCATGAACATGTGCCCCACGCTGGGTCTCAGCACCTGCTGTGGAGAGCCTAGCCTGGCCCCAGCGCTGCCTCCAGCCTGGCCCTGGGACGAGTGGCCCCCTGGGCTTCATCTTAAGGTGAGAAAGTGGGTTCAGAGGAGGGTCCCTCTGCTGCAAGGAGGAGGATGGGTGGGTGTGGCCAGGCGGGACTGCAACTCTGTGACAAACACGTCTGGCTCCACACTGCTGAGTCTTGGTGCTTTCCAGAAGGAGTTAGAACCATGGGCTTTTATGTGCGTCCCCCAATGCTTAAAGGTTGGATCATGTCTACCTCTAGGTCCTGAGCAAGCCAAACAAGGCCAGTTGCAGGCCAGGCTGCCCAAGGCAGGCAGGCACAGATGGAGGAGCAGAGCCACCTGGGCTGGGAGTGACTGCCCCTCACTCCTTCAGCAAACCCTCTCTGACACCCTCTGTGTCTGGCTGGTGGATCTGTCCTGGGTTCTCCTTGAAGGAAAATGTCACAGCAGGAAAGCTGGTGTTACCTGGAGTCCTGGAGGCATGCCCAGCCTGGCCCTGGACTTGGAAATGAACAGGACTCAAGGTGTCCTTCCCGTTCCCTCCCTGGTGGGCTCCTCCTGACTGCAGCCACCTTGGGCTATGCCAGCTCGTGCCCACCCTGGCTGTCCACTCACCATGCAGATCTCAGTTGCCACCAGGTAGCACAGTCTGTTGAACCATTTCACGTAAGCCTCTAGGTTGCTGGTCTTGTCACTGAAGCAGGGCTAGAAAAGACACAGAGGACCACGTTCTGAGTCTTTTTGTCAATCATTTCTTAGGACATGAAGTCAATTTATGATCCTTGCAATCTGGGAAATGTCAAAACCCCCAAACCATCCAGAAATACCAAAGATTTGGTGTGTATCCTTTTAGTCCTTTCAAAAATACATTTTAAAATGTAATTTAACATACACGCACACACACACACACACACACACACACACACACACACACACACAACTCCTCGTTATTCCTGGGTCCTGTATTTGCAAATTTGCCTACTCTAAACTTTATCTGTAGCCCCCAGAATTTGTGTGACTTTGGTGGGCATCTGCACACATGTGGGGGTGGCAAAAATACTGAAGTCATGCAGTGTGGGTGAGCATCTCCAGCTGAGGCAAAGCAGTGCTCTGTTCTGCATCACACTCTCAGACTTGGCCTACTGAGTATCGTGTCTTTTGCATTTTCATGCTTTTTGCTGATAATTTCATTGTTGAGAAAGGTCCCAAGCAGGGTGCTGAGGTGCCGTCTAGTGTTCCTACACACGCGAAGGCTGCGCTGCTCCACAGAGAAAACGTGTGTAACGTCAGCGTTCGGTCCTGAGTAATAGCACTGTTGGCCATGAGATCAATAGCAATCAACAGTTTATATTAAATAATGTCTTCAAACATAAACACACATAAAACAAGGTTATATATTGATCCGTTGGCAAAAACATTGTGATGAGAGACTCACCGGAACCTAACCTTGCACCCCCTGGGAGCAATGGTTCTGTGCTCACTCATTCAGTGCTTCTGACTTTATAGACTATAGCTGCTGGGAATAATGAGCACCAGCTGTGTGTATGTATGTATCTGTCATAACCATATACATTCCCATACTTTTCTACATGAACCTTTCCCTGTGCCATAACATATCCTTTGGAAACAAAATTCTGAAATTGATACAGAACTTCCCACTGTATAACATACCACCGTTTAAAAGATGAAACTTAACATAAATGTGTTTGTTAAAACTGCCAGGGTAGTTTTCAATAAATAGAGGGGAAGATGGAATGGAGGACCTATTCATTCAAAAGAAGCAAAGAAAGGAGAAAAAATAGAAAGGTAAGAAAGGCGACTACGTTGTACAACAAAAGACAGCAAGGATTAATTCTCATGGGTTAGCGATCACAACACTGTGGTTAAAAATCCAGCTCCTTGACATTTCCAAGATACACACACCAAACACAAGGATGTAAGTACAAAAATAGAAAATATATATGATGAATATTATGTAGCTATATTAATACTGAACAAAATAGACTTTAAGGCAACAAAAAAGACCCTAAGGCAAAAAGCTTTAGGGGAAATTAGAGAGTACTTGCATAATGATAAAAGATTCAACTCATGAGGAATATGTCACAAGTCTAAATTTGATTGCAGCTAGTAACATAGGTTCAACATATGGAGGCAAAAATAATCAGAAAGGTGAATTTCTTTATAAGGAGAAGCTGAGTCGTACAATCACATGGAAGATTTTAACACATGACAGTAATTAATAGGTTAGGAAGATTGAAAAAAGAAAAACAAAACCAAATTCAGGACGAGTACGAATCTGAACAACACAATTTGAAGCAATAAACAAACATGGAAACTTGAACTTAATTACTCGAGACTATGCATTCTTTTCAAATGTTCAGAAACTTAAAAAACATTTTAAAATAATCTATGGCTCAAAGATGAAATCATAATGGAATTAGAATAATAATGAAAATATTGAAAAATAAAACTTGGAGGCTGCAAATAAAAATTTATGTAAAGAGAAATAATCTTTCATACTTTTATTAGAAAAGAAGGATTAAAAACAAGCTGAACATCCAACGTAAGAAACTGGAAAAAGAATAGCAGAATAAATCCAAAGAAAGTTGATGGAAGGAAATAATAAAACAGTAGAGAAGAAAGAAATGAAATAGTAAACAAAGCTACAATCCACGGAATCAACAAAGCCAAAAGATCTTTATTTGAAAACATTAATACAATTGAGGAACCTTTGGTAAGACTGATACAGCAACAAAGAGAAATGTAAATAATAAAAATACTAGAGATGAATCAATATGCATGTGAAGAAATTAAAAAGATACCTAGAGAATATTATAAGTAACTTTATGTCTATAAATTTGGAAACTTAGGAGAAATGACCAAATTCCTAGAAAAATATAAATTACAAAACAGACAAAAGAAGAAACAGAAAACCCAAACATTTCTATAACCATTAAATCAATAAGAATAAACAAAAGAAACAAGAAAAACCTTGAATCAGTACATGAAAGTCATTCCTCAAAGAAAATACCCGGCCTAAATGGTTTCACTTGCTAATCTCTACAAAATTCTTCAATAACAAGTAATTCCAGTCTTTCAAAAAGAATGGAGAACAGGGGAAGAGAAACAAAGACTTCACAAGAACAGTGTCAAAAAGGGAAACAACAGGTCAATCTCACTGAGTATTACAGTTGCAGAAATCCTAAACAAAACATTAGCAAAACAAATCCAGGGAGGTATGAAAATGATAATGATTTTGCTTATCCCAGTTTCGTTTGTCTCAGAAATGCAAAGTTGATTCGACATTGATTAAATAGCCCAGTGGCCCATGCCTTTAATCCCAGCACGTTAGGAGGCCAAAGAGGGTGGATCACTTGAGGTCAGGAGTTTGAGAACAGCCTGACTAACATGGTGAAACCCTCTCTCTACTAAAAATACAAAATTAGCTGAGCATGGTGGTGGGTGCCTGTAATCCTAGCTACTTGGGAGGCTGAGGCAGGAGAATTGCTTGAATCCGGGAGGTGACGTTGTAGTGAGCTGAGATTGCGCCATTGTACTCCAGCCTGGGCCATAAGAGCAAAACTCTGTCTCAAACAACAACAACAACAACAAACTAGGCCAGGTGAGGTGGCTCATACCTGTAATCCCAGCATTTTGGGAGGCCAGTGCAAGCAGATTTCTGGAGCTCAGGAGTTCTAGACCAGCCTGGGCGAACATATTGAAACCCCATCTCCACACAAAATACAAAAATTAGCCAGGCGTGGAGGTGTGTACTTGCAGTCCCAGCTAGTTAGGGGGCTGAGGTGGGAGGGTCACTTGAGCCCAGGCGGTTGAGGCTGCAGGGACCTGTGTTCACAATACTGTACTCCAGCCTGGGCAAAAGAGCAAGACTGTCTCAAAAACAACAACAAACCCCAAACAAACAAGCAAAGGAAACATAGATTTTAAAAACTAATATAAATAACCAGCTAACAATTTAAAGGAGAAGAGAATATGTGAGTAACAGATCCAGAAAAATAAATGAAATTTAACACCCATTCATGATGAGAATTCTCAGAAAACTAGGAAGGAACCGGTTACTTCCTTAAGCTGATAATAGACATCTAAAGAAATCCTGTAGCAAACATCATGCTCTATTAGGACACGTTAAAAGTATTCCTTTGAAAATTAGGACAAAATAAGAATGCCAGCTCTCAATACTTCTATCTGACATCGTACCAGAGGTACAAGTTAGCATAATAAGTTAGTCAGATCAGGCAGTGTTACTCTGCAACAACAAACAGTCTCAACATTTCTGAGATTTAAAATGATAGATTAAGGTGTTCCTATCACTCTTGTCTACTTCCTATTAGTGGAGGGTTCTCCTCTGTGACTACCATAGAAATGAATAAAGATTGGAAAGGAGGAAACAAAACTGTCATTATTCTCAGATGTACTTGGCTACATGAAAAACTCTAAAGAATACAAATTATTAGAATTAATAAGAATTTACAATGTTGTCGAATTTAAACTTGATATACAAAGTAAATTACATTCATTAAACCAGCAACAAGCAGACAGGAAATACGACAAATACATACTTGAGGTAATGGACAAATACGGAGTCCTGTGCTCATTTATTTGACAATATGCATTCTTTTCAAACATTCAGAAATCTAAAAACACATTTTAAAATAATCTATGCAAAGAGATTGTTTTATATATAATAGTAAACATATGCATACTGTATCTAGGGGAATAAACCTAACAAAATCTTTACAAGGCTTGTATGGAGAAAATTACTAGCCATTAGAAAGCTACTATAGAGTAGGCCTAAGTAAATGGAGGGACATACCATTTTTATGAATGGCCAGACTCAAATGCAATGAAATATAAATTCTTTCATGAAAATGCAAATTTTTCCCAAACTGATCCATATTTAATATATTCTAACAAAATCCCTATAGGACTTTTCATAGAAATTGACAAATAACTCTAAAACTTAAACAGAAAAGCAAAGGCCCAAGAATAGCCAAGCCACACTCCAAAAGAAGAACCTGGGGGATTTGCTTCAGCAGACATAAGGCTTATCATGAAACTGTAGTAATTAAAGCCAAGTGTCTTGACACAGAGATAGAGAAATAGACCAATGGGGCAGAACAGAACATCCAGGAACAGACTTACATGTATATGGAAAGCTGACATCTGAGAGTGACACGTGTCAGCGCACATTGGAGGGTAAAGGAACATATAACAGTGGCGCAGAAACAATTGGTTATTTGTCTGGAAAAAAACAGAAATGAATCTCTCCTTAAGCCATATATACAAAATGAATTTCAAATAAAAATGTGAAGGACAAAACTTTAAAACTTCCATAGGAAACATAGGAGACTATCTTTATGACCTGAGTGGGGTGTAGGGGAAGGATTTCTTAACCTCATACTCCCATCCAAAAAAAAAGGAAAAGTTTAGTAAATTTTCCTAGGTTAAGCTTAAGAATACGTGTTCATCAAAATACATCATAATGAGGATGAAAAACAAAGCAACCAACTAGAAGAAAATGTGCAGCACATTTAACTGAACTAGGATCATCTAGTACAAATTTCAAATAAAACAAAAATGATAAATTCATAAAAATCCTTAAGAAGAAGACAAACCGCCAATTGAAAACTGGGCAAAAGTCAGAGAGTGGCATTTTATAGAGAAGGAAACAAGAATGCCCAAAATACATGAAAAGATGCTTCAATTAACAATTTGACAAAAATTAAAGCCCGACAATTTCAAGTGTTAATGAGGGTCTGGGATAACTTCCTGCTGGGAGTGTTGATGCCTGGCCTCACCTGGCGTTACCTGGTAAGGCCGCCCACATCCTGACCCTGCGACGCGGGGAATTCCCCTTCCCAGGAGCAACAGTCCCTAATTTGTTGTCCCTGGATTCCGGGGGGGGTCCTTGGGACCCTTTCAGGAGGTCCACAGGCAAGGCTATTTTCACAATAATACGATGCTACTGCCTTTTCCACTGTGTTGGAATTTGTACCGATGGTGCAAAAGCAATGGCGGGTAAAACTGCTCAGTGGAAGAAAAGGGGAGTGTGACTTAAGAATGTTCTCAGTGAGGCAAAACTTTGAACTTTCATTCAGTCTAGATCTCTGAGATTTTCCATCTTTTATGTGACATAAAAGTTTGTGCATACGAAGCCCTTCTGTGGCATACAGAAAATGTGCTCGTTGTCTTGAGGGAAAGCGCTTAATTCATTAGTGAGCTGAACTGGCCAGTGTCTTCCTGGAGTACGACTTCTCTCTAAAGAAGGACCCCTAGACATACTATGGCAATTCAGACTTCAGTGTTTGGCTGATATTTTCTTGAAAATGAACAAAATGAACCTGTCATTTAAAGGAGAACAGTTGGAATGAGAGAAAATATTTTATTTGGATGATTTCTATAAACAAGGGACTATAATTCTTGTACATTATTTTTCATCTTTGCTGTTTCTTTGAGCAGAATATTGTGTCACACAATTATCTAAGGTATTTGTTTTCTCTAAGAATTGTTTTAAAAGTATTCTTGTTACCAGAGTGGTTGTATCATATTTCAAAATGTAAGATGATTTTTAAAAGCCTGAGTTCTGATCTAAGATGCATATGTACGAACTCTACTCTGGAGGGGGGAGGGGGGAGGGGTGGCAGTGGAAGTTGTAAGACTTTTACTTTTTTTGTGCCATCAAACATAGGTAAAACTAATTGTGCAATTCTGCTGTTTAAACAGGAACTATTGGACTTTTTGGCCCTAAATGGAAGGCTGATATTTTAAATTATTTTATTGCAAATTAATCCAACCTAATTTAGCTGAATGTTTTGCTTGCTAAATGCTGTTTAAAAAATTAAAACTGGAAGTTCTTGGCTTAGTCATAAAAAATAAAGGAGAACGATTGATAATATTTGTTGCCAGTGATAAAATTAAGGCTTTCAAGAGAAAACTGGGAACTTGTAAGACATGTATCTGCCTCTGTGAGATTGACAGCTTCTACAGACTTAAACAATGTAAGAGTGATAGTAATGTGATTTCTAAAATGTTGTACAATGAAATGTACAGTGAACATATATTTTCCCGTATGACTAATGTATGATGTCACAAAATCATGCATCAAGCTGCAAGACGGACCAATAGCTTTCAGCATCAGAGTACACAAAGTTCACTGGTACCTCTTCAGATTTCACATTGCAGTTAATTCTTAAAAACTATAACTTGCTGAGTTTTAGTATGCTATCAAAGAAGCATACTCACAATTATCTGAAAAGGTGGTAAAATACTCCTTCCTTTCCTAGCTACCTGTCAGTGTGAGGTTGGATTTTCTTCAACCAAAAAACTATGTCAAGAGACAGAATGCAGAAGCAGAGAAAAGATTCCAGCTGTCTTCTATTAATTCAAACAGTAAAGAGGTTTGTAAAAAATACTATAAAACAATGCCACTCTTCTCAGTAATTTCCTATTGTGAAAAAAGAATTATTTTTTACAAAATATGTTATTTATGTTACCATGTAATGGGTTTTTATTGTTTTGTTTTTAGAGAGATGGGTTTCTGCTATCTATGTTGCCCAGGCTGGACTTGAACTCTTGGGCTCAGGCAATCCTCCTGTCTGGGCCTCCTAGCTGGGACTACAGGCATGGGCCACTGCTTGGCTATTATTGTTATTTTTGAATAAATATTTTTAAAAGTTAATCTTAGGGCCGGGCATGGTGGCTTATGCCTGTAACCCCAGAACTTTGTGAGGCTGGGGTGGGTGGATCACTTGAGGTCAGGAATTTGAAACCAGCTTGGTCAACATGGCGAAACCCCACCTCTAATAAAAATAAAAAAATTAGCCGTGTGTGGTGGCACACACGTGTAGTCCCAGCTACTCCGGATGCTGAGGCAGGAGAATCACTTGAACCAGGGAGGTGGAGGTTGCAGTGAGCTGAGGTATTGCCACTGCACTCCAGCCTGGAGGACAAGAGTGAGTGAGACTCCATCTCAAAAAACAAACAAACAAACAAACAAAAACTTAATTGCTAATAGGATAAATATTGATAAATATAATATATATAACTAAAAGTTACTTGGAGTCCTTAATAATTGTTAAGAGTATATAGGGATCCCGAGCTCTTTGAGAACCGATGCCCTAGAGAAAATGCGCACTTGTGTGTATACCCAGACACAGGCATAAGAATGTCTACAGTGGGAATATTTATAACAGCAAAAAGCTGGAAAAACAAATGTTCATCTACAGTAGGGGGGGATAAACCAATATGATGTGTCATCTTGATGTATTTTACACAAAAAAAGTAATATTTGGAGATGGCCCCAAACCAAACAATCTTGTAAGAATCTCCCTCCCGTTCCCTCCCGTTCCTGCCTCCCAGCACAACAGTTCAGAATTCCCAGAGCAGTCAGAATTCCTAGAGAGTGCTTCCAGACATGCAAAACATACATTTTTTTTTTGTTACTCTATTTTTTCGTTATGCAAATGGTCACATACTCTTGTCCCTGTTCTTCCCTCTACCCTTTTCTCTTAGTGCCCGGAGGGGGTAGGTCTTGGAGATTGTTTCAGTCCACCTCATTCCCTTTAATAGCTGCACAGCATTCTAGCCATAGATGTTTCACAGTTTGTAATCCAGTCCCCTTGGGTGATAAGGCAATCTGCTCCCAGTGTTTGGCCATAATAAACATTGTCTATCCCAAATACCTTCGTCCGTGCATGTTCGCGTACATGTAGGTATGGAAAGTTGGGGTCAAGAAAATCAGTTTAAAGCATTGATGCTAGTGCCAATCTCCCCCACCAAAGTGGCTGTGCCAGCTTCATCCCAGCAGCCATGTGGAAGGCGCCTTCCACAATGTGTCTGACCTACAAGGTGATCTTTGCTTATCTGAGAAGTGAAAATGCAATCTCATATGTAGTTTGCAGTTTTATTAGGTGTGCGGGCAGAAGCCAAAATGTGCAGTTCTCACTTGGATTTAGCCCGTTGGAGGCACCGGCACGCTGCTTTGGGCTCCTAGAAGGGCTGGATCGAAATCCGGGTGTGTGGGCCATGTCCTGAGCCCCGGGCCCCAGGAGTTCCCTTACCTGGGCCGGGCAGCGCGCAGCAACTCGCGCTTCCCCGCGTGGCCGCTGGAGGGCACCGGCGCCCACCGAAAGTCACCGGGAAGGCGCTCCGGCTCCCGGAGCGCGCCGGGGGGCCCTCCACCTTCCTCCCTGCCCGGGTCCCGGCCCACCCGAGCAGCGCGGCCCACGGCCTGGTTCCCCGTCCACTCCTCCGCCCTCACTGGGTGGATGACCCCCGTCCCGCAGGTCCAGGCCCCCAGGCTTTCCCGGGACTCGGCCCCCAACCCCCACTGGAGGGGCGTGGCAGAGTGGGGGAAGGGCGTGGCGGAGTGGGGAGGGCCCCTCCGAGCCCACCTGTCCCACTCGGGCCTCTCCAGCGCTCGCCCAGAGGATGCTCTCGGGCTCCCCTGACAGTGGCCAGTCACTGGGTGAGGGTCACTTTTGGGACAGCCCGTAAGAGCCTCCTACCTTTGTGCTGGCCAGAGGGTCCTTGTTCACAAAGGCCTGGACAAACTCCTCAGGCCCGATATGCCGCAGCCGCTCCTGCAGGGGAGGGAGAAGATGGGTAAAGAAGGGAGGTATGGGGAGGAGGTGTCTACTGTGGGGCCTGCCGGGGTGTCCCTGCCCCTAGTCCTCCTCACAACGGTCACTCTGCAACTGCCCTCCTCACTGGGGCTTAGAGAGCCTGGTTTAGGTTGTCACAGAACTCAGGGCCTTCCCTGGAGGAGGCAGCCCCTCCTTTCCTAGTTCATGGGGGCAGGGAGCAATGCTATGCTGCGTGACACCCAGGGAAACCAGGGTCCACACCGAGTCACTAAAGTGGTCTGCTTCCTCTGCGGGGGGCCTGGTGGCCAGGAGCATGGCATCTGGGTCAGAATCAAACCCTGGCTCTGTCCCTTCTGCTGTGTGACGTGGGCAAGTCACTTCATCTTTCTGGGCCTTAGTTTCCTCTGTGTACAGGGCCCACCTGGCCGGGTGATGGAGACATGCGCTAGTGCATGGAAGCCCGCTGCAAGAGTGCCTGCAGAGCAGGGAGGGCCCCCTCAACCGGCAGTCTCAAAGGGAAGAGACCCGCCCAGCCTCCCTCTCTCTGGGATGGGCCCTTGGCCTCTTCATCCACAAGCAGCCCAGTGTATGCTGGAGGCTAGGCCAGGGCACCGCCTTCACAAGTTTGTGGGGCTGCTCGGGGAAGCCAGGGAGGGCACAGTGCATCTGTGGGTCCTGACCCGGGAAGCTGAATCCCGGGTGAGGAGGGTGGCTTGGGCCCGCTCACCAGTTCCACATGGGTCAGCTGCTGGGCCAGTGTGTAGGGGTCGCTGCAGACACCAAGGAGCTCCCTGTGGATGGACGCTGGCGGCTTGGTCCTGTAGGAGATGGGCTTGTCGGCACCCACCAGACCTTCTGGACCCTGGTGTAGAGCTGCCAGCTTCTGGTGCAGAGCCTGTAGGAGCTGATGCATGCTCTTCCGGTATGCCTGGTGGGTGGAAGAGGGGCGCTCAGGCCTGAACACCTATCTCTGCGTCTCTCACACTGGAGGCAGGCAGCCTCCTGGGCTCTGAAGAGAGGGTCTTTTCCTTAGGGTCTCTGGAGAAAAGACCAGGTACCAGCAGAGGGGCCAGGACCTGCCTCTACCCCAAAACAGGACCCACTCCCGGACAGGTTGTGGTCACCAGGCAAGCCAGGTGGTGTGAAGGCTGCAGGGCTGTGGTTGGGTGCTGCGAGGAGCACAGGTCAGGGAGGGTGACGGGAGGCAGGTCTGGTGCAGCTGTTTGGGGCAGTGGGGTGGGCACTGCCAGGAAGCCAGAGAAAGGGAGAGAGGAGGGAGACATGGCATAGGCCTGCCCTGGACAGATGACTGGCATTTTGCTTGACTTTAATGGGCACCCCCTCTTATCTCCCAGGCCCAGCTCGGCCTTCCCCCAACCAGCTGTGCTGTTCTGGCTTCTGCCCCTGGTAGTACCCGTCCGGGTCACCCTATGCAACTTCTTTTATAAGACCAAGGTTGAGACAATTGGGTTCATTTCCTCGCACACTAGAATGACAGCTCCACAGGCCGCAAGGTCTGTGTTGCGCCCCTCTGTGCTATGAGAGCCCAGCTCCACTCTGGGCACACAGTGGGTGTGCAGTAAGTGCTCACTCCCCACTAGCCAGCTCAGACGCACAGGCTCTTGCTTTGGGCCACGTCATGGTCTGGGTACAGGGATGAATGGCCATGGCCACCCCCTCAAGGGACACCTCCTCTCTCACCCTCAAGGAAAACCTAATTATTTCACCCCTTGGAAACCCTTATTTCCAAGGAAGTGCCATTAAACTGGCTGGGTTTGTTAAGGGAAACATCGTCATGTCCTCAAACGTTTTGGTCTAACCCAGAGTGACATGCAACCCCCTACACGCCAGGAGCTGGCCTGGGCATTGGCAGAGGCAGTGGTGGGAGCCAGAGCCTGGCCCCCAGCGATGCGAGCATTGACTGGACAAGCCGCGTGCTCCTAGAGGCCTCGGGAAATAACGAGGAGCGGGCAGTCGGTATTGTCAGGTCATTTGAGAGATCACAGGGAGTTTTTCTTCACGTGATTTTGAGACACACAGAGCCTGCAGTGAGTATGCAGGTGTGGCATATGCATGCTGGCTATGAGGATCTGGGGGCTCCGACTGCTCTTGGGAGCCTCAGACTGGGCCCTGGGGTGATGCTGTTGTCTGAGGACTGCTGGAGCCCTGTGCTCTGGTGATGGAGGTGGTAGTCGTCTGGCCCCTACGGTAGTGCTTCTCTCTGGGGTGGCCACAGTCAGCTGTCGCAGAGCCTCAGACGGGAGGAGAGGGACAGGAGGTGGCTTACCCCTAAGCCTAACTCCCAGGTGCAGAAGGCACCCACTGGTTAGCTGGGCAGTGAGCAGGGAAGCTGAGGTCCAACTCTTCTATCTGTTGCCCATGGAAGGAACAAGCCCTCTCAGCAAGGCTGTGTCCAAAACTGTGGTGAGCACATTGCCTCCCAGAGTTTCATCTGAGTGCTGAGAAGATGGGGAGTGGGGTGCAGCCACTGCCAGCCCTGGGGGGCACGGTCAGTCCCCTGTGGGCCCTGGCCCTTCCATTGACCTCCTGTCTCTCTCCCAGGCACAGCCAGAGTCCCACGAGTGGCCACAGCTGCTGTTTTGTCTCCTCACCTCCCACTCACTCCTGGATCACTTCACCTGACTGCCACTCTCATCAGTCATTGCGCCCTCCTGTCAGTGGCTATTTCCAGGCTCCAGTGGCTATTAATAGCCTCCTCCAGTGGCTCTCAGGCTGCATCTTCCTTGGCCACCTCTGCCTCAGCCTCCTGGTTGCTCCTGACTTGGGCTGTTGGCAGGCTTGCCTGTCTTCACCACTGTGAGATGCTGGGATTCTTCCTGCACAGTCTAGACCTCTATTCTCACTTTTCCTTAGCTCCTGGGTATTCTGGTTCACATTGGCAGTCTTCCACATTTACACGTGCAGCCTCCTTCTGATCTCCAGTCATATGGGTGATGGTCTGTCATATGGCCCATGGTCTTCTGTTTGTCCAGCACAGCAAAGGGAGGTTTGCTCTCCTTGTCCGAAGCTGGTATTTCCAGTGTTGGTGGACAGTGCACCAGCCACCAGGCACACAGGCTTTGTGCCAACTTTGATCCCGCCCTCTCCCTCACACCCCTCTAGGATATCACCACCCTTCTCTATTTCAATTTTTTCTGTTTCCACGAATCTCCACCCCTGTTGCTGTAGGCCAGGCCACTGTCATCTCTCTGGCTCTTTAATGCCCCCACTGCATCCACACCAGTTTGTCTCCACTCTGCAGTCAGAGTGTTCTGTTCAAAATGCAAATCTGATTGCTGCTTCCCTCTTCCTGAAAATGCCTCCATGCCTTGTGCAAAGACAAGAGCCCTGGTGTGACTCTGGGGCCCTGAGGTCAGCTCTGGTCAGGCTCAGTGGCCTCTATGTGCCCTTGTTCCCTCTCTGTGCTCTGGACACAGATCACTCCTCTGCCCTTTTGACTCCTTCCCACCCTCCCTGTGTTCCTGGCAGGAAATGGACAGCTTTCTCTCCCTGGCATGTTCTCATCCACTGGACCGAAGCTCAAGTGCTGCTTCCCCAGACAGGCCATTGGTGCTCCGTGCCGTGAGTCCTTCTGCCACACCACTTGCCCAAATCAGTTTTTTTTCTTTTTTTTTTTTTTTTTGAGATGGAGTCTAGCTCTGTTGCCCGGGCTGGAGTGCAGTGGCACAATCTTGGCTCACTGCAGCCTCTGCCTCCCGGGTTCAAGCGATTCTCCTACCTTAGCCTCCTGAGTAGCTGGGATTACAGGTGCAAGCCACCTTGCCCGACTAATTGAGGACATAGGCATAGGCAAGGACTTCATGACCAAAACACCAAAAGCATTGCCAACAAAAGCCAAAATAGACAAATGGGACCTAATCAAACTCCACAGCTTCTGCACAGCAAAAGAAACAGTCATTTGAGTGAATCGGCAACCAACAGAATGGTAAAAAATTTTTGCAGTCTACCCATCTGACAAAGGGCTGATATCCAGAATCAACAAAGAACTAAAACAGATTTACAAGAAAAAAACAAACAAGCCCATATTCAAAAGGATATGAACAGACACTTTACAAAAGAAGACATACGTGAGGCCAACAAACATATGAAAAAAATGCTCATCATCACTGGTCATTAAAGAAATGCAAATCAAAACTACATTGAGATACCATCTCATGCCAGTTAGAATGGCGATCATTAAAAAATCTGGAGACAACAGATGCTGGAGAGGATGTGGAGAAATAGGAACACTTTTACACTGTTGGTGGGAGTGTAAATTAGTTCAACCATTGTGGAAGACAGTGTGGTGATTCCTCAAGGACCTAGAAATAGAAATTCCATTTGACCCAGCAATCCCATTACTGGGTATACATCCAAAGGATTATAAATCGTTCTACTATAATTTTTTTTGAAAATAGAGACAGAGTTTCACCATGTTGGTCAGGCTGGTCTCGAACTCCTGACCCTGTGATCTACCTGTCTCGGCCTCCCAAAGTGCTGGGCCAAGTGAGTTTTAGAGCTGATGGGGAAATGATTCTGTTCACGTACATCTCCTCTCCCTGGACTACAAGCTCCACGTGGCCAACCACAGGCTGCCCTTCGTTCATGAAGGGCAGTACCTGGCTCACAGGAGGTGTCCACGAGCATCTGCTAACGCGTGGATAAACACGGCCTTCACCTGCTGATAGTCAAAGGTTCTCTCCAGCAGGGCGTCAGGACGGACTGCAGGCCCATGCCAAAATCAAGGCTGCAGGGTGTCTGTGCCTACCCCTTGATAGGGCCATGAGATTGCCTTATTTTTTAAAAATGCAGATAATTTAGGACGATTTGTTACTGTTGAATGAACCAATATTCATTCCAAATAATTATCCCTTCCTGCTTGCTAATTTGTTTAGATTTTTCCAGTGATGTTAAGTTCCAGCTTACGTTTGTTCTCTGACTCTTCCATGCTCCCTCTGAAAGTGGGGATGCTATCTGCCCTACTCCTTGGCCTCCTCTCATTTCTCACTGATTTCTACACACTTGTGGATGTGGCTTGGAGATCTCCCCGGTAGATATGGACAGGGCCAGAGACCTAAATCACCGAGAATGTCAAGGTGTTCCCTTATCACCATCGCAGGTCTACATTTATGAAGCACCAGGGCATGCCAGGGTGGCACAGCACTTTGCCCCTCCAGCCCCAGGCTGAAGCCCTCTCTCCACACTGATCATAGTTGGGAGGATGTCCGGGAGGCTGGGAGGTCTGGAGCTCCGTTTCCATGTATTTCCACCAAGCCATCTGCTGCATGCATAGAGCCAGGTATGATTGCGGAGTTGTTCAAGTGTGGCTTGGGTGGTGGCCACAGCTCTCCAGGTGCCTCCAAGCTCTCTTGGACTGGGCATTTCACAGCTGGAGCCCCGTCCCTGACCAGATGAGCACTGGCCCCTGTTCTCTGAAGTTCTTGGAGACTCCCTCCTGAGTCAGCCTAGGGCAGATGTCCTCCTGCCTACTACATGACAGGCAGAAATGGCAGAAAGCTGACGCAGGAGCTCATAAGGTTCCTGGGGCCCTGCTCTCCCCATTGGTTTGTCCTCTGTGTCAGCTTTCTGCCACTTTTGCCACGGAGGGAGTCTCGGAAGATGGTGGTCAATTCAGCAGACAGTCCGTGTGAGCAAGTAAGACCAGGCTGGGTGCCATGGGTCATGCCTGTAATCCCAGCACTTTGGGAGGCCGAGGTGGGGGGATCATGATGTCAGGAGTTCAAGACCAGCCTGACCAACACGGTGAAACACCATCTATACTAAAAATACAAAAATTAGCCAGGCATGGTGGTGCACGCTTGTAATCCCAGCTACTCAGGAGGATGAGGCAGGAGAATGCTTGAACCAGGAGGCAGAGGTTGCAGTGAGCCAAGATCACGCCACTGCACTCCAGCCTGGGTGACAGAGTGAGACTCCGTCTCAAAAAAAAAAGCAAGACCAGTCCTCAGAGAGGCTACCTGTTGAGTTAGCCTCCTCTGTGGCTGGCCCAGTGGGTATGGCCAGAGTACTGGGGTCCTCCTGTCCTTTCTTCTCTACTTGGGACTGTGACCTTCTGGGTCCTCCTTGGCTCCCCCAGCCTCCTTCAGCCTTGGCACTGGCCTCCCTGAGCTTTAACTATTGCATCCAACTTACCAGGAGCCCTGCAAGGGCTGGGCTGGCCATGACACTACCCTGGGTCCCCTGCCCAGCACAGGGTGGCTTGATGCTGGGAAGGCTTCCTGGGAGTCCTCAGAACCACGGTCATGGAGAACAGTCTCCTCAGTCCCTCTCCAGTGCTGCTCCAGCTGCTGAGAGCCAGTGTGGAGCACAGTGACAACACCAGAGCGGGCAGCGGAAAAGGAAGGTGCCACCTTTCACTGTCACTCTGATGGGGGAAGCCCTGGCAGAGGAGCCAGAGGGAGCCCACTAGGCCCTGGCCCTGTGCGGTTTCCTCTGCAGCTGGGATTATAGGTGCACAACCACCACGCCCGGCTAATTTTGTGTTTTAATACAGCTCCATTGTTCTCTCACAGCCCTGTGATGGAGGAATGATCACCCTCCCTTTTACAGAAAGACATTTAGGGCACAGAGAGATTACATAATTTGCCCAAAGACACACAGCTCTGAAAATACCAGTGCTCATGTCATGATCTTGTGCACAGCACTTTCTATCGTTTTATTCCACCCTTGTGTGAGAAATCTTTTAAAAGGATAATACTGAAATATTTTGGAAGCAGAGCCTATTTCTATGATTTGCTTACAGCTAACTTGTGGCAAAGCAAAATGTTTGAGGGGACAGGACGGACTTGTTTGGCAAAATATTATTGTTGCAGTTGGGTGATGAGGACGGAGGAGTGCATGGTTACCATTCTTCACTTTTGCATGTTTGAGATGTTTCACAATAAAGTTCTGTAAAACTTAATTAATGCTCCTATATCTGATTAGGGGAACCATCTCTTCTCCTTATAGCCCACGTTTATTGAGGGCTGAGCAAGAGTGCACCTGACTTCAGGGACTGCTCGCTGCAAAGCTGCGGTGGGGACAGTTATCCTGTTTTACCGATAAGGAAGCTGGCTCAGCAGGGCAAAGCACCTTGTCTGAGGTCACACAGCTGTGGTTTCCGAGTCTGGATCTGGGTGGGCTCAGGCTGGGTCCAGGGCTCTTCCATGCCAAACCATTCTGCGCTGGGAGGGGGAACACCCCACAGTCCACAGCAGCACCCAGTGAGTAGAGGCAGTGCCCAGAGTAGGTCATCTTCGGAGTGCGTGCTTTTTTGTGGAAGGGCAACTTGAGGACACCAGAGACATGGAGGAGCACCCCTGGCCAGGGCCTGGGTTGGGAATGAGGAACTCCCATTCCAGTCCACGCTACACAGTCTGGTGACAGACCTGTGGGTTCTCCAGGTGGATAGGAGCTACTGGTTTCCCAAGGGGGAACCAGGCCAGGGCTTACCTCCAGCCCCACCACCAAGGCATGGGTCCAACATCAGGCAGATCACATCCTGCCTGGTCATATGAAAAACCTCACTGCTGACCCTTGGAGATCAAAGGGAACAAATCAGGAGACTGAGGTCTCACCCCCTTGCGTATCATCCACCTATCACCCACCATCCCCCACACTCACCTCTTCTCCAGCCACGTTCTACCACCCACCTCCCCCTTTATACAGTGACCCACCCCAGATCCATCAATTCACTCCTCTACCCTTCCTTCCTTCTAACATGTGCCCACTCACTCATTTATTGCCCACTCACACATCCATTCACTAACCCATCCAGCCACCATTCACTTTCACGCATCCATCCCCATCCACCTGTCCCCATCTCTTCACCTAACTGCTATCACCTACCTCTCTTTTATACAGTGACCCCTGAAGCCCCCATCAGAACCATCAGTTCACTCATCTACCCTTGCTATGTCCTTTCTAACACTCACTCCCTTACACATCCACCTTCCCACCCAACCACCCTCCCCTCCATCTATTCAAACATGTGCCCACCCACTCACCCACCTTCCCCCCATCTGTTAAACCATCCATCCACCCACTCACCCACCTTCGCCTCCATCTATTCAAACATGTGCCCACCCACTCACCCCACCTTCCCCTCCATCTATTCAACTACCTACCCACCCACTCACTCATTCACCTTCCCCTCCATCTATTCAACCATCCACTCACCCACCCCACCTTTCCCTCCATCTGTTCAAACATCCACCCACCCACTCACTCACCTTCCCCTCCATCTGTTAAACCATCCATCCACCCACCCACCCACTCACCTACCTTCCCCTCCATCTATTCAAACATCCACCCACCCACTCACCCACCTTCCCCTCCACCTGTTAAACCATCCATCCACCCACCTACCCATCCACCTTCCCCTCCATCTATTCAACCATCTGCCAACCCACTCATCCACCTTCCCCTCCATCTGTTCATCCCACCCACCCACCCACCCCCACCTTCCCCTCCATCTGTTCAAACACCTACCCACCCACTCATCCACTTTCCCCTCCATCTATTCAACCATCTGCCAACCCACTCATCCCACCTTCCCCTCCATCTATTGCTCCGCCCACCCACCCACCCACCTTCCCCTCCTTCTATTCAAACATGTGCCCACCCACTCACCCACCTTCCCCTCCATCTATTCAACTACCCACCCACCCATCTACCTTCCCCTCCATCTATTCAACCATCTGCCAACCCACTCATCCACCTTCCCCTCCATCTGTTCATCCACCCACCCACCCACCCACCTTCCCCTCCATCTGTTCAAACACCTACCCACCCACTCATCCACTTTCCCCTCCATCTATTCAACCATCTGCCAACCCACTCATCCACCTTCCCCTCCATCTATTGCTCCGCCCAGCCACCCACCCACCTTCCCCTCCTTCTATTCAAACATGTGCCCACCCACTCACCCACCTTCCCCTCCATCTATTCAACTACCCACCCACCCATCTACCTTCCCCTCCATCTATTCAACCATCCAGCCACCCATCCACCTTCCCCTCCATCTATTCAACCACCCACCTACCCACCTTCCCCTTCCCCTCCATATATTCAACCACCCACCCACCCACCTACCTTCCTCTCCATATATTCAACCACCCACCCACCCACCTTCCCTTCCATCTATTCAACCATCCACCCACCCATCTACTTTCCCCTCCATCTATTCAACCATCCACCCACCCATCCACCTTTCCCCTCCATCTATTCAACCATCCACCCATCCACTGATCCACCTTCCCCTCCATCTATTCAACCATCCACCCATCCACTGATCCACCTTCCCCTCCATCTATTCAACCATCTGCCCACCCACCTGTCCACACTTCCTATATTTCTCTCTCTCTTCTTTCTGTTAATCTTTCCACTCACCCCATGCATCCATCCACTTGCCTATCCAATAACCAAATCACCTATTCTCTCCCACATTCATCTATAAAAGTAGCCAAATGTCTTCCCAGCCAATCATCCAGCACCCTATCCCCTGCTTCCACTCTCTCCATCCCCCCACTCATCCAATCATCAACTGTTCCCTGGCCCTGCTTTGTGCTGCATCCTAAGCCAAGTGTCACAATCTCGAGATGGATCAGGGGATTCAGAGGAGGAAGAGGAGGGGATGAGGAGGAGAATGGAGGAGGGGGAGAAGGGTGGGGAGGAGGAAGTAGAAACCACTCTCATCTCACTGAGCCTCAGATCTTGCCTGCTCAGTTCTGAGTCACTTGCCTGGTGTGTGAAGTGTGTGAAGTGGCCCTGATCAGTGCTTTCCTCAGAGCCCGAGTTATGTCTGTGTGGCCGTGGGTGTTTGGGTTCCTGTTGCCCGGCCTGTCTTGGCAGTTTTCCCTTGTCTCACACATAGCTCTTCTGCCATGTCCAGACCCATTCTGTGGCATGTCACCAGCTACCAGCTGGTTTAGTTTCCTTCCAGGGCAACCAACATGCACCCCTGCCCATGTTTCCCCCTTTCCAGGTAATGCTACACCTGTGCTGCCCACAGTGGCATTCCAGGATGCTGATAAACTTGCCCCTTCTAAACACACCAGGAGACATCTATCTCCATAATCCTGGGGAGATAAAGATTTTTGTGCTCCCTTTGCTCGTAAGGGAAGTGAGGCTTGGAGACCCTTCAGTGCTCTCCACAGAGTAATACAGCTGGGAGAGCAAAGTGGGCATGGCCAAGGCCCAGGACAGGGCTCTGCCAGCCCCATCTAGTAGGTCAGAGGCCAACAGCCTGGCCTCCTGGCCCCACTAACCCATGAATGGGTCTTTCCTCATCCAGCATCTGATGCCATCAGTGAGAGCAGTCAGGGAGAATCATGAGACTCTGAATCGCATTCCCTCCCAGCTCAGCAGTGCCTGATTCCTTGATGGGTCAGAGAAGGGGCTGGATTTAGAGAGGCCGTGATGTGCAGGGTGGGGAGATGAGGGCCCTGGGGGAAGGGGACAGGAACAGGCACAGGCCTGGGACAGGAGGGGGTCCAAAGGGTGGCAAGACCCCTGCCTGGCTGCCCACCTCGTCACAGGGGCGATGCGGCCCACCACGTCCTTCAGGTGTCCGATGGTCGATTCCTCCTGGAAGTCCCTTGGGAAGGTCTCAGTCCACTCGGCCAACAGCTGCAGCAGTTTGGGGCCGAACTTCCGGACTTGGGCCTGCAAGCAAGCGAGGGGCGCCACGCTCGTCAGGGGTGTTGGGTGGGCATGTGGGCCTCACTTCGTGTCCTTGCGGGTCTGACTGCCTGGGCAGGCAGGACCTTGTGCCCTCTCTGTGCCAGGGACGGGGGTGTGGGTGGTGCAATCCTGCCCTGTGCCCACAGGGAGTGGAGGGGGGGGATGGACACATTTTTGGGTGGGGCTATCTCTTGCTGCTGCCTTTCTGCGGTGATGTCTCCATCTTCCCTGGGGACTCTCGGTGCCCGGCGGTCTCAGAAGCAGTGGCTCCTGCTCCAGGGGTGGGTCCGGTCTGTGCTGACCAATCAGAGCACTGCTTACTCCGTCATGCACAGTGATTGGCTCACAGATGGGCACGTGACCTAGCCTACGCCAATGACGAGACTCACTAGACCTGTACAGAAACGGGATCGAGGCTTCCACGTGACTGGAAAGGGTGGAAAGGGTGGTATGTGAGCCTGGTGCAGTCGAGGCGGCAGGGCACACCAGTCAAGCCCGAGGGAGGCCAGCCCGGGGAAATGGCAGCAGAGGGTGGAAGGGAGACAGGCCACAGTGCAATGCTGTGGTTTAAGACCCGAGCCAGCAGTCCCTGAGATGGGGCAGGTATATGAGCCAGCTAAATCCCTTTGGTTCTGGCGGGTTGAAGTCGGGTTTCTCTTGCTAGCTGTAGAGCCCGGCTGATGCATGTGCAATAGATGCAGCCCTAAGGATCTGGCCAGGACTGGGAAGATGGAGCGGATGTGCTGGAGGAAGGAAACCCAGCAGAGGTAGCAGGTCCTTTCCGGCCACAGATGGCAGGGGTCCTACTGACCGGGCTCTGGATGCTCAAGTCTGGGCTTAATGTAAGCTCAAGGGCTCCCGTAGGGCACTGGAAAACTGCATGAAGGTGAAAGGTCCTGTTCTGCTCCTTCTGGCTCTGGGCCTCAGACAAGGTGGAAACACTCTGTAGCCTCCTTGTCAGGAAAACAGGGACAATCATTACCTCCCCTAGAGGCTGATGACTTGAGGGCATGGGAGGGGAGTGCTGGTACACTCTGAGACCCCCTGGCCTGCCTTGTACCTCACCTTGTCCAGCACCGGCTTGTCCAGCTGCTGCTGCTCGATGCACAGGTGGCAGACTCGGGCCAGGAGCTCCCGGGGCTCGATGAAGAGGCGAGAACTCAGCAGGAAGGTGAAGATGTAGGCTTTCTGGGGGACACACAAGAGGGCACAGGCTCAGGAGGGGACTGGGGAGGGGGTATGCCTCCCCAGCCGGTCCTACACCCTGGCCCAAGGCCACTCCCAGCCCTGTTGCCTCCCATGCCTGGTGGAGGAGAGCCCACTCTCCTGCCTGCTGGGTGGATCACCCACCTCGGGGTAGTAGTCGGCTGTGGGCACCAGGTGCTGGATCAGTGTTTCCAGGGAGGCTGAGGATGGAGCTCCATCCAGGAGGGGGCTGCCCAGCCTGTTCGACATCTGTGGGCTCGGTGCGGGGTGGGCTGAGGCTGCCTGGGGTGACCATGTCGGAGGCACTCAGCGTCTGTGGCATGCCTGCCTGCAATGGCAAGGAGCAGTGGGGGACCTGAGTGGGGGGCACGCCTGAGTTGGGGGGTGCAGCTGAGTGGGAGTTGCTGGTCCCTGGCTCCTGGCTGGAAAGTCTCCCCCCACCACCACTTCGTGCCAGCTTGAATCCAGTGGTCACTTCCTGGGAGTGCTGCCATGTAACCCATTCCTCACAGCACAGTCTCCGTTCTCCTTCCTCAAACAGCCTCTCAACTCTCCTGCAAAACCCATCTCTTCTCTACTCTGTGGTCCCCACTCAGGGGCAGACCTCCTCTAGATTCTGCCTCCCCAAACCCCTCCACAAAGGTTGGTTTTCACAAGCCTGGATAATCAGCCTAATCCCCTTGTTTCTGGCCACAAGGATTGGTTCAGGGATTGGTCCGATCCAAATTGGGGGTGCTCAACTGCAATCCCAGAACTTTTGTGGCACTTGGAGGCTTTCTTTTCCCCTGGAGTCCTTGAGCTGGTGGAATGTATGCTGACACTACTGGGGCCATTGTGGCACCGTGAGGGGCCAGGAAAGTGGGTTCATTCCTGAGCACGGCGTCGGGAGGCCTCAAATCCTGCTGTGCCTGAAGCTGCTCGTTGGACTTCTCCATTATATGTGCCTGTTTAAGTTGGGGTTCTCTCAGGTACAGTCAAAACTGCTATATTCCTTAACCTGGCATTCCGGGCTCAATGTGATTTGGACCATCTGACCTGTCCAGCCTTAGCACCCTCAGAGGGCTGTCCCATGGGCATGTGGGTGTGGGAGGTGCTGGGACTGGGTTGCAGTGTGGGAGGGGCTCAGACATTGGTGTGGACAGCAGCCCAGACAGTCCTGGCTATGGTGACAGACACAGCTTATTTTTGCCTCTCTGGCAATGCTGTAAGTGTTCAATTCTCAGCCGATGAAACTAAAATTTCACAAAACCACCTCCTGTCTGTCCCAGGGAGAGGCCGCTGTGCAGGTGGGCATACAGGAAGCTGCAGATGCTCAGTGGGAGGAGGCTAGCTGTGGGATGGGCCAGCTGCAGGGTGCGTGCTGCTCTGGCTCCTGCCTAGGGCCCGGCAGCTCAGCCCGATTCCACAAGACAGAAAACCTGTGAGCCTGAGAGGTCTGCTCTCTCCTGCTGGACACCTGGCACTGTTCATCCTGCAGCGTTGGGCCTGCCCCAGATCTGGCCCAATTTTCTTGATGAGCCAGTGGCAGGGGTGGAGGTGGCTTTGGGAGCCTCTGCAGGATGGTGGGAGGTGCCACGCAGGGTCCTTTCTGAAGGAGGCCAGGAGGGTACCACTTTAAGAGACAGCTTGGAGGCTCCCAGGGGACCTGGGGCCTGGCCTGGGACCAGGTGCTGGGCACATGGGAGGCGGGGGCAGGGTTCAGATCCAGCTCTGCTCTGGAGTGACTAACTTATGCTGGAGCCAGGGGTGGTGGTGGTTGCTGAACTATTGTGACCCACAGGGATGCCCAGAGAGGGGCTGGCATGCTAGTGGCCCTCTGACTTCCAACCATGCATCGTGTCACCAGCTGGATCCAGGTGTGGGTCTCAATGAATGGGCTTATCCTTGTGCTGCAGCCTTCAGTTTTCTCCTGCTGTTGCCAATGCTCATCCATTCATGTGTGTATACATGGAGCGACTCCTGGCTCCGTTCCAGGCAATGGGGACAAAGCCCGACCTCAGGGAGCTGGTAGGGGAGGGAGAGCTGCGCAGAGACTGCCCTACTGGAGGCGTGTCAGTGTGGGAAAGGGGGTGACCACTCTCTATGCTGACTGTGGTGGATGTCCTGGGAGACCCCCTAAGAGAAGGTGGGGTCAGAGCTGCTGCCACCAGGGGGGTGCCTCCACCACTCCCACCCCTCCTTGCAGGCATGTTCGTCCAGACAGGGCAGGTGCCCGCCTCTGGCCTCTGCATGAGGACAGCTGAGGGCACAGAGGACGCTGCTGCTCCTTCACCCACCAGGGACAACCAGCTCCTCCTCCCTCCAGCAGGAGCTCCAGCCTGCCTGGAATGAGTTGGGCGAGGGTGGCTGCATTGAGGGCTGAGGACAGGAAGGAGTCTACAGACAGACATGCCAGACAGAGCGACCAGCATGTGCAGAGGCTCGGTGGAGCTGGGGGCAACATGGTGTGATCATGAGAGTATATGCTGAGGTGTCAGGGGCCAGGCAGTGGCTCCTAGAAGGGTAGTGGGGGAGTGACTGAGTTGGGGTCAGGGAGTGTGCAGAGTGATCGGAGCATCATGTTCCTTGCATGCAAAAACAGCCAGGTAATGAGGGCCCCTCACTCCACCCATAAGTGACTGCTTTTGTTACTTCCTTGTTTTTTATAGCTTCTTTATGCAAGGACAAGGAAATGTAAATACATACCCCCTTTTCTGTCTGGATTACACCAAAAGGTAGCATACTGTCCACACTCTCCCCCACTGGGCTGTTTTCACTAACAATGCATTTTGAGGACCTTTCCATGGCAGGGCAGGGCTGCCTCATTCACTTTTATAAAAATCACCTCACAGTATTCCATTGTTTGGATGTACAGAAATAATTTTTAAAAACCAATGATGAAGCAGACCAGTGTCCATCAGTGATGAATGGATGGAGAAAACGTGGCCTCTCCGCAGAGTGGGATAGGAGCCAGCCTTAGAGAGGAAGGAGATCCTGAGCCTGCGGCAACACAGATGAACCTGAGGACATCATGCTAAGTGAAATAACCCCGACACAGAAGGACAAACACCGAATGACTCCACTTGTGGAGGTACCTAGAGTCACATTCACAGAGGCAGACAGTGGAAAGGTAAGTGCCAGGAGCTGGGCTGTGGGCCACCAGAACGGTGCATCAGTATTTAGTGGGCACAGAGTCTCACGTTGGGAAGAAGAAAAGATTTCTGGAGAGGGATGGAGGTGATGGTTCCACCATGATATGAAGTTACTTAATGCCACCGAAGTGTACACTTAAAAAGGGTCAAAATGATACATTTTATGTGTATTTTATCACACTTTTTAAAAAAGGCAATGATGATGGGGCAATTGTTTATTGCTACAATATCCCTTGAAGGTCTTTAAATCCTGCTAAGTCTCCCATCTGTGTTTTTGTGCACATGGCCTGAATGGTGCATGTGATGAAGGGGCTGGGAGTCTTGGGGGCTGCATAGATGGGCTCTCAGCATGAGGGGCTCAGCACGGGTGGGGAGCGCTCTGCCTGTACCCTGTAGAGAGACCTTTCCATTTCTCCCTCTGTCTGCCTCATTTGGACACGTGGCTGGGTGTGTGGAAATTAGACATGTGCACGTGTGGCTCCTGTGGGGTTCTGCTTCCTACCCATGAAATGAATGGGACTTAATTAAATGTCCAGTGCTGGCAGGCATAAAACTCATAAAATGAGTTAGGAAGTGTTTCTGCCTCTTTACTTTTCAGAAAAAGTTTAAGAAGTATTGATGATGGTTCTTTTTTAAATGTTTGGTAGAATTCACCAGTGAAACCACCAGGTCCAGGACTTTTTTGTGGTTGGAAGGCTTTTGATTACTAATTAAACCTCATTATCCATTATAGATCGATTTAGAGTTTCTATTTTTTTCATGATTTCAGTTTCTAGAAATTTCACCTAGAAATTCCAATTTGTTCAAATTTCCAATTTGTGGATAGAATTTTTCATTGTACTCTTATAATCCTTTTAATTTCTGTAGAATTGGCAATAGTATCCCCCACTCTCATTTTGGATTTTAACAACTCGAGTCATCTCTTTTTTATCGGTCAGTCTAGCTACAGGTTTGTCAATGTTGTTAATCTTTTTGAATAACCAACTTTATGCTTTTAAAATTTTTTCTATTGTTTTTCTATTCACTATTTTATTTATCTCTGCTCTAATCTTTATAATTTCCTTCCTTCTGCTAGCTTTGGGTTTAATTTGCTCTTGTTTTTCTAGTTCTTTACATTGTACAATTAGGTTGTTATTTTGAGATCTTTCTTCTTTTTTAATGTGTTTACAGCTATAAATTTTCCATTAAGGACTGCTTTTGCTGTATCCCATGTGTTAGAATGTTATGTTTTCATTTTCATTAATCTCTAAGTATTTTCTAATTTTCCTTGGGATTTGTTCTTCAATGCATAGGTTGTTTAAGAATGTGTTGTTTACTTTCCATAAATTTGTGAATGTTCCAATTTCCTTCTATTATTCATTTCTAATTTCGTCCTGTCATAGTTAGAGAGGATACTTTGTATGATATCTTTCTTTTAAAATTTATTGAGACTTAATCTGTGGCCTAATATATGGTTTATCCTGGAGAATATCCTATGTGCACTTCAGAAGATTGTGTATGTTGTTGTTGAGTAGAGTTCTGTATATATCTGTTAGACCTAGTTGGTTTATTGTGTTGTTTAAGTCCTTTATTTCCTTACTTATCTTCTGTCTGGACATTCTATACATAATTGAGAGTGAGGTAGCAGCTGCTGAATATAGCTCAGTTGGGAAAGCCTTAGACTGAAGAGTGAGATAGCTGTCCATTTCTCCTTTCAATTCTGCCCATTTTTGCTTCATATATTTTAATGGTCTGCTATTGGGTGCATAAATGTTTACAACTGTTAAATCTTCTTGCTGTATTAAATTTTCATTGATATGTGATACCCTTCCTTGTCTCTGGTAATCTTTTTAAATTTAAAGTATTTTTTTCTGTCATTAATGTGGCGGTTCTCACTCTTTTGGTTACCGTTTACATGGAATACTTTTTCAGTCCCTTCATGTTTAACCTATTTATGACTTTAGATCTAAAATGAGTCCCTTGTAGACAATATATAGTTGATCTTTTTAAAAAAATCCATTCTGCCAATCTTTGTCTTTTGACTAGATAGTTTAATCCATTTTCTTTTTAAGTAATAACTGTTAAGACAGGACTTACTCCTGTCATTTTGCTTTTTTTTTTTTATTGCCTTGTATCTTTTTGTTCCTTATTTCCTGCAGTACTATGTGCTTTTTTTTGTAGTGAAACCTTAATTCCTTCCTCATTTCCTTTTGTGTACATCCTATAGCTACTTTTTTGTGGTTACCATGGGGATTACATTTAACATCCTAAAGTTATAACACTCGAATTTGAATTTAGCTTCAACTTCAATAGCATTAAAAAAGACTCTGCTCCTATACAGTTCTGTCCCCACCCTGTTAGCTATTGATGTCATGAAATTATATTTTTATTATGTTCAAAAGCATAGACTAATGATTATTTTCTTAATGTATTAGTCTCTTAAATTATGTTTTTAAAAAGTAGAGTTACAAATCAGTTATGTGATGACTCAGTTCTTTCTTGCTGCTCTCAACATTCTCTATTTGTCTTTGTATTTTCCAGTTTGATTATAATGTGTCTCACTGTGGGTCTCTTTGAGTTTATTCTACTTGGTTCACTGAGTTTCCTGGATGTTTATATTCATGTTTTTCACCAAATTTGGGAAGTTTTCAGCCATTAATTATTCAGATAATCTCTCTATACCTTTTTCTCCCTCCTTCTTTTCTGGGACTCTCACAAAGTGTATGTTGGTCTGCTTTATGGTATTGCATAGACTGTTCTGTAGGTTCTGTTCAGTTTTTTCAATCTTTTTTTCTTTCCCCTGTTCCTCAGACTCAATAATTTCAATTGCCCTATCTTCAAGTTTGCTGATTCTTTCTTTGGTCTGCTCAAGTCTGCCTTTGAATACCTCTAGTGAATTTTTCATTTCAGTTATTGTACTTTATATCTCCAAAATTTCTTTTTGGTTCCTTTTTATGTTTTTCTATCTGTTTTATTTATAGTTCCATTTTGTTCATACACCTTTTTCTTGGCTGCTACTTCTTTACTTCTTTGAACATCTTTCGGACAGTTGTTTTAAAGTTGTTGGTCTAGTAAGTCTGTCATGTAGTCTTCCTCAGGGACAGTTTTTGTTGATTTACTTTTCTTCAAATGAACCGTATTTTCCTGTTTCTTTATATCCCTTTTGGTATTTCTTTTGTAGAAAACTGGACATTTGACCCTTATAATGTGGCAACTCTTGAAATCAGATTCTCCTCCTTCCCCAGGGTTTGCTTTTGCTTTTTTTTTTTTTTTTTTAATAGGTTGCCTCTGTACTGGGATCAGCATGAAGTATAAATGTAAAGTCTTCTTGGGTCTTTTCTGAGGCTGCACCTTTCCCAGGGTATTTGCAGTACCTTCATAAACTTCCCCATATATGTTGTTGCTTTTGAATGTTCTAGTCCTTAAATGCCTGGCTCCCAAATGGGGAAAAAGGGAACAATTAAAGGGGAGGTAGTGGGGGAATTTAAAGGTTCTGGTTCTTTAAATCTCCTGGAAGCCTATTCATCAAGTGGAGATTATGGCAATGGTGACCCACCTCTGTGTCTGCACATCCGTGATCAGAGGCAGCGGAACACAGATCCCTGATACTGATATTTGGAGTGCAAGGTCTTTATTGCCCACCCTGGCTCCCCACAGGCTGTGTGTAAGCTGCTCCAGGAACACACACACAGCCTGCCATGGGATTTGGGGGTGGGGAATAGGTAGCTGCTACCATGTTAAGAGCTGAAATTGACCAGAATTAACCATGATTTACTATCCAAGCCCTCCTCCAGAGCTGCAAGCCTTCAAATAGACTCCAGAATTTCAAAATAGTTATATTAGACAGATTCTGCCAGTTCATTTGTCAACTACATGAGAGATGGAATCCTGATGCTTCCTACTCCACCATCTTCCCTAATTCTTCTTCATTACATCTTTAACTGGCTATTGCTATTGTGTTTTGTATCTGGCCTTTTATAGCATCTTATTACTTCTAATAGCTTTGGGGTTTGCAGAAGTCAATCACGTCTGCAATTAATGGTAATTTCATCGTCTCCCTTCTGGTGGTTAAACTTTTCTCCCTTTTCTTGTAATAATGCACTGGACAGAACTTGCTAGCAGAAACGATACTGGTAAGAATGAGTATCTTATATTGCTCTATCTCTCAATCAGGGTGAGGAATGCTCTGGAAAGAGCGCTGAAAGCCCTTCTAGGATGGTGTTCCCAGGCCCCTCCTCCAAACCCAAAAGTTGGTTTGTTGGGAGGAGCTGGGGCCACATAGTCCCTGGTCAGCATGTGTCCTGGAAGCCCCAGAGTATTTATAGCTAATTCTTCTCCTGCCATGAGAAAGAACTAACCAGTCCAGGGCCTTCTCAGAGCCCATGATTCAGTCTCTGTTCAGTTTTGCTTCTCTCTGTGCAGGGCTCTTAGAAGCTCTGGGAAGAGGCCTGAATTCTGAATTTTCTTATAGGGCCCAGGACAGGTCTGCCCTCTGGGCAGGTGTCTGGAGCCTCAGCTGGCCCTGGGCACTGTTGCAAGGGCCAAATGGGCCTCTTTGCTTGGTACTACCTCTACTGCTTCTTCAGAAACAGGGACAGTCCCTATCCCCTTAAGGGACAGGGAGCTGAACTCAGCACTGTTTCCAAGGATCCTGGGTGAAGCACCTACTCCACCTTACTTGGACAGGTTCTGAACTCCAGGGACTTAAGTTCAAAGAAGAAACAGACTCTATCATTCTTCAGTGTCTTTTGTTCTCATATGTCAGTGTCACTTAATCCTTAAAATGACCATAGGGGAACGACTGCCCTTTGGGGAGTCTTTCCATAGGGGATAGACTGTTTATTCTTAACAGAGGAATAAACCCAGACTCTGAAGGGTAAAGTGGGGTGGACAAGGTTACCAGCTGCTGACTGGTGGACGGGGCTGGACCATGGGGCTCTTGACTCCAGGCTCAGCTCCTGGCCCTGGTCCTTTGAGGGGGCATTGGTAGAGCCTGAGTGGAAGATAGACTTGGCCTGAAGGTTCAGCAGGGAAGCCGGACACTGGCACTAGAAGCTGAGGGACAACCTGAATACTGACAACCTGAGCCCCAGTGTGCTCTGGCCTCCAGGAGGCAGGGAGCTTCTGGGTAGCCCCTGATGGACTCAGCTGAAGGAGAGGCCTCAGACCACAGCCCAGCCCCTCCATGACCTTGCACAGAAACCTCAAGGGAGGAAAGCCCCTGACCCTGAGTATGGGTCTGGACCATACCAGCTCGTGCCTGGCTGCCTCGAGCAGTGGTAGCATCATATCCAGGCTCCAGAAGCCTCTGAGTTCCTCCTTTTCTCTCTCCCTGGAAGAGTCTAGAGGTTGCACACATATTTCATTCCCGTTTGAGTCCCATGAAGGGCTCCTCCCTGCTCTCTGGTGTCTGAAGGGATGCTGTGGGGGAAACACAGCCTCCCCAGGCTGAGTCCAGATCTGCTTGCGGAGGCTGACAATGCACCTGGACTTGCCTTCAGAAGGGCAATGGGCTTAGCTGTGAGGAGAGGATTGGCCTGAATTATTCTTGGGCTCCATATGGCCTTCAACTCCTGCTGACAGATCCCACTGTTTCCCTCAGGAAGCTCTTATTTCTGAGAGCTCAGGGCCAGGCTTGAAGGCAATCTGTCGGATGCAAGGCGACAGCACCAAGACCCACGGCAGATTGGCCACTAAATATAGAGCTCTACCAAGAGGGCAAGTCAGCCTCTCTCCTGCTCCATCTTCCATCCTGTCCCTTACTCTTGGCCTGTGTTCTCAATTATGTCCTGAGGACATACTTCTAGAAGAAGAGGCATGACCCAATTCCTCCCCAAACCACAGTGAAGGGATTTTGTTTTGCCTCCCAACCCGCATGCTGCCTTGCCTCCAGGAACTTCTCCCTGCTGGCTGGAGCCTGAGTCAGGGTGGGAACCTGAGTTCTGGCCAAGAGGGCACTGTTCCTCCTCTCACTGCTCAGCAAGTGACCAGGCTATCCATTAAAGCAAAGCCTGAGCTTTGCTTTGAGAAAATTATGATTATTATTATTGTAACATGAACATTGGTTCCCAGGACCCAGGCTAATAAAAAGAGCATTACCAGTACCTTAAAATCCCTACTGCACCTTCCTCAATTAGTCCCACTCCTCATCCCCTTAACCTCTAGACAAGACCATCCTGACTTTTGTGCTAATTGTTCCCTTGCTTTTCTTTATAGTTCCACCTGTGTATTTATCCCCAAATACCCTGCCTAGTTTGAAAGTGGAGGGCAGGCACACGCTCGTGGTGCAAGGAGGGCGGTGCAAGGAGAGGGCAGCACTGCCCCTGCTGGATGGAGGATCCAGGAGGTGAACGGATAAGTCTCCAGGCTGTGGTCTGATGCCCCGCTTCTCTGGGAGCTGTCAAAGCCCCTCCAGGGGAAGTAGTGAGCAAGGTTGCAGGGGAGTCTTGGGAAACACGAGGCTCAGCACAGTTGGGTGCCTGGCAGGGCCAAGGTGGGGGACAAGGTGCTGGACCTCTGTGATAAATAACTGTTATCTAAAATATACAAAGGGCCAGAGATGGTGGCTCACACCTGTAATCCCAGCACTTTGGGCAGCTGAGCAGGCGGACTGCTTGAGTCCAGCAGTTCACGACCAGCCTGGGCAACATGGTGAGACCCCGTCTCTACTAAAAAATACAAAAAATTAGCTGGGCAACATGGTGAGACCCCGTCTCTACTAAAAAATACAAAAAATTAGCTGGGCATGGTGGTGTGCCCCTGTAGTCCCAGGTACTTGGGAGGCTGAGGTGGGAGGATTACCTGAGCCAAGGAAGTTGAGGCTGCAGTAAGCTGAGATCGTACCACTGCACTCCAGCCTGGGAAACCAGAGTGAGACCCTGTCTCAAAAAAAAGTAAAATAAAACATACAAAGAAATCTTACAACTTAATAATAAGAAAACAAACAACCTGATAAATAAATGGGACAAAGACTTTAATAGACACCTGACCACAGAAGATATAGACGGAAAATAAGCATTTCCAAAGGTGCTCCATATTGTATGTCATCAGGGAAATGCAGATTAGAACAAGATACCACTACACACCTACTAGAAGGGCCAAAATTCAGATCACTGTCACCACCAAATGCTGGCGAGGATGGGGGAGCAGGAGTCTCATCATTGCTGGTGAGAGGGCAATATGGTACAGGCGCTTTGCAAGACAGCTTGGCAGTTTCTTACAAAACTAAACATTGTCTTACCCTATAATTTAGCAATCTCATTTCTTGGTATTTACCCAAAGGAGTTGAAAATTTATGTCTACACGATAACTTACACACAGGTGCTTCTAGCAGCTTTATCATAATTGCCCAAACTTGGAAGCAATCAAGATATCCTTCTTATACGCGAGTGGGTAAATAAACTGTGGTACATCCATCCAAGCGCTAAAAAGAAATGAAGTATCAAACCATGCAAAGACATGAAGGAAATGTAAATGCATATTACTAAGTAAAAGAAGCCAATCCAAAAAGACTGTATGATTCCAACTAGAAGACATTCTGGAACATGAACATTTATGGAGACAGTAAAAAGACCAGTGGTTTCCGGGGTCAGTGGGGAGGTAGGAATGAATAGGTGGAACACGGAAGATTCCTAGAGCAGTAAAACTATTCTGCGTGATACTATAATGGTGGATTATGTGACATTATACATTTTTCAAAAGTCATAGAATGTACAACATCAATCATGACCCCCTAAGGTGAACTGCGGACTCTGGGTAATAATGATGTAGCAATGTAGGTTTATCAGTTGTTACAAATGGACCATTCTGGTGGCCTCTCTATGTGTGGTGGCAGGGGAATATGGGAAATGTCTACTTTCTGCTCAATTTTGCTGTGAACCTAAAACTGCTCTAAAAAATAAGTCTACTTTTTAAAAAGATGGCTTGAAGGGAGTGGGAGTCTTGGTGATGATCATCTACTTCCCGGCTCACGCTGCTGCAGTGGGGCTCAGTTGCCCTCTGCATGTGGTGCAAAGCTGCTAGACTGAGATTGCCTTTCACCATCCTCCAAGAGATTCCTTCTCCTTTGTGTGTTGGGTTCTGTCTCCTGTATTTAACATCTTCTTTCTTGGGTTGGTCTTTCATTTTAATGGAGCACATCCTCTAGTGGCTTTCTGAGAAGAGGTGCTTAGGAAGTAAATGTCTAAGAACTCACATGCCTGTAAACGTTCTCATTTTACCATCACACTCGCTAGTATGTTCAGGAGGGCATAGAATTCTAGATCGGTGCTCATTTGTCTTCACAATTTTGAAGGTACTGTTTTCCAGCTTCTCTCTGAACTTTGTAGAATTTTCCCTGTTCCAATAGGGTGAACCATCATGCTGGTTTGCCTGAGACTGTTCTAGTTTTAGTACTGAAAATCCTGCATCCCAAGAAAAACCCCTTAGTCCCAGGTAAACCAAGCCAGTTGGTCACCCTAGTCCTAAGTCTTTTGAAATTTCACAAGGATGCACCTTGACACAGGCCTTTCTATGTCCCTCGTGTGGAGCACTTTCCAGTCTCACAATACCACCCTGTAGGTATGAAGTTTTATGCTCCCTTGTTTATACCGTAGGTCTGCATACATTGAAAATGTCATCTGACACTGTTATTTTCATTTCCAACCATCAATCATATTTAAACAATTCAAGAGGGACAGAAGAGTCTATTATATTTACACAGAGAGTTACTGTTTCTGTTGTTCTTCCTTCACTCCCTATGTATGTGTCCTTCTAGTGTCACTTCCCTTCTGCTGGAAGAACTTCTGTGAGCAATGCTTGCAGAGCTGTTCTGTTGGCAATACGCCCTCTTAGCTTCCCTTCACCCGAGTGTGTCTTATATCACCTTCATTCCCAAAGAGTTTTTTTGTTTTTTTGAGTTTCACTCTTGTCACCCAGGCTAGAGTGCAATGGCACGATCTTGGCTCACTGCGACCTCTACTTCCTGGGTTCTGGCAATTCTCCTGCCTCAGTCTTCTGAGTAGCTGGGATTACAGGCACCCACCATCATGCCCAGCACATTTTTGTATTTTTAGTAGAGATGGGGTTCACCACGTTGGCCAGGCTGGTCTCGAACTCCTGACCTCAGGTGATCCACCCACCTCAGCCTCCCAAAGTGTTGGGATTACAGGCATGAGCCAATGCGCCTGGCCCTGAAGAATATTTTTAATAGATGTAGGATAATTAGAACTCTTGTTCCACTTATTTCTGGGCTCTATGGTTTCTGAAAGGATGTCCACAGTCATTTGAACCATTCTTCCCTTATAAGTAGAATATCATTTTTCTCTGACTGCTTACAATATTTTTTTTTGGCTTAATTTTCAGTAGTTTGATTATGATGTATCTTGGCATGGAGTGTCTTCGTGTTTTATTCTGCTTGAGATTCATCCTGTCTTAGGGGTTCTTGAACATGTGAGTTTATGTCTTTGACTAAATTGGGTGGTTTGCAGCTATTGTTTTTTCAAATGCTTTTTTCTGTACTGAACTCTTTCTCTCGTCCTTCTGAGACTCTAGTGACCTAAATGTTAGAGATTTGCTATCGTCCCCCAGGAGGCTGAGGCTCTTAATTTTTCTTTCAATTTCTCTCTGTTGCTCAGACTGGATAATTTCTGTGGCACTATCTTCAATATCCTTGATCCTTTCCTCTGTCATCTCCATTCTGCTATTAAGTCCAGCCAGTGAGTTTAAAATTTTGTGGGAGGCTGAGCCAGGAGAATCATTTGAACTTGGGAGGTGGAGGCACAGTGAGCCAAGACTGTGCCACTGCACTCCAGGCTGAGTGACCAAGTGAGACCCTGTCTCACAAAATAAATAAATAAAATAAAATAAAATAAAATAAAATTTTGGTTATTATATTTTTTTAGCTTTAAGATGTCCATTTGCTTCTTCTTTATATCTCTTTTTTCTTATCTGTGACTTTCTAGCTTTTCTGTGTGTTTCAAGAACATCTGCCCTTACTTGATCCAGCATTTTAATAATAGCTGCTTTAAAGTCTCTGTCCGATAATGCCAATGTCTGTTTCATCTTAGTGTTACCCATATGCCCATTATCTTTTCCTATGCAGGTTGAAAGTCTCCTACTTCTTCACAGGTCAAGTAATTTTGACTGGTCTGCACATTTTGAATACTATGCTGTGGAATTCTGGGTCTTGTTTAAATCTCTATGGAGAATATTTATTTTTGTTTTAGCAGATAATTGACCTAGAAGGGCTTGGGCCAAAAGTTTAGGCTTCTGTGGGTTGTGGTTCAACGTAAGTTCTGTTTTCAGTCACTGAGTTGGTATTTAAATTCGTGGGCTACCTAGTGGACAGTCTGAGACCTGGGCAGTGGTTTATCTTGTATTATAGTTGTCAAAGCCCACGATGGGTTACAGCCTTGCGCCTGGAGCTGAAGGATAAGCCCAGCAGTTAATAAACCACTCTATGGGATTGCTTTCCTGAGCAATCTTTATGGTATTTTCCAGTTTCCTGGGGCTCCCCGTTTCAGTCATCGAGCCAGAAAGCTAGGGCTTGGCACTTCCCATGGCTATGCCTGATTCCAGGGCCAAGAGGTGGGGGACAGAGAGTGAAAGAGAAGCCGGGAGTTCACCTTCCTGGGGGGCAACAGCTCCTCCCCCTCAGAGAGGAAGGCCTCTCCTCTCTTGGAATTTTGGGTGTCTGTAGGGCCCATGGGATTACTTGTGGGCTGGGATATGAGAGAGCAAAGATTTTTAAAAATAGATTTTCTCCATGCTCTCTCTGTGAATAATAAAACACCCTCCTCCTGTGCCTCAAACCAGAAGCAGCAGGTTTCTCCTGGAGTTCACTGTTAGTGCTGATGTCCATCCAGGTTCCATGCAGGCTTGGTGATACCAGGGAACAAACGGCAAACTCACTACCAGCTGCGTAGTACTCCAAGTTCCAGTTGTGAAAGCCCTCAAATAGCTGCTCTGTGCATTCCATTGGTTTTAATCTGCATTCGGTGGGGGAGAGAGTGGAGTATGCTCAGATCATCCCAGAACCAGAAAGCTGTTGTTGATATTTACGTTGCAATTTCATTCATTTTAAAAATAAATAATGTTGGCTTTCTTTACATAGATGTTTATGATCACTTTCTATTTATGGGAAGTGATACTGATGATTTAGGTAGACATATAATATTTCATTACAAAATCTATTTAACAAATGAGCTGATTTTATGAAAAAAGTAAGCAAGACTAGAACAGACCTAACTCTCTGCTGGCTGCCTCCTGAACAGGCCATCCACACTCCTGCCTTAGAGTAAGGTCCCCTCTGTTTGGAACACCTCGCCTGGCCCCTTCCTCCAGTGTCTGCTCCTGGAGGAAGCGTTCAAAGATGCAGTGGTTGGGGCAGGGGCCCATGTATTTTGGAGGCAGCCAGAGGAAGTGAGTGAGGTGAAGGAAAGGTCCTCCGAGCAACAGGGTTGGAGGAGAGGGACTGCTGAGGGCTGGCCAGCTGGGAGAGGGGGCTGGGAGGACATGAGCAGTGGGGGCAGGAGGGTGGGCTCCTCCCTGCGCCTCAGTTTCCCCTATACACGACGAGGATCATAAGCATGGAGAGGCTATGCACCTGTGTGCCCAGCACAGCATGGGGACTTGGTATGCACTGTCATTGGCTATGTCACACAACCCACCATGGTCCTTCTCCTGGCCCCATGTGTCCCCCCCCCGATGGGGCTCCAAGCCCACCTCTCTGGCCCGGGCCCTCAGTTCTCCCCTCGCCCTCCTCCTGCACAGGTTGCCTTCCCACCCCTCCATGCTTGCTGTCCTCCCGGGCTCCCTGCTCCCAGGCCTCTGCTGGGCAATTGTTTGCCCCTCCCTTGGAGGCCTTCCCTGACCACTGCTCCACACGGCACTCGCTGCTCAGTCCCTCTCCACCCTGGACCCCGTTTCATTTTCCTCGTGGCTTTTCTCCAAATCCAAATCCATATGTCTCCCCAGGGAGTGTGAGCTCCTTGGGGCACCACCTTGCCTGTTCCTGCTCTCGGCTGCACCCCAGCACTAGAGAAAGGTTCAGCAAAAGCCAGCTGGATGAATGATGAGTGAGTGAGTGAATGACAGCCCCTGGGATGCGGCAGGGGACCAAGCCAGGCAGCAGGGGAGGGGCCAAGAGCTCAGGGGGCCCTGGCCAGGGCTGAGGCTGACAGCGGTGACCCGGCTGCTACTGCAGGGTTGCCAGCCAGGCAGCAGCAGGCAGCTGCAGGAGGGGCTCGGGCCTGTTCTGTGAGGGAGAAAACAAGCGTCCTATTTACCATGAGAATGAATATCAGGCTCTGTGTGGAAATCCCACTTGCCACTGAGATGTGTGAAGCCAGCAGGGCTGGGGAGGCAAGTTGTATCGGTCTCATTCAACTCCCCACCCCCAAGCCAAGGGGACCATCCTTCCAGCCCCCGTGCTACACAGCTGCTGCCTGGTCCTCACCTGCCCCACTGGAACCACCGCCCTGGCCAGGCTCACTGCACTCCTGATACCTGCCAAAGTCACCATCTGGTTTCCTCTCTCATCAAACCTTCCAGAGGTCACTGCAGCCCCCAGGGCTGCAGTCACGAGCCATACCGGCCCCCCCAGCGGTGCTCCCCATTTACCCCTGTCCCGCATGGGGCCACCAGACCTCTCCCTCCTGGGCCTGCCTGCCCGGCCGCATGCCTTGGAGCCCCCTCTCTGCCCAACAGACCAAAGGGTTTCACAGGTGTATTATGGCACACCCCTGTCCCGCTCCGCTTGTCTTCAGGTCCAAAGTCAGAACATGGTGGCAGCTGTGGGTCTGCCCGCAGTCGGGGGTCCCTGCTCCTGTCCCCCGTCCCCAATCCCCCACCTTGCCTGGGGGCCTCTCCCTCCCTGGAGAGTGGAGACGAGGGGCTGTTGGCACTGCTGCTCCAAACTGAGGTACCTGAATCCTGGAAAGCATGCGGACGGCCCAGGTCAGAAGATGCAGCCAGAGTTGCAGGACTCAGGGACCACACTGTGAGATGTGGCCAGGCTCCCCCATGCAGGCACCCTGTGGCCTTCCCCCAGCCCAGGAATGGGAACCCCTCAGGCTTCACATCTTCAGAAAGGGAGGAGCCAGGGGAGAACAGGGAGGAAAATCGTTCTCAGAAGCTTAGGGTCTGAGACTCCACAGCTGTAGGAGCCTGGGACTTTCTGCTTTGGAGGATCTGGAAGAAGTGTGACCTGCTTCTGGGGAGGGGGAGGGCAGGCCCTAAGCTGCTGACTCCAGAGGCCTCAGCAGTGGCCTCGTGTTCAGACCTGAAAATGGGTGAAAAATGGACATGAATGAGGACCACGGTCCTCCTTCTACTGCCTGGAGAATCCAACCCACCCATGAGAGGACAGGAGACAGTGCAGTGACAAGCACCCCAGTGCCCTCAGAGCCCGCCTCAGGCCGAGGGACGTGCTGAAATAACTGTCACATGCGTGGACTGTTTGTTCCAGGGCAGGCCTCCACAGCACTCGCACTCAGTCTCTGGGCCCCAGCCTCCCCCCGCAGGTCAGCCTGAGTGGCCTGCACACCTGCATCGTTGCAGCAGGCACCTTGCGTATAGGGCAAAAATAGCCAATTCTGTCTCCAAGTGACTGCATGTGTCACCCACACCTCTTGACAAACACTTCTTCGGCACTCTAGAGAACAGTGAACACATAGCAAAAATAAACGCTTTGTTTTCCCCTGTGGCTTCTGGGAGTCGATTCAAAGCGTGATATTGGGAGGTAAGCCTGTGAGGCCGGACCTGCTTGGCAGCCAAGGTGTGGACCAACTGGGGTCTTCTCCACTGCCTGGCTGTGGGGCGGGCCCCTCAGCTTTCAGAGCATCAGCTTCTACATCTGTAAAGTGGGCTCATGAGACTCATGCTATAGGTGGGCTACGGGGTTAGGGGTGGGGTCAGTGGGTACACTAAAGGCCTGCAAACATGCAAGGAATCCACACTTCTACCCTCAAATTCATAGAAATACAAATAATGTTTTAAAAGTCTCAATAGATATAAATACATCTGTGTGTCCTGCCCTGCCCACCCACCCAGTCCGATTCACCTAAAGGTGGGCCGAACAGACAGGCAGGGCCACCTTCCCTGTGATGAGAGCACAGTGGGCAACAGCAGCCACTGGGTGTCCCAAGCCTGTGTGAGCACTCAAGGCCTGGGCATGCCCAGTTGGCTGGTGGTCCCTCCCACCTGCTCCTCCATCCCTTAGATGCCACCTCCAGGAAGACTCCCCCATGCTCCCCGCCTCCCCGTGCTCCACACCTCCCCGTGCTCCCCCGCCTCTCCGTGCTCCCCCACCTTCCTGTGCTCCCCCGCCTCCTCTGTGCTCCCCGCCTCCCTGTGCTCCCCCCGCCTCCCTGTGCTCCCCCGCCTTCCTGTGCTCCCTGCCTTCCTGTGCTCCCTACTTCCCTGTGCCCCTCCCCGTGCTCCCCCGCCTCCCTGTGCTCCCAACCTTCCTGTGCTCCCTACTTCCCTGTGCCCCTCCCTGTGCTCCCTGCCTCCCCCGTGCTCCCCACTTTCCCGTGCTCCCTGCCTCCCTGTGCTCCCCCACCTTCCTGTGCTCCCTACTTCCCTGTGCCCCTCCCTGTGCTCCCTGCCTCCATGCCTTTGCCCATGCTCTACCCTCTTCTGGGTTGCCCCTTCCTGCCAGTCTGCCAGCCAAGACTTTGAGGGTCAATGCATCTTCCTTTCCTCTGCCCCACTCCGATTCTGGCAGCTGAGCACAGCCCTCAGGTCCCTTCTGTCCCCTGGCAGGACCTGCAAAGCCCTGCCTGGCTCTCCTGCCTGCTCCAGTTAAGTCACCTGCAGTTGACAAGTGGCCTGGGTGTCCTGCATGGGTTGCATAATGCCCTTTTAGACTGCAAATTTGCTGGCCTTATTTACACACTGGGGGCTTTCAGGAGAATCAGCACCGTCTGCCTTCCTGCGAAAGCTCAGAAGAGCTGGTTACTCAGGGCCTGCATTCTTGCCTGGTACTGTTTGTTGGCCAGAGCCAAGGGCTCCCCTTGACTTGGGGGATCCCACCACCTCACTGTCTCCATCACCTGTTCCCCTGCCCGGCCTAAGCCTGCTACCCAGCCTCCGGACCAAAGCCTCTGCGGCTTCTCAGGTTATGGGGCATGAAGGGGACCCTGAGGCGGGGAAGGTAGATCCCACACTGGCTCCAGCTGTCGAGGCAGAAGCAGCTGCATGGACATCACTCCCTGGGAACATTTCCTTCTAGCTGGAGATGTGTCTGTCAAAGGTCTGGAAAATCTTAAATGACAGAGAAATAAGAATTGAAAAAAGAATTTCGTTTCTCCCCTAAATTTCAAATTTGGAGGAATGAGTCAAAACCTGTGCAATTTTTCATTAATTGTGATCCATAGCATGGAGGTTCAGGGGTGGGGGGCCCAGATGTGGTGGTCTCAAAAAGTCGGGGAGGTGTGATCCTGCTGCGGAGGGCCTGTGGCAGGTTGCTGCTGCTCTCAGGGGCTCCTTCCCCCTGAAGATGGTGGGTGCCAGAGAAACACTCAGTGCCCAGCATGGAGCCTGGGGCATGGTGTGGGCTTGATGAATGCTGAGTGACATCGGGCGCACTGTTTATCTGAAAATAACTCCAAAAAGCAAGGAGCCATTTAAATACTTCTCATTCTTGTTATAAGAGGAGGCTCTCACAGCTAAACTTTAACAAATTCATCATCGTCTTTTCTGGGAAGAACGAGGGAAGATGAAATCATCAGTTTATGATAAAACAAAGAAACATACTGTTTTCTCTGGCTTCCTTCAGAAACTTCAAGCAGGCGGAGAAAAGGCCCTTGTCAGAAAAGCTGGGGGAGATGCATGTGCGTGCATGTGTGTGTGTGTGCGTGCATGTGAATGTGTGTGTGTGGGGTGCATCCGAACCCCCAGGCCAGTGGCTCCACATGGAATGCTGGGTCCAGTCCCCTCCCCGAGCCGTGGCTCACAGCCAGCACCCGGACAGCATGCACACAGATCACGCACACGCCACTACGATGGTTCCCTCTTGACTTTGCTGCACAACAGTTCTGTGATCTGCGTTTCCCAGAAAGGGAAACTGAGGCTCGGAGAGAGGAACCGACCTGTGCTATGTCACTCAGCTAGAACATGAGATCATGAGACTGCCTCACCCATTCTTGTAGACTTGAACTGATACTGGGTTTTACCATCTTCTGAGAGTGGGCTTAGGGTTGCGAGGCACAGGGACTCTGCATCAGACTTGAGAAGGTCTCCACACAGAGGGACCCTGGCAGCTCAGGTGGGGAAAGGCCCCAGAGGCCACCACCTGCTGCCCAGGGCTCCACACCAGGAACCCAGCTGCTATCCTTAAAGACATTCCAGACCAGGAGCAGATGGTGTGAGGACTCAAGTCCTGTGTAAGAGATCGCTTGGCTATGGCCAACTCTCCAGAAGCCAGCCTGGCCTAGCCTCTAGGGTCAGAGCCTCCTAGCTCTGGGGAAAGGCTGGGCAGAGGCAGGCACTGGACACTTGCACCCACCCTCAACTTGCTCAGAGGCCCTCAGACACCAGAGGAGCTTCTGGAAAATGCAGATGCCCGGGCCTCACCCCAGCCCCTTGCAGCCCTGCTGGTGCCTAGGTTCCTCCTGGCCATATTTTTCAAGCAGAGAAGGAGCCTCAGATTTGGGGCTTCTTGGGCACACCTGCTGTGTGCAGCCCCCGAGTCCCGCTAAGAGCCTGGCCTTGGGCTCAGGACTTCAGGCCGTGAATGCTGCATGTCAGTGCGTGTTGAAGGAGCCACTCCAGGGTCACATGTGGGACGTTTCCCAGGCCTGAGAAGTCCCTGTGTTGTTCACATGCTCATGCCCCCCGCATCAATCCACAGTTAAAAATGACCACTTCTCCCCCGCCAAGAATATCTATGAACTCCAGTGTGCTAGTGATACGCCTTTAAAAATGTATTAAAAGAAACACTTAATAATGGCTGGAGACAGTGACATTACTGTGTTCAATCATTAGCCCAACACAAAGAGGCCACATCGCTGGCCACAAGGAGACAAGGACACATGGCTGTTGGGTAGGATGGACTTTAGGACCTCCTGGTTTGGGGTCTCTTAGACGAATGTCCCTTGGCCTGGGCGCTGGTGGCCTTGCCTCCCAGAGAACAGGTGGGCCCTGGAGGCAGAGGTCCCAGCCCCAGGCCTCCCTGCTCCTGCAGGCTTCTGGCAGTCAGAGCACCCCCAGGAGGGCACTTGACCCAGCCACGCTGAGTACCTGTTTTAACATTGCAAAGACTCAGCCTCACCCAAGCACATCAATCCAGTCATCAGAATAATGACTGCTGGCCAAGTCTCTGCTGCTCTGGGCTCTGCATGAGGCAGGCTCAGCACCACCCATCACACCCTCCTAGCCCTCCCAGGACCAGGTATGGGGGAAAGGCTGCCTGTGCGGGCCTAGCCGTGCCACTCAGGTAACACAGGACCTTGGTTTTCCAGGGCTAATACTTTTTTTCCAGAAAAGATTCAGCTGCAGCCGAGGATATGAAAGCATGACTGCTCTGTGGTGCCAGCTGTCAAGGTTGGACAGGGGTCAGTCCTGCCCTCGTCTCCTCCTGGCTTCTGCACAGCCCAAGACAGGGCCCCCTGGGCCTGGCCTCCAACTCTTGCCCCCACCTTGGCTAACCTCCCAGAGTAGGGGGTTGCAGACAAGAGGAGCTTCCAAGGGATGGCAACTTTTGCCAGCACAGAGGAGGACCAGGGTGAGGTGAGACTCTCAGAGCCTAATGGAAGGGCTGGATGAGGGGCAGTGGGATGGGGGGGCTGACTGGGCTACTTCCCAGAAATGTCCAGCCCCGTAGATGATGCATTCAAACCATCTGCACATCAGCCCCCTCAGCCTGGCAGCCAGGGGGCTGCTTTCCCTTTCTGGCCCCCACCTCCCTATGCAGTGAAGGGGCTGGCCTGCCTGGCTCACCCAGCAGCTTCCCCCAAAGATGCAGGCTGTTCCTCAACTCCATTTTTAACCTTCCTTAGTTCCAGCAGCCCCAGCAAAAGCCCTCAGGTGAGTGTCTGCATGATCTGCCTGGCTGGGCCGCAGCAGTCCACAGGCAGGGCACAGCCGGCATGCCATGAGCCCTGTTGTGCTGGAGGGAGACCTGGGCTTCCTTCCAGGTCCCCTGCCAGGGCTCAGCCTAGCTGCAGCTGTCCAAGGTCATGGCCTCTGCGGCTTCTGTCTGCCCAGCATCTGTTCTTCCCTTTGACAACAGAACCCATTTGTCTTCCCCTCGTTTGCCCGTGGCAGGAGGACATGGCCCTGGTGCCACTTGGGGGAAGGAGTTGCTTTGGTCTGTGATGGTTTGGGATGGCATGTGATCCAGGCCCAGCCATTCAGTGCTGTTCACCTCCTTGGCCTTTGGGATAAATCCGTGGTCAGGCATGTCACCTGAGTGGGCCACAAGACTTAGCTCTCGGCACATTTTTTTTTTTTTTTTTTTTTTAAGAGATGGGGTTTCTCCATGTTGGTCAGGATGCTCTCAAACTCCTCATCTCAGGTGATCCGCCCGTCTCGGCCTCCCAAAGTGCTGGGATTACAGGCGTGAGCCACCGCGCCCAGCAGTTCTCAGGACATTTATTTGAACTGTCTGAGCAGAGCCTCTCTCTCTGCTTAGGGCGGGGGTAAGGACAGAAAGTAAGTGTGGAGCTGGTGTGTCCTTTCCTGTGAAAGGAGCCCATATGGGGGAAGCAGAGCCAAGAGTCACAGAGACTAAGACCAAGTCCTACATCCAGCCATGCCTGAAGCCCACCCTGGGCTTTTTTTTTTTTTGAGACGAGTTTCACTCTGTCACCTAGGCTGGAGCACAGTGGCATGATCTCGGCTCACTGCAATCTTTGCCTCCTGAATTTAAGCACTTCTCCTGCCTCAGTCTCTGGAGTAGCTGGGACTACAGGGATGTGTCACCACATCCAGCTAATTTTTGTATTTTTCGTAGAGATGGGGTTTCACCATGTTGGCCAGTCTGGTCTTGAACTCCTGACTTCAAGTAATCTGCCCTGCCTTAGACTCCCAAAGTGCTGGGATTACAGGCGTGAGTCACCGCACCAGCCATCCTAGGGCTTTTTATTTACAGAAGCGAACACATTCCCCTGAGTCCTTAAGTCTAAGTTGGGTTTCTGCACTTGCAATAGAGAGAACCTAACACCCCAGGCTCTGAAGTGTGTCATCACCAGCTGGTGCGAGGTTCACCGGCTGTCCACGCAGGCCGACCAGAGGGGCAGGTGTGGGTGGGTCCTTATTGGCCGTGAGGCCCTGGGGCATCACTTTCCTCAGACAGCCTCATTTGTAAAAGGGCCTGATGCACCCTAGGCTGATATATTGGGGGAGACCTCTGGTCTAAAACTCAACAGCAGGAGGGACTGGAGAATGTTCTGAGGCGGGCATAGGTGCCAAGGCTGGGAGGAGGGAGCAAGCCAAGGAGAGCAAGGTCTGAGGGCTGAAACAGGATAAGGAAGACCCCACGCCATGGGCCCTGGGGCAGGGAGGAGGTGGGTTTAGGACCATGGGATAGCCCCAGAGCATCTCTGCCTGCTGAGTGAAGAATGGGCTGGGGCTAGAGGCAGAGTTGTGGTTCTGGAACAAGCTGGAATCAGGGGCTTGCAGCCCAGTGGCTACATTCTGCACAGATTGGGGAGGGTGGCATGCGTGGGCCAAGCTGAAGTTTGGATGGAGGAGGGGGACCACTGACATAAAGGGAGCACTCAGCTCCTGGGGTTTGTGCTTGACCCACCTGGGTGACTTGCCTGAGACGAGGGAGGCTGCAGGCAGAAGGAGGTCATGGGAGATAAGAGCAGCAGGAAGCCCAGGGATGGGAGGGGGCTTGGAAGCCCAGAGGGCAGCATTTCAAGAGAGAAGGGCTGATGGGTGGGCCAGGGGTGCACAGGGAGGGGAGGAGCCCAGGGAGCCCATGGTGTGCTGAGCAGACCAACCCAGGACAGGGGCGTGAAGGCAGAAGCCAGCCTGCACCAACACTTTTGACCTCAGACCCAGCAATCACCCTGAGGAGCTAACCCAGCAAGAAAGCAGTGATCAATACAGCACCTGCCAGGGCGAGGAGGCTCCCACACTGCTGAGAGGCTGGGGAGGAGACACATCCTGCCAATAGGGTGCCGGGAAGGCAAACTGTGGTCTCCATTAAAGGAATACCAAAAGGGACCCTGAGGAAGAAGCTGAGCTGCTAAAGGAAAGAAGCCAAACAATGCACGCTATGCTTCGGAGGAATGGATCTTTGCAAAAGAAAAATGTACATCTCCATGTACCCAGAGGTAAGTCATTGACATTAAATGATAGAGGACGCATGATCTGGAATGGGGGAGTGAGAGGTGTCACTTTCCTCCTCTACCCTCTCTACATTTCTGGCTTTGCATCCTTCAGTGAGTTATTACTTTTACCAACAGAAAAGCACAAAGGAAAGGAAAGACCAGGCGAGAGGGGCAGAGAGGAGGTGGAGTGCAGTGATGGCGCTGCAGGCCAGGCGGGGGCAGGCCAGGGCCACCGCAACCCCGGGAGGCAGTGGCCTGCTCACGCTGCCTGCAGCACATCCACCAGCAGCTCTGGGGGAAAAGCCAGCAGCCAATTACACACAGGCGCAGCCGCCTCTCTTCCAGCCGCTCTCAGTCTGTGGAGGTAATAACAAGTAGAACCATTTAGGACACGCTTGCGTTCGACAAAGAGCAGGTCTGATTGACTCCAAGTCAGCTGTCGACATGGAGGCTGGCGGAACGGATGGCCTGGCTGCTGCTTTCAGATTTATGACAACCACGAAGCCGCCTCTTTCCTAAATCCAGTGCTACCACTGCTGCTGTTTGAGATGAGCTGCAAGACCCAAAGCAGTCAGAAGACAAACCGGCCAGTGCACCATGCTTTAGTTTGCAGTCAGACTGACATGTGCACAGTACTTTACAGTTTGCAGAGTCTGATATGTGTACCTCACTTTGCAGGGTCCTTTCAGAGATGTCATTGCTCCTGAGTCTAAGGTCCCTGCCCAGAGGTACAGGGAGCGAAGCCACTGCCCCAGACTGGCCACCAGTGGAAGCACCCCAGGGTTTGGCTCCCACCCAAGGAACGGCTGAACCCATTGCCACGAGCAGGGGCCCTGGTGCCTCCAGCTTCTCTTTTCAGCCATCATTGGTGTGGTTGTGTTGTTTACCTTTCTATTGGAGTATAATCTATATTCTGAAAAGCACACATACTTGAAATGTGCAGCTAGATGAGACCTCCCAAGTGAACCAGCACCCAGATTCAGAAGGAGAACATTTTCAGACCCTGAAAAGTCCACCTGTGCTCATCTTCACTCACTAACCCCTTAATTTCAATTGCAAGGAAACACCAAGGAAGATCCCTGTGTAGGGCACTGTCAATCACCGTTCAAAGGAAACCCAAAATGCGAGGATCACCACGCAGGGCACTATCACTATTCAAATGAAACCTGAAATGCATCATGCCCAGATGGAAACCCGTCCTAAATGCAGGAGCAATAAGGTGAACAGGGACCCCACGTGGCTGCGGTCCCCCATGGCTGTGGATAACTAGCCCAGGGCTCTGCTCCCCCATCACTGGCAGTCAGACGGTGCCTCCCCAGGATGTGCCAGGCCTGCTGGGCTGCAGTCCCACCGGGATCAGGGACACAGGAAATGGCAGCTACCAGATAAACATAAAGACTTAAAAAATTCTCACAGAAATGCCTTTAAAACATAATTGGGGCCGGGCGCGGTGGCTCATGCCTGTAATCCCAGCACTCTGGGAGACTGCGGCGGGTGGATCACGAGGTCAAGAGATCGAGCCCATCCTGGTCAACAAGGTGAAACCCTGTCTCTACTAAAAATACAAAAATTAGCTGGGTGTGGTGGCACACGCCTGTAGTCCCAGCTACTTGGGAGGCTGAGGCGGGAGAATTGCCTGAACCTGGGAGGTGGAGGTTGCAGTGAGCCGAGATCGCACCACTGCACTCCAGCCTGAGCAAGAAGAGCGAAACTCTATCTCAAAAAGAAAAAAACATAATTGAGTGTTTAAAGCAAAAATAACACTGCAGAATGGGGTTCATAAATATGTGGAAATGAGATGTATGACAATAGCATTGTTGTGTTGGACTGCGTCCCTCCTAAACAGATGACTGAAGTCTTCACGCCAATGCCTCCACATGAGGCCTTATTTGGAAATAGGGTCCGCTGCCAATGTAATGAGTTAAGAGGAGGCCACACTGGAGTAGAGTGGAGCAGACTCCTAATCCAAGATGACCGGTGTCCTTAGAAGACGTGGGCACACAGGAAGAGCACCATGTGACAGTGAGGGCAGAGACTGGAGTGACGCGGCTTCAAGCCAAGGAATGCAAAAGATTTCTAACAAGGCGCCAGAAGCTGGGAACAGGCAGGGGAAGGGTTCTCCTCTTGGGGTCAGAGGGAATGTGGCCTGCCGACACCCTGGATTTCTGGACTCCTGAACTCCAAATGAGAGAATACATTTCTGCTGTTTAAGCCACCCCAGTTTGTGACAGTTTGTTCAGGCAGCCCTAAGTGACACAAGCACAGGGCTGAGAGTGGAGTGTGGAAGTGATTGGCAGGAGTCTTCATGCCATGCATGCAGCAGCGCACTATCACCCAGAGGGAGAGTGGGATCAAGATGTGGTGGTGGGAGCAGTTCTAAGGTGGCCCCCAGATTCCTACCTCCTGGTGTACACACCCCATATAATCGCCTCTCCTCTTAGGTATAGGTAGGACTGTGAACATGATGGATGTCACTCCTGTGATTAAGTGATGTTATATGGCAAAGATGAAGGGAGTTTTGCAAATTTAAGTAAGGCCTGTAATCAGCTGACTTTGAGATCATCAAAAGGCAAATCATGCTGCGTGAGCGTAACCTAAACAGGTAAGCTTTTTTTTTAAAAAAAAGGTCAGATACTTGCATCAGAGACTTTCCTGATGGTCTTGAAGAAGCAAGCCACCATGAGCTCTACAGCTGCAAGGAAATAAATTCTGCCACCAACGGCATGAGCTTGGAAGAAGACATCAAAATACAGATGAGAACCCAGCCCCACACTTGTGAGACCCTGAGGGGAGAACCCAACCAAGCTTTCCCTAGGCACCTGACTCATGAAAACTCCAAAATAATAAATCTCTGTTTTACATTATCAAAATCGTTTTTAATATTTTAGGTAGCCACAGAAAAGTAATACAATAAATGACTACTATATTAAGCACTAAAATAACACAGCAAAGGTGTATAGCTTAAAAATCAACAAAGGACGTAACATAGGATCATAAAAAATATCCAATTAATTCAAAATAAGTCAGAAAAAAAGATAAAAGGAAGAACATATGAAACAAATAAAAAATAAATATCAGGCTGGGTGTGGTCACTCATGCCTGTAATCCCAGCACTTGGGAGGCTGAGGCAGGTGGATCTCTTGAGGTCAGGAGTTCGAGACCAGCCTGGTCAACATGGTGAAACCCCGTCTCTACTAAAAATGCAAAAATTAGCCAGGTATGGTGGCAAACGCCTGTAATCCTAGCGACTCGGGAGGCTGAGGAACAAGAATCACTTGAACCTGGGAGATGGAGTTTGCAGTGAGCCAAGATCACACCACTGCACTCCAGCCTGGGCAACAGAGCAAGACTCCATCTCAAAAAAAAAAAAAAAAAAAAAAATCTATCTATCTATCTATCTATAGCAAGGTGGTTAATTTAAATACAACAATATCAATAATCACATTAAATGTAAATGTTCTAAACAATCCAATTAAAAGGCAGAGATTTTCAGATTGGATATGAAAGCAAGAACTGCATAAATGCTGTCTACAAGAACCCAATTTTAAATATGAAGACATAAATAGATTAAAAGTGAAATGACGAGAAAAGAAAAGAAAGCTGGTACATCTATACTATAATTATTTTATCTATATTATTATCAGAATAGATTTCATATCAAATAATAATATAGTAAAGAAGGCCATTTCATAATGACAAAGGGGGCATCCATAAAGATGATGTAACCATCTTAAGTATGTATTCACCTAATAACAGAGCTTCAAAATACATGAGGCAAGAACTGACAGAACTGAGAGAATAAGCAAATCCACAATTGTAGTTGAGATTTGGTGGTGCACACTTGTGGTCCCAGCTACTTGAGAGACTAGGTGGGCAGATGGATTGAGCCTGGGAGGTTGAGGAGGCAGTGAACCAAGATCACACCACTGCATTCCAGCCTGGGTGACAGAGCCAGACCTAATCTAAAAAAAAAAGAGAAGAAGAAAAAAGAACAAGACAAGAATGCTCGCTTTTACCACTGCTATTCAACATTGTACTAGATGTTCTAACTAGAGCAATTAGGCAAGAAAAAGAAATAAATGGCATTCAAATTAAAAAGAAGTAGTAAAACAATCTCTATTCACAGGTGGCATGATCCCACATATACAAAATTCTAAAGAATCTACAAAGAAACTATTAGAGCTAAAAAACAAATTCAGCAAAGTTGCAGGATACAAGATCAACACACAAATATTAGCTGTATTTCTATATGTCATCTATTAATGCTCTGAAAAATGAATTAAGAAAACAATTATATTTATAGTAGCATCCAAAAGAATAAAATGCCTAAGAATAAATTTAACCAAGAGGAGAAAGACCTGCAGACTGAAAACTATAAAATATTATTTATAATAAATTAAAGAAAGTCTAAATAAATGGAAAGACATTTGTGTTCATGGGGTCTAAGATTTCATATGATAAACATGGCAATACTAATCAAAATGATTTACAGATTCAATGCAATTTCTAGCAAGATTCCAACAGCCTTTTTTTTTTTTGCAGAAATCAAAATACTCATTCTGGCCAGGTGCAGTGGCTCATGCCTGTAATCCCAGCACTTCGGGAGACCGAGGCAGACTCAATCAGTTGAGGTCAGGAGTTCGAGGCTAGCCTGGCCAACACAGTGAAACCCCATCTCTACTAAATATACAAAAATTAGCTGGGTACAGAGGCATATGCCTGTAGTCCCAACTACTCAGGAGGCTAAGGCGGAAGGTGGAGGTTTCTGTGAGCCAAGATCATGCCACTGCAATCCAGTTTGGGTGCTAGAAACTCAGTCTCAAAAAAAAAAAAAAAAAAAACCAAAAAAAAACAAAATAACCATCCCACCTCCAAAAACCTATCCTAAAATACATATGGAATCACATGGGTCCCTAAATAGCCAAAACAATCTTAAAAAAGAACAAAGTTGGAAGATTCATACTTCCCGATTTCAAAACGTACTACAAAGTTAGAGTAATCAAAACAGTGTGGTACTGGCCAGTTGATTTTTGAAAAGGGAGCCAACATAATTAATTGAATCAGGGAAAGAACAGTCTCTTTGGTGCTGGGACAACTGAAAATCCATATGCAAAAAAATAAAATTGGACCCCTGCCTCTTACCATATATAATTATTAATTCAAAATGGATCAGAGACCTGTATATATGAACTGAAACTATAAAACTCTCAGGAGAAAACCTGAGGGGGTAACATGTATTTGGCAATGGATACAACCCCAAAAGTGTGAGAAACAAAAGAAAAAACAGAAAAACTAGACTTCATCAAAATTAAAAACCTGTGTGCATCAAAGGACATTATAAAGAAAGTGAAAAGATAAACTACAAAATGGGAAAAAATTAACCAAAAGGAGAAAGACTTGCACACTGAAAATTATAAAATGTTATTTAAGAGAAATTAAAGAAAAAATAAATGGAAAGAGATTCACAAATTTATATGTCCATAAGAGTCTAGTATTCTGAATATTTAAATAACTCCTATAACTTAACAAAGAAAATACAAATAAGCCAATTTTTTAAGAAGCAGGGAAAAGACTTGAATAGACATTTTCCCAAAAGAGGTATACAAGTGGCCAAGAAGAATATAAAAAGATATTCCACATCATTAGTAATTAGAAAAATACACATCACGAGCACAGTGAAATACCACTTGACACCCACTAGGATGGCCATAATCAACAAAACAGTAAGTTATAAGTGTTGGCAAGGATGTGGAGGAACTGGAAACCTTGTGTGTTGCTGGAGGGAATGTGAAAGGACAGTTTGACAGTTCCACAAAAAGTCAATTATGGCATTACCAAATGACCTTGCAATTCCACTCCCAGTTACATGCCCCAAATAACTGAAAATGGATCCTTGAACAAATGCCTGTACATGAGTGTTCACAGCAGGACTATCTTCAATAGCCAAAGAGGGAAACAGCCCACATGTCCATCAACAGATGCATGGATAAATAACTGTGATACAGACATACAATAATATATTCAGCTATAAAAGGAATCAAGTACAGATACATGTCACCACATAAATGAACCTCAGAAACATTACATTATGTGAAAGCTGCTTGACATGAAAGGCCACACGCCACAGGATTCCATTTATATGAAATATCCAGAATAGGTACATCCATAGAGAAAGAACACAAGCTGCTGGCTGACACTCGGGAAGTAGGGAGTAGTGAGTAGCTGCTTAATGAGTATGAAATGTTCTTTGGGGATGATGAAAGTGTTTTAGAATCAGACAGAGGCTGTGGTTACAGAACCTTTATAATTTATTATATTAGTAGACTGAAGGAAAAACCACATGATCATCTCATAGACGTGAGAAAGCATTAACAAAATCCAAAACTCATTCCCAATAAAAACTCTCAGGCAACTAATAATAGAAGAGTCGTTTCCCAACCAGATAAAAGGCATCTGTGAGAAACCTGCAGCTTACACCATACTTAACAGTGAAAATTGGAATGCTTTCTCTCTAAGATCAGGAAAAGGCAAGGCGATCCATTTCCTTCCTTTTAAAATTTCAACGTTTATTTTAGATTCAGAGAGTACATGTGCAGGTTTATTACATGGGTATATGGCATGATGCTGAGGTGTGGAGTACAAACCCTTGTCTTCCTCCTTCTCTCCCTCTCTAGTGGTCCCCCGTGTCTACTGTTGCTATCCTTATGTCCACGGATACCCAGTGATCCACTTTCAGTACTTGTATTCAACACCATATGGGAGCTTCAGTCTAGTATAATAAGGCAAGAAAAAGAAACAAAAGGCATCCAGATTGAAAAAGAAGGAATAAAACTGTTTTTATCTGCAAATGATGTGATCATCTGTATAGAAAATTCTACAGCATCTGTACCAACAGCACTGTAATGAATAAGTGATTCCATCAAGATTCCAAAATATGAGATCAATATGTAAGCATCAGCTGTATTGCTACATATCAGCAACAAAATGTTGGAAATGGAAATTTAAAAATACTATTTACACTACATAAAAGATGAAATACTCAAGTCTAAACCTGAGCAAAGATGTACAACAGCTGTAGATGGAAAACTGCAAAATACTGCTGAGAGAAATTAAACACGTAGGTAAGTGTCTGTGGGTCAGAAAACTCAGTATTATTAAGATGTCAATTTTCTCAAATGGATCTATAGACTTTAGAAATAGATAGGATGATCTAAAATGTATTTCAAAGTGCAAAGAACTAGAAGAGCCGAAACTATTTTGAAAAAATAGAACAAAGTTAAAGTCCTTAAGCTAATTGTCTTCAAGACTTAAAGCTACAAAATCAAGAGAATGGGGTAATGGGATCAAGACTGGCAAAGATCAACTGAATAGAGTCTAGAAATAGAGTCACAAATATAAATGGTCAAGGGAATTTTTCTTTTTTTTTGAGACGGAGGCCCTCCAGCCTAGGTGACAGAGCGAGACTCTGTCTCAAAAAAAAAAAAAAAAAAACAAAACTCAGAAACAACAGTAAAACCTATAACTATAAAATTTCTAGAAGAAAATGTAGGAGAAAAATCTATGAATTTGAGTTGGGTAAAAATTCCTTAAAGACCGAAACATGACTTTAAAAATTGATAAAGTAGACTTAATTGAAATTAAGAACTTGTGCTCTTCAAAGGATGCCATTGAGAATAAAACGGCAGCCACGTAGTGAGTGGAAAACTTATAAATTACCTATTTGATGAAAATAACTCTCAGAAAATAATAAGAAAATGAACCCAATTAAAAATGTGCAAAATATATGAACTGACAGTTCATCAAAGAAGGTTTACAGATGGCAAATAGGCATAAGAAATGATGCCTCATATCATTAGTCATCAGGGAAATGAAAATTGAAATCACAATGAGATAATACTGTATGCCTGTTAGAATGGCTAAAATTTAAAGACTGACAATACCAGATGCAGCATGGATGTAAAGCAACTGGAATTGCCATATATTGCTAGAGAAAGGTACTGGCTCAACCACTTTGGAATAGAATTTCTCAGTTTTTAAAAACATTAAATGTGAACCTACTATCTGACCTGGCCATTCCTCTGGTAGGTATTTATCCAAGACAAATGAAGCACATGTCCACACAAAGATTTGCTTATAAATGTTCACAATGGATTTATTTATAAGAGTCTCAAAGAGTGAGGCACCTCAACATGCATCAGCAGACACAATGGATCCCTGGATTAGTTTCTTACTGCCGTGTAACAAGTTAGCACAATGTAGTGATGTAAAGCAACATAAATGAACCATCTCTCAGTTCCTAAGGGTCAGGATTCTGGAACATGCTGGGTGGGGCTCTGCTCAGGAGCTCACAGGCTGAGATCATGGTGTCAGTTAGGGCTGCTGTCTCATCCCAGCCTGGGCATCCTCTTTCAAGCTCACTGGTAGCTGGCAGCATTCATTTACTTGTGGCCGTGAGCGTCAGGCCCTCAGCTCTGAGAGGCACCCCCTTTCTCCACAACACAGCAGTTTACTTCCTCAAGGCCAAGAGCAGAGTCTCTCTAGCTTCGTGTCTGTCTGACAGCAGGAATGATCCTGCTGTCAGATCAAAGGTTTGCCTGATTCAGTCAGGCCCACCTGGGACAATCTCCCTTTTGGTTAGCTAAAAGTCAACTGACTAGTAACCTTAATTACATGGGCAAAAAATATTTCTGCCAAATAAGATACCTACTAACCTAACATCTCCTTGCATTCAGAGGTTCCTGCCCCACCCCAGGGAAGGACATGTACACCACGGGGCAGGAATCTTGGGGCCACCTTGGAACTTAAACAATGTAAACACGGCTCAGCAATGGACAGGAAGAAGCTCCTGACACCCACAACACGAATACATTCTAAAATGATCATGCTGGTGAAAGCGGAGGGACAGGTGAGCTCAGTGTCCTCGCTGCGGTGAGGCTCTCATGAGTGTTCACACAGGCCGGCACATGTTGTGTTTCCTGTACATCAATTACACAGCTGCTTGAAAAAATAGGCCTATAAAACCTGGTATTTGATACAGTTACTGGAAAACTTTTAAATGTGTTTTTCAACTGTCAATTTTCATGAAATCTATATATAGATCAATTGTTTCTCATGAAAACGACAGTGGAACTGATGAGCTGTAAGGAGAAACTACACGTCAATTTCAAAGACAGAAAAGAGAATGTGAAATAAATCGTTAGTAACTTTTATAGTGACTATATGTAGACATGATAATAGGTTGCATATACTGGGTTAAATAAAATATCTTCTTAATGTTAATTTCACCTTTTTTAACGTGGCTATTGAAAAATTTCAAATTAGGCCAGGGGCCCTCAGGGTATTTTGATGGGACAGAGAAGCTGCAGATCTGACTACCCCTGGGGAAGTCGGGGAGGGACATGCAAGGTAAGCAACATCCTAGGGATACAAATAACCCAGCCAGGACAGGGGGGACTCTACAGGACAAGTGTTCCCATCCCCTAACAAACTGACAGAGTGAAGACCAAAAAAACAAATAAAAAACCGACCAAACAAAAAGAACTGTTACAGAATAAAAGAGGCTTAAGAGATATAAAAATCAAATGTAATATGTGGGACGTGGATCTTTTCAGATTTGAACAAACCAACTGTAAAAAGATATTTTTGAAGTAAAGGGGGCATCTGATTACAGACTGGCCGTTAGATGATATTAAGAAATTATTATTAATTTTGTGAGCTGTGTCAACTGGCATGAAGGTTACGTAAACAAGGTCCCCATCAGTGCAGCAGGAATCCACACTGTGTCTCAGATTTGCTGTAAGCACCTAACAGGGTTGGGGTGGCGATGAAGGAAGATGGGCTGGGCATTGCAGCTTGGGGGCTAGGAGATGGGTGTGCAGTGATTCATGTTCTTCCTAGTCTGTGTGTGTGTGTGTGTGTGTGTGTGTGTGTGTGTATTATTTCTGCATGAAAAGGTTGATAAAAAGAGATAGACTTTCTCCCTGAAACTCCACTGGGTCTGGATATGGTGTGACTTTGGGCTGTCCTCCCTGCTTGCAGAGAACAGACCACTGGGCCTTCCTCCCTGTGTGAGCTGGGTGGGGAGGGCAGCCGAATGTGCCGGGCTTGGTGCTCCTCTATCTCCTCATTAAGGTGGGTGGCAACACCACTGATCGCGTTCATTATGTGAAATGTGCATCTGTCAACGGCTCTGCTCATGAAATTGGTTACAGCGCAATAACCTAATTTGTTCCTCTTTCTTATACTCACTGTTTGCAAAACAGAAGCACATTTTCCCTGGCAAACATTTCAAGAACGGTGACATGCAGACACTTAAGGTCCTTTTCATCATCCAAAGTGCTAATACAATTTGGCTACGCCCATGTGGAAGCATCTGCACAAATCACAGGCCACCGGGGGCTGTGCTTGAGTCCTGGGAGCCGCTGTCACACTCTCACCTCACCCTTTTCAAATCCTTTCCACAATCTGCCTCGTGCACATTCACAAATACCACTTTTTATTCGTAAGGGGCTTGTCAGCACAGCCCACTGGTCAGAAGTGCTCAGCTGGAGAAAAGCCCCCGTGTGCTAAGGACATTGCCACTTCCCAGGTGATTGATGGGCACTACCGTCAGTCCTGGAAAGTTAGGCCATTTTATGAGAGCAGGTCACAGGAGATGCCATCTCCCTACAGGGCTTCAGAGCCCAACTGACCTTCTCCTCAGCCTGCGTGCAGTGGCAGGGGCCAGGGCAGTGGAGCGTGTGGAATGACCTGCTGCAGCTCAGAGCTGCGGCTTCTCCTGGTTCCTCCACCTACCTCTCTTGTGCTTCGGGTCTGCTGAAGGTTGACAGGGAAACCAGGAAATGGCTGGTGAGGAAGGCCCAGCGCCCTCCTGTGCCAAGGCCATGGTTCCCCCTCTGCCTGCAGGATGGCGACCAGGGCGGGGCCCAGTGCCTGCTGCAGAACAGCCTTGAGCAGCAGAGCCTCTCAAGCTAGGGGCCTTGACCTTGGCTCCTCCCTCCTCTCCTTCTCCAAACACACACGTGGCCTGACTCCTGTTTGACCCTGGAGAGCAGCTGGGGCATCACATCCTCCCGCCAGTGTCCCTGGAGCTGACTCCCACTGCAGCCCTCACACAGACATGAGCTCAGGGACACCTTGAGGGACCCTGCAGGGAGGTGCCCTGAGGCCCAGGGGCCTGACTAACTCAGTGGTCTCCAAACTGAGAAGAGCATCTGCAGAGTACAGACCAACAGAAGGAGTATGGGAAGAAGACATGGGAAGTCCTTATAACATGACTGTGAACCTGACTGTGCTATGTAACATTCGCTACATGAAAAGCTTACCTGTAGCGTACACGTGTGTCATAAAGCACAACAAATCAGACACCTGCAGGCCCACCACCCGGCGAGGCAGGGGCATGGCAACAATCACCTGTCATCCTCCTTGCCCACAGATCCTTCCCTTCCAGGTCCCCCACTATCAGGAATATGATTAAAAACATTTATTTATTTATTATTAAGGTATGATTGACAAATAAAAATTGCATTTATGGTGTACAAAGTGAGGTTGAACTAACTGACTTCTCACTTGGCATACTTTCCATTCTTTTGTTGCATACAACTTTAAAAAATTCATTTAAAAACATTTCTTCTTTAACTATTCAATAGAATTCACTAGAGAAGCTTCCTGGGTCCGGCATGTTCTGTTTGGGAAGCCTATTAATGGTCAATTCAAATTCTTTAACAGAAATAGTATTGTTCAGTGCCAGGCGCAGTGGCTTACACCTGTAATCCCAGCATTTTGGGTGGCCAAGGCCAGTGAATCACTTGAGGTCAGGAGTTCAAGACCAGCCTGGCTAATGTGAAATCCTGTCTCTACCAAAGATATAAAAAATTAGCTGGGCATGGTTGCAGGTGACTATAATCCCAGCTAACTCAGGAGGCTGAGGCAGGAGAATTGCTGGAACCCCAGGAGGAGCAGGCTGCAGTGAGCTGAGATCACACCATTGCTCTCCAGCCTGGGCAACAGAGTGGGACTCTGTCTCAAAAAATAAAAAAAGAAAAAAAGAAGAAGAAATAGTATGGTTCAGGTTTTCTATTTCTTCTTAAGTCAGTCTTGGTAAGTTGGTAAGTTATGTCTTTTGGGGTGTTTGTCCATTTTCTATGAAGTATATGAAATGTATTGGTGTGAGGTTCTTCATAAATATCCCTTGTTATCCTCCCCACATGGGTATTTCTCCCTCCTGATATTGATAATTTGTGCTTTCTCTTGTTTTGTCTTAGTCTGGTCGTGCTAGCAGGCAATCACTTTATTCACCTTTTGAAAGAGGTTTGTTTTCTCTTTACCAATCTCCATTCTCACAAGATAAAGTTTAAAAAGAACTTGGCACATCCTGCTTGATAGGAAACACTCAATAAAAATTCTGTATTTCAAAGCAACATCTAGCTGTAGCATTTCTGAGTAACACCAGGGCAACAGTACCCAAAGAGTCTGAGGGTTCCCAGGACCCGACTCCACCCCAAAATGTGGAGCTGGGGTGTGCTGCCCGAGGCTGGCATTGTGAGGCTCCCCTCAGACCTCACCACAGGGCAGGGCTGCTCTCACTGCTGGCCAGCCTGCCTCTGATGAGTCTCCTTGGTCCCTCTGTAGCACAATCTCCAGAGAGTCCCATCTGGGGACTGCGTCGGGAAGCAGGGGTGCATCAGGCACATGGGAGCTCTCTGCCTTGCCTCCCTCATCCAGCAGCCACACATCTGTGAATCGCTAGCAATGGCTGGGACAGAGGGGAGCCCTAACCCTGGGACAGCAAAGGGAAGCGATGGCAGGATCCAGCTAAATCCTCCTGAGTTAGCTGGGATTATAGTCACCTGCCACCACGCCCGGCTAATTTTGTATCTGTTTGGTAGAGACAGGATTTCACATTAGCCAGGCTGGTCTCGAACTCCTGATCTCAAGTGATTCACCTTGAGGGCAGTGGTAGCCTCTGACAGTGGACCCAGGATGGACAGAGAAGGCTTAGGGTTGACAGAGAAGGCTTGGGGTTAACAGAAAGGCGCTCCTGGCTGAGCCCAACTCAGGCCTGAAACCCATGGCTGCTCAGCATGTGTCTGTTGGGTGGTCCACGTGATGGACAGATGGGCAGCAATCAGAGAGAGGCCCACAAAGACAGACAGTGAGAGCAGGCCACGCGCTCAAAAATAGCCCAGACTGTCAACAGCACAAACCCCAGACAGCAGGCTGAGCTCAAGGCCCACGCTGGCTGCATGGCCCTGGGATGTCTCCTTGTATCCCTGAGCCTCAGTTTCCCCCATCTGTAAATCGATGGCAGCTGCTGTGGGAATTACCTGAGGCCACAGGCACTCAGCCAATGGCACTATGCAGGTGTTTAAACCATCACAAAGAACAGTGGTCATTTTAACATTTATTATTTAGCCAGATTGGCGCTTCTGAACACTGTCTGGCTTTTAAAACAAACAGCTAAACAGTTTCCTGACCAAATGACCCGGGTAAATATTTTCTCCTCTGCAGAGACACTAATTAGCCGATTCCAAGAGTCTGCACTCGGCCCCACCCTTAGCGACTTCCGCTGCATGTAAAGCAGAAATTCACCAGTTAGGATGCTGGTGTGGGACCAGAAGGCCTTGACAGGCAACGATGGTGCTTATTCAAAATTAATAAACCGAGGCGACCCCTCAAATCCAAGAGCCTTTCACAGATTAGTCTGTAGGACTCTTCCTGACCAGGCGTATGGGGCTTGGCAGTTTGGGGCACCCTTGGTGGCAGGACCCTGGGCAGTAAGGCCCTAAGGAAACTGGAAACAGGTGGGACAAGAGTGCGCCCCCTGCAGGCCCCAGCCACAGACAGCGCTGCCCAGCAGAAGAGGACCAGGACCCTGCTATCATTTCTGAAAGCAAGAGACACATGTCGGGTCCCCAAGAAGGGAAGAAAGTGAAGGCATAGTGGACACCTGCCTTGTCCAGCTCTGGCTTTAAGAGCCCCATCTTGTGTCTGAGGCCCAGAGCAATCCTAGGAGTGTAAGAATCTCCCAGAGAGGAAGGAGTGTGTCTTAGTCTGTTCCTGCTGCTATAACAAAATACCTGAGGCTGGGTAATTTATAAGTAATAGAAATTTATGTCTCACAGTTCTAGAGGCTGAGAAGTCCAAGATCAAGCTGCTCTCTGCTCCACAGAGGGTGCTTCATTGCTGTGTCTTCATGTGGGGTAAGGACAAACAGCTCCCCTTATACCTCTTTCTTTTATAGGAGCACTAATTCCATTTTTGAAGGTACTACCCATTAAAGGCTCCACCTCTCAATGTGATCACACTGGCAATTACATTTCAACATATACCATTCAACAATTACACTTCAACATATAAATTTGTGGGGGGCACACTCAGACCATACCAGGTGGGTTCAAACCTAGGCCTCCATGATCTGGGTACCTTCTGCTGCTTCTGGGATGCTTTGGGGGGCCCTGAATGAAATGGGGATGGCAAGGACCTTTGCCAAGAGAAGAAACCCAGGGAGGCAGAGCTGGGCCCACAGGTCCAGGCCCAGAGGCTGGAGGAGTAGGAGAAAGTCCCCAGGAAGGATACCCAGAGGGCGGAAGGGAAACCGAGGCAGGAGCCCAATGGTACCACAGCACATCCTGGCAAAGCCTGCTCAGGCCCCTTGAGGTCTCAGCCAAAGGGACCACACCTCTCCTCCCCGACCCCCACCTGCCACCCCCCTGCTGGCAGTCATGCAGCCCCAAGGAGCAGGCAGGATGGGAGAGGTGGAAGGGGTGCATTTCTCCTAGAGAAGCATCACGTTCTGCAATTTTAAAACAATTCTGACTCAAAACACTTAGCCTGCATTGAGTTTTTAGGAAAGAGTCTGACAAATCCAGATTGTGGGAGAAAAAGGATGCAGAGCTTTCCACAGGGAAGACAAAAAAAACATGTGGAAGTACTGCTGTAGATTGAAAGGATCTAAAAGACACAGCAAACATATAAGCCTTCATCACTGACTGGATCCTGGATTTTAAAATAAGGCCAGAAACGACACTAATGGGGCAACCGAGGAAAGCCGAATAAGGATGGTCTATATATTCTCATGCTAACATTAAATTTCTCTTGCTTTCTTCCTTCCCCTCCCTTCCTCCATTCTTCTTCCCTTCCCCTGCCTTCCCTTTCTCCCTCCCCCCCTCCCTTCCTTCTTTCCTTCCTTCTGAGATGGGATCTCATTCTGTAGCGCTGAACTCCTAACCTCAAGCAATCCTCCCACCTCAGCCTCCCAAAGCACTGGGACTGCAGGTATAGTGACCTCACCTTGCTCATGTTAAATTTCTTGAGCATGTATTCAAATTGCTGTTTTGTAGAAGAATTTCCTTGTTTTAAGGTGATGCTGATGTCTTGATTCCTGTAGCTTATACTTGAATGGCTTGGCAAATGTAATGAGTAAATGTTCCAAATTGTTAAAAATTGATGGATTTATTTAATAGATGAAGAGTACACCATTCTTTATGAAGCTTTTTCAAGTAAAAAAGTTGCAGACATTTCTATGTCCCCAGAGATAATGGCGGTCACCTAAATCCAATCCTGTCCTTGGTAAAAGCCAATATGAACCGAGCAGGAGAGCCAGTAACACCACCCATGAACATGACTCCAGCATGAGTAGGAGACAGGGCACACACTCCTCTAACTGGTGTGGGCGAGGAAATGCACCCAAAACTTCAGAACTGGCTCCAGGGCCCACGCTGGCATTGGTGGGGTGAGGGCTCAGGCAGAGGCACTGTGGGAATGAGGAGAGGGGTGCTGGGGCCAAGAACTAAGAAAAAGGAAAGTCCTTTACCCAGGTGTGGTGGCAGGTGCTTGTGGTCTCAGCTACTCTGGAGGCTGAGGTGGGAGGATCACCTGAGCCCAGGAGTTGGAGGCTGCAGTGAGCTGTGATCATTCCACTGCACTACAGCCTGGGTGACAGAGTGAGACCCTGTCTCTAAATAAAAAGAAGAAGAAGAAAGTCTCACTCCACATGGGGGAAACAGAGCACGCCTGGGGGTGGGTGTTGGAGCACTGGCGGCTGGGGAACTGAAAGGAGACAGAAAGCATTCAAGCCTGGAGGTGGCCGTCTCAGAAAGGCCCTGCTTCTAGGGGCCAGGCACGTGGCCTAGAAGTAGAGGCAGGCTTCGGAGGCTTGCTGGTAACAGACAGTAAGTAGCAAGCCTGGACATTCAGGGACCTACGGAAGCAAAAGTGAATTGTAGACTCAGAAAACACAACCACTCCTGCCTCCCAAAGGACAAGGAAAACGGTGCGCTTCATTGCACCAACAGGAGAGGGCAGTCTTACACTAAAAAACCTACTTTGGTCCCCAAGCCCCTAGCTCCTGCCTACAGCCATCTGCTATTACCAGTCCAGGCAAACGAAGACATTTCTAAGTTAACAGTTAATATTTGTACAAAGCCAGTATAAGGAGCCGACACTAATCCTTCGAAGGAACCCCCAAGTTACACGGGGGAAAAATGACATGCAACACCTCAGCTTGAATTACCTAATGCTATGGTCTGGAAGTTTATGTCCCTCAGAATTTATACACTGAAACGTAGTCCCCAGTGTGATAGCATTTGAAGGGGGGCCTTTGGGAGGTGATTAGGTCTCGAGGAGAGAGCCCCCATCGATGAGATTCGTGCCCTCAGAAAGAGGCTCCAGAGAGCTCCCTTGCCCCTTCTTCCATGTGAGGACATGGTAGAGGAGAGGAGTCATCTGTGAACCAGGAAGCGGCCCTCACCACATACCTTGATCTTGTACCCCCAGCCTCCAGAACTGTGAAAAATAGTTCTGCTGTTTGTAAAACATCCAGTTTCTGATATTTTGTTAGAGCAGCCTGAACAGATGAAGACATACTAAGAAAAATTCAGACATATGAAGAAAATCCCTAAATTACACATTCAAAAACTCCACAGAAGTGGACCCCAATAAAAAAGGTAAATGTGAAATTAGAGTTGCTTGAACTCATGAAAGAAAATGAGGAAAAGACAATCATCTCAGAAATGAAGGCTGAATTAGAAGATCTCTTAGGGAGAATAGATTTGACTAAAAGCTTAATAGTGTTCATTAAGGAAATGAATGAAAGCAACCACAAAACAAAAGTAAAATTCATGGAGAAAGCAATCTAGAAGATGGATGAAAAAAAGATCTAACGCAAACATGTTACTGGCATCCCTGAAGAAAAAAAGCAAAATAATGGTACTTAATTAACATTTAACACTACAATTTAAGAAAATGTTTTAGAAATAAATGAAGACTTCAATCTGCATATTCAGAGTCCCCCATGTACCTGAGATCAGTTCCAAGACAATGCCTAGTAAAATGATTAGACTTTAAAAATAAAGAAAAAAAATCCTTTGGAGCTCCAGAAAAGCAATGAAGTCACTTACAAAGGAAAGAAAAGCATGTTTATATCAGACGTCTTGTCAATAATGTACAAGCAATACAACCCATAACAACATTTTTAAAAATTTAAGGAAAGAAAGTAAGAGGTAAGGATTTTATAAGCAGCCAATCTATCCTTCTTCTTCTTTTTTTTTTTTGAGGTGGAGTCTCACTCTGTCCCAGGCTGGAGTGCAGTGGCATGATCTCGACTGACTGCAACCTTCGCCTCCTGGGTTCAAGTGATTCTCTGCCTCAGCCTGCTGAGTAGCTGGGATTACAGGTTCACGCCACCACGCCTGGCTAATTTTTGTATTTTAAGTAGAGACCGGGTTTCACCGGGTTGGTCAGACTGCTCTCAAACTTCTGACCTTGTGATCTACCCACTTCAGCCTCTGAAAGTGCTGGGATTACAGGCATGAGACACTGCACCCAGGCTCACGAGTCTTTCTTAAGGAATCATCAGAAGCTAAGCTTTGTCTAGTCAAAAGGTGACTGGGAAAACTTTGGCAAAAACAAATATTAGTAATCAGAACCCAACACCACTGTGCCAGGCACTCTCTATGGCGCTCGCCCGCGTGATCTCTACCTCTTGGTATTCAGACCTTTGGGACCGGGTGGGAACTCTGACTTTCCTCTAATCAATAGACTATGGCAAAGGTGATAGCATATCACGGCTGGGATATCATATACGTTACATTATACTGTCTTATGCTTTGTCATGTTGTGACTCTCTAGAGACTCTTTGCTGCTTGATAGAGTAAGCAGTCATGCTGGGGAAGCCCACATGACAAGGAACTGTGGGTGGTCCCAAGGACCTGGGGGTCCTCTAGAAGTTGAGGTTGGCCTCTAGCCAACATCTAGCCAAAAATTTAAGCTCTAAATATAACTACAAGAACTAAATGCTACCAACAACCCCAGGAATGGATGAGCAAATCCTTCCCTAGTTGAGTCTCTACATGAGAACCTAGTCCTAGCCAATGGCAGTAGTACTCAGCTAAGCCATGCCCAGGCTCCTGATCCACAGAAATGATGAGCTAATAAGCATGTGTTGCTTCAAGCCACTAGGTCAATGATAACTTATTACACAGAAACAGATAACTAATACAATGATATTAAAACATACTACAGGCCGGGCACAGTGGCTCACGCCTTTAATTCCAGCACTTTGGGAGGCCAAGGCGGGAGGATCACTTGAGGCCAGGAGTTTGAGACCAGCCTGGTCAACATGGTGAAATCCCGTCTCTACCAAAAATATGCAACTTCAAAATACTCCGAGAAGTAGTCTTGAACAAACAGAAAGATATATCTTGGTTTTGGATAAGATGACTCAACTTCATAAAGATGGCAATTACCCTAAAGTTTATAAGTCTAATATAAACTTAATATGATCTCCTTCCCCACCAAATACAGCAACATGCTGAAATAGCTAGAAAATCCTTGCAGTAAAAAGCAGTGGAAGGAACTTACCCATCAGATATTAAAACACAAGGAGAGTTGAGCTCAATCTCTCTCCTCTGTTGCAATAGTTTTGAATAAAGTCCTCTTTGCCTTTATTATTATTATTATTATTTTGAGACGGAGTCTCACCCTGTCGCCCAGGCTGCAGTGCAGTGACACAATCTCAGCTCACTGCAACCTCCGTCTTCTGGGTTCAAGTGATTCTCATACCTCAGCCTCCCAAGTAGCTGGGATTACAGGCGCACGCCACCATACCCGGCTAACTTTTTATATTTTTCGGGAGAGATGGGGTTTCACCATGTTGGCCAGGCTGGTTTCAAACTCCTGATCTCAAGTGATCTGCCCACCTCAGCCTCCCAAAGTGCTGGGATTACAGGCGTGAGCCACTGTGCCAGGCCCTCCTTGCCTTTAAATATATTCTCTCTCTCTCTCTCTCCTTCACCAGTGTGTGAACAGATGGAATAGACAGACCTGTGAGACAGACTAGAAAGCCAGAAACAGGCCCAGGGCTTAGATGTTTAGTATAGGATGAAGGTGTATTTCAGATCACTGGAGAAAAGATGACCTTTTAGATAAACGGCATTGGGAGAGAATGGTAGACATTTAGAAAAAGATTAAATTGGATCCACAGACTAAGTACAAAACTAAACAAATATTAGAAAACACAGATGATTGCTTTATAATTGGGCTGGGAAAAGTCTAACTATGATTCCAAATCTATGTGAGAAGATGTCCAATTTCACTTATAATAATAGAAATATAAATTTAAAACACACTGAAATACTGTTTCTCAGCTCTCAGACCGGCGAGGCTGTGAGGGAAACAGACACTGTGATACATTGGTGGTAGGAATGCAAAACGGTGCCACCTCTTGACAGGGAATCTGGACAAAATAAATCCACATTCACTCCCACTTCTAAAATTTGTTCTAAATATACATCTTTGCAAATATTAACAATTTAGGTGCAAGGTTATCCATTACTTCATTATTTTAAATAAAAAAAGACTTGGAAAAAAACAAAATGTTCATCCACAGAACTTAATTTGAATAAACAGTAATAGTACAGCCACAGAACAATACTATGTGAATGTAAAAAAGAATGAGGCAGGACTCCACGAACTGGTAAGAAGTTATTTTCAGGACATATTTTTAATGGAAGAAAAACAAGGAGCTGTATGTGTTAACTTTGGTGATAATGCTTAAAAGACTTGTTTTGCAGAAAGAGACACAGGAAGGATAAACCAGAATATATTTTAAATGGCTACCAGTGGTACGGGAACAAGGAGGAAGACACAGGGTTGGGATTGCTCTAAGGATAGCTTTTAAATAGTTTTGACCTTTAAACCATGTGTTTCACATATTCAAAAAAAATAAAATTACATCCTAAAGTCTAAAGGAAAAAAGTTGCAAATTGAATGCAAATAGAAACACACGAAGCTAACAGTATCCCATTGATAACATAATCGCACAGCCCTCTGCCTGCACACCTCGGAAATCCCGAAGCTGACCTAGTAGGTTTTGGGTGGCCTTGGTTTGGATGTAGTAATTCTGAAACTATTTCAGCGTGCATTGTAGGGCTAAATGATTCAACATATTCATGTTTTGGGGGACAAGGTTCTCACCGCAGGAGAAAGGGAATGGTAATATTAATTTTTACCAAAAAAAGAAAGATGCCTTGGCTGGGTCCACTGACAAGGCCTACCCACATCGCTGATCTCTAAACTCGGGTCCCACGGAAGGAGCCAAGGCCCCTTGGAGAAATGGCTGATTCTGGATCTGGGTACAGGTACAAGTGAGAGCGGGAACCACCTCAGAGATTGACCGGGACATGGCAGGAGCGCGAAGACCCTGGTCTGAAAAGGGCCAGGTGACAGGCAGGACCCCAGTGTGGAGGCCTGCGGGCTCCTCCCTGCCAGTCCTGCCCCTGCGCTCCGCAGCTTGTCCCTCTCTCACCTGCCCTCCCTCTGCTGCCAGGGCGGCCTTTCAACTCCCAACCTCCAACCCCTGCCCAGGTCATCCAGACCCCCCACCGATTGGGCTCCAGCTCCTTTCCTCCTGCCCTCAGGGACCTCATCCTCGTGGCTCCCCCAGGCTCCATCACAACACAGGCAGGGCTGCCAGCTCAGGGCAGGGCCTCCCTGACCAGGCGAAGGCTTGCACGCACCCTGGTCTCCCTCTGTCCCAGTTACCCTACTGCACGTTCCTTCCCAGCACGCATTCTCGGCTATGTCCTTGCTTTTCTTTGATTCCGTGTTTGGTGTCCCCGTCACACACCAGCTAGTGAGCACTTACGGGGGCAGGCAGCACACAGTAGGCGCTCACTGAATGCGCTGGGCCAGTGAGTGGACAACCCCAGTCCCCCTCTCCTGGTCGCCTGGCACAGTGGCTGCAGTATGGCTTTTAGAGCCAGTCCTACCAGAGGTGCGACCCCAGCGTTGCCACTCCATGGTCCCGCCCCTCTCTAAGCCTCAGTTACTCCAGCTGCCTGGCAGGCAGAGCTTCCCAGGACTCTTTTCAGGCTCCCGGGACTCAGCAGAACTTCTGTCTCCCCCACAGCCCCAGGAGGCAGGAGGTAGGGGTCGGGATGAGCTCCTCCATCACCCCAACTTGCCAGGTCTGTCTTTCCCACATTGTTTCCCCACCCCCACGCTGAGCATGGGGCGGCGTGGGCAGCACCCTTCCCCAAGCCCCTCCAAGCATCGCTTTTCCAATCTAAATACAAAGAGTGGATCACCTGGTCCCTTGATGCCATCCGCTGTCAATGCGTGAGGGACACACCCAGGGCTCCCAGCAGACCCCACCGTTCCGCAGGCCCTCTGATACTAGCATTGCTCCTTTCCTCAAATCCGATCCTATCCTGAAGGGCGACAGTACCCTCTTCCCCCAGGCGCAAGGTCCTTTCCTTTCTGCACCTGCACTGGCAGGTGTGCCTTGTCGTCCCCATTTCATAGACCGGGAAACTGAGGTCCGGTGCGGATGGAGGCTTTGGTCCAGGCTGACTTTTCCTGTCACTCCAGTGGCTCAAGAAGCTTGCTCCTTGCGCCCAGTGGAGGGGCTGCGGCGCGCGGCAGAGCCCGGTCTCCTGCCAGGTGGCGGGGGTGTGCCCTGGCCGGTCCCTTCCCCGCCACCCTGCACCTCCGTCCCGGCAGCCGCGCGGACCCCGCCCCTGCTGACCCCGGCGCACGCTCCCGCGCCGCGCACAACCTTCCACAGCCCGCCGACCCCGCCGCGCGGACCGCACACTCACGTGCGCCGCGGCCCGTGGCCCCGCCGGCCGGCCACGCGCACTGTCACCGCGCGCGCACCTGTGCTCCGAGTCAGGCCCATGCGTGCCCGCCAACGTCCCGGACACCTGCCGTCCCCGCCGCCCCGCACCCACGCCGCGACCTCGCCCGCACCCCGCGCCCGGTGCCCAGCGGCCGCCTGCAGCCCTCCCCAGCGCCCGCGAGCCCACGCCCTTGCCCGCAGCGCCAGGTGTCCCCGCCCGCGCCACCACTCACCGGCTCCCGGCGCGCCCGAACCCCGGGCCCGGCCCATGGGCAGCGCCTGCTGCGAGCCTCGGCGCCACGGACCCAGGGCGCCGCCCGCCGCCGCCGCCGCCGCCGCCGCCGCCACCCGCCCGGCTCCCGGCACAGCCCGCAAGAGCGCCTGGCGGCGGCCCCAGAGCAACGCGGCGCGGCGCCCCCTGGTGGCCGCTCAGGTAGAGCAGAGCGGGCGGAGGGCGCGGAGCGCGGGGTGGAGCTGCGGGAGCCCAGCGGGTGGCGCTGCCCACCAGGGCCCTCCGCTCCCAGGCTCCGGGGTCTCGGCCAAGTGTCCTGCGCTGCGTTCAGGCCTCCGCTGCGGCTCGCCACCCGCCCCTAGGACCCAGCCCCAAGGGCCAGGACCGCGCACTCAGGCTGTCAGACGCTGCCCTCCCGAGCGCGGACCCTGGTCGACTCTGTGCCCAAGGTGTCCCGGCCGACCCCTCACCTGCTGAGCCTCTGGTGCCCCGAAACCCGGATCACCCTCTGTCCTCAAGGCTGGGCCCGGGCCTGTCCTCTGGGCTGTCCTCCTACCATGGCCACCGAACTCTAGGTTGCCTGTGAACCCCGAGTGGGATATCCCCGGGTGGGTATCCATCAGGGAATGGGAAACTGCACCCCCAACACCTTCTCGGCGTTCTCTCGTGGCCCACAGAGAGGGTGGACGGACACCACTCTGAAGACACCGGGGGGCTGGGAGGATGGCGATGAGTGATTTCACTTTTAGAAATGGAGAGGAGACCCTAACAGGATCCAGTGGCCTTCTTGAACTGGGTCCACCTGAACAGTGAAAGTGTACCGGTTTGTCCCAGCATAGAGCTCGGAACACCTGTCCTCTGCTTTAGTCAGGACCTGCTCGATGAGATGTGGCTCAAAACTCAACCCAACCAGCTTAAGCAAAATGAACTTACTGGCTTGTGGATCATAAAAAGCCAAGGTCGCTGCTTTCAGGAATATCTAGATCCAGGTGCTTAACCTATGTGCATAGAAACCTGCCTCGCCTATCTCCCAGTCTTACTGTGGCAGAATGGCCCTGGGTTGACACTGCAGAGAGGGCACAAGGGCTGCCACACACAGGCTCCAAGGAGCCAAGCTCAGGCCATTTCCGCAGACCTAGAGAGCGAGGATAACAGGCTGAGCGTTGTCTCACTAGAGCTGGGGCAGAGTGAGCCCTGTGTCAGCTTTGAGGGTGGAGCAAGGTGCTATTTATTCCAATAAAGGCTGTTTCTGGAACAATGGACAGGTTAAAAACAACAGAGTCTAGCCCATTTATTGGACAGTTAGGGAAACTAAGGCCTGGAGAGAGTGGGCATCTGCCTAGGGCATACAGGTGTATTAGAATCAGTGTGGACCAGGTAGGCTGGGCGGGAAGGTAGCAGGGCTTGGGCCAAGGCCAGGGCCAGAGGCTGGCCCTAGGGAGGGTGATGTCTGAGACCAAGGGTCTGGTATGGGGAAGGGGAGGGGGAACAGAGGCGGGCACACTTGGTTGGGGGTGAGCAGTGTGTTCCCAGCAGATAGAGGCACCTTGGGGCGCAGGCACTGGGCTCTCTCTGCATCTTCTCTGATTATCACCCTATGCCCCCAAGCCTCGGGTCTAGTCCCAGTGTGTCCCCGGGAGGCAGCTGGGAGTCTAGGAGGAGAGGCTGCAAGAGGGACCTCAGAAGAGCTGACCCACTCAGCTGTGTCATTCTGGGTTCTGGGCAGCACTGAGCGAACCTCCTAATCAAGTGCAGCTCAGTGGGGAGAGGCCAGTCCCCTGATGAAGTACTTTCTCCAGCAAGTGGCTGGGCCACTGAGGCATGATTGCCCTGCTGGGAGCAGGGCAGGGGATGCTTGGATGAGGCCAGAGCACCTGGAACATGGGCGTGGACTAGCTCCTGGCCACGGCTCAGTGTCCCACAGGGGTGAGGGTGGCAGAGCTATGCTCTGGGACAGGGGAGAAGGCCGTGTGCCCTGAGGTCTCCTGCATCCTCTCCCTGCCAGGCCCGCCGCCACTGCGAGGTTGGTCCTGTGCTGAGGAAGAGCAGGAGCTGCCATCATGGCCACCACTGGGAAGCTCTCTGAGCCTCGAGGCCAGCATGGAGTTCTGCCTTGAGCCATCCCCCAGCTTTGTGGGACCCCGGCTGCAGGTGCCGTGGCTGGGACCTGGGAGGCATTTGGCCCCACCCCCTCATAGTCTACCCAGGAGCACCCTCTACCAAGGCCCCTCACCTGTCCAGCCCCTGCCCTGCCTGCCCAATTTCTCACTCCAGAATGTGCCCAGGGGCTAATCCATGAGTGAGGGCATTGGGACAGAGGGTGAGCCATCCCCAGGGCTGTCAGCTCTGCCTCCCCCTCACCCCACCACTGCCCTGAGACAACTATCGGGTGGACACTTACCCACGGCCTATGTATGCTGGGCACCATGCTGGGTGCTGGGAATATAGCAGAGAGCCCGACATGGGGTTTCTTGCCCCCTGGAACCCACAGTTTAGAGAAGGGAGGCTGAAAACTAACCATACAAATGAAAGAATAAAAACAGTCATTTCAGAGAGCACTGAGTGCCATGAAGGAAACCATATGGGGGAGGTGGTTGAGTACGGCCAGGCTGCTTTAGAAGGGAGGGCTCAGGAAAGGCCTCTTCAGCCACATGGGGTGAGGAACTGGCCATAAAGGGTCTGGGAAGAGCACCCTGGGCAGAGGGGGACAGCAGGAGCAAGGCCCTGTGGCTGGCATGGACTTTGCATCTTTTTTGGAAAACAGAGGCTGGAGAGCGGCTGGAGACAAGGTGGAAGGGAACAGGGCCAGGCAGGGTGTCCAGGAGGATGAGGAGCCGGATCCTGTCCTCCAGGGGCAGGTGTGGCCGCAGCTCTCCCAGCAGCATCCCCAGCAGGAGAGGGTGGTGCTGTCCCCAGATGTGTGGGTCTTGATGCCCATGAGGCCTTTCCCAGCACCTTCAGCCCCTGCGTAGCTGCCCCTGGCCTGGATGGTATATCCTGCACACGTGTGACTCTGGGAGACCTAAGTGTGCCCCACCAGCTCAGCACTGAGTTAGTGGGGCTGGAGTCCTTGATCACTGGGTGTGGCCATGAGGGACAGGCAGCAGGCCCCTGAGGAGGTGGTGGGCAGGGGAGAGCTGATGAGTACAGACCCGGGGGGGCGGGGCAGGGAACTGGCAGCCCTGAGGGCTGTTTCTGGGGGAGAAGCCACAGGACTGGATGATGGGAGATGAGGAGACTGTGTGAGAAATAGGGATGGCAGGGATCCTTCCAGGGTGAATGGGGCACCTTTCCCAAGAGGGCGAAAGCCCCTTCACAGCAGACAGCACCTGCTGGGACTGTGAGGCCAGGGTCATTTGGAGGAGGTCTGGAGGCAGCGGCACCTGTGGGTGGCTGCCTGGTGCGGGTCCTCAGGGAGAGAGGAAGGAAGGACAGTGTGGGCTCCAGCAGCTGCAGGCACTTAGAGCAGGAGCCTGTGAGGCCTGGCAGCACGTCTGCCCTGGATGCTTGGCACAGCCACAGCAGGTGACTCAGGGAAGGGGCACCAGGCAAGGCTGCTAAGCAGGATCACCAATAAAATCAGGAAACAATGAGGACAGAACTTTGGGATCTGGCCAAAGCATTTTATTAGCCGACTCATAACTTGTTCATTCTTGGTCTGGTGAAAACCCTCCAAAGTTACTGCAAGGGCAGAGCTCCAGGAGCAGTCATCTTATAAGCAGCCACTGGAGGGGGCCACATTTAACTATCCTTTACAGGCCAGGGCTGCCAACCCACTGAGCCTGGGCTGGGAGGAGCAAGAAAGAGGGTGTGTGTGTGTGTGTGTATGCATGTGCACATGTGTGCATGCATGGTATATGCAGTGTGTGTATGTGTATTTGTGTGAACGTGTGCTGGTGTGTTCTATGCATGTACATGCAGCACATGTAATATGTGTGTGCCGTGTGCTTGTGTATGTAGTGCTGCATGTGTTTTGTGCATGTGTGCATGCTGTGTATGTGTGATGCTGTGTGCATGAGCATGTGGTATATGCATGTGTGCTGTGTGCATGTGTGTGGTTTCTGCATGTTGGTTCTGCATGCATGTGTGGATGCTATGTGTGTGTGGTGTATGTATATGTTGTGTGCATGTATGTGTGTCATGTGCACGTGTGGTGCTGTGTACATGTGTGTGGTGTATGCATGTGTGTTAATGTCCATATGTGTGGTGTATGCATGTGTGTTGTGTATGTGGGTGTCACGTGTGTGGTGTATGCATGTATGTGTGCTGTGTGTATGTGGGTGTGCTGTGTGTATATGTGTGGTACTGTGTGCATGGATGTGTGCTGTGTGCCTATGTGCTCTATGCATATGTGTGGTGCAGTGTATGTGTGTGGTATGTGTGTGTGATGTGTGCTTGCATGTGTGATGTGTTATGTGCATGTGTGTAGTGCATGCATTTGTATGTGTGTTGTGTATGTGTGATGTATGGTGTTTGCATGTGTGTGTGGTGTGTGCTGTGCATGTTGGTGTGCTGTGTGTATATATGTGGTAGTGTGTGCATGTGTGTGTGCTGTGTGCATCTGTGTGTGGTGTATGTGGTAGGCTGTGTGCATGAATGTGCTCTGTGCATGTGTGTTGTGTGCATGTGCATGTCGTGTATGCATGTGGTGTGCATGTGTGTGGTGCTTGTGGTGCTATGTGCATGTGTGTGCTGTACACACGTGTGTGCTGTGTGTGTTGTGTGCATGTGTGTGTAGTATATGCATGTGGTATGCTGTGCGCATATGTGTGCTGCATACGTGTGTAATGCTATGTGCATGTGTGCTATATGCATGTGTGTGCTGTGTGTGTTGTGTGCATGTGTGTAGTTTATGCATCTGGTATGCTGTGTGCATGTATGGGTGCTGTGTGCATGTGTGTGGTGCTTTGTGCATGTGTGTACTGTATACACACGTGTGGTGTATGCATATATGTGGTGCTAAGTGCATGTGGTATGCTGTGTGCATGTGTGTATTGTATGCATGTGTGTGGTATCATGTACACATGTATGGGGGTAAGTGTGGGTCTGATCTCCATCTGGGCTGGCCCAAGGATGAAGGAAGGCATCACAGATGGGATCCCCTGGAAGCAGGGCTAGAGATATGGGTGCAGGTTACATATGTGGGAGGGGATCCTAGGTGACCAGCCTGGTGGCGCCCCTTTGAGGAACAGTGCAGGAAGTCTCTGAGAATTCTCCTGCTGGGCAGAGCATTTCTCTTTGTCCCCTGTGCTTTCAGGTTGCTCCTGCATGAAGGCTGAGCAGACTTCCAGGACTTAAACATTCCTGAGGCAGAAATGCAGGAGCTGGAACTGGTCACTGTGAGGTTCCACAATAGAGCCATTGCTCACTGTGCTGAGCACAGAAAGGGAGCTTGAGGTGCAGGTGCAAATGTTGCCGGCTGCAGTGCACCCCTTGGAACACTCAGATTCCTGTGGCTCCTCTGAGACCTCGACGTCACCCGTCACCCAGTTATGCCTCACCACAAGGAGGCAGGGCTGGGCACCCCTGCTGGCAGTGACTCCTGGCCCCACCTGCTGAATCACTGGCATGTACAGTCCCAAGTGTCCTGGAGCATGGGTTTAGGTCTGGGGAGTCCTCCTGGGTCCTGGGGGAAGCGTCCAGCAGAGTGAAATCTGCAGAGACAGGAAGCACCTCCCGAGAGTACTCAGCCCCAAAGCTCTGGGGAAGTTGTGACTCAATGGGGCCATCCGGTTCTAGCTGGAGGCCAGGGATGTAACCCTCCTCTTTCCTACAGAGCACCCCAGGTCACCTGTCACACCTGCAGAGGTTTCATCTCTCCAGGGCTGTCAAATGTCAGTGTGTGTGGATCACTTGAAATGCTTAGGAAAGTGGGGTCTGTGGCCCTGCACTTGGTGTCTGTAACGAGTGGCCCAGGTGAAGCTGATGCAGGCCAAAGACAGGCAAACTCAAGAAATGCTGGTGTAGAGGGATCCAGGCTTATCATCCCCATCTGTGGCAGGCAGAATAATGACTCCTAAAGAAGGCCACTTGTTAATCCCCAGAACCTGTGGATATGTTACCTTAAGTGGCCAAAGGGACCTGGCAGGTGGGATTAGGTTAAGGATCTTGAGATGGGGGAGATGATCCTGGATTATCCCGGTGAGCCCAGCATAATCACAGGGGTCCCTACAAGTGGAAGAGGGAGGCAGAAGGCAATTAGGGTGGCAGCGATGGGAGCAGGGGCTGGGAGATGCTACCCTTCTGGCTTCGGAGGAAGGGGCCATGAGCAGAGGAATGTGGGTGGCTGTAAAATGCTGAGAAACAGATTCTCCCCAAGGGCCTCCAGAAGAAACTGGCCCTGCTAACACCTTTGCTTTCAGCCCATTGAGACCCACATTGGACTGCAACCCACAAAACTGTACTGCTTTGAGCCACTAAGTTGGTGGTAATTTGTGACAGCAGCAATAGGAAAGGAAGACATCACCCCACAAGAGAGGCTGGGAAAATCAGGTGACTCGTGCAGGTGATGCCCAAGCCTTCCACACCTCTCACTGGCTGCCCTGTGTTGGGGGGGGGGAACCTGTGGAATTGGGCTTGGGCTGCCCCCTCCCCAGAGCCAACAGCCTGTCTGGGCAGAGCGGTCGTGAAGCAGTGCTGGCCTTCCCCGGGAGCTGGCTTACGGTGCACATCCCCTAGGGCCCTGCCCAGACTTCTGACTCAGAGGGCTCAGGGAGGGCTGGGGAATCTGAGTCTGTTAGCAGGTGTCCCAGTGGTTCTGAGCCCAGTCACGTTTGGGAGCCATTGCCTCAACTGTTTCCTTCTTGTACATTATGGCTGGACCTGTCCCTCTTCTCAGAAGGCCCACAGACAACTGGAATGTGCCACAGGCTGTCAGGGAGCGAGGGCACACATGTCCCTGTGGGAATTGGCCAGGGGTGCCCAACTGTGTTTGCTCATTTTAGCACATGTGAATCAGGCACCTCAGTGAACAGGCTGAACACCTGGGCATACCTGTCCACAGTGGCAAAGTTTTTAGGTTCTCAGGACAGAAAACCTCCAAGCAAGAGTGAGTGGCTGCAGTGAACATTGGCAGGAGGTGCTGCAGGGAACCGTGGCGAATGTGGCAAGTGTTTCTGGTAGGCCACATGTGCGCCATGTGTGAAGCACTGGCGGGGTCCGTGGGGGAGGAGACCCTGCAGGACTGCAGAATCCTCGGGCTGAGGCAGGGCCCCTGCAGGGCTGAGACCTGGGTCGGCTCACAGGCCCTGGGCATGTCACCATGTGAAAGTTCTAGGTAATTTAATCTCTCTCTGTGTGTGTGTGTGTGTGTGTGTGTGTGTGTGTGTGTGTGTGTATGTGTGTGGTCGCGGAGTCTTGCTCTGTTGCCCAGGCTGGAGTGCAGTGGCACAATCTCGGCTCACTGCAACCTCCACCTCCCCAGTTCAAGTGGTTCTTCTGCCTCAGGCTCCCAAGTAGCTGGGACCACAGGAGCATGCCACCAAGACCGGCTAATTTTTTTTTTTGTATTAGTAGAGATGGGGTGTCACCATATTGGCCAGGCTGGTCTCGAACTCCTGACCTCATGATTTGCCCGCCTCGGCCTCCCCAAGTGCCAGGATTGTAGGCTCGAGCCACCATGCCTGGCCAGTAATTTGATCTTTGAATTTGTGTTTTCTAAGTGAAGTTCACTGGAACCACAGAGTATGCTTGTGAAGAAACACGTTCACCCTACGTGTCCACGCGACTCCTTGCTACCCATTCACACTTAGGGCTCAGGATGCCCCTGTACACAAGGTGCTGGTGGGGCGACTGTTTCAGTCTGCCCAGACTCAGGCCAGTTCCAGGTAGGCACATTACTGGACAACTGAGTCAGCAGGGCACTCACAGCTCCAGGACCATGCTTCCTGTTCTAACCAGAACTTGCTTCAGACAGAGAGAAGGCAATGGTTCCCTAAAAACCACAAATGACCAAGTGACCTGATCATAGCCTTTTTTCTTTTTTTTCCCCTTTCCAACTTTTATTCTAGGTTCGGGGATATAGTGCAGGTTTGCTACATGGATAACTAGTATCTCATGGGGGTTTGGTGTGCACTTTATTTCATCACCCAGGTACTAAACACAGTACTTAATAGTTTTTTTTTTCATCCTCCTCCCACCCTCCACCCTCAAGTAGGCCCCAGTGTCTAGTGCTCCCTTCTCGGTGCTCATGTGTACTCAGTGTTTAGCTCCCACTTATACATGAGAACATGTGTATTTGGTTTTCTGTTCCTGTATTAATACACTTAGGATAATGGCCTCCAGCTGTATCCATGTTGCTGTAAAGGACATGATTTCCTTCCTTTTTGTGGTTGTGTAGTATTCCATGGTGTACCACATTTATCCAGTCCGCCATTAATGGGCACCTATGTTGATTCCATGTCTTTGCTATTGTGAATAGTGCTGTGATGAACATCTGCATGCATCTTTATGGTATTTTCCTTTGGGTATATAGGGATTGCTGGGTTGAATTGGCACTTCAACTCTTAGCTCTTTGAGAAATATCCAAACTGATTTCCACAGTGGCTCAACTACTTTACATTTCCACCAGTGGTGTATAAGCATTCCTTTTCTCTGCAACCTCGCCAGTATCTGTTTTGTTTTCTTTGGTTGTTGTTTTCAGACAGAGTCTCCCACTGTCCTGGGGTGCTGGAGTGCAGTGGCACAATCTTGGTGTACTGAAACCTCTGCCTCCCAGGTTCAAGCGATTCTCTTGCTTCAGGCTCCTGAGTAGCTGGGATTACAGGCACCCGCCACCTTGCCTGGCTAATTGTTTTCGTATTTTTACTAGAGACGGGGTTTCATTATGTTGGCCAGGCTGGTCTCGAACTTTTGACCTTGTGATTCGTCCGCCTCAGCCTCCCAAAGTGCTGGGATTACAGGCGTGAACCACTGCACCTCACCTATCTGTTATTTTTAACAATAGCCATCCTGACTTGTCTGAGGATGGTATCTCATTGTGGTTTTGCTCTGCATTTCTCTAATAGTGATGTTGAGCATTTTTTCATATGCTTGTTGGCCGTGTAGGTCTTCTTTTGAGAAATGTCTGTTCACATCCTTTGCCCATTTTTAACAGGGCTGTGTTTCCCTTGTTAATTTGTTTAAGTTCCTTATAGATTTTGGATATTAGACTTTTGTCAGATGCATATATTGTCTTCCATTCTGCATTTTTTCCTGTTTACTCTATTGATAGTTTCTTTTGCTGTGCAGAAGCTTTTTAATTAGGTCCCGCTTGTCAATTTTGGTTGCAATTGTTTTTGGAGTCTTTGTCATAAAATCTTTCCCACAGCCAAAGTCCAGAATGGTATATCCTAGATTTTCTTTTAGGGTTTTTACAGTTTTAGGTTTTCCATTTAAGTCTTGAATCCATCTTGAGTTGATTTTTGTATATGACGTAAGAAAGGGGTCTGGTTTTAATCTTCTGCATATGGCTAGCCAGCTATCCCAGTGCCATTTATTGAACAGGGAGTCCTTTCCCCATTGCTTGTTGTTGTCAGCTTTGTTGAAGATCAGATGGTTGTACATGGGTTTATTTCTGGGTTCTCTGACCTGTTCCATTGGTCTATATGTCTATTTTTGTAGTAATATCATGCTGTTTTGTTTACTGTAGCCCTGCAGTATAGTTTGAAGTTAGATGGTGTGCCACCTCTGGCTTTGTTCTTTTTACTTAGGATTGCTTTGGCTATGCGGGCTCTTTTTTGGTTCCATATGAATTTTAGAATAGTTTTTTTTTTCCAGTGCTATGAAAAATGTCATTGGTAGTTTGATAGGAATAAAACGGAATCTGTAAATTGCTTTCGATAGTATGGACACTTTAACAATATTGAACATGTAATGTTTTGTGTCATCTCTGACTTGAGAGTGGTTTGTGATTATCGTTGTAAAAATCTTTCACCTCCCTGGTTAGCTGTACTCTTAGGTATTTTATTCTTTCTGTGGCTATGTGAATGAGATTGCATTCTTGATTTGGCTCTCAGCTTGGATGTTATTAGTGTATAGAAATGCTACTGATTTTTGTACATTGATTTTCTATCATGAAATTTTGCTGAAGTTGTTTATCAGATCCGGGAGCCTTTGGGCAGAGAGAAGAGGTTTTCTAGTATAAAATTTTACCTTCTAAGAAAAGAGATAATCTGATTTCTTCTTTTCCTCTTTGGATGCTTTTTCTTTCTCTTGCCTGATTGCTCTAGCTATGACTTCCAGTACTGAAAAGGAGTGGTGAGAGAGGGCATCCTTGTCTTGTACCAGTTTTCAAGGAGAATACTTCCATCTTTTGCCCATTTAATATGATGTTGGCTGTGTGTTTATCATATTCGGCTCTTATTATTTTGAAGTATGTTCCTTTGATGTCTAGTTTGTTGAGGATTTTTTACATGAAGTGATGTTGAATTTTACCAAAAGCCTTTTCTGCATCTATCGAGATAATCATGTAGCTTTTCTTTTTAGTTCTGTTTTATATAATAAATTACATTTATTGAGTTGTGTATATTGAACCAACCTGGTATCCCAGGGATAAAGTCTACTAGATCGAGGTGGATTAGCTTTTTGATATGCTGCTGGATTTGGTTTGCAAGTATTTTATTGAGAATATTTGCATCTATGTTTATCAGGGATATTGGCTTGAAGTTTTTTTGTTGTTGTTGTTGTGCCTCTGCCAGGTTTTGGTATCAGAATGATGCTGGCCTCACAGAATGAGTTAGGGAGGAGTCCCTCCCTTGGCCTTGATTTTAGGGAACAGTTTCAGCAGAATTAGTACCAGTTCTTCTGTATGTCTCATAGAATTTGGCTGTGAATCTGTTTGGTCCAGGAATTTTTTTCTGGCCGATAGGTTTCTTATTACTGATTCAGTTTCGGAACTCAATACTCATCTGCTGAAGGTTTCAATTTCTTCCCAATCATAGCCTTTCTTACTCAGGTTGCTTCCCTGTATCAGTCAATCACAGAGCCAAAAATAGTGACAGAAAAGGAAAGGGGAAGATGGGGCCACCTGTCCTTCCTTTCCCTGTCAGTCTTCCACACCCATCAGTAAACTGCAGGCGGAGAGAGTGGGTAGAATGTGTATGGGTCAAAAAGTGACAGTAATGCCTCCCTTAACACTGGGGACACATTCTTAGAAATGTGTTGTTAGGTGATTTTGTCATTGTGAGAACTTCATAGAGTGTACTCACACAGACCCAGATGGCACAGCCCACTACACACCCAGGCTGTGTGGCACAGCCTATTGCTCCTGAGCCACCACCTGTACAGCAAGTTGCCGTACTGAATACTGTAAGCAATGGTAACACAGTGGTATCTGTGTATCTAAACAAAACATATTTATTGATTTATTGAGATGGGGTTTCACTCTGTTGCCCAGCCTGGAGTGCAGTGGCAGGACCACAGCTCACTGCACTCGAACTTCTGGGCTTAAGTGATCCTTCCACCTCAGCCTCCTGAGTAGCTGAGACCACAGATGCGTGCCACCACACCCAGCTAATTGTTTCATTTCTTTGTAGAGGCGGTTTCACTATGTTGCCCAGGCTGGTCTCGAACTCCTGGCCTCAAGCGATCCTCCCACCTCGGCCTCCCAAGGTGTCAGGATTACAGGCACGAGCCACCACAACTGGCCTCGAAACATGGAAAAGGTAGAATAGAAATACAGTATTATAATGTTATGGGACCTCTGTCATACATGGTCTGTGGTTGACTGAAATGCCATTATATGGTGCATGGCTGTAGCTGAGTTAGCCATACGCAGCGTTGCCCTGGTAAGAATGAAATACTTATGCATGTGTAAGCTACACAAGACAAGTTGTGTAATTTCAGTGATTCTGCAGAGGCATTAGATGCTTTTATATTTGTATTTAAAACAAGCATTGAACAATGTAAAAACAAACAGTACAGTTCATCTTACATTTTAATGATAATCTCATATTGTAAGTTTTCTTTACTTAGAATTACATTAAAAGGCACATAAAAATGCCAGAACAAGGGGACAGAGAGTGAGCGAGAAAGGAACAAAGTGCTTTAACAGTAACAGCACGACTTCCCTGATTTTCAAACCCTGCCTTTTCATTTCACTCTGCGCCCCTCAAAATTAGGTAACCAGCCCTGGGATGAAGAAAGAAGTGCCTTTGCCTGGATTTCAAGAACTGCCCAGGGCGATCACGGAGGCAGGTGTGAGGGGGCATCTGTGAGCACCCCGCCTGTGTTCCATTTGAGAACAAGTCATGTGTAAACACAGGCCAGGCCAGAGAGCTTGATGCCTTCCTATGAGAGTGCCGTGGGGTGGATGGCCTTCCGTGCCCCTCCTCTCCTTCTCCATGCTTTGAGCTTGGTAGGGTCTGAAACCGAAGAGGAGGAAGTGGCATGGGAACAAAATGAGGGGCAGGGAAGGACCCTGTCTCTTTGTGCGATATTGAGCTGTTGTCTCTTGGCTTCAAGTCTCGCTTCTATGCGCAGCCCCCGGCTGAGCTACACATCTCTCCATTGTCAGCAGACTCTTTGTTGACCTTGGAAATGGAAGGTTCTAGAAGGAGACAAGAAGGCACTTGCTCCTTCCCGTCACGCCCACTGTCTTAAAGGTGGCACGTCAGCAATGGCCCTTCACGCCAACAGTGGTGGCTGGTTCCAGGCTCGACTTCATTCTGCTCTCCCAGGACAGCTGCATAGCCGCTCCCACAGGGGCTACCAGCAGCCTGGCCACGCTGCTCCTCCCAGATCTGGTCCCCTCTCCGTGTGGCCCTTCTCTGAACTTTCAGGCTCTGATAAACCCAGATTCACTCTTTCCTTTATTCCTTAACCCCAAGTTCCTACATTCAATTCTTTGTTGAAATAAGTAGTGCGGGTCCTGTTTCCCTGACTGGTCCCTGCCTGGTGACCCAACTGGTATCAGGAGTGGGGTCCTGGGAAACAGATCCTCAAAGATGGGGGAGCTCAAATCCATAGTATGATGAGCCAGTCAAGTGTGGGACTTTCCCAATCCTTCTTATCTCCTGCTCCCCACTTTGACCCTAGTGGAATAAAAAATTCAAGCTAGTAATAAAAGAGAGGAGGAATAGAAGCAAAATATGGGGAAGGGAAGGAATATCCCATGCCACCTTCCCTGCCTTCCTGTATATCGACTACCCCAAGCAGAAAAGGTAGAATATTTAACTCTGAATGAATTTGTCAAGTTTGAATATAACACAGCACTAGCCATTTTAATTACTAAAATGAGACTGAATTTTTTGCTTAGACTGAGTTTTCTGTTTTCTATGAGAGACCAGAAAGGTCATGGGATCTATCAATGTTTTCAATCAATTCCTCCCCCCACTGACTGTTAAGGAGATAGGGAGTAAAATAAAATTGCCTATTAATTATGTCACATAGGCCCTGCTTATTCAACATACTGGTTATACTTGATTTTATGTTCAAACATACCTAACTTAGATGATAACACAAACAATTTAAAGCAGCACTGGGATTTAGCACAACTGTTTTTCTTTAAAAATTTCTGTAATTTAGGAAACTTGAATATAGACTTGGTATTAACTTTAGTTTTTAAAGATACATACTGGAAAATTTAGGGGTAAAATTTAATAATGTCAATAAATTACTTAGTAAAGAAGATATATTAGTCAGCACAGGCTGCCATAACAAAATACTACACACTGGGTGGCTTAAACAACAGAAATTTATTAAACAGTTCTGGAGGCTGGAAGTCTGAGATCAGGGTGCTGGCATGTTTGGGCTCTGGTCGGGAGACTCTTCCTGGCTTGTGGACGGGTGCCTTCTCCCTGTGTTCTCACATGGTCTTTCCTCAGTGCGTGCATGTGAAGAGACGAACCTCCCTCTCCTCTTCTTATAAGGCCACTCACCCTTATAGCCTCATTGCCTCCTAAAAGCTCCATCTCCAAATAAAGTCACATTGGGGGTTAGAACTTCAACATAAGGATTTTGGTGGGAGACACAATTCAGTCAAAAGCAAGAGATATTAAAAAAAAAATGTTAACAACTGTTAAGCCAAGGAAATAAAAAAGAATATTCATTATTCTATTCTCTCTTTCCTGTATGAAAGAACGTTTTCATAAGTCAAAAGGGCCTTTGCTTCTGGGCAGGAAGTTGTGGCAGACCAGCGTTCCTTCTGAAAACCAGAAAAAGCTGAACACATTTTCAAAAATCCTATTTTCAAAGGCACCAGAGAGTCATGGAAGCACAAAGACTAGATGGACTAAAATTCTAGAGGGGGAAAACCCTTCCAAGGTGAACTTGGTTCTAGGCATGGACTGGGGAAAAGGGGTTTAGAGAAGACAAAGGGCTACTTTTGGGAGGAAGAGAACCAGCAAAGCTTTTAGCAGGTGCAGAAGATTTGGAGAGTTGAGGCTAATTTCTCCCTAAAGCATTTGCTGAATTCTGAGGCTCTGGGGTGGGTGGGACCTGGAGTGGGGATGTTTAGCAGACAGTAAAAAATTACTATACACCATGTACTAAATTACTGTACACTATACAAGGTCACATAACAACAGATGTCAACCCACCAATGACTCAGATACTGAAATGAGCAGATAAGGACTTTAAAATAAAAGTACTTTGAAAAAATAAAATAACTATGGTTCAAGAAAATAGAGGAAAAGATGACCAAACAAGTAAAAGGACAAAAAATTTTGACAGAGAATTCGAATCTCTGAAAAAGAAATGGGTATAAGGCTTGAACAGGAACTTCACAAAGGAAGGTATTCACATGTCAATAAACATGAAAATGTGCTTAACTTGAATACTGTTCATGGACTGCAAATTATAACTCTACCAAGACCATTACACACCCACCAGAATGGGTAAAACAGAAGATGCGTTACCTTACCTTAAAATGGGAAAAGGTTAGACAGCATATGTAGCAACCTGAATTCTTATCTACCACTGGTAGATAGAGAATGTAAATGAAAAAATGACTTGGGAAAATCATTGGGCAGTATCTGCCGTGGTAGGCAGAATAATGGCTCCTCAAAGATGTCCACTTCTGAATCCCTGCAACCTGTGATTATGTTATGTTACATGGCAAAGAGAACTACAAAGATGTGAAGTTAAAGACTTAAAATCAGGAGATTATCCTGAATTATCTGGGTGTGCCCCATCTAATCACATGAGCCTTTAAAAGCAGAGAAAATTATCTGGCTGGAGCAGAATATATGCAGTAGAAGGCAAGAGAGACTGCAAGCATGAGAGAGACTTGACATATATCTGCTGGCTCTGAGATGTAGGGACACTTGTAAGGACTGGAGAGAGGCCTCTAGAACTAACAGTGGCTCCCAGCTAACAAACAGCCAGCAAGGAGATGGGGACCTTGGTCCTACAACAGCAAGGAACTAAATTTGGCCAATAACCCAAAGGAGCTCCGAAGGAAGGGAACTGGGGGAACTCAGGTTCTCTTCCTGCCTCTCTTTCCCTGACTTTAAGATGGATCTAATAATACTAACCTCATAAAATTGTCAGTATTACATCAAACATGTTCAAACATATGATGTGCGTAGCTATTTTTCTTGAGCCAATTTTGGAACTTTGTATTTCTATGAATATCTGCTTCATGTAGATGATCACATCTGTTGGAACCCTGTATGCCTAGATTTCTTTTCTGTTTTGCATGTTACTTGCACAGAGTTTTTTTCTTTATCAGTGCTGCTAGAGATTTGTCTAAGTTATTACTCTTTGGGGTTTTGCTAATTTTTTTCTCCCAGTTTGTCTTCTGGTTTCTTGATCCCGGCTCTTTTCTTCACTATTCCTCCTTTTTTGCTTCTTTGGGCTTGCTATGTTGCTCTATTCTCTATCTCCTGAGTTGCATACTGAACTCATTTTTTTTGTTTCATTTTTCCTTTATTTTCTATTTATTTTTTTAAGACAGAGTCTTGCTCTGTCACCCAGGCTACAGTGCAATAGTGCAGTCTCAGCTCACTGCAACCTCCGCCTCCCAGGTTCAAGCGATTCTTCTGCCTCAGCCTCCCAAGCAACTGGGATTACAGGGGCTCACCACCACACCAGGCTAATTTTTGCATTTTTAGTAGAGATGGGATTTCACCATGTTGGCCAGGCTGGTCTCAAACTCCTGACCTCATGATTCACCTGCCTCGGCCTCCCAAAGTACTGGGATTACAGACGTGAGCCACTGTGCCCAGCCTAAATTTTTTTTTTTTTTTTACAGAACAATAAACACTTTTATTACATGGGTGGAGACAGGGATGAGGATTTATTTGCCTTTCTGGGCCTTGATTTTCCTAAGATAGAACTCTAACTCCTTGCCCTCTAGCACGTAGCCATCCGCTCAGCCACACTGTCTGGCCACACTGTCCTGGCCTTGATGCGACGCACACAAGAAGTTTGCCCTGCTGGAACTGCTCCTCTGGAACACTGATGATTTTGGCATTTTTCTTCCTTTCATCATATTTCTTCTGAATTTTTTAGGTAATTTTTTGTTTAAAATTATTTTTGCTCAGGAATCAGCTTGGCCCCTTTCTTGTGGCCCAGGAGCAGCACACGGTAGGACTCATATACCACTGTTGATATGGTGTGTTTCCAATGAGTATGAGGCAGTTCTTCACCAGGGTCTTGGTACAGACCAGCTCATTATTGGATGCACTGTAGACAACATCAATGATGCTTGTTTTGCAATTACAACACTCTGAGCCCCAAGAGAAATCCCCCCACATCCAGCCTCAGGGCACAGTATTTTTTGTTACCTCCCTGCACACAGACTGTGTGGATGTGGCGGGGGCTCATACCTCCACTTCTTGTGGCAAGGCTTTCTCTCCCCCCGGTCTTGTGGTGCTTATGCCAGCTGTCCCAAGATGCCATTCACTCAGTGCTGGCTGGAAAGACAAATCTGTCTTATTTCTGATAAATGTATTCAAGCCTTAGCAGGTCTTACCAAAGTAGCCACATAGTTTGTTGAAGCCACACACTTTTAGGAATTTCAAATTTTTCCTTATAATTTCCTCTCTCAACTAGATTGCTTAGTGTATTGTCAGTCTCCAGATGTGTAAGATATTTTAAATTTTATTTTGAATTTTATCACATTATCCTATGATATTGATTTTGGGATTTATTAAGACTTCCTCTGTGGACTGATACAGGCGGTATTCCCCGTAAGTTCCCTGTGCTGAAAATAATTTGCCTGTTGGGTCTAGCACTCTCTCTGAGCCCAGGTGGAGAGCTGTGGCGTTCCAGTCTTCTAGATCTTTGCTCCTTTTTCACTGGCCTGATCTGTCCATTTCTGAGAGGGGTGCATTCAAATTTCAAACCACACTTTTTGGTATTTTGTTTCTCCCCATGGTACTATCATCATACATCATACACACACACACACACACACACACACACACACACATTAGTTATGTATTATACATATACTACATGGGTGCATGTTTTGTCATTTTATATACTGTTAGGTTTTCTATTTGCTCACAGCCCTTAACTCTTTTTGATTGTGTGTTTTGGTCATGTACATTTATTTTAACTACTGGTATGTTAGGGCTTACTTATGCTTTTATTTCATTTTTCCTATTTACTATATTTTCTGATAAGAACAGATACTATATTTGATCTTCGCCAAAGGCCAAGAACCAAGGATGATATATTTTTTTTTCTCCCCTTTTTCTGAATTTCCTTCTGGTCTAAGTAATGAATTTTAATTTTCTCTATCAGTTTTAACAATTTAAAATGTTAGGTGTCCATCCCACAAACCCAGGTACAGCCCTAATCTCCTCTCACATTCCTCTGGTCTCTTTCCCTGTTTCATCTCCACCTCCATCAGCAGAGTTGGTATCATTCTTGGAGCTTTATTTATGAAGCCTTGTGGCCTAGAAAAGTGTCCAAAGGTTCATGAATTACTCCTTAGGCTTCTCAGAAGTCACACTGACTCGTTAGTAGTTTCTCTGAAGTCAATACAAACACATTCAGCTGCATGCAGGTAGCTCATTACAAACACTATTACGTGGCTATGTATACTTGTGTCTGTCTATAAAATACATGATTATACATCATGTATACATGAAGTTAAGAGACTTTTAAAAGCCTGGTTGCTTGTAAAAAATCAATGGGGAAATTAATGACTACATATCAGTATAAAGGCATGTATGTACTTATGCATGCATGTAGACAGGATATAGCAGGTGGTGATATAACATTTGGGGAATCTGGGTGAGGAAGAATTCTTTGTACTATTTTTGCAACTTTTCTGTCATAAGTTATTTCAAAATTAAAATTTAAAATGTAATGAGGTCAGCCAACAGGACATGGGACTCAGTTTTGAAGAGCTTCCCTGACTACAGTTTTGGCAAGTCAAGTCTCAAAAACAGGAATGAAAAAGTCAGACAGATAAGGTGTGATGCCACCTGAGGCAGCTATGAAACCAATACCACACTTTTAGCCCTGACCGCTAAAGGGGAAGAACAAGGTACAGGGCTGCCTTTTGGCTTAGGCTTACCTCAAGGCCACCAAACAGCCCTGGCTGACACGTGGGAGCTCTCGCTGACAGCAAAGTGCCAGCACATGATGGCAATGGGACAAATTAAGGTAATCACTCTTCCCCAAACACTCAAGAATTCTTGCTCATGGCCAGGACTGTCAACTGAGGTCAACAGCATGAAAATGGTGGATGTGGCACCCCCAAAGGAAACCCACATGGTCAACTTCCTCTTCACAGGGAAGAAAACGTGACTGTGTGATGGAGGCCTGGACTGTCATCACCCTAACCAGTGGTCAATTTTAGTATCATTGGCCAGATGTGGTGGCTCAAACCTATAATCCCAGCACTTTGGGAGGCTGAGGATGGAGGACTGCTGGAGCCCAGGAGTTTGAGACCAGCATGGCAACATGGTGAAACCCTGCCTCTAAAAAACATTTAAAAACTAAAAATAAAAATTTTGCATCACTGACAGTGGGTTAAAAAGATATGAAATGTCCTTTGGTGTGAATAGGAAGGACACAGTATCACTTAAATGCATTACAACCAAAAGATGCACGTGAACCTAGCAAAGCTTTAGCTGTACCTTCCAGATTCCAGGAAATCCTGGGGACAGGGAGCAGCTCAGGGCAAACTCTTAGAAGCGGCCACACAAAGCTGGAGGGTGCACATCCTGCAGGACAGCCTAGTGCTGTAAGTTGGTTCCCAACCAACCCAGAAAGCAGGTGCTATGAATGCATGGGTGTTGACTAGGTCCTGGAAAAAAAGGCAAGGGATGCTCAAGGTGATAAATGTCTGAAGTTACACCCACCATGAGCCAGGTTCTGGCCTGATGGAGAAATTTTTGTAGTCATCAGGCAACAAGAGAGCTGCCTGGCATTGGCTGTATGGTCTTTTGTGGAATCACAGTCATACAGCCTTCAAAACGCATCACTTCTTATTCAAGATGAAACAAAACAAAGCCAGTAAGTGTCCTGCTCTTCCTCACTCTGACCTACGGACACTGAGACAAAACTAGTCATGTTTTCTAAGTGGCCACAGGATAGCAAAAGTGTGGCTGTCAAGGGGGTGGCTGGCGCTCACCACCTGCTCCTCCCAAGTAAAAATAAAAGAATGTACTCTGAGGTCCAGGGCATGGTGCCAAACTCATTTCTTTTTCTTGAAATGTGACTAGTAAGTGGAGCAGAGAATGACGCTGAACTGTGTTCATGCTTTCTGTGATCCATCCATCAAGCTCCTTCTTGGTGACCTTGCAGAAAGACATCACCTCCTGTGGGCTACGTGGCAAGGCTGCTGAGCTGAACTGCCCTGCTGACAGGGGAAACAACAGCCACATAGACCTGTCCTGATGACTGCCTGAAGGCGCTGTTATCAAGGTTGCTCACCACCATGCAGATGAAGGTTCAGGAGACATGTTCATGCCATCGGACCACAGATGTCAAGCTGGCAATGTTTATGATGGTGACGGAACTGGGATTGACTGCAACACCACAAAATTCAGGAACTGAGATGGACCTAGACACAGAGTATGACATGGCTCTCAAGGATAAGGCCACCTGAGAGCGTGTTAATTAATGGGGGCCCTTGGAGGCTGCCCTGCTCAGGTTGTATCTGGAATACTGTGTCTACTTCTGGGCCCATATTTTAAGAGTGCAGCTGACAAGCGGGCCCTCAAGGTGGGAGGCTCTTGGAGATTTTTATTTTTAGAGAAGGAGTCTTGCTCTGTTGCCTAGGCTATAGTGGTGTGATCAATGCTCACTGCAGCCTCAAATTCCTGGGCTCAACCAATCCTCCTGCCTCAGCCTCCCCCGTAGTGGGGTTTTTTTCATATGAGAGAGGGTTGGATGAACTTTGAGTTTAACATAGAGAAGGGAAGACTTGGAGCTTACCTTTCCAACTAACATATTAAAGCCTGCTATTAAAAGCAGGTCAGACTTGCTCTATTTTACTCAGAGGAAAGGTCTGGGACCCATGGGCAGAAGTTATGGGAGCCAGGTGTCGAGTTCAATTTAAGAAAGAATGTTTTAACAGTTAAAACTACAAATGACTCAGTGGGAAAGGAATTCCCTTCATATGAACAGGGGCTGGGTGACCAGCTGTGAGGAACTCTTCAGGTTGATTCTTACCTGAATGGGAGTGTGACTCAGAGAGCCCCTCTGTGCATTGCACTCTAGATGAGCAAATGAAGCTAACTTCAAAGCATGCTTTAAAAATGTGTGAATGAAATTAATTTCAAAGCACATTTATAAAAGTTATAAGAAAATCACAGGGAGTTTGAGGGAAGAGGAGAGAATATATTTTTGGAGAATTAATTTAAAATAGGGTTTTAAGTGAAAGTTTATTTCAAAGCTCAGCACATAAGTACTCCTTTGCAAGTAGGAGATTTGTTTAATGATAGCTGTGTCTTTGTACATTTCCATTTAGCTCCTGAGTTCCACATGGAGGAAGTGATGGAACTGACCCAGTTCACTGGAACAAAGTCCTTGTCTTTTCTTTCTGCCATCAAATAAGAAGGCCAACCAGTGCTGGGGCTGAGTGATGATGCCCTCTTTACACTCAAGATTTGTGTATAAATAAGTCAGGGCCAACAAGGGCAGAAAAGGCAGCAGAACCCTCCTGAGGCTCTGCTCCCCCTGAGAACATGAAGCATCCAGGAGCTATGTCTAGAAAGGGGCTCTCTGGCCAGGCACAGTGGCTCATGCCTATAATCCCAGCACTTTGGAAGGGCCGAGACAGCTGGATTGCTGGAACTCAGGAGTTTGAGACCAGCCTGGTCAACATGGTAAAATCATGTCTCCACTAAAAATACAAAACTTAGCCGGGCGTGGTGGTGCATGCCTGTAATCCCAGTTACTCGGGAGGCTGAGGCACGAGAATAGCTTGAACCTGGGAGGTGGAGGTTGCAGTGAGCTGAGACTGCGCCACTGCACTCCAGCCTGGGCGACAGAGTGAGATTCCATCTCAAAAAGAGAGAGGAGAGGAGAGGAGTGGGAGTGGGATGGGGAGGGGGAGGGGAAGGGGGAGGGAGAAAAGAAAGGGGCTCTTTACATGGTATCTGCTGGGGTCCAGGGCTCCTCTGAAATCTTGGCAAAAATTTTGTGCTTATGGTGTTTTTCTCAGGAGAAGTCACAGATGTCAGCGGATTCTCAAAAGTGTTTATGACTGAGAAAGACAGAAGAGTGAGATTTGCAAGGACCTGCTATGCACGGGGTCGGGACAGATCCACTGCTCCTTCTTGGTGCTGTGAGGTGCCCAGGCACCCCCTCTTTCTGGGGCTCAGGTCTCCTCACTGTTGTAGGGTGAGGGGTTAGACAAAATGATTCTAGATTTCCCTTCCAACTCTAAAACACCATGAAAGAGAATGGAAGGAGCAAACACTCTTGTTCAGTGACCCTTGGGAACCCACAGCCTTGGTCATTCTAACTTCGGAGGAGCATGCAGTCTCCAGGCCTTGAAAACTCAGCCTATGAGCAGCTCCCAAGGGCTGAGACACGCATCTCTCTTACATCACGGTCAAATTCAGCTGCAAGAAGATGTGACTGACCACTCTGTCACTGTTATTATTGATTTTGTTACCAACTTCCCTTAATAAAACAATACTGAAGTACTACCTTATTGTCAAAGATAATCACCTTATGCTTAAATTCAGATAAGTAGCCACAGAATCTTCAAAATAATGCCAAGTAGCTAATTATAAAGTTATTCTGAAATATGGGCACTCTCCCTGAAAACCCCCACGCTACCTATGTGTATTACTTTAGTCAATAAATAAAAAGCATTTCAGTCCTGCCTACAGTGAAAGAGGAAGAGGGGGACAGGATAGAGAAATGGAACCCAGACCCAGACCCCAGTATCTCAAGAAACATCTTCCTTCTCTAGAGACCTTGAAAAACACAACTGATACTCATCTCTCTGGAATGATTCTAGTCCTCTCAGGCAGAGAAAAGAAAGTGAGCCACCGAGGGTCCTTTTACTCCTGTGGTCTTGAGTACTGAACAGCCTCAAGTGCTTCAAAAACAGATGTCAGATGAACTTGGCTCACCCCATGCACAAAGCCACAAGCACCATGAATAACGCTAAGTAACATAACTCAGGCTGACTGGCAAATTATCCTGGCCACACCTCATGAGCAAACAATTACACCAATACTCTGAATTGTACCTGCATACTGGTGAAGTCAAAACTTACTGCCATTACTTTTGAAAACACAGAGTTAGGAATCTGCAGAATATTTTCAATAAGAAAACAAACACATGTTTCTGCCTTTCAGTGTGAAACCTCTTGCTAATGCTGATTAAAAGCATGACACTTTAACATCTACCCGTGTTCATGTTAAGTCTGTCATCAGAGATGGTGATGTAGAAATATATAATTGTCATTTAAAAAACACACAAAAATTGAACATGCTATACGTTATCTTTTAAAATGTAGTCTGTATTATTTTCACCAACCAAAACACACATAATATATTTTATTATAAAACATTAGGCAATGTTACTTTTGAGATATGCAACCTGAAAGGTCACACTTGTATTTATTACCAGTAGGAAATACTGGAGAAGTTACATTAGAAATCAACCAGACAGCCTTGTACGTCGTTATCATGACTTACACAGCATTAAATGCGGGTTGAAGCAACACCCACTCAGTGTTTCGGACACGGACTCAGTGTGGCAAGGGGCCCTGCAAGAGGGCTTTCTCCTCTTAGTACTGGGGCTCTGTGTTTCACATCCCAAAGACAAGAGCAGAGCCCTGTTTCCATCTCCAGGCCCATGGCTGACACAGTGTGCACAGCCAGTGTTTCTAGACTGCTCTCCTGCTCAGATGTAACTCTGTCTGCTCTCTGGACTTTGCACTTGAAATTAAGACCCGGACATAGGGGGAGACAAGTCGCTTCCTTTTTGAATGAAAACTAAGCCAACAAATGAAACAAACCTAGTCTAAATTCCAGGATAATAATAAATTACCTGGTTTATAAAAATACATGTCCAAAATAGTTACTTCCTGGGTTGTGTACAATATAAATTACAAAAATAAAATAGAAAAGATGAAAACTTGAGCACATTTTTCAGTTCTTTAACCAATATCAGCATTTATCCATAGAGATCAGCTTGAAACCATTTGCATGACACCAGGACCCTGGCAAATCTAGGCTCAGCAGGGAGAACCGTGAAGCTGGGGTGAGGTATTTCTGCGGAACTTGTGGCCTGTCCTGGGCACACTCGCCTCTACCTGGTGGAAGACGGCCTTTCCAGGAAACCCTGTCCACACCGTCACAGGCTCCATCTGTGGCAGGTGGCTCGCTGAATGCCCAGAGGAGCAAGTGAGCAGAAAGCCAGTCTGCAGGTGCCTCATGCCTTGTCCCCCGTCCACGTCTCCCGGTAAGGGGAGCATCACACAGTGCAGGGCAGCTCCTGCATTTTCAAACCTCTCCCTTTCCTTTGTTCTTCCTTTTAAAGATAGATTTAGTAAAGTCTTTTAAAGAATGTGTATTAGAGAGAAGGCCATTTTAAGATGTTTATGTAGATAGCCATGTAATACGTGTTTCCGTCTCAATCCAAGTTATTATTACCAATTTGTATTTGAAAGTGTCTAAATGACACAATATAAAAGAAGTATTTCTTATTTCATATTAATTTTGCTAATCAAGGGTTCCAGTTTCCAGTGATATGACCAAACAATAAGACATAACTGGTGCAGAGAGAACCATATATTTTAGATAATATTTATAATAAACTTTCTTATCACAGTTCCTCCTCAGAACACATTCTATAGAATGCTGACCAAAAAGCTTTCAAAATAATTGAACACAAGATATGAATCAGCAACAAAATAAGCTCAAGGGAAAAAACATGGGCACAGGTAGGCAAAATGTGATCATCATAGCTCCATTTCTGCAGTGACACTTACATACTCAGTATCTTAATGAATTTTGAATAATTTATATATCGTAAAGTATCAATTTCAGGTGAGCAGTTTTAAGTCACAAAATATTCAATAATTAATCATAACTCTTTGCGGTATTTCCTTCATATCCTCTGAAGAGTTTCCCAGAACATTCGTGGATTTCCCTTAGGAAAAGGAATGCCCCCAAACAATGGAAAACAACTATAGCAAATAGGCATCTGAATCTGCCTGGCGTCTGAAAACAGACCAAAGAGGAATTTATCTGCTTCTTTCAATGAAGAAAGAAAATCAAGAACGTGGTATTGGCAGAGGGAAATTGAATGAGGAAAGGTAAGTAAAGGTGAAGGAAGCACTTAGGATGTGACTGCAGTGATCTCTAGTGACCATTTTGTAAAATTCTACTTCAACGTTAGGCCATGGATGCAGAAATCTATCTGCCATCATATTATTGAGATGGAGTATTACGTGCCTAATACAGAAGGTGAAGTTCTAGGTAGCATTTTAAATTCATATTAAGTCTAGAAGACCAAGAAGAAAAGAGATAAGGTAGCTAGGATTTCAAGCAGCACTAAGCAAAACTTAAAATTTTATCATGCAGTAAAGCTGAATGTACAAACATCCCAGACAAGACAATTTAGAGAAAACAAGGTGTCCACATAAGTGTCTTGGTTTTAGCTGTGATAATTCTCAGCCCAAACATCACAATATAAGAAAAGCTATATATTTTATTTATTAAATAGATTTAATTATATGTCTTCTGAAATACAAAAGAGAATAAATCATAACATAAAAGGGAGTAAGATATAATAACATCATGACGGCCAATTAATAAATCAACTTTTTCTGGACAGACACCAAATTACTTAAGAGGATTAAGAGATAACTTCAGAAGCAGCACTACCTGGAAGATTATTTGGCATTTAAATACTGATTTCCAAAGTGCTAGATGGGAAGTCCAAGCAAACATTTGTGGTCACATGCACATACACCTCAACAGTTACAGATGATGAGAAACTGTCACTACTATTACCATACAACTCTAAACAAATTCACCTATTCTAACTGCTCACCTGAAATGATCTTGAGCAAAATCTCTAGAAATGTGGCTTGTACTTTTTTTCTTCAGACATATTCTGCCTCATTTTATAATCTAAGCAGGCAATCCTATTAGATCTGAGTAGGGCAAGGCATTGTGTTTCTTACATGCAGAACATGGAGTTTTTCTATTTGGTTCCATCAACTCCCCAAGCATTTCAGGCCCATGGAGGTGAGAGTTCCTTCAATGATGACAGGTTTACTATTTCTAACTTATCATCGACAACCTTCAAGGGGTCCCGTCGAGGCATCGAGACTGCTGTCTGTGTCTGAGGCCAGTGTCTGCTCAGTGGACATGGATGAGATGTCATTGATAGATGAAGACTTGAGAAGGAGTGGCGTTGCTACTTACTGCTGCATCTGTGCTAAGAAAACCAAATATAATAAAATCTGAGGCACGACATTGCTGCAAATCCAGGCAACGAGACTTCAGGACATTTCTTGGCTCTGTCCTTTTGCAGTTTCCCAATCCTAACTATGAGTATAAACAAGAAGTTAGTCGGCTGGACTTTCTGAGCTTTTCCTTGAGTCTTTCTTTGGGCCCAGAATCCCATATTTCTGTCTTTCCTTGAAAGATTCTTGTTTTCTTCTCAGTGGCTAAACATATATGTAGCCATGTATAATCATGTTAGCTACTTAAAAAATACCTGCTGCTTTCAAGTAGACATCAAAAGGAAACAGGCATATTTATCTGAAAATGCAGTATCACAAAAGGCTTAAGCCTGAATAGGATTCAAGTGTCACCAGACACTTGAATTTATAACATAAACACTAAATCTACAGAAAAAAAAGCACCAATATTCAAAGAAATCTTTTGCAATAAACAGACTGCATACTAGAAAAAGGAAAAAAAAATTAGTGGCTTCATATTTTTTATTGTTTTATAACTCCAGAAAACTGATATTTTAATCTTTTAAAGCAAATGAAACTATCCTACTTCCTACTATTCATATTTTAGTCTGGTTTGAATAAAAATACAACACGCAGACTCTCCGAGATCGACGTCTGCAGTCTTAAATTTGTGCTTAGTTAACAAGCACTTAAGTTCTTACTGAAGTTATGTAATCTCTAGATGCTTGACACACACGTCATGCTCCGCACGCATGTGTGTGCATGCTTTCCAATGGGAGTGGGAGTGAGACAATAAATATAACTTGAGCGTTTCATTTAGTAAACAGGTAGAACCCTGCAGACGTAAGTGAATACCGCTAATATCAGAGTCTCTCATAATCATACAACTACCCGGTCATTAGGATTCTACAACTATGAATGTCAGTAGATCAAGTAGAAAAATGGGAGAATGATATGAACAATTTTCTCAAAAGAAAATCATATTCCATTTTATCTAGATTGGCATTTTGGGTGGGACCAGTACAAAGAGGGTTACCAACACTGAAAAGGCTTTTCTTTCAATTTCTTCATCTGTAGATGGAGCTGACAGCAGTTATTGCAAAGATGAAAGAGGAATGTTTATAACAAAGTTCAGTGCCTGGCATATCAGTAAAACGTCAACCACCACCACCACGACAAGCCAAAAAGGGTAGCTATTCATACAGTGGTTTTTAAATCTGATGCTAGCCAGGCTGGCATTTCACATGTTGCTGCCATTTATAAAAGTTGAACAGAGAAAGAAAAATATCATACAATCAAACTATTAAAGCAATCACTAACCTGAAGTCTGATCTTTTACAACACCATTTTTGCTTCTTCTTCCCAATCCATGACTTCTTTGTAAATTAGCTCTTTAATAAAAATACAAGTTAAAATGCTTACTCAGTTTCTAAACAGTGTCATTGTATCTCTAAACTCTGCTTCCAAATCAACTGGAACCACTCCAAGGACACCATGATATGTTATTTTTGATTGTAAGACACAGTCAATTCAGTAATATAGCCTATCTGGACCAAAATATTCATTAAAACAATTTTTTTTTTTTTTTGAGATGGAGTCTTGCTCTGTCATCCAGGCTGGAGTGCAGTGGCATGATCTCGGCTCACTGTAACTTCCGGCTCCCAGGTTCAAGTAATTCTCCTGCCTCAGCCTCCCGAGTAGCTGGGAATGCAGGCAAGTGCCACTATGCCTGGATAATTTTTGTATTTTTAGTAGAGACGGGGTTTCACCATGTTGGTCAGGCTGGTCTTGAACTCCTGACCTCGTGATCCGCCTGCCTCGGCCTCCCAAAGTGCTGGGATTACAGGCATGAGCCGCTGTGGCCCAGCCTATATTCATGTTTTGATACGTTGTATGTTTTCTTTTCTTTTTTTTTTTGAGACAGAGTCTCATGCAGTCATCTAGGCTGGAGTGAAGTGGCACATTGTTGGTTCACTGCAACCTCTACCTCCTGGATTCAAGTGATTCTCATGCTTCAGTCATTCAAGTAGCTGGGATTACAGGTGTGCATCACCATGCCTGGCTAATTTTTGTAGTTTTTTTTTTTTCCTATTTATTTATTTTTTATTGCATTTCAGGTTTTGGGGTACATGCGAAGAACATGCAAGATTGTTGCATAGGTACACACATGGCAATGTGATGTGCTGCCTTCCTCCCCCATCACCTATATCTGGCATTTCTCCCCATGCTATCTCTCCCCAACTCCCCACCCCACACTGTCCCTTCCCTATTTCCCCCCTACAGACCCCAGTGTGTGATGCTCCCCCTCCCTGTGTCCATGTGTTCTCATTGTTCAACACCCGTCTAGGAGTGAGAACATGCAGTGTTTGATTTTCTGTTCTTGTGTCAGTTTGCTGAGAATGATGGTTTCCAGGTTCATCCATTTCCCTACAAAGGACAAGAACTCATCGTTTTTGACGGCTGCATAGTATTCCATGGTGTATATGTGCCACATTTTCCCTGTCCAGTCTATCATCGATGGGCATTTGGGTTGGTTCCAGGTCTTTGCTACTGTAAACAGCACTGCAATGAACATTCATGTGCATGTGTCCTTATAGCAGAACGATTTATAACCCTTTGGATATATACCCAGTAATGGGATTGCTGGGTCAAATGGAATTTCTATTTCTAGGTCCTTGAGGAATTGCCACACTGTCTTCCACAATAGTTGAACTAATTTACAATCCCATTTTTGTAGTTTTTGCAGAGATGGGGTTTTGCCATGTTGGCCAGGCTTGTCTTGAATTCCTGGCCTCAAGTCATCTGCCTGCCTTGGCCTACCAAAGTGCTGAGATTACAGGTGTGAGCCACTGCGCCCAGACTATATTACATTTTTTCAATGTGACTAGTAAGGCAGCAAAACATGGAGGGTGGTTCTGGATCCATAACAGGGTTTTATGAAGTGGAGTGGCTCCCACAGAACACTGTAAGGGATTGGACATTCTCACACCCATGTTTCTCTGTGGTTACTCAGGGTTCTCCAAAGGTAATCAGCAGCCACATGTGGGCTAGGAGCCTACCCCCCCCCACTGGCCAGAAATGAATCCACATGCCTAAGTCTTTTCTTAGTTTCAACTTCAGTTTTCCACAACTTTCATTTGTAAGAAAAACTAATTACATACTAAGTAAGTTATTAGGGATTCCTAAAATTTCAGCATTCATGAACTAACATTAGCACATTGCAAGCATTTACTGAGGCCAATGAGCATGCTGTCTGCATGTCTTGCTAAGCATGGGCACACAGGTAACTGGCACTCCCACATCCCAGGATGGCCCTGGGTCAGGACCCATCATCAGTGTTGACTCACTCTGACTGTGGTTCTCAGTTACTACTGATCCTGCTTTTTAATGAAAAATTGTTAGTTCAACCTCTTCATTATAGGTATAGTTTGTTGTGGGTTGTTTGGTTAATCTTACAGTGGCAATAATACCTACCTGTACATTTTCAATCTGCAATTTCCCCCCAAACTAGATTTTAAAACATATGTACAACTACACGGCTTAAAAGAACAAGCAGAAGTTCATATGACCCCCAGCCCTGGCTCCCCATTTCTGCATATACTGGGAATTCTATAGGTAACATCCAGCCAGTGAATTGGCCTCACCTGACAATTTGCAACATGTTATCAATATATGTGTGATACAATTACTAAGCTCAGTTTACAAACTAATATGTGAAAAGCCATGAAAAAAATATTTTTCCCTCTTGAAACATATGATAAGAAATTCATACATGTTCCTCTCTAATTCTGTTCTCTTCAAGTTCTTTTTCTACTGGAAACTGGGAGAAAGAGGCTAAATGGGCTGCAGCATGTTTTGTTTTTTTTTGCCCCTTCCTGAAGAGAAATGTCACAAAATGTAAAGTTTCTGCTTTATAGGATTGGAAGAAATGTCACAAGGAAGAACAAAACAAGCTCCGTATTTACCTTTCCATTCTTCAATTGCATGTTCTCTTTCTTCCAACTGGGCATCATAAATTTGAGGTGGTGGCTAAAAATTAAATCATATGCAAAGTCAACAGTAATGCCTCAAAAAACAATGAGGCATTAAAAAAGGTAGAATCACTTGGAAGACTTCTAGTCTATTTATGATATGAATTTAGTGTAATTCAACACATGGTTTAATAAAGATTTCTGTCATGTGATATCAGCTTTAGAATCAAAATAATTACGAAAAACTTAACCAAAAAAGAGTTACTATGTTCCTCTTAATAATCACCTGATCTCAAAACACAGACATCTGCCCAGATGTCAGAAACTCATCAGCACAGGCTGTTTCCCAGAGACCCATCATGGACAAGGCACTGGGCTGGCAGCTATGGACGATCCTGTTGTTTCTTACAACAAATTTTACATTTTCTTCATGGGAGAACTCCCAAACCCAATGTTGAACTCATAAATGGACTGTTACAAAAGTCTGCTTATATATTGGATTCTTTTTCTATAAAACAATGTTTAAAGTGATGGTAAGATCACAGGCCATGATGTAAACATGTATTTCACTAATGGCGTGAAGGAAGCCTGCTACAATGCAGTGATTTCCCTCACAGCTAAAGCTCACTCACACCAGTGCTGATACGGAAACAAGCACACGAGCACCAAACTCAGAGTGGAGTTACTCCAGAAGGGGAACCAGGAGGCATGATGCCTTTAGGGAAGGATAAACAGACGTGTGATTTCTCAGCAAGTTGTTCAGCCTCTCTGGTTGAGTGGCCTAAATAAGAGGATGCAACCAAAGCCCATGGCACAGAACAGATGCTTAATAAACTATGAGCACAAAGCAGCATTTGCAAAATGGAGACAATGATATCACCAAAGCGTAAGTTCATTCCCGAGGTACTCTGAGCTGGAGCTCCAGCAGCAAAACAAGCGACCCAGGTCTCAGACAACACTTGGCCTTTTTGTAACTGGGAGCCCCCAGATGAAGAACTTGCTACCTGTATGTAGCCACTCTGGATGAAAAGAAAAGAGCCAAGGAAATACAAGCCTGGCCTCTATACATAAATCTTTTCAAAACAGATACTCACTGCTTCTGCTTCAGCGGGATCATACCAAACAGTGATGTATGGGTGACGCAGAGCTTCGTCTACAGAGATCCGCTTGTCAGGATCAATCACTAACATTTTTGATAACAGATCTCTGGCTTGACTTGCTAGGGTGAAAACAAATATTAGATTAATAAATTAATGCTGTTAATATGAAAAAAGAGAATCATACAATAAAGAACTAAGTATGACAGCACATATAGAACAAAGATATATTAATTTTGAGAAATGTTTGATAGGTTCAAGATGAATAGAACCCAAACATTTTTAAGAAAAAGTCAAGTGGCCACTTTCATGACAAGCTAGGTTTCCAAATGTAGTTTTATGCCTCTGGATCTGCGAGGGGAAGAGAAACCTGGGCCCCCAGGGTTATGGGGGAAGAGCACCAGGCAGCCTCAGACCAATATCTGGGCAGAACCCAAGGCTGGGAAACCACAGCAAAGAAAGTGGCAATTGCTGAGCTGAGGGTGGGACTGCCCAGAGCGCAGGCATGAGGCAAGGGGGAGTATTTTTCTCTAAGTCACATCAAAATGAAATTAGAACAGACTTTTAAACCACACAACAATATGACATTCCCACAGTATAAAACACTCACAGATGCTTCTGGCTGGCCTAGCTGTATACAGTGTTGGCAACACACTTTTTTTTTTTTTAAATCTACAGACTGGTATTTACGAAAAAACCAAGTTAAATAACTTAGTTAAATATAAGGCTCACCTAGGTTTTGGCAATTAAAGTTCACAACCTGAATAAGCAAAGGAAAGACTGGGGCGTTTCTGATTAAGGCACAGTTTACCTTAATGTAGACAGAATCAAATCGCTTCTTTTTCCTTAAGAAATCACATTATAGTAAAGGGTGCAGGAGAAAAGGGAGAGAACCTTTTTTATCAAATGACTATCACATGGCTACTGTCTCTAGAATCTACAGTCAAGTGTTCTTTTTAATCTGGAAACTTTGAATTCCAGTTGCTGTAACTGTAACATAAGATGATTTCAGACTGATTTGATTATTTTTATTTTGGCCGAAGGCTTCAATTAAGCCATCTTATAGAGGATAAAGCTTCTAGACCTTTAAGCTTTCTCTCCTCAGTACCTTCACACCTCAGACTTCTGGCCTAAAATGACTTTCTCTCTCAAAGCTCACAGGTTTTTAGAATATAAACATAAAAGAGTGAAAGCATCACCTGAATTACAAAAACAAGCATAAGAAAAAAAGGATATTTTACTTTTTATTTTGTCTCGTTCAGATTCTGATGGGAATATCCAATCTGGAAAGAGTTCTTCGAATTTGATTCCAGGATACTTTGGTCTGTTTTCTACATAATTTCTCACAGTTGGCTGAAGTTTCTTCATGAACTCTGCTGATGGTGTTCCAAGCTGCTCAATAACTTTATTCCACTGATCGATATCTAAAGAGTCTCTTGAGGAAAATACAACTGAAATGCCTTGTATTCATAGTACATGCAGCAGCATCATTTGAAGAAAAGCAATATTTATACCTATCAACTAGGCCACCCCACTGGGATCAGCAGAAGAATTTTGAAATAATATTCAAATAAGGTTTGGGTTTCCAAATTACACTCTTTTTTAAAACTCTTACACCCTGTATCTTTATAAACTATGATCACAGTTTATTAAGTCAACATAATGAAGTCTATACACCTTCCCACTCTAGTTCAAAATAAAGTTTATCTTATAACTAAAAATACCTATGGCAAAAATGATTAAACATGAAATTAGATAAACATTACATAAGCAAATTGAAATCAGCTTTCATACTAATGCTACCTTAGATTCATTCACAGCCCTCTAAAGAACAGAGGATCTCGAGGGACCTGTGGAGAAACCTATCTGATCTCCTCAGTTTACAGCTGGGGAACCAACAAACTATGCTTAGACCGAACCTAGTGACAGCTTTCAAATGCTATTGTTTTACTTGGAATTGACTCTTCCCAACGATCCCAGGTCTGGGATAGCCAGGTCTCTATCCCAGACCTGGCTGCAATACCTAGGTAATGCATTTTATTTCCTTTCAAAGTGCATGACCTGGGTTTCAGACTCAAGTCTGCACTGAACACTCATAGGGTGTCAGGGGAAGTCAAGCTTCCTTAGGGGACCATTTCCTTATGCAGACAATACCAGCTTTGCCTATTCCCAGGGTACTTGTTAGGCTGGGGATAACTGGGATTGCATGTGGGAAAGTGATACTGAAACTGTACTCAACTACAAAGAGAATGCAAGCCAGAAAAAAAAAAAACAGCGTAAACAGCAACTTAAAAAAGTGGTCACTGAGGCATGTCTTAGAAAAATGAACTTACATCACCATGAAATAACCTAGTGAACAGGTACATGAACTCAGTTCTTCCAAAATGTTATACTTCCAAAGACTGCTTGGGAAATGAGTTTCTGGCATTCAATTCACTAGCAAATTCTCCTTACTCCTATTTCATACATACTGTCAAATCAGAGTTAGGCCCACATTTTATTTACCTATTTAGCCGAAATGTGAAAACTGTCTCATACTTTTCCCTTCTGCCATATACATATATTTTATATATATATAAAAATAAAGACAGAGTCTCACTCTGTCGCCCAGGCTGGAGTGCAATGGTGCGATCTCGACTCACTGCAACCTCTGCCTCCCGGGCTCAAGTGATTATTGTGCCTCAGCCTCCCATTAGCTGGGACTACAGGCACCTGCCACCACGCCCAGCTAATTTTTGTATTTTTAGTAGAGACAGGGTTTCACCATGTTGGCCAGGCTGGTCTCTAACTCCTGGCTTCAAGTGATCCGCCCACCTCGGTCTCCCAAAGTGCTGGGATTATAGGCGTGAGCGACCGCACCCGGCCCGCCTTATACTTTTGATACCTCTTCTGCATGCTCACTCCCACAGACTCCCCAGGATGCACCCACCCAGCATCTGTGTGCCATTTACAACATAGCAACCATCTGGGATCCCCCGCTACACGAAGCCTGCCCAGGCTCTAGACCCTAACCCTCGTGCTTACTCAAAGATGAGCTTCCTCAACTCTTCCTTCTCTGACATCATCAACATTTTGCACTCTACCAGTACATTCCATCACCATTCATAAATGACGGTGTTTTCTCCTATGTAAACACAGCAGCTGCCTTCTTTTGGCCCCCACTAGCTATCACTCCATTTCTTATTCCTATTTGCAGCAAAACTTCCATAAAGACCTGTCTATACTTTGTCTCTAATTCCCAGCCTCTCATTTTCTCTCAAACATATTCCCATCAGGCTTTCTTCCCCTCCACTCCATAAATGCTGTGCCAATCATGGCTGCCAGCAGCTATCACGAGGCCCAGCAGCCAATCCTCTGTCCTCATCTCATGTGAATGAGCCTCCCTCAGTCACGGTCTCTAGGAGGAGGGGTCACTGGAGTGCCTTCTCCATTTCCTTCCCTATTCCTTTTCTCCTTCAACCTCAAGAGGGCTAAGTCCTGGGTCCTTGTCTCTTCCTCTCCTGCAAGCGCTTGCTACCAGTCCTGAGGCTTCAAGGCTACTGACAGACGGATGACACCCACTTCGATCTCTCTAGTCCAGACCTGGCTCCTGAATTCCACTGTCTAACAGACACCTCCAAACCCTAGCAAGGCTCCTTGAAGGGTCCAGCTTCAAAGCAGATGCAGAGTACAAGCCCATCTCCCTGGGCACACCCCTACCAGCCTGCTGGGGGGCCTCTACCTCTCCTCTGGATGATGGCAGCCTCTGCTCTGGTCTCTTGCTCTGCCCTGCCTTGATGAGCCACCCTTAATTCAGCAGCTAGGGGGAGACTCTTTGCACTTAAGTCAGACTAGTCACCCAGAAATGGGCAGGTAAGAGAAATATCTGCTGGGTTAATGATAAAGGACTAGAAACTAAACCAGTTGTGAGACAAGACCCACAGATGCCCTGAGAGGCCCCCACCCCAGCATCCTACAGATGAGAGGGACGGGGACAGATGAGAGGGACAGGGGAAGGGGAAAGATAATTCTGGCAAGCCCAGTGGACTTTGTTGTCTAACTCTTGCGATGCTGCAGGCAGACCATAGGTCTCCCATTTTACAGAAGGGGGAAACCAAGGCTCAGAGAGGTCCTGAATTTCTCAAGGATGCACGGCTGGCAACGGGAGGAGTCTGAGTTGGGGCCCAAGGTGGCCTGGCGAAAGCTTTCTCTTCTCACAGGCCAGGGCAGGGACAGGAATTCCTTTTTACCCCAGGTCACAAATGTAAAGCAAATCTCTGAGAACCTCAGTCTGATTTCTGCAACTTCTTTCTATCTCCCAAATTTCAATCTAATACTTTAAAGAGTTGGCAAAATTTTCTTTAGAAAATAATGTTAAACTCTGTGTGACTTTTGGGAATAACATTAGGTGACCTTATACATAACACCATTAATTAATGACATTAATGTTAATATGTAAAGCAGGAATTTTAAGTTACTTACTAAAATGCACCAAAATGTACTCACATTTTTCATTTTTGCACTTTTTGAAGAAAACATTTCTTAATAAAACAAGGAATGGCACAAAATGAATAAGAATTGAGACAAACTGAACATTAAGTAGATACTTCTAAATTATTAGCCCCTTGATTCCTCAACTTTTCCCTTTTTAATTAAGTTAACTTGCAAAATAAAGACTTCCTTATTCATAGGTTGAAACAAGTGAATCTGAGTTAAGGCTATGGAAACTGCTAGAAAATTTACTAGAACAAATAAAATACTATATGTAACTGGACATATAATCTATGATATATAAAAATGTAAAGAAAGGTAAATGAGAGAAATAAAAACATCTTCATTCCAAGTTTGTATTGTGAAGAATTTATATTATAAGGAGACCATCCTGATAAAATTATTAAAATCTGAAATTACTTTCCTAAAATACATACAAACACTGACTACAGAGCTTGATTTCCTTAAAAGCAACTATCAATCTGCCTAAGGATGGAGACCAATTTAAACTTTCATAATGAAAACAAAGTCAAAGACTAATGAAAAACTAAGTGGTTAGAACACGAATGAAAAAGGGAAGATGTGAAGAACCATGTTAGGGTAAAAAATACTAAGGATGGAAGAATGGCAAATGAGGAAAGAAGGCTATTTTAATGACTAGAGTAGTTATTCTCCTTTCTGCTGTATCTCTAATATGACTTGCTGACTACAGTATGACTTCACCTTTTTCATTTTACATTTACTTCAACTTCCCCAGTGTGTCACAAAATAACCCACCAGACAGATTTGTTTTAAAAAAATTCTACAAAATGTCAGTGCAGTAACAAACAAGAAAGTTTAACATACTGTTCCTCACAAAATTTTCATTTTAATCTCTTTCACTTAGGTCCTTTGTAATGTGCTTCAGTTCTTACTTTGGGGGAAAAGTATTTCAATGCATACCAATAACTAACAAAATAGTATTTAATTAAAACACACAAGCACACTAGCCTATTAAATTTAGCTAGTGTCTTTCCTAGTTAAATTAATGGAATAAATCTAAATAATACAATATTTTCATTTAAATATCAGAATATACTTATCAAAGAGTAAATAATTTCTTCTATATGTCCAGCTATTTTTGATAAAATTAAGAGCTAATATAATTGGTTTAACTTAACTCTAAGTCTCAAAATTGTTACAGGTAGTCAAGTTAAAAATAAAGTATAAAATTGAACCACTTGGTTTGTGACACTAGTTAACAAACATAATAAAGCCCCCCCCCTTAGAACATAGTCTGGAGTGGATTACGACATTGTCCTCGTCAGCGCTCGTGTAAGCAGGTGGTCATGCTGCCTGAGACATTATGGAAAGCATGGCGGGGCCAAGGTCGCGGGGGAAGGATACGGTCAGTGCCTTGGAATATCACACAACCTTTCACCAGCTCTCCCATGATGCAACCCACTGACCAGATATCAACTGAAAATAAAATGAAATGATAAAATTATGAAGTGCCATGAGCAAAACAAAGGTGAGGAAAAGGAATTCTAACAGTGCACTAAACACACAAATATGGAAAAATAAATTGCTAGCTAAGGGTGAACTTTTTACATAATATGAATGATTGCTGACCTCTATTTTAGCCTTCAGTTTGTAGCAATCTGGGCTTTTAGTGCCAAAGAGTCCAATACTTTAGAGCTTAAAACAAACAAACAAAAAACCAGAAACAAGAAGAGCCTGTGAACACAAAGCTTTTCAGGGTCACATGCCCACCCTGCTCCCCAGCCTCCATGGCCAAGTGCCATGTCCCCTGTGAAGGATACAGTCTCTTCCTGGGAACAGGACTTTATGGAGGACCATTTCTGCCATGATGCACCCGACAGACCAGATGTCCACTACCAAACACCAGGGGATTAAAAACCAGCTATAGTCCCACATCTCTTTTCTCCAAACCCCCTCCCAGAGACAAACCCAGTAAATGTCACCAGCTTGCCAGCAGGAGCTTTTGTGCACTGTTGACACCGTACCAAATGAGCGGATCATTTTCTAGACTGCCCTATCAGAAAGGCAGCAGCACTCAGTGGGGAACAGGCGGCACACAGTGGCTGGCTTGCAGGACTGCAGGTGGGACCCTGCTATAGGGGCCCAGACTTCCCACCCTCATCTGTGAGTCCATGCTGGTCCCCCCTGGCCTCAGAAAGACAGCAAAGCCCTCTAAGAGCCCTGCTGGTGGGCAGAGGGGGAGAAGTGAACAGGGGGATCTAGTTTTCTCTCCCTTCTACAGGAAGCACATGAAGCTGTGCCTCTCAGGGTGGGAACACATGCTAAAATGCAGCAAGATAAACCTGGAGTAAAACTTGTTTCAGATGACCTGGGTAAACTTTCAGTCTTTTTTAAAATAAGTTGAGAAAATACCAAATATTTGTTAACAATAATAATTAAAAAAAAAAAAGCGTGATTTAGTTATTTTCATCAAATTTGCTAAAAGCCAAGTTTCAAAGAGCTCTGATATTGCTAGAATAAGCTAAATTTTGATGTAAAAAGATACCAATTTTACATGAAAGGGAACATGTATTAATCCATTTATATAAAAAAACCAACAAGTAAAGCCGATCCATGGTGCTGGAGATCAGGAGATTGGCCAGCTTTGTGGGTTGCGAGGAGGAGGGGCTATGGGGAGGCCAAAGCTGCTGGTCCTGTAGGTGTGCTTGTATCAGCTGAACTGCACACTCAGGATCTGCACACTTGGCTATAGGTAGATTAAATGTTGATAAAAAGTTCAAAATACTAATTTTAAAAGCAAAATTTTAAAAGAGAATGATTTTAACCAATGGAAAAACACAATTAATTATTTATTATCTCTGGATCATGCTATTCTATGTGTAACAGTCCCCATGGTCTACACCATATGGTTCAAAGGAAAGAGAAAAAACTCAGGACCACCACTAGAGCGATTTCTAAACATCCCAGCCTCTTCCAGTCCCGGCTGTACTCACCATTCTCTTTGTAGCCCATACCCAGGATGACTTCAGGTGCCCGGTAGTACCGTGTCACCACATAAGGAGTCATCATAAAGTTAGTGCACGCTGTCCGGGCCAGGCCAAAGTCAAGGATCTTCAGGGTGCAGTCCGATTTCACAACAATGTTGCTAGGCTTCAAATCCTAGGAAAGAAATAGTTTAAATCAGTAAAAAGAACAAAGCATGCTAAATAAACTGTTTCATATCCATAAGGGTCTGTGAAGCCAGTGTGAGAGTGTAGGGAGTAAACTGAACTCTGGGATTTGGGAACAATTTTGAAAAATCTTACTTTGAAATTGAAACTAAAACAAATCAGTCTAAAGAGGTCAGATGGTACCCCTCACCCCCCAGTGAAAACCTTCATGGCCTTCCTTTGTCCTTTCTGTGGCCTTGCAGGCCCTCAGGCTACCCTGTCTACCCTCCATCCATGCATCCACACGTCCCGTCCTCCACACCTGGACTTCAGTTCCCCAATACTCTGACTCTCTTCTGCTAAGGTCCTCATGCTCACTGTCAGTCTAGGGCAGTGCTGTTACATAGACAATGCCATATAATGTGAACCATGTGTATAATTTACATTTTCTAGTAGCCATGTTCAACAGCGTGAACAGAAATAGGTGAAATTAATTTTAATAATATATTTTATTTAACCCAATATATCCATAATATTATCCTTTCAAAATGTAATCAACATAAGAAAAACCTTGAGATATTTTATATTCTCTTTTTGGTACTGAGGCTTTGAAGTCCAGGATGTATTTGACAACTGCAGCACAACCACATCTGAGTACTCTACAGCTTCCTATGGTTGGTGGCTGCCATACTGAACAGCACAGGTCTAGAACCCTCTGACCCTGGAATCTTCCCATGGCTCTTTCCTTGGAAGAGCAATTCCATGATCATCCACCTCAAGTCTTCTCACCCTCACCACTTGGATTGTGTACGCTGAATGAAGACATGCATCCTATTCCACCCCACTAGCAAAGCCTTAACACAACTTCTGCAACCTCTTCCCTTATAACTAAGGGACATTCTTCCTGCTGATCCACTACCCTAGCCTCCTTCCTCAGGACTCAGGAATTTGACTTTTGCCTGGGGACTTTAGCCTGCAAACTCACTCTAGAAACTGCGACTTGTAAACAACTCACATCCATTCTTTTCACAAGAGTATAAAATGTGTACCTGCAATGTCAAATTGCCAAGGCACTGACATAGGGTAAAGCCTGAGGATACTTTACATGGGGGAGTTTCAGGTTCCATAAAACTGCCTAGCACCTGACTTTAAGACATCCCAACTGATGGGTCACAAGAAGGTTGCAGGTATGCCTCAGTGAAGGCTGTGGAACTGTTATCAGGGCAAGCAGGAAGCCATTTGAACATTTACAACAGTTACAATTACATTTCAATGCTGCTAAATGCTCTATTTCTAGGCTTCCTAGATTCTGTAAAATTTAAATTATAAATACATAATGTTTAAAAATGCAGTGACAATCTCTACCTGGCCCCAAAAAGAAGCCCCTAGCCCCTCCATTCCACCTCAGGGTACTGTGCAGACACCCCCAGTTCCCAGAGAGGCCTGAGAGAAAGAAGCTGGGCTGCTGCTCGACATGAAGGAAAGCCGGGGAGAAGCAGCCCAAGTTCAACCAGGGACTCTCTGCTGTGAGGACTTGGTCATGGAGCTAAGACCAAATGAACCAATTTGCTTCTCGTTTCCTTTTTTTAAATCAAAGAATATGTTATGAACAAGCATTTTAGAACACAAATTACTAACAGATAAAATAATGTCCAATCCCACAAAAATCTTTTTTAAAAACCGAATGCCCATTTTTAGTCTGTTGTATGGCAGCCATGTAAAGCAAGCAGCCTCGGTGATGGCGGGAGAGGCAAAAGAGGCGCCTTCTCAGGCCACAGAGGGTGTGCAGTGGGCACTTTCTCTCCAGGAGGCTGATTTCTGAGGTGTGAAATGCATACACTTCACCAGCCAGCAGGCCCTGAAGTCCAGTTCACCCAGAACTAACAGCACAGCTGCAGGAGCAAGGATGACAAGGACAGCCTAGTTCTACCAAGGACAGACGCAGCAGCGGAACCATCTCCCCCAGGATGCCTGCCAGCTCTGTGAACCCTAGTGTGCCAGAAAATACGCTCATCTGAAGACACTGCCATCTGTCAAAAAACTGTCATCACATACTGATTTGGTTAGAAAAGCACACTTCACTGCCATCTGCTGGAAGACCATGATGATAAAATCCCAAGCTTGTGTGGGTGCTCTGTGCGGCCAGTGGGGGAGGTAGCTAAGGAGATCACAGGGCTCCTAGAGCTCTCCCCCGTACCCTGGGACCCTATCCAGTCACCCCCCAAAATACAACCTGAGGCAGCTTCCCAACACCTCACTTCAATTTTGGGATGAAAGAGCAAACACAGTTCTGCCCCTTCAAGTCTTGAAAATCATCCGGAACAAAAAAACAAGAAATGCCAAGATCCAAGTGATGCCTGTATCGGGGCTGGGCTCCCAAAGAGCCTGGAGCCCAACACTGCCCTATGGGCAGCAGTGAGGGCACCCACAGCACCCACAGCACAAGTGGGGCAGGTGCTGGCCTCCTTCCACTGCCCACTTGACTCCGGGATCCAGACCCACTGCTTGAGAGGTATTCCAGGAGGGAGCATGTCATGACAGATGTCCACTGTCTGGACTTCCCTGGTCCTTCCCCACAGGTACCTGTAGCCTTCCACTGGGGAAGGAGAACAGCCAGGCATTCTGAGGATGAATGGACACAGCTCTAAGTGGACACTGAAACCTGAAGACCCCAAGCACTATCATGGCTCCTTCACTTGCGGGGTTTGTGGGGCCAGGTCTCTTCTGGACATGTTATGGAAGGGTAGGAACATTAGCAAAGGCTTAGAACAAAGCTGTAAGAGAACCTCACTTCCAGCCTGCATGAGTATGGGCGCTGTCTGGGTCTCTCTTCTGATCAGTGTGGAGGGTGCATTTGCCCAATCAACATGCTGGACCTGAGGCCTTTTTAATCTGCTCCAGCAACTGCACCTTGACCTGCACAGCAGCTGCAGCCAGGACTGCCAGTGCGGTAAGCCTGTGGCTGTCTAGAGTCATTCACCAGAATCCATGAAGTTTCTTCAAGGGCTCGACGAGTGAGTTAGACTGGGATGCAAGAGAGACCACTGTTCCTACTCCCCTGAGGCTTCCATGGTGGCACCAATCTCCTCCACCCACCTCCAGCTCTGCAGGGTGTGGTCTTGTTTTGATTTACTATCTTGGGGGCAGTTTCAGGTTTCCATTTGGCCTTCCCGTTGTGATGACTCTTACTTGCAGGCCAAGGAACTCGTGTGGGGGGTTACTCCAACTGCCAAGGACATCCGCTCCAGCCACACACTGAGAATTGGGGAGATGCCCACTAGGTGGCCTGAGACCCTGTGGCCCACTGAGAGCCACCAGACGCAAATGGCTCAGGAATGAAGGTCTGGGACACATACCAGGTAAGCCAGAGCCCTGCCAATGTGAGAGCTGAAGGTATGAATAACAGGAAAGCGTAAGGGAGAGAGCCAGCAGAGAGACCACAGTGACAGGGACTACAGTGTCCCACTAACCTGTCTTCCAGATTTCCCCTGAGGAAGAGAGAACCATGGGCACCACAGGAAAGCCGTTCTCAACCTATGTGGAGAAGTGGAGCTGAGGCGGCCAGGGTGGACTGTGGGGGCCAGAGAAATGCACTCCTTAGTCTCCCCGCCACAGGAATGAGAGTGACAGATGGCCCACTGCAGTGTCTGCACCCATCCTGTCCCTGCCAGGGCACCACCTCCCTTAGCCAGGGGCTGAGCAGGCAGGAGTGCTAAGGTAGGCCTGTTCCTGTGTGACACTGGAGGCCCTCAGAGCTGCACCTCAGTCTGGACCAGCCCTCTGAGGGGCCAGGACTGCACTGTGTTTGGCATTTGCTGCCTCCTCCGGCTGCTCTCCCTTCCTTCTCACACAGGCCTCCTCCCATGCAGTCTTTCGTCTGTCTAACCCACGATGGCATGCTGACACTGCCCACGAAAAGCCCCCACTGTATGGGGATAGGAAGCTGCAGGGCCACATCAAATGCCATGGCAGAGTGAAGGAAATGCCAACTTCCACAAATGGTCACGGCAAGGCAATTTCAACCACGACACTCAGGAAAGGCTCAGCAAGTGAACCACAGGTGCTGTGGAGGTGGAACGAGGCAAGATCAGCACTTTGAAGAGTTTCCTTTTTATTGAAAGTCCAGGTATGGAGCAGGTAGATGTCCCAGATTCCCACCTCCATCTCAGAAGTGAGGCTCCACTCGTTCCTCACTCCTCCTGGCCCTTTATGAAGAGAAACTGATGCCCAGCTTCTAGGTGTAGGGCCACAGGTGCAGCATGCACAGACCTGTGGGTACCAATAGAGAAGGTATGATGAAGCCTGTCTGGGACAGGGCTGCTCAGTGAGTCTGTGCTCTTCCATGTGAGAAGCCCAGCCCCACCCCATGGCCCTGTATTCCATCAGCCAGGCTTACATCTCTTCACCAAGGGACTGGAGGGGCCTTTCCAGAGAAACTAAATGGTGCCCAGAGCAACACCTGTGGCTGCCTGTGTCCCAAGAGATACCCATTCTTTAACAATCCACCCATTCTCTCAGCACTTCTAGTCAGCCTTTAATGTGTCAATCTTTCTTTCTTTTTTTTTTTTGAGCCAAAATCTCACTCTTGTTGCCCAGGCTGGAGTGCAATGGTATGATCTCGGCTCACTGGAACCTCTGCCTCCTGGGTTCAAGTGATTCTCCTGCCAAGTAGGTGTAATTACAGGTGCCTGCCACCGTGCCCAGCTAATTTTTGTATTTTTAGTAGAGACAGGGTTTCACTATGTTGGCCAGGCTGGTCTCGAACTCCTGACCTCAGGCAATCCACCTGCCTCGGCCTCCCAAAGTGCTGGGATTACAAGTGTGAACCACTGTGCCTGGCCTAATGCTTCAATCTTAAACATGATCCAACCAGACATTTGGGGAAAGCCTTGCATGTGACAGGGAGGGACCTAACACCCTAAAAAAGAAACTCTGGGTAGAGAAAGACAAGGCAGGGAATAAAAAAACCCTTCGACAACAGTTTATCCTCAGAGATGATATATCCATGCAACAAGAACAGAATGCTGTAAAAAGGAACTTTTAAGAGTAAATGAGGCTGGGTGCAGTGGCTCACGCCTGTAATCCCAGTACTTTGGGAGCCCGAGGCGGGTGGATCGCCTGAAGTCAGGAGTTAATGACTAGCCTGACCAACATAGTGAAACCCCGTCTCTACTAAAAATACAAAAAATTAGCTGGGCGTGGTGGCGGGCACCTGTAATCCCAAGCTACTCAGGAGGCTGAGGCAGGAGAATCACTTGAACCCGGGAGGCGAAGGTTGCGATGAGCCCAGATCGCACCATTGCACTCCAGGCTGGGCATCAAGAGGGAGACTCCATCTCAAAACAAACAAAAAGAAGAGTAAATGAGTGCCAGTTAACTCATGCATCAGAGAAAAAGAATAAAGAATAGAGTTGAGCACATTCCTAAAGAAACAATATAAATTTCTCAGACCACTACAACATATGCTTCCAGGCTGAAGGCCAAGTGCCCAGCGAAATTAATGAAAAAATGTCCATATCAAGGCATACATCAAAACATTTTAGAATCAAGGAATAAATAACTGAGTTTTAAAGTTTCCAGAGATAAAACCAAACCAAAACCCAAAACCAGAGCACTTAAAAAAGGTTAGTCATCAGATATCACTAGGGCATTCTGGAGCCATGCTAGATCCAGGCACTGCATCCGCCATTCTGAGCGCAACTGATCTGTAACTAAGAATTCTACACACAACCACACTACTCATCATGTGAGAGGGCAGAATAGAGTTTCAGACATTTAAGGCCTCAAAAAATTTCTTCCCCCTGTGCCATTTTTTGGAAGCTTTTGGAGGATGTGTCTCACCAAAACAAGGGGGTAATCTGGGAGACAAGGATGGCAAGCAGGGAATCCAACATGGGAGGGAGAAAAAGGAAACCCCCAGAAAAACACCAAGGGAGATCCAGGACAGCCCCTCCAAGCAGGTGCAGGGGCAGCCAGTACAGAAGAGAACAGCGCTGCAGGAAAGGTTCCTGAGATGAAACCCTGGGCATTAATGAAATGTCCAACACATCTCTATGCACTGAGAGATTTAGGTGCCTGACAGAAGAGTTAGGGTTCAATTAGCAACAAGAACATAGAAAACTACTCCCCTAAAACAAACAAACAAAAACCTCAAACAAATAAAAGATAAGTGTTTGTTAACTCCAGGGACCAAAAGGTGAAAGGGGAAGGTCTGCTGTGCAAAGCATACATGATCATGATGATGCAATGAGCCAAACACACCATCACATCATCCAGCCCAGGAGGAGGGCGGGGAAGGCTGAGGGTGAGGGCTGGGTTGGTAAGAGGCTAAATCAGCATCTTACGCCCCAAACTGAGAAAAGGTCAATGAAGAGAGAGCGAAGCATATTATTTCAATATGAAAATGATACCCAAAATAATCAGCTAAATGAACTGAAGGAGTTTGCTTCTAGGGAGAGATAAATAAGGGAGGAGGTGGCAGAATCTGTTTTTCATAAATATTTATAGGACTATTTAATCCTTGATAAAAATAAACAAACCAAGCTACTTGTTCAGCAAGTTGCTACACAGTTATATACAAGATGATCCTGTCTTTGAAGAATAAAAGTTCAAAAGGACATAAGTACAGATATGTTGGTGTTAATATCAGTAAACAGAGAGGTGCCATGCAGAGGCAGGACATGCACCAGCGTGCTCTCACTGGCTATCTCCAGGTGCTGACAGAAGGCCGGGGTACTTTCATTTAATTTTTTGAATTATATAAAGTAAAGTATATTCTTTGGTGAGATATGGGCAAAACTTTATCTTTCAAATACTTAAAATTTATGTTTTGCATTAAACCATTTTAATAAGCAAAATTAAAAGTGTGTCTATCTCTGTGCATGGCACTACAGATGGGACAAACGATGGGTGCAGTCCACAAAGAACAGTTAACTTAGGGCCCCTCCCCTCCTGGGATGTGGGCAGGGGTTGGATGGTGGGGGCAGGAGGCAAGAGGAGGTTTCCTTCTTTGCTTTATACACATGTGCAATGTTTGGAACTTCCCCCACAGTGAGTGTGCATCACGCTCCCACATGGAAACAGATTCGGGGAGAGCCTGGCAGACCTATGGATGTGGGAAGCAGGAGGGAACAAGGTGACAGGGAGGACGCAGCAAGATGCCGGGCGGGTGAGAAGTGGTGAGTAGGAGGCAGGGATGGCAATGGGGTAATTTTCTGAAGGCTTCTTAGGTTTCTAAATCTTGTGCTGGGCATACCAAATGCTTCTTTTGGCCTCATCTGACAGAGGCTGCAGGGACCGACTAGTCCATAAAAAAGGCCTGCCGAAGCTGCAGCTCTCACAAGGTCCTCAGCGACAGGAGGTCATTGTTTCTCGCCTACTTCAGGGCTCAAGGGGGAACAAGTCAGGCAAACCATTTCCCCTTATAAAATGTATAAGGCCTAATGTAGTAAGACTAATAATCTGGGAAATCATTCTAAAGCATGAATTTAAGAAAATGTATTTAAGAGATATTAAGAGTGCCTTAAATTATATGAAGGTCTGTGGAAATTTCAGGAAAAGAAATAGAATGGTATATCAGAAAATCTTTACTTTGAATTCAGAAGTCTAGTGTTACTATTTTTAAAGCAAAGTTGCCAACATATTATTTTAACTGGCCACCTGGTGGCAGCAAAAGTTATATTTCAAATAACAGTACACTGGATGGCAGATGGGAGGCTGTCAGCTAGACCTGGGAGGACAAGAGCTATCCCTGACGCTGGCCTTGGGCCACAGACCTGAGGCTTGAAAGGAGGCAAGTCTGCCCTCTGTGGGTCAGTGGGCTCTGCCCCGAAAGGAGGCCTTCACTGGCTGTGATGGAACCAATCTTTCCTGGCATAAGAGATCTGAAAAAATTAATACCACTCCACCATCTAAAACCTATCTGCTTATTTCTGTAATAACAGGCTCCACTGTTCTTGTCTCTCACTAGCTTCTTCCCCCACACATTTCAGCTCAGCAAAAATATGACCTTTTGCTGTTGGAACATAAAATTTAACGGTAATCTGTCAATATAATTAGCATAGTAATAATGCAGGGAATGCTAAGAATATCTATTTCTGATAAAATTATATTATCTCTGCCTCTAGTCTCACTCAATATTTTAGTTGTTTTTTAAAAAAACTTTATCATGATAGTCCGCTTACACAGCTGTACAAGTCAAAAGCTAACAAACACTTGTAAAATTAGCTTAGAGAGAATTATATCATAGCTCCCTAGTTTATTAAATGTTTTTTTCCTGACAGTACAGTCACACTGTCATTCAAATCCCAGCCTCTGTCGAGCCCACAGGCCCTCTCTGAACCCTTGCAGCGCAGAGCCAGGCCACTCCCACCAGTGATGCAGTGAAGCTGGCATGGCAGAATTTTAGGATAAGAGAAATAGATATTTGGGTCATGATTTAAGAAAGAGTTCTCAAGCAGCTGTCTCACTGACTGTTTGGCCTCTAAGTTCCTTGCTCATTAAAAATGGGATTTCAAATATGACAAAAAAAAAAATAGGTGAATGTAGATAGATGGCAGTTGGAAGTTCTCCATCCTATTCTTACAATTTTTCTCTAAGTTTTACTTTAAAATGAAAAGTTTTAAAAAAATGTATTCTTGCACAGTATCTGACTGAGAGTGGCAGCTCACTCAGGCTGTGTCCACAGCAGCTTACCTAGCCTGACAGGTCACACGGCTCCACAGACACTTCCTAGAATGACTCTCTTAATACACAACATGATTCCATCATTTATTTGGATTGTCAACACTAACAATTTTTTTAAATGTTATTTTGTATGTAAAGGATTATGACAACCAAATGATTGTTTTTAAAAATAAAATTCATAGATTACTACTTACTCTATGAATTATACCAGCTGAATGCAGATGTTTAATACCACAAAGCATCTGGTAAAGAAGGTAGGACATTCTTTCATGATCCAACTCCATGTGAATAACCTGACATAAGTTAGCATCCATTAATTCCATAACCAAATACCTGAGGAAGAAAAGGCCATTATGTATTTGAATATTATCCAAAGTTCCTTTATGACTAAATTTCATGAAACAATAACTTACTATCTAATCACTGCACTAGCTAAAGTAAAGATAACTTGGTACAATGTAACTTTCTAAAAATTTTCCAAAGAATATATAATAACAAACTTAATGTCTTACAAGTTAAAAATTAAAAAACAAAACAAAACAAAACTTTTATAGCATGGTAAATAGAATCTCAAACACACAAATTTTCCTACTTCTTACATTTTTTTGCTACTGAAATCCTTCTTACCAGCCTACGACCATGCTGTTACAAAGTTCATATGGTTCATCAACCAAAACACATGTACCCTCTGGTGGGAAATGCTGATAATAGGGGAGACTCTGCATATAAGGGGCAGGGGACAGACTGGAACTCTGTACCTCCTGCTCAATTTTGCTGTGACTCTAAACTGCTCTCTACTGTGTGTGTGTGTGTGTGTGTGTGTGTGTGTGTATTATATATACATATTTAAAAGTGATCATAAAACAACAACAAAAAGAACACTTGGCCCCACCCCCCAACTTCCCCATTTTTTGTTTCCTTTGCAAGCAAAACTCCCCAAAGAGGTGTCTCATGTGCTATCTCCAGTTCTTCTCCCGCCCCGCCTTTTTTTGAGACAGAGTCTCGTTCTGTCACCCACGCTGGAGTCAGTGGCGCATCTTGGCTCTTGGCTCACTGCAACCTCCACCTCCCAGGTTCAAGCGATTCTCCTGCCTCAGCCTCCTAAGTAGCTGGGGCTACAGGTGTGTGCCACCACGCCCGGCTAATTTTTGTAATTTTTAGTAGAGACAGGGTTTCGCCATATTGGCCAGGTTGGTCTCGAACTCTTGACCTCATGATCCACCTGCCTCAGCCTCCCAACGTGCTGGGACCACAGGCATGAGCCACTGGGCCCAGCCTCCGCTCGCCCTTTTTTAAAATTTTCTTTTGAGACAGGGTCTCACTCTGTTGCCCAGGCTGGAGTGCAGTGGCGTGACCTCAGCTCACTGCAACCTCCACCTCCCAGGTTCAAGCCATTCTCATGCCTCAGACTCCCAGAACTGAAAATTAAATACAAGAGAAAAAAAAAAATTAGCCACCATGCCTGGCTAATCTTTGTATTTTTGGTAGAAACAGGGTTTCACCATGTTGCCCAGGCTGGTCTGGAACTCCTGACCTCAAGTGATCCACCCACCTAGGCCTTCCACAATGTTGGGATTATAGGCGTGACCTACCACACTCAGCCTTCTCCCATTTTTTTCTTAATCCCACTTGAATCAGGCTTGTGCAGCCGCCATTCTACTGAAACTGTCCTCCTCAAGGCCACTGATGGCTTCCATGATGCTAAATCCACTGGCCAATCCTACAATCCTAGCTGGTCCTGCCCTGTCCTATCTCCAACTTCTTGCTGTCAAAATGCCTAGTGACTGGTCTGTGACCCTCCTCTCTTCTCTAACCATACTCATGTCTCCTTGGTGATCTCAGTTATAGGCCATCAGCTCCTAAATGCCTCCCTTCAACTCACACCTGTCTCCTGAACTCCAGGCTCATTCCTCTGCCTGCCTATTTCCAATTCCACCTTGATGTCCAACAAGCATCTCGAAGCCATGTCCAAAACTGACTCCTGATCCCACCCCCAACCCAGTTTGCTCTTCTCACAGCCTTCCTCATCTCAGTTGAGAGTTCCTTCATCCTTCATGTGCTCAATCCAAAAATCTAGGTGTCATTCTCAATTCCTCTCTCTTATACCACACATCTTGTCTGTCAGCTAATACTGTGGCTCTATTTTAGAACCATTTCAGCATCCAATCTCTTCCCCTCTCACCCTTACTGTTACCCCTCTGGTCCAAATGGACACTCCATAATCCCTTACCAGAACTGATGCAATAGCAGTAACTGGTATTTTGTGTCCCCACCCCTTACAGTGGGTTACCAACCCAGAAGCCAGAGTTATGCTTTTAAAGCAGAAGGCAGGTGAGCTCACTGCTCTGCTAAGACTCTTACTCTGACTTGCTTTAGAGCCAAAGACATCCTTACAAGGGCCTAGAGGCCCTACAGTGTCCACCCTCTTCTCTTCCCCTGCTCCCTCCTCTCGAGCCATGCTACCTCTTGATGGTCTTGGAAAACACCAAGCTGGCATCCACGGCTGTCCTGAGCCCTATCTGTTCCTTCTATCTCCATTCTACCTGTCCCCAAGTATATGTAGTGGAATAAGATACTTGTATGTATTGTATAGATACTTGCATCTGTTGTGTTCCCCAACTTCTTTATCTCCTTCAAGGCTTTCTTCACATGTCACCAACTCACAGAGGCCTTTCCCCAGCCACCTTATTTAAAACTGCAGCCTGAACCTCAACTCCCAGCACTTTTGATCCCCTGACCAAGCTTGACACTTTGTTCACAGCACTTAGCACATTTTAATGGAATACTCACTTTCCTCATTTATCATGTTGACTATCTATCTGCCTTGACAGGCTCCAGGGGAAGCCAAGCATGGCAAGTCCAAGAGAGTGCCCAGCACACAGCGGGCATTCAGATATTTGTTAACGACTGAACATAACAACAAATTTAGGATGAAGTTGGACATTATGCCACTCAAAAGATTAACACTTCATTTCACTGTTAGAAAGATGATTCTACCTAAGATTCTGGAAATACAGAATCTTTTTTTTTTTAGTAGAGTTTCACTCTTATTGCCCAGGTTGGAGTTCAATGGCACGATCTCAGCTCACCGCAACCTCCACCTCCCAGGTTCAAGCGATTCTCCTGCCTCACCCTCCCCAGTAGCTGGGATTATAGGCATGCACCACCATGCCCAGCTAATTTTGTATTTTTAGTGGAGATGGAGTTTCTCCATGTTGGTCAGGCTGGTCTCAAACTCCCATGATCTCAGGTGATCCGTCTGCCTCAGCCTCCCAAAGTGCTGGCATTATAGGTGCGAGCCACCGCGCCCGGCCAAATACGGAATATTTTTTTTTTGAGACAGAATCTCGCTTCTTCACCCACGCTGAAGTACAATGGCATGACCTTGGCTCACCGCAACCTCTGCCTCCCGGGTTCAAGCGATTCTCCTGCCTTAGCTTCCCCAGTAGCTGGGATTACAGGCATGTGCCACCAGACTTGGTTAAATTTTGTATTTTTAGTAGAGACAGGGTTTCACCACGTTGGCCAGACTGGCCTCGAACTCCCAACCTCAACTGATCTGCCTGCCTCGGCCTCCCAAAGTGTTGGGATTACAGGCGTGAACCACTGCTCCTGGCCCAAATACAGAATCTTAAATAAAATTAGTGACTTCATCATTTCAAATACTTGCAAACACCTGAACATCTGAACCCTAAAATCCTGGCTATGAGGGACTTGAAAAAAACATTTTATAATTCAGCAAAACACAGCAGTGACATTAGTGATCCTTGTCTGCTCTGAAGAATTCTTTCCAGTCATCCTTTATCTGTTTTGAAGATGATAACCAATGAGGCACAAATAACTAAATATTACCATCAAATTTTCTAAATATTTTGCTGCAACAGAGAAAGTTATCTATTATGTCACAACAATGTATTGCCACCTACATTTCCTAAGTATAAAAAGCAGTTACTGTCTTTTCTAGATGTTCATTCTTTGATGTACAGTGCATTACTGAATAAAAATGATACTTACACATCTTGAAATTCTTCTAGAGTTTTCTGTGGTGTAAACACATTTAACAAACTAATTATCTGAAAAGAGAAAATTAATTATACTTCAGTACATCAGATGACTACTTGATTACAAAAATTAGGTTTAATATTGTAATGTACTAAAACTGGAGGAAAAAAATCACAACAGAATTCAGTAATTACGATTACTGCTTTTATCAAGTACATGGCATTTAAAAAAGTTAAACATCAATTAAAGGAAAGATGTACTTTTAATCAAATCACTTTTATGTGTCCCTAGTAACTTAAATTACAGAATTTAAACACATAATGTATTTTTGAACATAAAAAAGTAGAAGTTATGAGTGAAAAAACACTAAATAAGTGTGTTAACTCTGAAAACTTAAATACTATGTAAAAATTTCTAAAAAGTTTTGAAATATGAAGGCTAAGCTCATATTTTTGGCATGATAAAGTGAAAGGCCTCATGGCATCATATTTTTACTTAAAGAGGGTTAAAGAGCTGATCCTGCTGCAGGCCTACATCCTGGCACCCTGACATGGTTTGGGTGTGTCCCCACCCAAATCTCACCTTGAATGGTAATCCCCATAATCCCTACATGTCTAGGGAGAGACCTGGTGGGAGGTGATTGGATCATGGGGACAGTTTCCCCATGCTGTTCTTGTGATAGTGAATGAGTTCTCATGAGATCTGATGGTTTTATAAGGAGCACTTCCGACTTTGCTCCTTACTTTTCTCTCTCCCAACACCTTGTGAAGAAGGTGTCCGCCTCCCTTTTGTCTTCTGCCATGATTATAAGTTTCCTGAGGTCTTCCCAGCCATGCAGAACTATAAGTCAATTAAACCTCTTTCCTTCATAAATTACCCAGTCTCAGGTATTTGTTTATAGCAGTGCGGTAACAGACCCCATGATGTAAACAGTGAGTCCAACGGCTTAGGCATCAAACACATAACCTCAGTTATTTCAGATGACTGAGAGAAAGATGAATTATCCAGTATATAGGATTGGGGTGATTGCTTAGTTAAGGACAAAAATAAAACTGCATCCATATTTCAATCTTTATACCAAGATAAACTCAAAATGGAACAAAGTTTTAAATCAAAAACATGAAATGATAAAACATCAGAATACAGATAAACATTTATATAATCCTGGTGTAGAAAAACCTTTTCTAAACATGACAGGAAACCTAAGAGATCTGATTGCATTAAAACAAACAAAAAGGCCGGGCACAGTGGCTCACACCTGTAATCCCAGCACTTTGGGAGGCAGAGGCAGGTGGATCACTAGGTCAGGAGATCGAGACCAACCTGGCTAACACGGTGAAACCTCGTCTCTAACAAAAATACAAAAAAGTAGCTCGGCATGGTGGCACGCGCCTGTAGTCCCAGCTACTTGGGAGGCTGAGGCAGGAGAATTGTGTGAACCCAGGAGGCGGAGGTTGCAGTGAGCTGAGATTGCGCCACTGCACTCCAACCTGGGCAACAGAGTAAGACTCCATCTCAAACAAACAAACAAACAAACAAAAAATAGGTGATAAAAAATCAGTAGGTCAACAACATAAATAATGTCAAATGGAAAAAAAAAGTATAGAGCAATAGTTTTAATATTAAAAAAAAAACCCTCCTACAAATGCAGAAGAGACTAGAAGTCCAAAAGAAAAATGGACAAAGGCCATAAAAATTTAATTACAAAAAAAAAAATGAAAACCTCACAAATAAAAATAAAATATCATTTATCATCTATCAAATTGGCAAAAGTAAAACAAAACAAACAAAAAAATCAACAGTATGTAGTGCTGGAGGATTCTGAAGTAAAAGACATTCTCAGATACTGGTTTTTTGTTTTTTTTTTGAGATGGAATTTCGCTCTTCACGCCCAGTCTGGAGTGCAATGGCGCCATCTCGGCTCACTGCAACCTCCACCTCCCAGGTTCAAGCGATTCTTCTACCTCAGCCTCCCAAGTAGCTGGGATTACAGGCACCGGCCACCATGCCCAGCTAATTTTTGTATTTTTAGTAGAGACGTGGTTTGACTACTTTGGCCACGCTGCTCTCAAACTCCTAAGCTCAGGTGATCCACCCACCTTGGCCTCCCAAAATGCTGGGATTACAGGAGTGAGCCACCACGCCCGGCCAATACATTTGTTTTAAGAGATGGGGTCCTGTTTTGTTGCCCAGGTGCGCCTTAAACTCCTGGCTTCAAGCGACCTTCCTGCCTCAGCCCCACAAGTAGCTGGGATTACAGATGGAAGTCAACGTGCCCAGGTTCTCAGATACTCTTAATGAAAATATCAAACTAACAGTCTTCCTTGAGGTCAATTTGTCAGTATATATTAAACCAGAAGTGTGCATACTCTGACCCAGCAATGTTGGCCAAGAAATTCATCTGGACAAATGTACAAAAATTCGGGAATAAGAATGTTCATTGCAGCACTGCTTATAATAGTGAGAAACAAAACAATCTATCCAGTAACAGGAGGCTGGCAGTCTCTTAAATAAATTATTGTGCATCTGCGCCAGGCAGTCATTTAAAAACTGGCTTATATCTATGTTCATTAAAGTATATGAGGTCTATCAATGTTGCGCGAGGAGAAAAGCAGGATGAAGAATAACATGATTAATCTTGTTTATGTACTTGTACACACATATGCATATGAATGCTCACCAAATTGTTAACGCTAGTAATGTGTGGGTGGTGGTATTCAGGAGTTTTTGCTTTTTTAAAATATATTGTTTGAATTTTTAAAAATAATATATATTTTTTGTAACCTGAAAAAAATTTAAATAGATAAGTAAAATAAAGCATGCATTAGAGAAATAAATTAAAACCAACTCAAGGCACAGGCTCAAAAGAAGGAAGCTCAGGCATTTAAGACCAGCCTGGGCAACATGGTAAGACCCCACCTCTACAAAAAAATTTAAAAATTAGCCAAGCATGGTGGCATATGCCTATAATCTCAGCTACTTGGGAGGCTTAGGTGGGAGAATCACAGCCTGGGTAACAGAATGAGACCCTGTCTCAAAAAAAACAACAAAACAAAACAAAAAAACAAAAACAACAAAACCCAAAGCTCCTTCCAGATTTAACATTTTATAATTGTATAATATGGCAGGTTATCAAGGTAATGCTCAGTTACCACTAGTAGAACCATACAATGTGCTTCAATGTGCTTGATTGAGCACAAACTTCACTTTCTAGAAACATTATTTCTCCTTAAAATTTAGTGTTCTTTGATTTCTTTGGAGCAATAGCTACTCTAAATGTAACATCATCTAATAATATGTATTTGAGACTGAGATGTTATATACAAGGTAAAAAGCTACTTATAGAACATCTTTCCACAAAATATTTAGTTGTTCCTCAATTTGATAGGTCAATACTGTTCCTATTTTATAGAAACAGAATATCAATTGATACTCCTACTTTAGTTGAGTGACCTAAATTCCTATGCACCATAATGATGTTTCTTTCTAGCTTTAATTCCCTCAATGTTTATTAAGAATTTTATCAATAAAAAATAATATATTAATAGCCACTTTTACCTTAGTTTATCCTAGGTCTGAACTCAAGGTATCTCCAGAGGACCCTGAAGATTATCACATTATTGACAATATGAAAGCACACAGACAAAATATATACATAACTTACATTTTTATGATTGACACATTTTAAGAGGACAAGTTCACGATAAGCTCTCTTTGCATGAGTTTGATTCTGAAAAGGACGGCTTAGTTTCTTGACTGCAACATTTATCCCAAGAACTGTATCAAATGCAGCACTAGAATTAGGAAACATAATACACAATCCATTAGAATGGTTTTGGATAATATAGCAATGCCAGAATGTACATTGAATATATTATCTTTTTAATGAATAACAAGGAAAAATCTGCTTATTTCCATTCAAAGTACTTGCAAATATGAAGTGCAGAGTGAGTTGGCTAAGACTACAGGATGGACTAACTCCTTTACAGAGACGCATTTCAGTGACAGTTAAGATGGGGTTCAGCAATTCTTCATACACCAAGTTTTCAGAGTTTAGATTACATTCAAAACCAGGTAATTTAATATAGAGTGCATAAAACCAGTCAAGAAATGAAATCTTCAGTTTAAACATGACAAGAAGTTGGAAAAAAAGTCACTGTTATCCCATTTTAAAATGTTAAGTATATTCTGGAATATTACAATAGAGGAAATTGTTGAGGTCATGAGAACACAATAAATCTAAATTTTCCCAGACAACAGCATCCAAAAAGAAAACAAGCCAAAATTTCAGTGTAGAGGGCTCAGTCATAGTGGTGGGAAAAACCATAGGGAAAAGGACGACAAACTTTCTGAAAGGTTGGAAGGTTTTGCGGAGCCCTAGGGGAGAATAGCTGAAGGCAGTTGTTCTCTAACCCTGAGGCAGAGGGCGAGGAATAAGTATGTGCAAGTGAGTAAAGGGGAAGTTATCTTGATCAGGCTTGTTTGTTTGAAGCTGTCCAGGACCTGATCTTTGAACATCCCCTCACCTGGAGAACAATAAATGTTAATTACCTACAGATTGTGTTTGCTCCAGGCCTTTGGCATTGTGCCTGCACTGAATAAAAGAAAGCAGCTGCAGCTTCTGGGGCTGCTCTCCGGCCACTAAAGCCAGGCAGTCACCTAGCTGCTCTTACACTGCATACCTGCGTCTGAATACTCATTTCATCCGCTGGCCAGGGTCTGTGGGACAGACTCAGCATTTCAGTTCATGGTAAATGCCCAAGATACAAAATCTCTAACGTAAGCAACTGCTATATAAAGTTCTTTTAGAAATATCTCCTCCTACTACTATAATAAGAATAAAATTTAGAGGTTGTATTTCTAGCATCTCAAGTTTCCTGTTGATATTGTGTTCATTTTCCTCCAGAAAACAGACATGAAAATTCAAGTAGCCTGACTGCACATTTTTAGGTTTCAAACTGGTACTAAATAGTACCATGTGTGTTATCACCACTGGGCTACTCATTAGGGTTAACAGCTACTAAAGGCCACCTGACAACCTAAGTACTGATTTAAATATTGTTTCTATTTCTTTATTCTATTGAGTTTATAACACTGTTTACATTTATTCTCTTCTATTAATGCTTTTTGCCAAAAATCTTGAACTTACTTCAATCTATTTTGAAGTTGAAAGCTGTCTGCTGTAGCATTTGGTTAAGAAGCTATCTTACTTTAATTCAGTTCATATTATGTGTATGTCTATATACGTATGTAAATCCACACGCTCATATGCAAATTGTGCCATTTATACAAATTATAAAATAATGAGGATACATCCATTTGTGAAACAAGTCATTAATATAAGTGTACCCATGTATGTATTTATATTTATATATATCTCAGACTCAAGAATTTGAAAACAGGCCAGGTGTGGTGGCTCATGCCTGTAATCCCAGCACTTTGGGAGGCCAAGGCAGGCAGATCTCTTGAGCCCAGGAGTTAGAGACCAGCCTGGGTAGTATAGTGAAACCTGGTCTCTACAAAAAATACAAAGATTAGCCAAGTGTGGTGGTGCATGCCTGCAGTCCCAGTTACTCAGGGGACTGAGGTGGGAGGATTGCTTGAGACTAGGGGTCAAGACTGCAGTGAGCAGTGATAGGTGACAACCTGGGTGACAGAGTGAGACCCTGTTGCCCAAGGTCTCAAAAGAAAAAAAAAAAATTTGAAAACAGATGCACTTTTTTGGTCTCAAAAGTTTTTGTCCAAAATTTCAGTTAGATAGGAGGAACAAGGTCAGGAGGTCTACTGTGCAATATGGTAATAACAATGTATTATATTCTTGAAAATTGCTGAGAGTACATTTTAAGTGTTCTCGTCACAAATTTTTAAAAAGTATGTGAGGTAATGCATATGTTAATTAGCTCAATTTAGCTAGTCTATAATGTATACATATTTCAGAACAATATGCTGGACATGATAAATATATACAATTTTTATTTGTCATTTTAAAAAAGTTTTTGGCTAAAACGAGCCAAACAGACCACGTCTAAGCATCTGAGTGGGCATAAGCTTCCCCACTTCTAGCTCCAGCTCCATGAGCAACTACCTTCAATTATTTCTGGTTTTGGTTATTGTGGTCACTTAAAGGATATATTTTTATCAGTATGTCTTCATTTATCAACTTTAGAAATGATTTATTTAACTCACCATTATGAAAACTGAGTAGTTAGCCACTTCCTAGAAATCCCTAACACCTTCGAAATCTCCAACACCTATTTTTTTGTTCTGCTTTTTGGGTTTTCCCTTGGTTACCTCTTTAAGTAATATGCCTAATCTTCATGCTTCATCAACTGTGAAGGGAATGTCTTAACTCCTGCATATGGGAAATGAGACTATTCTATCCTTTTCTCCTCCATTTATCGTATATTTATAACTAAGCCTTCTGTGTTTCTTCTTTAGAATGTGTCTAGAAGTTGAAAATCAAGACATGGAGCATAGAAGTGTGTGTGTGTGCACATGTAAATATCATTAACTGTCAGAGCTTACATTTCATTTTCTAAAGATCACATGGCTCTTGCTGCCACTTGTCAGATGGTGAGACTGTTTCCAAAATCAAGGACCAACGATTCTCTTTCTTACATTTCATCAATTGCTCAAACATCATGTCCTTTTTGTTTTATAATTAGACCATGATTTTTTCTAGTTTCCCATTTCTAATAAATAATTTATTAGATTTTATTAGATTTATTATTTTTTACCAATAAAAAATACCAGTTTTAGCCTATCACTAGTATTTCCTAGCTTCTTGCGTTATCTGTTGTCATCTATTCCACATTATTTGCAGACCCTCTTCTTGGAGCTTCCTTAAGGCCTGCCATGCAGCCACCATCCTGGGATTTCTTTTTACAGCCACCACTGCTTCGTATTACACTCTTGTATTGACTCTCTTGCTGGAGTACATCCTCAAGGAATTTCCTCAGAAAAGGTGCATGGAAGATAAGACAGTATTGCTCTGCCCTCACCCTTGATTGATAATGTTTTCTGAGTTCAAAATCAGTTTTCTGGCCAGGCGCAGTGGCTCATGCCTGTAATCCCAGCACTTTGGGAGGCCAAGGCCAGCAGATCACGAGGTCAGGAGTTCGAGACCAGCCTGACCAACAAGGTGACACGCTGTCTCTACCAAAAATAAAAAAATTAGCTGGGTGCGGTGGCATGTACCTGTAATCCCAGCTATTTGGGAGGCTGAAGCAGGAGACTCACTTGAACCCAGGTGGCAAAGGTTGCAGTGAGCCAAGATCATACCACTGCACTCCAGCCTGGGTGACACAGTGAGACTCCATCTTAAAAAAAAAAAAAATCAGTTTTCTGTGAGAACTCTGAAGGCACTATTCCACTGATTTCCACACTGAGTACTGTTGGTGAGAAGGCTTATGCCTGATACTGTAGATTCCTTTGCTTCTTTTTTTGTTTCCCAGCTCAATGATTTATCAGTCATGTTCTCTCTGTATCCCAAAAGCCTCTCTCACACCCCCAACTAATTACTGTCCCTCCTGTCCATCAGTGATAACTCCTTCTGACATGTACGATAACCACTTTCTTGCTTTTACCAGCTAAAACATGTACCCGGAAGCCCCCCAGTTTATTTTTGCCTGTTTTTTGAAATCTTCTGTGTCTGACTTCTTTGGCTCAATATTATGAACCTCATCTATTGTTGCTGTATGTAGCTATAACTCATTCTATCATTGCTATACGATCCCTTTGTATAACTATATCATATTACATTGATAGATATTTCTATTATTTTTAGTTTTCAAACAGTTACAAAAAAACACGGTCATCAATCTTACTGTCCACAGCTTTGGGTCCCCTGTGCATGTGTTTCTGATGAATAAAAAACTAAGAGTGGGAATGTATCCATTGTATTTTAGTAGATAATGTCAAACTCTTTGCCAAAGCAGTTCTACGAATTTGTAGATCTGCCAGCAGAGCATGAGGGGTCATATCTGAGAGCTGCCTCTGGGTGGTTCCACATCCTCACCAGCACTTGGTATCACCAACAGCTTAGTTTCTAACCATTCTGCTGAGTGTGTAGTGGTATTTCATCACAGTTTTAAATTGCACTATCCTGATGAAAAACAACATCGAGTACTTTATCCTGTTTATTGGTTATTTGGGTATCCTCCTGTGACAACCTATTGACTATTTGTCTATCTTCTTGAGTGTTGTTCTTTACATATTCTGAATAAGAGTTTTTTTTCAGTCATGTATATTCTCAAATTCTAAACTTACCAGTTTCTCGATCTTTTTGATAAACAAAATTTCTTAATTTTAATAAAATTTTATCAATCTTTTATGATAATTTTTTTTTTAAATAGAGATGGGGGTCTCATTATGTTGGCCAAGCTGTCTTGAACTCCTGGTCTCAAGTGATCCTCCTACCTTGGCCTCCCAAAGTGCTGGAATTACAGGTGTGAACCACCACACCCAGCAGATGTTTTTAATGTTATGTTTAAAGAAGTCCTTCCCTACTCCAAAGATCATGAAGAAATTCTCCTATATTAATCTTCAAATAGCTTTACTGGTTTTATGTATTGACAGCAACTCAACTAAGGTTGATTTTTCTGTATAATGTGAGGTTGGGGTCAAATTTCACTTTTTTCCATATGAGTATTCCTATGTCCATTTATTTAAAAGACTATCCTTTCCTCATTGCTCCACAAGGCCACCACTGTCGTAAGTCCGAAGCCCACATGTGCATGATTCTCTTTCAAAGTTCTTCATATATCCCTTCAGGCCACTGTTTCTCCTTGCACCACACAACACCATCTTGATCACCAGTTTTCCAGTAAGTCTTCCCATCTGGCAGAGGGAGTCCTCCTCCCTTCTTCTTAATGGGTGTCTTCACCATTCTAGGGTTTTTATTTTTACATATAAATTTTGGAATCAGTTTGTTCACTTACTTATTTTTTAAGACTATTGAGATTTGATTGCAATCACTCTAGACAAGTCTGAAAATTGAACTTCAGGGTATTAAATATTCTAAATCATGAAAATCAGATATCCCATCACTATTTCAGTTTTCTTTATTTCTTCCAATTTTTTTTTGGCTTTTTGTATACAAGTCTTTCACGCTGTTAGATTTTTTCCCCCTAGATACGATAATTTAAAAGTTTTTATTCTATCTTAAATGGTATCCTTTTCAAATTTTCATTTTCTATATGCTGCTACTATATAAATATGCAATTCTGGGGGGAGGGGTGTGTATATTGACCCTGTATCTTGCAAAGGGGCTAAACATACTCATTAATTTAACAAAAGGCAGTTTATCCAGGTGGGCCTAATCTTAACACAAGAACCCTTCAAAGGCAGAGTTTGCTCTGGCTCATAGAAAGAATGGGAAGTCAGGGAGATGTGAGTCACAGGAAGGACTGGGCATGCCATTTCTGCCTTTAAGATGGAGGGGTTCACTTGAGAAGGAAAACAGGCAGCCTCTAGGAGCAGACAGTGGCCCCCTCCCTGAAAGAGATCAAGAGATTGCCTAGAGCTATAAGAAACTAGACTCTGCTAAGAACCTGAATGAGCTTGGAAACAGATTCCTTCCAGAACCTCCATCTATGAGCTAAGCCGAGCCCAGCCCAGTCGAAATCTTGACTTCAGCTTTGTGAGATGCTGAGCAAAGAACCCAGGCAAACCCACCCAGGTTTCTCAACTACAGAACTATGAAATAATCAACGGGTGTTGTTTTAAACAACTAAGTTTGTGTTAATGCGTTATGCAACAATAGAAAACTAATACCTCTCTTATTTGCTCTTCTACTATTTTTGTCTCTGCAGCTTTCATTCTGGATATTTTTTGCCAATCTATCTTCCAGGTCACTAATTCTCTCTTCAGTTATATCTAGTATGCTGTTAAACACATTAAATTCACAATTCAATTACTATAGTTTTTACTTCTAGAATTCTATTTAGTTCTTTTAAAAAAAGTTTTCTTCTCTCTACCCAAACTTTTCATCTTGCCTTCATCACCTTGCTATTTAGAAATGCGGATATAATAATGCCTATATCTCCTATGGATCTGTTTGTCTGTTGTTTCTGCAGGATTTTATTCATATTGTCATATCTCCTTGTGTGCCTAGTTATTTTTGATTGTGTACTGGGCCTTGTACTTGTAAAACTGTTTGCTGTCTAGAAATAATTTTATCTAATATGTTGTCTTCCTCCACAAAGAATTTAAATTTATTTCTACTAGGTATCTGGGGGCACTAGCAATTTTTGTTTACTTCCATACAAGTTCAGCAAATGAGATGATAATCTGAAGCTGAGTGGCAGTGCCTATAAGGGCCAATCTCTGAGTTACCTTTACTTCTAGGAATCAGCCTTTTATTGGTCCCAATACAAGGCAAAAGAAATTCACTAAGCACTGTTAGAAGGCCCTGAACTCTAATTCCTGTCTCCTAGCCACAAGGTAATCCAAAAACACTACTCAGTCTCTCAGCAGCCCCTTCCAGAATTTTCAAATGCCCCCAAGGAAAAGACAGCCCCATTTGCTGAAGCTCCCCTCACTAGGCTTTTGCGCTTCCCTAGATCTTGACCTAATAACTCTTCATTAATTTACTGGCTCTCTAGGGGCAAATGCGAGCATGGGAATGTTGGGAGAAAACTGGTACAGTTGTTTCATAGGCACACTTTTAATTAACAGCTCTAGTTTTAGCCCCTCATTTCATTCTCTTTTTCTTTATTGGCATCCCTATGCTCACAGCCTCTTTAGAGTTTTACTATAGCTAGGTTCTCTTCCTTACACAAATACTCCAGCTACTTATTCTCTCTCTATCTGCTGTTTTATCTGTATCACAAGATTCAAGCTACTTTCTAATTTCACAAGATTCAAGCTACTTTCTATATTTCATAAAGTTGTTAAAACTCTCTTCCACCAATTACTGCCCTCTTGTTATCTTTGTATAGGTGTTTGAGCCATCATCCTAAATAAAAGTTCCAAGCCACTCATTTTACAAAAGAAAATATTAAGACCCATAAGGAAACTGATTTGCCCTGGTCACAAAGAACTCTTGCTATGAGGAATAGGGCTGGACTTAGAAATCAAGTCTCCTGAATCACAGCCATCCTATGCCTCATACCATATGTCTCCTTTATCACAGAAATTTTGTTGGTGAACATTGTTATGTTTTATTTATTTGTATTAATAGAAAATAAAACAATATTAAGAACCAGCCAGTACTCATGGTTGTACAGAATCTGAGGAAACAAAAAGGAATAAGCTATACCAATTATTTCATGTTAAGGCTGTAACTGTTACTTCTAAGTACTGCCAGACTTAATATTAAACACTTTTTTAAAGGTTAAACATTTCATGGAACGGTTTCATAAAACAAATAATCTTTATCATTTTGGCCAAACAACTTGAGATTTTTGAAGGAGAAAGAAAAACTGCATATATGTATGAAAGAAATGTACACGTTTTCCCCACTAGAACTTCAAAACCTTAACGATTATTTAATTTTACTGTAACATAGTTGATATTTATGAATACTAAAAAATTTTCTTTTAAAATTTATTTTAGGCCAGACACAGTGGCTCATGCCTGTAATCCTGGCACTTTGGGAAGCCAAGGCAGGCAGATCACGAGGTCAGGAGATCGAGCCCATCCTGGCCAACATGGTGAAACCCTGTCTCTACTAAAATACAAAAAATTAGCCCTGCGTGGTGGCATGCACCTGTAGTCCCAGCTACTCGGGAGGCTGAGGCAGGGGTCTTGCTTGAACCCAGGAGGCAGAGGTTGCAATGAGCCAAGATGGTGCCACTGCATTTCAGCCTGGTGACACAGCAAGATTCCATCTCAAAAAAAAAAAAAAAAAAAAAAAAAAGAAATTTATTTTAAACTTATTTCCTTATAAATTTTACTAACATTTTTAAAGGAACAAAAACAAAGAAAATCAAAAAACCAAAGACAACTATAAAAACAATTCAAAATTAGGAGTCAGAATATTTTCTTCTGGTTCCAGCTCTTCCATTTAATCCTGTACATGTCACAGGCCCGACCTGTTCTTCATAAAGCTCGAATTTAAATAGAAGACTAACTAGTTGTATAAACCGTATACTGTTGCTATATTTTATTTCTCAAAAATGTAAAAATACATGTGCTTGTGAATTAGTTTCCTATTGCTATTGTAACAAATAACCACAAATTTACTGCTTTAAAGCAACACAAATTTACTATCTTTCAGTTCTGGAGGTCAGAAGTCCAAAATGCATCTTATGGGTCAAGAGGTAAGCAGGGCTGCGTGGTTTCTTCTGCAGGCTCGGGGGGGATCTGCTCCCTGCCTCTCTCAGCTGGATGGAGACTTCTTGTATTGCTTGGCTGTGGCCCCACATCACTCCAAACTCTGCTCTGTCATTACATGTCTGACTATGACCCTCCTGTCTCCTTTTTGTAAGAAGGACCCACCCAGCTAAACCCAGGATAAAACTCCCATCTCAAGACCATTAATTTAATCACACCTGCTAAATTCCTTTTGCCATGTAAAGAAACATACAAATTCCAAGGATTAGGATGTGGACATATCAGGTGGGGCCATTATTCTGCATGCTACACCCCCAAAGAATCACTGACAGATGATTTTCAAGTATAACAGTGACAAAAGGAAGTTTCAGATCATCAAATCAATTAACTACACAATGGCAATGTTTTAATATGGAATATGATAGAAAATCCAATTCCTCTTGTCAAAGTGTTACCTAATCTATTGTTGAGCTTATTTTAGGAAAAGCAAGCTTTTTTTTCTTTTTTTAAATGAGAATGTTCCATAACTAGATTATTTCCCAATTCTACTTTGTGCCTCATAGCCTGGTGAAGGATGGAGAGAAAAGAGAAAGGGGGAAAGGAAGCTAAAATCACTTACAAAGTGTTTACTTTCCTTATTAGAACATAAGATAGGAGGATACCATAAAACTGAAAGTAAGTTATACCTATAAAAATTGAAACTGTTCTTGAATATAACAGTTGTCTTATAGAGATAAATACAATTAACTGAAAATTGTTGAATAGGTGTTTAGTGAATATTGTTCATTATTACTAAGATTCTAAACAGAGGTTAGGTCAGAGTCCTTGTCCTATCAAAGTATCAGTGGTTCAGAGTTTTCAACAAGTCTCTCCATGGTACAGGCAATAGGGTCCCAAAGGCCCACATCTTGTTGTGGTCCCAGGCCTACCACTAACACCCTGTGAGATGGGAGAAGCAAGTGAGCCTTCTTAGTCCTTCATTTCACCACTGATGCAGTGAGGGTTATAGTGGAGCTCATGGTGATTCTGTAACATACACTATTCACATTACTACCAACCTTCAAAAGCAAGTGAATGATATGTCAGCTGGGATAAATGAAGCACATATTTAAAACAGTTACCTGTCTACAGCCACAAACAACTCCCCAAGACCTCTGAAATTTCTCCCTTCTTGCTCCCTCTCTCCTTTTTTTCTCTCTCTCTCTTGAGTGCACACACCAAATTATCTGTGTCAAATTATCATCTAATTCCAAATAGGAGATGGATTATGAATCAAAAGAATGTTTCATTGCTTACGACTTTCCATTACCATCAAAGTTTCCTAATTTGAACCATCATCCATTGACTTTAAAACTTCTTCCAGCACACTGGATTTAAGTACCAATACAGCATGTGTCATTGGGAAGTTAAGATCACCACTACTGTAGATGCAAGCTGGGCATTCCTTCCAAATAGCACCTTCTCCCTCCTTAGTTTCTCAAAGAAACTCTGGACTGCAATTTCCTCTTAGTTCCCAGGGCCTTTAACCCCCTGGGCTGAAAAAGACAACTATTTCCCTTATCACAGGTCTCTGCAACAGAGGATCGGTTAGAAATCCTTGATAAAGATTCTCCAAACCCAACATCCCTATAAGTAAACATTAACTTCTCTACCAGACCATCCAAAACAGTTTTCTTTTATTTCAAATCCCCTCTGTCTACTAGCTGTAAACATTAGATGTTTAACTTCATCACAGTTTCTTTAGGCACAAAGGTAATCTTGTTTTCATTGATCAAAAATAAAAAAAGAAAAGAAAGAGAAAAAAAAGAAAGAAAAATGTTTTGCTCAGAAAAATAAGGGGTAAAAAGTATGGGAAGTGCTGATAACTGCAGTCTAGGAAACATGTGAAGAGCTTTACCTTGAGCTGGCCCGTGACGCCGCAGCAGCTCACCGTCTTACCATGCAAGAGACTAAGGTTCAGGGTCAGACTAATGATTCTGACGTCCTGGGCTGGACACACAGTTGAAGTGAGACACCAAGGAAGAGACGGCCAGCCCAACCCCTCACACAGCATCCCTTCCTGGTTAATCCATGGAGTGACAATGACACTGACTGGCCTCATCCTGCCAATGAATGGCAAGGTACTGCAATGATGGCGCCTAGAAATGAACAGGAGTGATTGGGAGTAAAGGGGGAGGGGGAAAAGGTGGCCATGATGAAGAAATGAATAAAACTCAATTTTCTGTTACAACTCATTGTCATCCCTATTACTCTGATTTCATAATGACAGGAGAAATAAAAAAATGAAAGAAAAAAGAAATAAACAAAAAAGGAAACTTGCTACCTATTTAAATTCCTGCAGCATTCTAAGAATATGGGTTTGTACCCTACAGCCTGACTACAAAGAACTAGAGCAAGCAGTTGATTCAATTTAGCTCATAAACCTATAACAAAGAATTTTTTTTTAAGTCATCAATGTTTCTAAATTCTGACGCTTTAGTTTTACTTTTTATTACAGCAGACACAATCCACACTATTAAAACAGACCATACTTACCAAACAATCCCTTGGGCCCCAGAGCCAATCGATTTCAGCTGCTGGTAACGTTTTAGGACGGTGAAAGTTGAGTCTGCCACTTGCACACTGTAAAACTGACTGTCACATTTACTGTCGCTCATGATGTAGTGTCATGCAATATTCTGAAGGGCTGGCAAGTTTCAGATTCCTTCAAAGAAAAACAGAATGAACATGCATTCTTACCGAAAGTATACATATACAGCTCACTTAATAGTGTTCCAAACTTATTGGTATATAAGACAATGTGGCTGTAAGGTGATAAAGTCAATTTGACCAAGTTCTGAACTTGAGCAAGACACACAAAAAATGCAGACATTTCAGTGGTACCAGACCATTAATGAAAGGAAGGAATTCTGAGCCCGACAAGACCATATTTTAAGGGAGTAGACCAGAAAATAACCACTTTTGGAGAGAAGAATTTATGTATTACTACTGGCTGTGAAAAGACTACATCACTCTATGCTTCTCATCAGCTTCCCCTCTGAGGAACCATTTATACCCAGCTGTCTCAACTAGAGATGGGGGCACTGTTTCAAAATGATCACTTCTAGAATGCCTGAAGAGAAGTAAATGGGCCAGTCTTCTACACAGTGTATAGATTCAGGTTGAAGTGATGAACCAGAAAGCAAGATTCATATGCCAAAGTAACAGGCTGTTAGAGGCTTGGTGACATCAGTGTGCTGTGTGTGCCCAAGCGTGTGCTCCTGCTTCAGGAGGTGGGGCCCAGAGCTGGCATCAGCTGGCACAGCCCCAGAGTCCCACATCACCACCGGGCTTCAGGGTAGATAACTGTATATGAACAACTCTGCTGTGACCTACAGTCCATAATATTAACAGTATGAAGTCTATTCACTATGTCCGAGTGTAGACCAGCAGACCCAGAAGAAAGCAGCTTTTCTGTGGTTAAGGCACAGGCTGAGATTCCTACTCTGTAGGAGCCTGGATGATTTTCTACAGAAAACAAGCAAACAGAAATTGGTGAGTGGTTCCCAAGCTCTTGTCTGATGATGCTTATTTAAAACTCAGCAAGCTATTTATTTTACTCTTTTAAAACTATATAGCCAACAGGCCAGGAGCAGTGGCTCATGCCTATAATCCCAGCACTTTGGGAGGTCAAGGCGGATGGATGACAGTCAGGAGCTCAAGACCAGCCTGGCCAACATGGTGAAACCCCATCTCTACTAAAAAAATACAAAAATTAGCTGGGCACGATGGCGTGTGCCTGTAATCTCAGCTACTCGGGAGGCTGAGGCAGGAGAATTGCTTGAGCTAGGACCCGGGAAGTGGAGGTTGCAGTGAGCTGAGATCGTGCCACTGCACTCCAACCTTAACTACAGAGCGAGATTCAGTTTTTTTGTTTTGTTTTGTTTTTGTTTTTTTTTTTTTAAAAAAGGGGCCCGGGTGCGGTGGCTCATGCCTGTAATCCCAGCACTTTGGGAGGCTGAGGCAGGGGGGATCACAAGGTCAGGAGTTCGAGACCAGTCTGGCCAACATAGTGAAACCCAGTTTCTACTAAAAATATAAAAAAATTAGCCAGGTGTGGTGGTGTGCGCCTGTAATCCCAACTACTCAGGAGGCTGAGGCAGAAGAATTGCTTGAACCTGGGAGGCGGAGGTTGCAGTGAGCTGAGATCGCGCCATTGCACTCCAGCCCAGGTGACCTCGCGAGACTCCATCTCAAAAACAAACAAAAAAACCCACAAAAAAACAACTATCTAGCCAACAATAAAATCATATAGGCAAACAGGTAAACATTCTATATTGGTTAAGACTTTAAGTTTTCTATAGCTCCGTCAAATCCCTTGCCTTTATGTTCTAGTATCTAATATTTAACATCAACCCAATGAGATTTTTGTGGTGATGATTTGTATTTCAACACGATGTCTAGGATTTTCCTTAAACATTGAAATAAATGGATTAATAACAAATCTAAATAAAGAACTGAGTCAAATTAGTACTTTCTCCAAGTGACCACTACCCCACAGTCTTCTCCCCCATCCTCCAGGTGGCAGCTGCAGCGTGGCTGCTAGTCTGACCACTCCTGCCGAGATGTGTTAGCATGCTGGCCAGGAATGACTCCAGGGACACCACACCACTTTAGATGCTGGACAAACACAGCTGCTCAAATAACCTGCACAGCAGGAGTATCTGTCCCATGTTACCTGGGGAGCAATCTGTCTAGGGCTGAGTGAGCTAGAACACCTGCCTAGGCCACATGGCTGTGAGAAAGGGACTCAGGAGCTCCCCAGGCTGGCAAGTCACTGTGCCCTGAGCTGCAGGAGGTGCGAGGCAGGTCTGTCTTGCTCATGGCATCTCACACTCCAAGGACAGAAGGACAGGAAGGTGCTGGTCTTTGGGACAGCGTGAACATTCAATAAACCTTTGCTGATCTGATTCCCCACAGTGCTGCTCCATTTTACTGACATCTAAAGGTTAGCTTAATTTTCTAAAGATTAACTTATTTATAGTTTGCAACAAGCTGAAACAATTCCACTCAACATTTAGGGGGTGCCTTTATGCAAGAAAGTGGCTAAGTATTGCAAGAGATATGCCATAGTCAGCTAGCAACCAGTCTTGAAGCAGCACGTAATTCACTATTTGGGGGGAGAAGTGTGAGCAATGAGTCCATTATCTATATTACAATACAAGTTACAATGAGGTAAGGGTCATATAAGCAAAATGTAAACAAAATCAAAAGGCAAAAGAGATCCTACCCACTGGCAGGGGTGCGGAAGACAGGGATGGCTTCATGGAGGAGGCGGCATCCGCCGTTAGACTGTTTTGCCAGAGATGGACAGTAGAGGCACAGAGCTCAAACTGTATCCAGACACGGTGAACTGCTCAGCTTGACTAGCAGGGTACAAGTGCAAAGGATTAGAGACAACTCAGCAAAAAGGCAGGCACCCTGCTCTACTGGGGGGTGGCTGTTCCTCTGCTATGCTGTAAACAAACCAGCAACATGGTCACTTGCAAACATTTACTGAGAGCCTACTGTGGATGATGAGGTACCATGCCAGGACACATTGCCTGCCCTCAGTGAGTGCACACTCAGGAAGAGGCCCTGCATATCAAGGGTCCTAAACCCAGTGGGATGAAGAAGATTTGGGGGAATGAGGAGAAGCAGCAGAAGTAGAGGCATATTCGGAATGTGAAAAGTCACCAGGGACTTTGCTGGGTAGAGGGCGAGTGAAGCCAGAGAGAGAAAAAGAGGCCAGATCACTATGAGCCCCAGAAGCCATGCAGAGCCATCTGGCCTCAGCCCTGAGGGCTGTGGGAGCCGTCAAAGCATCAGAGTTGTGGCACACGTGCTGAGGTGCTCCAGGATCCATTCCTCCCTTCTTCACTTTCATAAGAGAAGCCTCCCATTCCTGCTGGATAAATGGCTGCCCAACTAGAGATGATGCCTGGCAGCTTTCCCAGTAGCCAGGTATGGCTAGATGACCAAGTTCTGGCCAATAAGATGTGAGTAGAAGTGATGGATGCAACTTCCAGATCACTTTTATTATTTTTCTTTACAGAAAGCTGCTTGCCTTCCAATCTTTCTCCCTTGCTGCTGGCTGAGGGACCAGCTGTCACAGACCTAGAGATGGAAGTCACACGCTGTAGATGTTAAGCTGCCCACCAGCTGGATTCTTCAACGATCTTGTGGCACAGAGCCACCCGCCATTCAGGACCCCTTGCCCACTCTGGGACTGACAGATCAACCTCAACCCTGCTGACCAACTCTGGAACTCTCCCTGCTACAACTGCTTCCAACCTATACTTGGACTATGACAGTATTAGATTAGCTTCTTTAAATTTGGGGAGTACATTCAATCGTATTAGGTTTTAGAATTATTAATATAATTCCATCTCAAGATTTAAAATAGTCCAGGCACGATGGCTCACACCTGTAATCCCAGCACTTTGAGAGGCCAAAGTGGGTGGATCACTTGTGGTCAGGAGTTCGAGACCACAAACATGGTGAAACCCCATCTCTACTAAAAACACAAAAATTAGCCAGGTGTGGCAGTGCGTGCCTGTAATCCCAGCTACTTGGGAGGCTGAGGCAGGAGAATCATTTGAAAAGGGAGGTGGAGGTTGCAGTAAACTGAGATCATGCCATAGCACTCTAACCTGGGTGACACTGAGACTTCATATCAGGAATAATAATAAAAAAAAAGATTTAAAATAAGTCTAAAATTAAAATAAGGCGCCCTTATTAGGCAGAATAAAAAAGTCGACTAAGTGAGAACCTGTCAAAGCCACCTTCTCTGTTAAGTCTGGGCTTTGTGAGAGCAAGAGAAAGAACCTCAAGGCCACCTGAGAAAGTATGTAATTCAGCTATTCATGAGTCAACTCTACTGAGATATTTCAACAAAATGGACCATCAACTAAGGCTCAGAAAACAGTTTTACAAATTGGGAAGTACAAGAATTCTTCAAGCAACCACATTAGCAATACACCGAGCCCTGCATTCGCTGCTTCCACTTCCCACACCAGCCGGTGCTGGCTCTTCCCACTCAGCTCCCAGGCTACGTTGCCACTGTGCGACTAGCACAGGGCTCCCTCTTTGCCATTTGTACACTCAGCAGTGCCCGTCAGGCTGCACTGTCACAGCCTTTCTAAGGTCTACCTCCTTTCCAGGTTATGAGTGCCTCAAAAACTGGGAGGGGAACACTACAAGGAGGCTTCCTGGAGTAGGCAAGACCTGAGCTCAAGTTTGTTCACAGTATCAACCAAGGCATGAGGAAAGAGGCACTTTCATACATGTCAGTGGGAGCTGTGAAGTGGTAAAACATTTTTTTGGATGGAATATAGATAATAGCTAATAAAAATGTTAAATGCACATCCTAAACTGGCAAATACAATTCTATAAATGTATCTGACAAATATGTGTGTAAGTATCCAAACATATTTGTGCAAGGACGTTTGTAACACTTCTTGTAACAGGCAAAAAACTAGAAGTAATCTAAAATGTACACTGTGGATAGACTGAATAAATTACAGCACAAAAGTACAAAAAGGCCATTCAACAGAATGCAAGGACTTTATGTATCAATGTGAAAAGATGTCTAAGATACAGAAAGAAAATACAGCAAATTGAAGAAGAGAGCACATAATGCCTCTCTACGTAAACACACATGCACACACATACAATGCTAGCAAGTAGAGAAATAGTGGGAAATGAGAAACTGTCACTCTTCCCATTATAACTTTCTATTCTGTTTTTCTAATGTACATATTTCAAATTTAAAAACAGATTAAACAAAAATGTTAAATGAAAAGCTGCAGAATGATTACTTGACACTTGTATGGAAGATGGGCTTGAGGCAGATAAGGCTTGAGAGTGGGCCTTCTGAGGTACACATTTGTAAACACCCTCATAACAACTAGTGAGGAGCATATTACTATCCCCACTCTGCAAATGAGGAAACTGAGGCTTAGAGACAGTAAGGAAGTTGTCCAAATTCCCAGTATGGCCCAGATTTGAATTTAGGTGTGTTTCACAATATTCAAGTTCCTCCCAAAGCACCATTCCGATATCCCTTTAGAAAGTGAAGCCATATGTACATGGGCTGGCCAGGACCAGAACACAGGCCTGCACATTTCATCCTGCTGACTTCCCCCTACCAAACCACTTTTTCTTTTAATAATGACAACGATTCAGTGATCCACAGACTCAAGCGAACCTTTAATCACACTAAAGCTTCAAAATACCCAGGACATGCGATATTTAAATCAACTGACTGCTGTGATTAAAAGCAGATTCTCACAATCACCCTCTGTTTCATTGCTTGCTGCCAACATTTTTTCATTAAATTGTTCTGTTTCCCAGCTGGGCACGATGGCTCACACCTGTAATCCCAGCATCATGGGAGGCCGAGGTGGGAGGATCACTTAAGCCCAGGAGTTAAAGACCAGCCTGAGCAACATGGTGAGGCTTCATCTCTATATTAAATAATAATAATAAATTTTAAAGTTGTTCTATTTTCCTACTGTAAATCTTATGAAAAATAGCTTGGTATAACAACTTAACCTTTCTTTGATAATCAAGAACCTTGTAGCTCTCATGACAATCTTCTGCAGTTCTTAGGCCATGATACAGAACAACTAGCATTAGTTATCACCTCACCCACTGTTGGATCCACAGGACGCTGCAAGGGATCCCTCACCACCAACCCTGCTTCCAGGCACCCAGGCCTGCCTATTTGCCCCCTCTCTATCCCCCCACCCCCAGGGCCCTGGGTAAGGGCTTCTCATCACTCCTTGGACCCAGTGACAGCAGAAGCATTCTCCCAGTTCCCATTCCTGTGACTTCCAAACCACTGCACACATGCCACTTTAGAAAGAAAAATCACTTCATGTGAGAATCTGTACACAAATGTTCATAGCAGCTTTATTTTTAATAGCTCAAAACTAGAAACAACCTAAACGTCCTTCAATGGGTAAATAGTTAAACTAACTGCTGTACATCCATACCATGAGATACCACTCAGCAACTACTGAAACATACCACAACTTGGGTGGATCTCAAGGGCAGTGTATTTAATGAAAAAAGTCAATCTTAAAAGATCATATGCTGTATAACTCCATGTATATAACATTCTTGAAAGAACAAAAGTATAGAGATGCAGACTAGATTAGTAATTGCCGGCGGTTATGAATGGTGACAAAAAGGGTGGTATGGCTGTAAGGGGGTAGCACAAGGAGATATCTGGCATAACATAGTTTTGAATCTTGACTGTGGTGGTGGTTATATGAATTTTCACATGTGATAGAAAATGACAATGAACTGTATACACATTGTACCAATGCCAAATTTCCTGGTTTAGATACTGTACTATAGTTTTGTAAATATATAACCATTGGAGAAAGTTGGGTGAAGGGTACTGGGACCTTTCTGTGCCTTTTTGCAACTTCTTGTGAATCCATAATTATTTCAAAATATGGAATTGAAAACAGAGATTTGTTAAAAATATGCAGTGATCATACCATTCTCCCATTTGAATTCCTTCAATATTGACTAACTGCCTTGAGAATAAGATTCAGTTCCCTAGCACAGCATAGTAGATGGCAGTCCTCTGGCCCACTCTTGGGCAACATCAAACCACCTGGGATCAGCAGATACACCCAGCTACTGCACACCTTCAGGCCTCTGCCTAAGCTGTTCCATCTGCTTGGAAATGACTTCCATTTCCTTTTGTTCTCCTGGTCAACCTTCATCCTCCTTCAAAATCTAGTTCAAGCACCTGCTTCTCTTACATGTTTCTCCCTACAGCCTTTTCCTTCAAACTGTGTAGGGCATGCCCCCATTTTTGCCACCTTCCCTGCATTCTTTTTAGATTGCACTGAGAGTCTACTTACACTTCTACTCTGTAAGGACAGAAAATGTGTCTGATTTATTTCTCAATCCTCTACTGATTACACAGTGGGTGCCCAGTAAATGTTTGTTAAAGACAAAGCTAAATGGGAGAATACATGTGGTGGGGCAGCTGGGAGCAGTGGTTAAGATCAGGACATTGAATCCCGACTCCCAGTGGGTCTGCTACTTATCTGGGTGATGTGGGGCAAGTGATTGCACTCATCTGTAAAATGGATAGGCAGAGAACCTGAGGGTACCCCCAGATAAGAAGTGCACAGCCCACTTAGGAAGGCATCTTGATGCAAGAATGCACCCTAAATCTGACCAAGCCTTGTCTAGATCCAATTATTAATTTTCAGGAAATACAGAGGAAACATTAAATTACACTGCAGAGATGCAATCAGTCAAATTCCAACTACGGAAATGCTATAGAACAACTCAATTGTGTCAACAAATAAACTACCAAGAAAACAAAGAAATAGATCTACGGATTAAGAGAAACTTAAAAGATGTATCAACTGATCAACAATGTATGGACCTTATCTAGCTCTACCTTCAAACGATTAATGAGACTTAAAATTCATAGGGCAACTGGAAATTTGAATACTGACTGGTTATTTGATGATATTAAGGAATTATTACTTTAAAAGAGTCAGTACCTTTAGAGACCTACCCAAGTGCAAGGTACAACTACTGTATACCTACTGAGCACCCTGAGGTTGTGCCCATCTATTTTACAGATGAGTGCAATCACTTGTTCCACATCACCCAGATAAGTAGCAGACCCACTGGGAGTTAGACTCAAAGTCCTGATCTTAACCACTGCTCCCAGCTGCCCCACCACATGTATTCTCCCATTTAGCTTTGTCTTTAACAAACATTTCCTGGGCACCCACTGTGTAATTAGTATACTGAAAAATTAATGAATGAAATGACATGATTTAGGGTTTGCCTGACAATAATTATGGGCGGGAAGTGTGCAAATGGATAAAATTAGAGATGAAACAAGATTGGACAGGAGTTAAAAACTGTTAAAGCAGGACACTATTCTGTTTATTTTGTATATGTTTGAAAGTTCCCATAATAAAACAGTTAAAATAAAAAGAATGATGTTTAAACTAGTTCATACAATCAAGTACAAAGTATCAGGAATTAATTATTCTAAAGGCAAATTATGTAAAAATGGTACCTTCCTAACCAAGTGTGAGGTATAACTACTGCAATGTATTTAGACCAAAAATAGCTGCCCTACTGGCAAATCAATAGTCTTAAGAAGAAAAAAAATCTGGTCTCTGTTTTATCTTATGTCTCATGAAAACAACTGGTTTACTCACTATTAACTGATTTGTCTGGTCCTTTTTTCTAATAAAGAAAAGGACCTTATTAAGAAAAAAGGACCAGATAAATCAGTTAACAGCGAGTAAACCAGTTAAAAGAAAATTAAGAAGATTTTATTTTGAACAGACACATTCAAGTATTCCCTCTAACATTTATTTAGGGGACCAAATAAACATATTTTAATCTGTGAACAAATTAAAGTCCTGGCACCCTGAAAATTAAATTACCAGGAAAATCAAAGCTGTCCAGAGAAGACTATACAAAAATAATACTATTTTTAACTCTGCAGGATCCTTCTGAAGGAAAAAAGTTAAATGGAAGAAAACATTAAATAGATTGGTTGTCATTCTTCCACAACAAGATAAAAGCCAGAAGAGAATACTCAGAGCTGAGGGACCCAGGAAAGAATGCTTATCTGGGGAACAACCTGGGTTCAAATTCCACTCACCAGCTGCTTGCTTAGAAGCAGACTACTGAAACTCCTGAGCTTCCATTTCCACAGGGCTCCAGTAACAATCAAATAAGTACCTAGGCTGGTACCTGAGCAAACAGGACCTGGCTCCCCTGGCCTTAGGCTACCTTTCCTGCTCCTCACAGTTCCTCCCTCCCACACAGCCAATCATGGAGGAGGACAATCCTGCAAACAAACTGAATGAATCTGTATTTGGCTTGGCTCACAGTGTTTTTTTTTAAAAAAATTAATTAGCTATTGCCAACATTTAAAATCAGAACAAATATCGAGTGCTGCCTTCTTTTTTTTAGAGACAGGGTCTTGCTCTGTCACCCAGGCTGGAGCACAGTGGTGTGGTCATAGCTCACTGCAGGTCCGAAATCCTGGGCTTATGGGATACTTCCACCTCAGCCATCCAAGTAGCTAGGACCACAGGTGCATGCCACCACACCTAGCTAATTTTTTATAAAATTTTTTGTAGAGACAGGGATCTTGCTATGTTGCCCAGGCTGGTCTTGAACTCATGGCATCAAGTGACCCTCCCACATCAGCCTCCCAAAGTGTCTGGGATTACAGGCATGAGCCATGGCACCCAGCCAAATTCCACCTTCTTCTAGAAAACTGCTGGGTAAGATTCCGGTTCTCTGGGGTCCCCATGACTCTGTGCTCTTACACCTGGTCCTGCAGACTGATTCTCAGCTCCACAGTGGGCTACAGTCCTTCCTTGGCCATGCTCTTTCACACCTCTGTGCCTCTCCCTGCCTAGCAAATTTCTCATCACCCTCAAGGCCCCCCCCTCCACCTGTCATCTCCTCCACATTTCCATGGCATAGCCCCTGAACTATAGTAAGTGATGTACAGTCCTGGAACTAAGTGTCTGCATGCCTGCCTTCTCTACTGGGCTCCCAGGCTCTCTTGGGAAAGGGACCCTGTTGCTATCTGCCTTGTGTCCCTAGGGCCTGCCTGACAGAAAACATGACCTAGATAATGCAGAATTCAGCAAATGTCTACTGTATGTGTAGAAGAAAGCTAGAGCTAAACTACTATAAAATGTGGGATTTTTCACCACAGCTTGTTCCAACAGTTAGCAATTAAAGGGGTCAAGGACACCAAAACGTTTCACAAAATAGAACAAGCTTCCATCTGCTTACAAGTTTCACAAGTTAATCAAAAGTCACTAAATGAACAGATAAAGCAGAGACAACAGGGAAGCTGGGCCATTTCTTTGACCATTCATTCATTCATTGAGCTGTTACTACTGAATACTTACTGTGTGCTTTCTAATAAATCACACAGCTATCTGTTTTCACAAAGTTACATCCTAGTGGGGGAGACAGAAAATAAACAGGCAAATAAATAGAATAGTTTCAAACCAGGTGAAAGCCAGGAATGAAATTTTTAAAATAATGAAATAGCATGACTAAGGGAAGAAAGAGGGTGGTCGACGAGGGCCTCACCCAAAACAAGACATGTCACCAGAGGAAGAAGCAGAAAGAGCTACTTGTGCCAAGATCACAGAGAGAATTCCGAAGACGGCGAAACAGCACATGTGAAGGTCCTGGGGCAAATGTGGGCTGGCATACTCAAGGCGAGCGAGATGAGTAGGATGCGGCTGGTCTTCTGGGGTAGGGGTGTGGTGGTAAGGGATGTGGGCTGGGTCCCCCTCTGGCACTGCTGGACACTGAGTGTGCAATGACAAGGCAAGGGAGAAGTGCGCGGGAGGCAGGAGGTTGGACGGATGGGGAGGGGGTTCCTACCCTACTCGCACGAGCAAGGGCCAGCACCCCGCCCAATCTTCCACAACTGTACACCGGGGCCCTGCCCAGGCGTTTGCATACAGTCACAAAGCCTAACAACAACCGTGTCCAGAAAAGACATTTCCCCACCTTCCCGAAGGCAAAACCGCGGCAGAGGGAGGGTCAGTGCCTTGGCCAAGGTCGAGCGGTCGCGACCCCGGGCTCCTGGGCACCCGACGCAGAGAGCAGCTGCTAGCCCCACCACGGGGAAGGATGGCGCCCGCAGACCCCATGGGCAGGTTGGCCGGGCCAGGCCGGGGAGTAGGCCCGCAACCCGGGGCTGTTGACAGTAGGGCAGGAGGCGGCGACTGCGGCATCCCCGAGCACAGGGGCGACAACCGCGGCTGCCAGGGCTCCGCAGCCCCCGGCCTGCCCCCGAGCCCCGGCCGCGCGGTTCCCCCGCCGCCCCTCCCGGCGGGCCTGGTTTGAGTAGCAGCCGCCAGGCCTAGCCCGCCGGCCGGGCTCACCTCGCCTCCCCGCCGCCGCGCCACGGGGAGAGGGCGGGCGGGCAGACTGGCGGCGCTACGTGCTGGTCACTCCAGGCTCCACGGCCCCGGCTCCGCCGCCGCCGCCCCGCCCCGCTCCGCCGCCGCTCCGCCCCGCCGCCGCCGCCGCCGCAGTAGCTTGAGGGGCGCCGGGGCGCTGCGACCCTTCCGGTCCCGCTCTCTTCTCCTCAGCTGCCGCCGCCGCGGCGCCTGGTCTGACCGACCCTCGGGCAGACCAATCAGCGTGCGGAGAACGGAGCCGATGCGGCCAATGGCACCCGGGGGGCGGGCCGCTGGAGGACGGCGCGGGCGGGGCCGGGGGCCGGGGGCCGGCTCTGGAGCTGGAAGTCCCGGGCCGGGGTTCCGTGGGTTCTGCGTCCACGGGCCTCAGCTGACCGGCCACGGCGCTCCGGTGCGCGCAGTGCACGCGGTGAGCTGTAGACGCAGGCACTGCGCGGCCCACCCTCTGAGCCCGCGCTGTCTGGGCGAGGGGGCCGCGGCTCGGTGGAGGAGAAGGTGGTCTAGAGGACCGGGAATCAGGGTGGAGGCGCGCGGGGTTCACGTCGCGGGGTCCGCGGGGTCCGCGGGGAGCCGGGCCTCGGGCTGCAGGTGCAGGCTCGCGGTGGCGAGGCGGCCTGGAGCGGCCTGGGAGCTTGCCCGCTTCGGGGAGAGCCCGGGGCGAGCGCTGGGGGAGGCAAGCCTGGCGTCCGGGAAGCGGGGCGGGCCTCGGACTGGGTTGCTCGCTGCAGCGCGGCAGGAACGGGTCTGTAGGGGTGTGAGTGAGGCCAGAAGTCGGGTTGTAGAGGGGGAGGGGGTGCGAAGAGATGGCGGTGTGTAGACTGGTGACCCGGTGGGTCGGTGACGCAGGAGAGTGCGCTTGGTGGTGGGGTGACTTAATTGACAGCATTTAAAAAGGGGGAAGTGCTCAGTCAAGCCTCTGAGAAGAGTGGGGGGCAGGGCGAGAAGTGTCTTGCTCAGGGTCCCCTAGGGACTGGGACCCTTTGACTCTGAGCTGCTTGTTGAGGCCGGATCAGGTACCAGCGGCCTGGGGCCGTACAGGATGGGAGAGGCCAAGGCTTGGGATGTTGCCAGATCTGCGCTGAAAAGTAAAGCAGGAAGCGAGGCACGGAGACTGGGCACATGGGGAAAACCGCGGAGAGCCGAACTTTGGGGACTGGAAGATGGGGACAGTGGTTGACAAATGGTTAGTGTGGGGGTAGAACAGCAGTCACACAATACCAGGATCCATGGAGTGGCCAGGGCCAGCGTGGGGGAGAAGGAACAAGACCCTGCAGATGGGGAGGGCCAGGGGCTGGGTGGCGTGAAGGGTGGTTGCAGAATTTGGGGGAGGGCAGCAAGCCTGTGACCCAGGTTCCAAGGGCACTGAGGGCTGGGCCAGGCTGCCTGGAGGCACCAGGAGTAGAGGAAGGGATCCAGCGTGGTGTCGCACCCCTTGGCCACCAGAGGGAGTTTTCTAAATTTGAGCATGGCTCATCGCTGCTTGAAATTCTAGCTCTCAGTGTGGCCTGCATTGAGGAGGGCCCACACCCGTCCTTATCTCAGACCCACCTGCTACCTGCCCCAGGTGCATGAGAGAAAAGAGTAAACCAGAAATTGCCAGGATCAAGGATTATGGGAAAAGAGTAAAAGCCTAGCTGTCAGAGCTGAGGTTCCACCAAGGAGCATTCATGGGTACTTCTCCTCATTAGGAAGGTGGCTGAGTGCAGTGGCTCACGCCTGTAATTCTAGCACTTTGGGAGGCTGAGGTGGGTGGATCACCTGATGTCAAGAGTTCAAGATCAGCCTGGCCAACATGGTGAAACCTTGTCTCTACTAAAAATACAAAAATTAGCTGAGCGTGGTGGTGGGTGCCTGTAATCCTAGCTATTCAGGAGGCTGAGGCGGGAGAATCACTTGACCCCAGGAGATGGTGGTTGCCGTGAACCGAGATTGCTCCACTGCACTCCAGCCTGAGCAACAAAGCAAAAACTGTCTCAAAAAAAACAAAACACACAAAAACAGGGGACACCAATTCCCAGCACTCCAGGCCTAGCTTCATAGTATTCATGTCATGCCCAGTGAGTAACCGAAAATCAGTGTACACATGTACACACCTATGCATATCTCACACTAAGTTTTCTGTAAGGGTTCTTTTCATTGCAGTGACACTGCTTTTTTTCTGGTTTATGAAATACAGTGAACATTTATGATGAGAAAACTGAGGTGACAGGGTGGGGAGGGGGCTTTGGAACAGCATCAAGAATCCTAGTTGAACCCTCCAAGTGAAAAGATCCTGCCACAGCATACATGAACCAGGTGGGACATGTGAGTACATCTCGTCTGATCTGGCTTATGGTGGGAAGAAGCAATTGAGAAAGGCCTCCTGGGTGGGAGGAAACTTGCTGAGGCTGCCAAGCAGGATGTGTTGGGCCTGTGACTTAGGCAGAAAGGGCACTCAGGCCCAAACGTTCAGACGTGAGGACCTGCTTGCTGTGTTCAGGGAGCGAAAAATCACCTGGTCTTAACTGAGGGAAAGGTGAGGGGCCTGGAGAGTTCTGAGGACCTTGAGGTAGATTGACGCTGCCAACAGGTGGCATGTAGGCTGGCATTAGCTCACTGATATGCCTTGTTTAGCCCGGAGAGGTTTTCTTTTTAATTGACTTAGTTGATTTAAAAAACATTTAAGAAATTAGGAGGTATTATTTTGAATTTATTCTCTGTGAAACTCATGTTCATACTCAGTCTTCAATGTGGGAGTACTGAGAGGTAGGGCCTCTAAAGGTGGTTGAGATCAATCTGTTGATGGATTCATGGATTAAAGAGTTATAACTGGGGTGGGACTGGTGGCTTTATTAGAAGAGGAAGGGAGACCTGAGCCGGCATGTGAGCACGCTCAGCCCCCTTGCTGTGTGACACCTGCACTGCCCTCAGGACTCTACAGAGTCCCCACCGGCAAGAAGGCCCTCACTAGATGCACCCTCTCAATCTTGGACTTCTCAGCCCCCAGGACTATAAGAAATTTCTTTTTTAAAGTAAATTAACCAGTTTCATGTATTCTGTTATAAGCAACAGAAACAAACTAAGACAAGAACACAGGGAGGGTGGAGGAGCCAGGGTTGCCTAGGGCATCGGGGGACTTGTCTGAAGGCCAGCGGTGTGTGCACCCACAGTTCCGATAGGTTTCTGTGGTCCTGATATCCCCCATCCTTGACTGGCCTGGGTTCCAATCTGACCCATTTGTCAGCTGTGCTCCTCTGGGCAAGGGATTCATTTCTGCCTGCCTTGGTTCTGTGGGAAGTGGTATGGAGACGGAGGGAAGCAGGAAGAGCTGGATGCAGACCATACAGCAGGGATGGTGTAGATCCTTACACTGACTGCCTCTGACACCTTGCCTGCCCTTCCTCTACTCCACTAACCCAGAACTTCTTTCTCCCCAACCCCTACAAAGGACCCAGAGATGTGCTGAGGGGTGTAAGTCAGGGCTGTCCCAGCTGTGTATTATAGAAAGCTAAACTGCACTTAAACTAATGGGGACGTTTATTGGGAGGTGCCTTTGACATCACACCTGCGGAAGGCAAGGGTAGAGCTAGCCTGGAAACCCTAGGGCCATGGAGACCACTGCAAGCCCTAATGGAGTTTGAAAACCCACAGCAATGGACTCTTGATGGCCCCCTGGACAGGGCTTCCATCCTGAGACTAGTCAGCCATTCTGGGCAGTCAGGCTTATGTGAGGACATGGCAGGGAAGGGCAGAATTGTTGGGAAAGGTGGAAGTCTGGAGGTTTCTTCTATGGTGATAAGAATGAGGGCATCTGAGTTGGGACACAGTTGAGGGTGTGGCACTGTATGGAAATAGGGTTATTTGGGGTCTGTATAGCTGAATGCTGAACGCAGCAGTGGCCCTTAGCTCTCCTCTGGGAATCCCCAGATCACCAACAGCTGGGCCCATTCTCTCAGGCAGGAAGCCAGGAAGCTGTTCTCCAGAAGTCTGACCAGCCCTAAAGGGAAGATCTGAGATATGAACATTATGACAGCCCCGCCCCCTGCCAGATTTCCCAGCAGTGAATCTTGCATCAACCAGCCCTACCATGTGCTTAGAACTTCCAGTCAGCCCACTTTGAATCTGAACAGACAGCTCAATGTCATATGAGTAAGACAAAAAAGTGCATCTTGAAAGAAACAGACTCTGTGGAGAAGGAAATTTCAAAAAATAAAAATAAGACTATTGCTGGCTTCAGAGAGAATGAAAAAATATTACATCCTTAAAACAAGAACCAGCCATTTAAAAATTATTCAGCACAGGTGTATGCAATATGGCCTTGCTCTGTCAGCTGAGCTGGCCTAGAAGCAGTGACATCTCAGTAACGGCAAGCATACCCAGAGCCCAGATCTTGTTCTCTAATGTTTTTCACCATAAAAGGAACCAGGGATCCCTGGAGAAATGGCTGATTCTAAGGCTGGGGCAGGGTATGGACAAGACAAGCCTGGAGAATAGTGTGCACACGTGCGCATGTAAACACAGGCAAACACGTAGGGCTATGTCAGAGATGAGTATATTGGAGCAACAAAGTAACATAGTAATGGATATGACTCAAAATACAAAATAAATATGGCTCATACTAATATAAATAAATGAGAAAGACAAGTCTGTGCAGAAGAATTCCAAATAATTTGTGTAGATAGTCCTCTCTCTCAAGGAGGTGAAACATAACACCCTACCCTTTAAGTGTGGGCCAAGCTTAAGGACTTCTTCCAAAGAGTACATTACGGAGAAGGAGGAAAATAGAGGACCTTTACAACAGAGAAACCTGGCTCACACCTCCTTAGCCAGGTGGTCAAGGCCACACACCAGTGATAAGATGTGGTTAATACGCACCCATGATATGAAGGGATGAGAAGGGCACTTTCTTCTGTGATCTTCCTCCCCAAAACCCATAACCCCAGTCTAGCCATGAGAAAGCATTAACAAACCCAATTGAGGGACAGTCTACAAAGCACCCACCAGTAGTCTTCAAAGCTGTCAAGGTCATTAAAGACAAAGTCTGGGAAACTCACAGCCAAGAGGAAACTAAGGAGACACTAATGTATCTCAGAACAGAAAAAGGCCATTAGATAAGAACTAAGGGAATACAGAAAAAGTACAGACTTTAGGTAATTAAAAAATATATGTTATATATTCAATAGAGCAAAAAAAAAAAACCCCTCAAAAATTAGATCATGTTGGAGCCAATGAAAATCTTAGCAGGTTGGGGAGATAAAAATTGAAGAAATCTCTCAATTAGGGCAAAAAGACAACGAATGAACAATAGAAAAGATAAGAAATTAGAGGCCAGTCCAGCAGCTTCACACTCGGAATAATAGACACTCCAGAGACAACAGAGAAAAAGAAAGCCACAACAAAGTAATTCAAGAAAACTTCCTAGATCTGAAGGGCCCAAGTTACCAAACTAAATCAACTCTACATGAAAAGTGACTCTAGGCAACTTCTGGTATTTCAGAACACAGGAAACAAGGACACAAAAAGATCACCTACAAAGACATCAGACTTTGGACTCCTCAACAGCAACACTGGGAACAAGACAGTGAAGCAATAAAAATTAAAATTCTGCAGGAACACTTTATTACCTCGAATTCTATGTTTAGCTAAAGCATCTATCCAGCATAAATTAAAAAAGTAATTTCCACACCTGCAGATTCTCAAAAAACTTGCCTTCTGCTATGGCCTGAATGTCTGTGTTTCCCCACATTCATGTGTTGCAATCCTAACCCCGCCCCATGTGATTATTAGGAGGTGGGACCTTTGGGAGGTGATGAGGTTGTGAGGGTGAAGCCCTTATGATTGGGATTAGTACCCTTATCAAAGAGGCCCCAGAAAGCTTCCTTGCCCCTTCTGCCATGTGAGAACACAGCAAGAAGGCTGCTCTGTACAAACCAGGAAACAGGCCCTCGCCAGGAAGACTCCAGATCTGCCAGTGCCTTGATCTTGGACTTCCGAGTCTTGAGAACTGTGAGAAATAAATGATTTTTATAAGGCACCAGGGCTGTTAGAGCAGCCTGAACTAAGCTGTCAAACACCTTTTCTCAAGAAGAATGTGCTTCACCGGAACAATAAAGGAAACTCAGAAGAAAGAAGACAGATACAGAAAGCAGGAGCCTAACACAGAAGACCTGGCCCGGGAGGCCCACAGAGGATGGCGAGAAGTGATTCTGGGGTGACGGCTCTGCACCAGATGTGGAGGGTGACTGAGCCATACTGAGCAGTGCAACCCATGGGGTGAACTGTCTTTACCAAGACCCCACTTCCATCAGGCCATCTTTAGCCTGAGGACAGAATGCCCAGGAGAGCCAGGCCTAGGTTCTCGGCAGTACTTGGCTTGGCCATGTGCTGATAAGGGGCTCTCCCCTCCTCTGCTGAGGATGCTTATCACTCACAGAAGTTTCCAACTTTACCCCCACCGAGAGCTGGAGGCAGGCCACGGTGAGCTTGGAAGCAGGAAGTACAGGGCAGCCCCCTCCCTCTGACTGTATTTCTGCTGCAGGTCTAGTGCCTGGTCCCCCACCTTGGCCCTGCCAGGTGCCTGATTGTGCTGAGCCCTGTATTTCCCAAGACTTCCTTGAGACCTTGCTCATGACTTCCCCAGGAGGGGCCTTGACAGCTCCCAGAGGAGCGGGAGTCAGACCATGCCCTGGAGACTGATCCGTTCACCTCCTAGAACCTCCATCCACTGGAGGCAGGGCCGCCCTCTCCTTGCTCAGCCAGCATGCAGTTGCCCTCCACTTTCAAACTAGATAGGGTATTTGGGGGATAGATACACAGGTGAAACTACAAAGAAAAGCAAGGGAACAATTAGCACAAAAGTCAGAATGACCATCACCTCTTAGGCATAAGGATGAAATATACTTTCTAGGTCTTGTCCAGAGAAAAATGTTTTGGCTAGTTTGTAGTCTCCTAATCTTGGAAGTTGTGTTGCTCATGGATTGATCAGTAGGACAGAAACCATTCTAGGCATTCCCCTGAGACTGACCCAGGGCTAGGAGGACAGAAGTCAGGAAAAGCCCTGCAGTGCCTGGTTCCTGCCAGCTCTCCAGAGGTGGGATTTTGGAGGAGCCACAGGAAACCTCTGTTCATGGTCACCACTGCCTGGGATGCTGAGGTGGGTGCATTTTGGGGAGCACCCAAGTGCCATAGCAGAACCCCCTGTCTGCCAAAGCCATGTTTCTATCTGCTTCTGCCAGAGAGAAATACAAAATATGATTTCTGCCATTCAACTATCTTCCAAGTCTCCCATGAGTGCCTCTCACTGATGGATAACCTGGAAATGTGGTTCCCGGGCTTCCAGCCCCTGTGATACAGGGGAGGGCATATAAATTTGCTGAGCAACCCATAGGTAATTCTGAACAGGGTTTAATGAGATACTAGTGCTACACCCATCAATTGTCATGAAGACATCATTCAGGGTGTGTGTGGTAGCACTTATGTAGGGAACCTAAATTCCGACTTTACAAAACTTCAGAACTCTCTCTGGCTTTCAATCGTCCTGCCAGATTGTATTAATAAAACCAAGTACTATAATAGGTTTATTGGGAAAAAAATACAAATTTGAGAGTTTTTACCCCTCTATGCTGTCTCCAGGCTCTGGCCAACCCCCTCCGGGTTTAGTGGCCCCTCTACTGAGTCCCAAATCTGCATTTGTTGTCTCCTAGAAAACAGCCCTCATTTTCATACTAGAAACCCACAGGTCTCAGGTGTGGAAGAGGCCAGTGGCTACCAGCAAACAGGGCTGCCCCTCCAAACACTGCTGAGCTCCTGCACAGACCTCAAAATCCAGAGTACACAGAAAGAATGAGGGTAACAAAATGCAAACACACAAGACAAAAGAATTGGTATGTTCTTTATTGTCCTAACATTGCATAGTACTTTGATTGTGCACGCTTTTAAATAGAGAGCAGAGTTGCCCACTTGAAACTACTCTCTTGCATGGGATATTTCAAGCTGTTTTACTATGGGCAATGAGCAGGGACCAAAATGCTGCCTGGGCTTAAAAAGAGCCATGATCAGATTAAACAGAAGTTGGAGAGTTGGAGAGATTTGGGCCATACACGAGAAGAAAATGTTGAAGGAGGCTGAGATTTCAATTGGACTTATAAGAGGCATAGGTGGATGGCTGGAGGGGCTTCATGGATGTCAGGGAACAGGATTCAGGAGCAGCCTAGAGAGGAAAGTAAAGGAGAGAGGAGTCCAGAGGGCCAATGCCTTGTGCTCAAATCTGAGATGAATGCCACCTGCCAGGAGCAAGCCTGGAGACAGCGCATAGGTAGCTGGGATGAACAGTTTGGCCATTACCATGGCTACAGAAAGCCACATACTAGAAAAATAACTTAAAAGCTATACAATCGTCATTATAAATATTTTGTGTTTTAAAACTAACTCTAGTGTTGGTTATAAAAGGTTCACAGTTACTCTGAAGAGAGCTGTATCTCTATTGCACGATAGTGGAGAAGTCTGCTCTGATCCCCATGTGTAAACAATGATTCCCTTCTCCTCTGGCGACTTCAGGACACAGAGAAAGTATCTGCTGTAAGCAAAAGCACTTGGGTAGAAGGCACGTGGAAGCTGTCAAACTCTACAGGAACACGCAGAACATGTTGGATGCCCACTTCTCTTCCCATGTAGCATCACTGCTGTTGGGACAGGTCTGGAATCAGATTAAAGGTGGTGATAGTCTTGTCACGGTCTCATCCTTATTCCACAGTAACAGACTTGGCCAGATTTCTGGGAAAGTCAACCTAAAATGTAAGAAAGTAGGTGTTCAGGACCCCACAGATCTCAGCAACATGCTACATCACAAGGACAATTTTCAGAGTACTTGAAAATAAGGAGACAGATGTTTACCATGGTCACCTCCAACCAGTCTGGAGACCTACTTCCTTAGTCCAGAAGCTTCATTTAACTGTGTAAGGTTTAGTCCCCCAATAAACATTTGTTGTGCACCTGATGTCTGTCATGATTTGTTAATATGATTTAAAAAACATGGCTTATGCTTTTAAACACAGGTAACTTAATGTGTACTATTAAAAATTCACTTTTCTTGGAGGAATTTACATGAATTCCATTGTGACTTGTTTAGGGTGGAGTGGGAAGGAAATGTGGGAATGGTTCATAGATAGGCTTCTGCTGTATCTGCAAGATCTTATTACATTTAGATATTTAAAAAGATGAAACATATGACAACATGTTAGCAAATATCAGCTCTGGATGATATGTACATATTCAGATATTCATGCCTTGTATTGTTGTGTTCTTTTAAAAGCTTCTCAAAGTTGTAATGAAACTTCTATTTCTTTGCACTATGAACTGTTTGTTCTTACACATTTGCTGTGAGATCATAAATTGGTTCTTGGCCGGGCGCAGTGGCTCATATCTGTAATCCCAGCACTTTGGGAGGCTGAGGCCAGCAGATCATGAGGTCAAAAGATTGAAACCATCCTGATCAACATGGTGAAATCCAGTGTCTACTAAAAATACAAAAATTAGCTGGGTGTGGTGGTGCTCGCCTGTAGTCCCAGCTATCAGGAGGCTGAGGCAGGAGAATTGCTTGAACCTGGGAGGCAGAGGTTGCAGTGAGCCGAGATTGTGCCACTGCACTCCAGCCTGGCAACAAAGCGAAACTGTCTCAAAAAAAAAAAAAAATTGGTTCTTTTCTGGACCATAATTTGGCAATACATGTTAGGAGTCCAAATGTTAGATCATTTGTTAGACTAAGGACAAATCTTAAATGTGGGACAACGTTGTAACAACGTTGTATGTACAAAGATGTTTGCTGCTGTGTTATTTATGAAGACAAAAAATTGAGAACAGTTTAAATAGTAGAAGATTGGCTAAGTAACCATTAAGAAAATCATGTTATAAGATTGTGATGGAATATTATGCAAAAAAATTTTTGTAGAGGTGGGGTCTTGCTAGGTTGCCCAGATTGGTCTCAAACTCCTGGCTTCAAGCAATGCTTCCATCTTGATCTCCCAAAGTGCTGGGATTACAGGTGTGAGCCACATCGCCTAGCCAGGTTGTAATTTAATGTCATAATCTTCTCTATACATTTTGTAGTTTCCAGCTTGTTTTTTTGGAGGGGGCGGGGGTGGTTTAAGCTACTTTAAAAAGAAAGCTTTAAATGAAATTATTTCTCCTATGACTATTTACTCCAAGTATTTAAAGAACACAAAGGAACTTTGGGGTTATGTCTCTCCCCTCTGCTCGTAGGTGCAGTTTTTAGACATACGTCATATCCTCGGAGGACAGCCAGGTGGAAGGACAGAAGCTGCAGCGGAATCACGCTCAGGATGCCCTGGAGGCAGTCCACAGTGTGGGGCAGCTCAATCGTCTTATACGCAAACTTGGAACTTTCAGTATCGTCCTTGGAGCACAATATAATGGGGCGACCCTAGAGCAGAGAAATAGGATCATAAAATAGATCATCTCTGAAAGAAGCAATCCCTGACACATATGGCATATCTGGAAGCTACATTACTGTGATGAGAACAGTCCTCTTTTGTATTTGCTGAATCATGGGTGAGATGGTATGTGTGGGACACAAATGCTTGGAAAGGACAAAGTGTCTGATGCTTTTTGGTGTGTTTCTGCTCCTTCCCTGGTAAGGACATCGCCATCCTGCTGCATCATCTGGCACCCATTTGTACCTTGCCGAGAGCAGGGCAGACTCACTCCTAACTCTAGTGGGGCTCACAGTCTAGTGGTGGAAAACAAAAACCTAGACAAGCAAACCAATAAATAAAGATGAATTCCAAAGAAATGCCACCAAGGCAAGAAAACAGGATAATCACATTATCCTGTGATTGGGAGACTGGTGAGGTCTCTGAAGCTCTCTCAAAACAAGAGACATCTGAATTGAGCCCTACATGATGAGGGGCCAACTCTCAGCAAAGCATTCTGTGGGAAGGGCATCCCAGACAGCAGGAACAGCCAGCGCAAAGGCCTGGAGGCAGGCTTGAGCACAGCACGAGTGGGAAACAGAAGGAAAGCTGGAGTGCCTAGAACTCTGAAACAAGAGGAGAGGGCCAGATGACTGTGGCTTGACAGGAAGGTATGGGAGGGTTTTCAGTGGGGGAAATAATGCAACTGTGATTTATACCCTCACTCTGACCACAGTACTGAGCCAGGTGTGGCAGCATCTGGATGGGGCACCTTGTTGGATTTCACCTTCTTGAAACTTCATGAACACTGCCCTCCCACCTCAGGGCAGCTGCTGTGTACAAAGCATTTGGTTGGTCTTTGTGGCTGGTTTCAGGGAGGGAGCTCCTAGCCTCTGGACTTTCCCATGTGATAGATGCATCTTTGTTATCTATGAAGGATCCCTTGGACTATACCTGACTTTATGCTAAGGAGGTAACTCATGATGTGCCTGCAGATAGTTCCAGGATGGGGTCTCACCCTGCCAGAAAGGCCAGCCACATGATTAGAGGGTTAGGGCTTTGAGACATGAGCCAGTCAGCCTGACCTCCCCAACCTCCAAGGACAAAAGGGGCTGGTCACTGAATTCAATCATACGGCCAGTGGTTCACTCCATCCTGCCACTTAACAAAACCACAACACAAACTCTGGACACAGCTCACGGGAGCTTCCTGGTGACACACAGTGATGTGCGGGAGGGTGACACATCCTAAGGACACAAGCTTCACATTTGGGGCCCTCACACTCTGGGTTCCTTCTTCTGGGTTGGCTGTGATTTTTATCTTTTATAATAAAACTGTAATAGTATAGTGATTTCCTGAGTTTTATGAGTTGTTCTAGAAAATTACTGAACTTGAGGGGAGAGTGGGAATCCTTCAATTCATAATCAATTGCTCAGACGTGTGGGTGGACCTGTGCCTTGCAGCAGGTGCCTGAAGCGAAGGCAGTCTTGTGTAAAGTTGTGCCCCTGCCCTGTGAGATCTGACCTAATTCGAGGTAGTTCACATCAGAGCTGCTTGGCTGCAGAACCTGGGGAAACCCTGCCCCAGGGATCTCCACCAGGAGTACCTCTCCTGAGCTCCAGGCCAGGATCTGGCACTGCTCATGGCAGTTTGGGTTCCTGGGCCCTGCTGAAGAGCTGTGTGGGACAGCTGCAGGCTGACCAATTACTTTCCAAGTGCGTGTACTCCTCATAAGAGGGCCCAGGGGAGAGTGTGTGGTCACAGTTACTCACTGGCCAGACCATCCATCCATCACTGGTACTGGCAAACAGTGGTGAGGTGGGCATGCATGGAGAAAAGAAGGAGAGAGCTGGCCCAGTCCAATAGAGAGCCCTCACCTGGCGGGCCGTGACCTGCTGCAGGGCATTCTGGCATTTGGCAAAGCAAGGATCCTTCATGATGACCATGATGACGGGCATCTGCTTGTCAATCAGTGCCAGGGGCCCGTGCTTCAGCTCCCCCAGCCAGGATGCCTTCTGAGTGCATGTAGGTTATCTCTTTAATTTTCTGGGAAAACAGGAAGTGAGATCAGAGTCACAATGGGCAGATGGGGCTGGAGCAGATCAGCCAGAGGGGAAGAAGGGGAACCAGGAGAAGGATGATTCTGGAAGGCAGAGAGCCAAGGGTCACAAGGCAGACAGATGCCTGGAGTGGTTAACAGCACTGAGGACACCAGCAAGGGCCTGGGGAGAGGCCTGGCTACTGTCCAGGGCATGCACCAGCCCAGGACACAAAGTCTGTGTCCCCACACCAGGCCTGGGCACTGCTGCTCTCTCTCTCCAGTCCCACGCACAGCCACCCCTTAGGACAGGTAAGTCGGAGTCAGCCTAGCTCGCCCTCTTCTCCCTAGCCAGCCACATTTATGATGACAGCATTGTATTCTGCTTAGCTATACCTTCAGTTAATTATTTGATTAAGCATTCGCCCATTAATAACTTCTGAAGAGTGGTTCCAAGCAAAATTGCACAAACTGGGGTGTAAATTGAATTTTTTCCTATGTTCAGGTAGATCCATCTCTATTCAGTTACCACAAATCCACATGATTGAAATGGTGAGATGGTCAAAGAAATCATCTCTTGACTCTCCTAACACTGTTGATCTGGGTCAGGACAACACTGTGAGGAGAGTGGCTCCACTCTGGAGGCTGCAGACAGCTGGAGTGGCGGCCTCTCGGTGACCACAGAGGGCCATTGGCTCGTGCCAGCAGCCACCTAAACGCTTCTTCTTCCCCCGGTACTCGTGGCGGCTCAGTTGAATGTGCAGCTTTCGCCAGCACATTCAGCTACCGCAGCTGAGCCCCCCGCCCATCAGGCAGAGTCATCTGGGGGCTGATAGTGCACCCCCAGGCCTTGCCTCTACTGCATCCCCAAGAAGCAGCACCCGCCTATCCTTGGCTTCCTTTAACAGGAGTCAGAACCTCCAGGGGACAGATGCAGGAGATGGAGCTCACTGAGGTCAGGCCTGTACTCCCCATCAAGACCAGGGAAACCAACTCTGCTTCCGGTAACCAGTTGCAACTGGCATTGTCTTTTTCTTTTCTTTTCTTTTTTATTTTTGAGATAGGAGTCTCACTCTGCCGCCAGTCTGGAATGCAATGGTGCCATCTCGGCTCACTGCAACCTCCTCCTCATGGGTTCAAGTGATTCTCCTGCCTCAGCCTCCCAAGTAGCTGGGATTACAGGCATGCACCACCACGTCTGGCTAATTTTTGTATTTTTAGTAGAGATGGGCTATCACCATGTTGTCCAGGCTGGTCTTGAACTCCTAACCTCAAGTGATCTGACTGCCTTGGCCTCCCAAAGTGCTTGGATTACAGGTGCAGGCTACTGCACCAGCCTAGCATTATCTTTCAAATGGGGGTAGTGGAGAGGAGATGGGAGAGGATGGCAGCCCAGCTGGGCCATGGTTAATGCCCTGGTCTTGGTGGCCAGTGTGGCCTTACCTGGAGCACTGTCCCTGTTACCTGGGCTGAGCATCTGCTCCATGCATGGCACGCTGACAGTGAGGAGAGGGCAAGCCCTAGACACCGGTCCCTGCATGGCTCTCTGTCCACCCTCTGGGCAGCCCTGTGGTCCTAGCACTTTGTCCCTGCACCATCGGCTTTCTCTTTGCTGGCGTGGATCTTTATTACTGCAGGGGGCAAACGGCCTTTCACCAATTTTTGAAAATGCAGGGCCTTCAAAGTTCATTCCTTCAGGATCTCAAACTCCCCTTGGAAGTCTGAGGGATAACAAGGAAAACTCTGCAGAGAACCCACCCCGCAATTTTGGTGGTGGTGGAAAAAAGCAAAGGCCACATGGACTCAGGTCCCCAAGGACTCAGGTCTGATTCAGGTCCTCTCTGTCATCTTGAGTGAGATACTTAAGCTTTTGGAGGCTTTGTTCCTCCTGGATGAGCGGTGAATAGCATCTGCCAACCTCTCAGAAGAAGCTCATAAGGTCTGAGTGAGCTGTTCAAGTGGACCCTGGCAGTGGCTGGACAGCTAGAGGGGCACACCCCTCTTCAATAGATTGGGAGCTCCCTGGGAGCGGGCACCTGCCGTGTCACCCATCTCTGTGTGCCCAGGGCTAGAAATCTGGTGGAGAGCTGGTGCTTAGGGGCAGGCTCACAGGGGTGGCCAAGGGGTCCTCAGACCTGGCTCTCCCCCAAGCCCAATGCCCTGCCCTCCTTCCCGCTGGTTCCTCCAAGTCTCCTGTGCCTGTCCTCCATGGAGGTGGGGGCTGGGTGTGGGGGCTCACCAGGGCTCCTTCCAGGCAGGTGGCGTAGTTGTAGCCCCGCCCCATCACCAGCAGTGACCTCTGCGTGTAGAGTTCCAGGGCTAAGTCGTGGATCTTCTCATCCAGTGACAGCACTTCCTTGATCAGCTCTGAGCCATGCACAGAGGAGAAGGAGAAAGCCCGTCACGCCAGTGTTAAAGCAATATTCATGAAGACAAATGCTGGGGTTTAAGAGGAGGCTTTGAAACTCATATCACTTAGTACACATTGCTTCTTTGCATTTGTTTAAAACTTACATTACAGGAAATAACTTAGGCTCCTGGCCAGGATTTTGTTAGGGTGGGGATTCATATTGTGTGAATACTTATCTTGAGCACCAAGAAGGTAGGTGGGGGAAGCATCACTTCTCACTCCATTTTGCAGGTAAGGCAACTGAGACTCAGAGAGCTGAAAGCACCCTCTGAAGACAGAGCTGACATCACCAGTTAACACCCCTTTCCTGCTGTGTCTCAAGACAAGGCCCCTGTAAGTGGGACCATCGGTTCTCAAATTGCTTGGTCTCAGGACTCCTTTACGCTTTTGAAAATTACTGCAAATCCCTCAAATTATTGCACATCCCTAAAAGCCTTTGTTTTTGAGTTAAATCTGTCAACATTTACCAGATCAGAAAATAACACTGAGAAATTTAAAAATATTAATTCACTTTAAAATAACAACACTAAATCTATTACATTACTACATTTTCAAAAAGAATTAGAAGAGTGGCACTGTTTTTTGTTCTTGCAAATCTTTTCAGTGTCTGTCTTTTTTTTTTGAGACAAGGTCTCACTCTGTCGACCAGGCTGGAGTGCAGTGGCATGATCTCAGCTCACTGAAACCTCCTCCTCCCAGCTTCAAGTGATTCTCCTGCCTCAGCCTCCTGAGTAGCTGGGACTACAGGTGCGCGCCACCATGCCCGGCTAATTTTTTGTATTTTTAGTAGAGATGGGGTTTCACCGTGTTAGCCAGGATGGTCTCGATCTCCTGACCTCATGATCCACCCACCTCAGCCTCCCAAAGTGCTGGGGTTACAGGCGTGAGCCACTGTGCCCGGCCATCGAGGCCATTCTTAAGCGAAACTGGGTGTGTGGCAATGAAGGACACAGTAGGCCTTCTAATGTGCTGGGAGCCAGGCACAGCCACCACTGCCTTTGCAAATGTAGACACAGGCAAGAAAAAAAAATTACTATAAAAATGTATTACTATGTGAACAGTTTTGCTGAAAGGGCCTTGTAGACACCCAGGACCTGCAGACCACATCTTGAGAACCACTGACTTAGACGTCAGAATTGGGTCCTGTTTTGCATGGTTATGGCCTGGCTTAAAGGAAGAATGCCTTTTCTCAGAAATAAACCTTCAGCATGCTGTCTCGGCCAGTGTCAGGCCCTGAGGGCCTGGAATTGACCACTCTCTATGGTGGCCTTTCCCCCCACTGCCTGCTCTGGGGTTTGGCCCCAGTTCCCAGGGGAGGCGTCAGCTCCCACTGTCTCTGGGAGAGCATCCCCCCAGAAGCCCCGTGATGTCTTGCCCCCAGTGAGCGCCATGCCAGCCTGAAGCAAGACCGGCTCATCTCCCCCTTCTCAGAGCTGCACACAGAGGTCTCTCTCCTACTCTGGCATGCGAGTGGCTGAAGGAAGTGAGCCGCTGCTTATCTTGGCAGGCCAGGGATGGCATACGGGGCAGGGCATGGTGCTGGTTCTTAATATATATGTGGTGGATGAATGAAAGAAGGGGAGGCCATGGTCCCCAAGGAGGTCATGATTCAGTGCGACATTGTATCTCACCAGCTACAATAGCTGGGACTGTGCTGCTGCCCAGCAAATGGGGAAAGTGTGGTGGGGCTGCCAAGGAGTGCCTGGCATAGGAAGGGCCTGGGGCCAGCCATTTGGTCTTTCTTGGGTACTTATTGAGCACCTACTGTATGCCTGCCCTGTGCTGGACACCAGCTGTCCAGTGGCGGCTCTGGTAGACATGGCTGTGTACTGGCCGAGCTGACACGTTAGTAGGGGGAGACAAGCCAGTCACTAGGTGAACAGGCCATTTCAGGTCATGAGGGGTGTTATAAAGAAAACAAACAAGCTAAGGTTTCACAGAGTGCTGGGGCAGAGGCTGGGGCCTCTGTTAAGTGTGGCCAGGGAGGGTCTCAGGAGGTGACATTTGAGCTGGGCTTTGGGAGATGAGAAGCTGTCGGTTGTATGCAGAGCTGAAGGGAGATGGTTTAGCAGAGGAAAGAGCCAGCGTGAAGACCCTGCGGGGGAAAAGTGCTCGGCACCGGCACCACTGAGGACCAGAAGGTCAGGGAGGCAGCCCAGGGTGGGGCAGGGCTGAGCAGGATGAGGTCAGAGGCAGCAGGGGCTCCAGGAGAGAGGTGGGGTGGCTAGAAAGTTTTAGGAAAAGGGAGTAATGAACAACATCCCGTACAGGCCAGAGTCAAGGGAGAGTGGCTGGCAACAGTCCACTAGATCTGAGAACATGGACAGCTGAATTCTGGAACATACCAGGTAAAGATCTCAAGCCACGGATGATTTCTTGCCTCCTGTTTTGTAGTGAAATTCGGTCTTCAGACATCATCAAACCAAACATCACCAGAGAGATGAACTGACTGGTATAAGCCTGTGCACAAAGAAGGAGGTGGCAAGGACCTTACTTGCACTTTTTACATCAACTTTGCTTTATTTTATTTTCTGAGACAGGGTTTACTCTGTTGCCCAGGCTGGAGTGCAGTGGTGAGACCATAGCTCACTGCAGCCTCAACCTCCTGGGCTCAAGTAATTCTCCCACCTCAATCTCCCGAGTAACTGGGACTACAGGCACCACGTGTAGTGTGTATTACCCGCCTGGTTAATTTTTAAATTTTATTTATTTATATTTTTATTTTGTTTTTGAGACAGAGTCTTATTGTCGCCTAGGCTGCATTGCAGTGGCACGATCTCGGGTCACTGCAATCTCCACCTCCCAGGTTCAAGCAATTCTCCTGCCTCAGCCTCCCAAGTAGCTGGGATTATAGGCATGTACCATCACACTTGGCTACTTTTTGTATTTTTAGTAGAGATTGGGTTTCACCATGTTGGTCTCAAACCCCTGACCTCGGGTGATTTGCCCACCCCCTTGGCCTCCCAAAGTGCTGGGATTACAGGTGTGAGCCACCGCACCCAGACTGTTTTATTTTTGAAGGACGGGGTTGCCCAGGGTGGTCTGGAACTCCTGGGCTCAAGGGATGCTCCTGCCTCGGCCTCCCACAGTGCTGGGATTCCAGGTGGGGAGCCCCATGCCAGGTCTAAAGGACTTTAAAATAAGCGTCTCTAAGGTGCTCAAAGATTCACAGGACAACATGGACGAAACATAGGAAAACGACATGGGAATAAAATGAGACTAAATGAAGAGATGGGAATCCAAGACGGGAGGGGAAAGGGAGGGGAGAAACGGGGTGAGGTGGGAAGGGGAAAGAGCAGGGTGCAACTGCCCAGCACATCCAGGCCAAAGGAGAGCGGCCTCTCGGGGCCTCGCAGCCTCTGGTGCACCCACCCTGCCACGCTCTCTCTGGGAGGGGGGCGCGTGGCTCCTCCTACCTTGGTGCTGGCCACACCGATCTCTGGCCCTGCGTTGATGTGGACGCCGCAGTCGGTCTCTCGGGAGATGGAGCTGCCCACGGTGTTGGTAACACCCACAGTCAGGGCGCGGCGGTCTTTACAGTAGCGCAGCGCCAAGAGTGTGTCCGCAGTCTCGCCTGCCACACAGGGGCCCTCTCAGTGCCGCACTCTGCCAGCCTAAGCCCTACCCCAAACCCCTTCCTCCTTCACCTCTGGCTCTTATATGGAAATCAGTGCCCAAGACACAGCCAGCAGGTGTTCAGAAAGGCAAACACATGCTCAACAGTTTTTTTGGTTGATTCTTAGATTCAAGATTTGTCACTATTTTTGTGGCAAGCACTTTTTCCTTTAAATCTCGTGACAATCCCATGGGGACCATCATCCCCATTTTCCTCTTGAGGATGAGGGCTGAGAGACAGGAGGAAATTGGTGCTCTGATCAAAGCCATACAGCTGGTGACAGGTGGGCCTGGCCCCCAGCGCCGTTTCTGCAACCCAAAGCTGCCTTATTCACAATGTGCTGAGATGGAACAGAGTTCACATTTGAAAAGCAGGGGATGTTCCCAAGTGGTGTTTCTCACATAGATCCTGTTTGAAAGGAAACACTTCTTGCAAGTCTGTCAGTGTGGACTCAAATTGTTTTTAGAATAAAGCTAAACAGCTTTATGCATAAACCAGCACTAGCTCCCCTCATTTTCTCTCTCCTAACCAACTCAAATTAAATTCAGCATAAGCCAGACTATAAAATCAAAACTGCTGAAATCCTCATGAGTCAGGAGGCTGCTCTGTCTGCAGGGCCACTGCTCCTGGCTGTATCTGTCCCAGCTTTGCAGGCAGGCAGGTGCTGCCTGGTGCTGGGTGGCCCCAGTTCTCCCCTACTTTTCTTTCTTCAGAGCCCTGAGTTATGGCACTGGAGTGTAATGGGGTACTGTGGTGGCTGTGGGGGAGAGGGGGTTTGCTCTTTTATTACCCTTGCCCTAGGGTCTGATGGTGTTTTTTTCAATCTCATTAAAGGGCTGACTTCTATACATACAGGGACTCGGAAGCTGCCACTACATTATTTTCACATTAAGTCCACCTCTGTTCTCTTGTTAATGTCTCCCACCAATTTATAAAATATTTTTACACTCTGACGGGACCATAAACCCAAAGGTGAACGTAGGTCATAAGGTGGTGGGCCGGATGGTTAGTGTGTCTGTACTGGTTTTTCTTCGCTTGTCAACAAAATGAAAATGGTATTTAAAATTGAAAATGGAAGCAGTACTAAAAGTCCCAATAGAGGCCGGGTGCGGTGGCTCACGCCTATAATACTAGCACTTTGGGAGGCTGAGACAGGTGGATCACGAGGTCAAGAGATCGAGACCATCCTGGCCAACATAGTGAAACCCTGTCTCTACTAAAAATACAAAAATTAGCTGGGCGTGGTGGGGCACACCTGTAATCCCAGCTACTTGGTAGGCTGAGGCAGGAGAATGGCTTGAACCCAGGAGACGGAGGTTGCAGTGAGCCAAGATTGCGCCATTGCACTCCAGCTGGGCAACAATGCGAGACTCCATCTCAAAAAAAAAAAAAAAGTCCCAGTAGATAATAGAGCATTACAATCAATATTTTAGTTGTAGTAATGAAATGACACTGTGGTTAGATGTTTTTCTTTTATCATTTTAATCATACATCCTGAAGTATTTATATGGGTGAATATCATGATGTCTGCGATTGGCTTCAAAGTAACCCCAAGGAGAAGAGGGCTTAATGTAAGTGTTTCTGACCAGCACCAGCTGGGCTAGTTGATCAGTGCTGAGGCTAGGCAATTCATTATATGAATATCTCTACTTTTATAAAGGTTTAGAATTCTCCAGAACTGAAACATTTCAAAAATCTTCCATGAGCTCAAGGAGATTCCAAGCCTATGGCCCTGGATCACCTCCCTGAGGCAGCTGAAGAAAACGTCCAAGCCTAGTGTTGGGATGGCACCAGATGGGGTGCATTTAGCTTGGCCCTAAGAGGGAGTGAGTACTATCTCCCCCACACCTCCCCCTGCTGGGCAGCATGGGCATTGCATGCCACAGGCAGCTTGGCTTGGGCACTTGGGCACAGAGCCCACACTGGGTCCTCCACGTGACTCTCAACCTAACAGAATGTTAAAGGAGATGTTTTTTTTCTATTAACATAAATCAGCAAACATTTATGAGCACCTTAGTAAGTGGTCCTTGAAGTGTTGGACAGGCAAGAAGAGAGAGAAGCCACAGGGCAGGGGAAAAACTAATAGGCGTGGATTTCCAGGCTAATTCCGGCTCAGTCACCCCCTGGCTGCATGGCCTTAGACATCTCTTGCCCTCCCCGTACAACAGTGACAGTAATCCACAGCTCTGAGGGTTAAATGACCTGCTGCAAGAGAGGGATTGCAGCACAGGGTGGCCGTGCAGAGGACTTAATTGGATGAAGGCGAAGAGGAGAGACCCCAGAGCTGACCTGACGGAAGGCTAGCCACGTGACTGTGTCCCTTACCTGACTGGCTGATGAAAAAGCAAACATCATCCCTGAACACAGGTGTGTTTCTGTCCAGAAAATCGCTAGCAAGTTCAACCATCACAGGGAGCTCAGTCAGTTCCTCCAAAACTTGCCGCGTCTGAAGCCAACAAGCATGGGGACTAAAGTCAGTCACAGGCACAACAGGGACATGGGGCAGCTGAGCTTCTAGGGACAGTTTGTGACATGAAACCTCACTGTCCAGGTGATGAGGGGACTTCAGTTACCCACAGGCCACCTCGAATATAAAAGGGCTCCATGTCATTTCTCACGCTAGCTCATGGGAATGGGTACAAGGGCTTAGCCAAATTCAGAAGGACAAATGAGTGATAAAATTGAAGCCCAGTGTCTGGCCCTAGACTGCTGTTGATTTCCTTGAGCATGTGTCACACTTACAGCCACGGCAGCGTGGTAGCTGGTTCCACAGCCAATCACGATGAGCCGTCGGCATCGTCGGATCTCCTTCAAGTGGTCCTTCAAGCCACCCAGGAGCACTGCAGGGCACACAGCAGGGCGTTAACGCTGAGTCTACACAGTGACCGCATTCCCTGGGACTAGGCATAGGCAGAGGCTCCCCCACTGAATGTAGGAATTACCTGTGTTGGTCTCAAAATTCACCCGACCTCTCATAGTATTGAAAACGGATTCTGGCTGTTCGAAGATCTCCTTCTGCATAAATGCACTGAAGTTACCTGGTCCAATAAACATCTGGTCAGTTTTAATTTCATTATGTTTCCTGCTTTTCATTAGGAATAGTTCACTTCTTCTCCTTATGCAGTAGTGATAGCAACTCCTGTAAAGTTTACTGCAGATTCCCAAAGGCATCCCCCAGGGATCATCCTGCCTGACATGGACCTTCAGAGGGAAGCAGGTCAGGAACCATGACTATCATCTCCAATTTACATATTGGACCCTGCAGGCTGAGGAAGGGAGGGGTTTGCCAGAGGCATGCAAGTAACAAATGGCTTGGCTGGTCCCTCTGGACTGTGCTCCCCTTAGCAAGACCAAAAGAAAGTAAAGTGCTTTAGTCCCAAAAAGCCACCAAGTTAGGGAAATACAGCTAAGCAGGCCCAAAGAAATAGGCAATTTTCCTTTTAATAAATGCCCTCCTAGCTTGCATAATAAAAACCTTTCCAGCTACACAGGCACTTCCAGGGCTCTGGTTTGAGTGGGACTGGATGGTGCTGGTGGGACAATGGGGCTGTGGGGTGTTTGAGACCCTGATGTAGTAGCCGCACCTGACGCTCTGGAGGCGCCCACAGGTGGGGTAGACAGTGCTCTCTAGGATACGCACACTCATGATGCCAACATTGCCAGTGCTCCCGGCCTCCCACCCATGACCTGGCACTTGTGTGACAAGCAAATGAAGCAAGTGAGGGGGAATCAAGGGTGGCCACCATAGGGGAAGGGCTGGGGAGGGACCATGGCAGACACAGGAGCAGAGAAGGACCCTCTGAGGGGGTGACATTTCAGGGGGAGCTGGAGATGATGAAAAGGAACCAGTCCTATGAGAAGAACACTGAATGCACGGGCTGTGGCGGAGCACAGTGGGACAGAGGGTTGAGTGTGGTGGGACCAGGCTTGGGCTCTGGTGAGGGTGTGAGGGTTTACGGGCTGCGCCAGGGAGTTTGGATTTTATTCCAAGAACAGTAGGAAGCCACTGGAGGGACTTAAGCAGGGGGATGATCACAGGGGCTGATTGGTGTTCTTAAAAGTGTGCGCAGGCTGCACTGTGGGGTAGAGGTTGCAGGGAGATGGAAGTGGATGCAGACAGAGGCTCTCCTAGTAGGGAGAAAGTGTGCCCCCCACCCCCCATTACTGCAGACCTCCCACCCAGAGGAGAAATGATGCCTGAGGGTGGGAGTGTGTCCCCCAGAGTCGGTGAAGGAAGGCAGCTGACACACTGGGCTCCGTTCTAGCAGGGAGGACCTGGCACCTGGCTGCAGACAGGAGCCCCCCTTGGAGGCACCAGGCCAGCCTCCCCCACATCCCCCTCAACTGTGCAAACCATAGGCCACCTGCAGCCCTGTCCTGGTGGCCATTGAGGGTGGGAGGGCTGTGGCCTCTACCAGGGCCAGGCAGAGAGTGTCAGGAGTGCTACCAGGAGGGTCAGCTCCCAAGGCTGCTGCACATGGACTCTCAAGAACACCTGCCTTTCATGATTTGCTGCAGTTCCATTTGCAAGGTCTGGATGGCTCGAGATGGGTCATCACTAGCCGAGCGCTTGACCCGGTGAATGGAGAGTTTCCCATCAGCCACTGCAGCGATGTCATCGTCCTCCAGGAATATGACGCGGTTGGTGTGCTCTATGATAGCACTGGGGCAAGGGAAACACAGGCATCATCATCAGCACCTTGCCCTGAGCAGTTTCAAGGCAGCAGCCCCTTGCTGTTCCTCATGTGTGGGGGCACATCACTGGCATTTTAGGAGGGACAGAGATAACACACTAAAAACATTGATTTGCAAGTGAATCTTCCTCTTCTTCTCCACTCTTCCCTCCCCTCCCCAAGGAATTATTTTGAAGCCAGTCCCAGACATTATATCATTTCTTCTGTAAACACTTTAGCATATAGCTCTAAAACTATTTTAACTTATAATGCCACAATCATATCTAAAATTAATAGTTGTTCCTTTATATCATCAAATATTCAGTATGTTCACATTTCTCCAATAATCTCACGGCTGTCTTTTTATGACTGGTTTCTTCAAATCAGGATCCAAACAATGTCATCTGTGGAGGATACTCGAGAACCAACACATTATTCTGAATCATGGAGGGAAAGAATCTAAACAATCTGTCTTTCGGAACAACCACATACTCTATGAAAGCAAGTTTCTCTAAGAAGTGATATAGCTAGTAACGAAGAAATAATAGAATTAGAATAATCAACTTATGAACTCCTAATTTTAATAGTTCTAATCAGGGGCCATCCATGGCTATGGAAACCAGGAGGTGGAAAGCTGAATGAAGCTTTATCATGGATGGATAAGGCTGGCAACACTCAAACTCCTGATGGCTCTTAGCACACAAAGAGAGATGGTGAGACATTACCTGCCTCCTGATGGAAGGACACACCATCAACTATGTAGTCTTGCCAAAAGAGATTAAACCTGAATAAGATCAAGCTTTTAATACTTGTAACCTCCAGTGTACAGAAAACATAGGGGACAGAGGAACATGGTAAATGACACCAGGGGATGCACTCAGCAAAATCCAGACAATGGGAAACTCATCAGGACAAAAGACCTAGTTTCTTAAACACGTGCATACATGCACACAAAGGGGCCCTAAAAATAATCTACAAGCTATGTTTACCAAAGAAACACAGGGTCATTGTGTTTATTTTTATAACTTTCTCTGCATGGAAAGGAATAATGACTTTCTTCCCTTGAGATCATAATACAAAGTGTCTTTTTAAATAATTTTAAGTTTGAAATGTTGCTAAATGAAAAAGAAAGGTGATTAATGGTACATAGTTGTGGTATAACCCGTCAGGTTGGGCTTGAAGGACTCAGAGAAAATACTCTCTGCCAAGTATGGTGGCTCACGCCTGCAATCCTAGCTCTTTGGGAGGCCAAGGTGGGCAGATCACCTGAGGTCAGAAGTTCGAGACCAGCCTGGCCAACATGGTGAAACCCCGTCTCTATTAAAAATACAAAAATTAGCTGGGTGTGGTGGCGGGTGCCTGTAATCCCAGCTACTCGGGAGGCAGGAGAATCACTTGGCACAAGATCACACCACTGCACTCCAGCCTGGTGACAGAATGAGAGACCATTCAAAACAAACAAACAAAAAAAGAAAACACTCTCATTCCATCAAGAGCCACACCCACATGCGACTGCCAGAAAATGAACACTTGAACTCCTGGTGCAAAGGTAAGGAGAGAAACTATCAAGGTCTAAGGCTCTAAGAGAGGTGTATCCAGCCAGATCCTAGGGAAGAAAGAGAAAGAAGGATCACAAGCCACTGTACTGTAAAAACTATTTTAAACAAAACATACCCATTGTATAAAAAGTACAAATATGGAGTGACAAGAAGTAAAAACGGCCCTATCCTGTCTCCGAGCGATCAACACTGCTTACATTGTAGCATTAACCAACCAACAATGTATGATGCATGTGTGTTTATATTTATGCATGCATGTACATACGTTTGTTTAAATGTAATTATTTTATTTACAAAATGGGTAGTAATGTAATCTGGTCATTAAGACCACTGCCCCAGGAGTTAGGCCTGAGGTGGACTCAGGGCCTCTGTCTCTTACCAGTCCTGTGCCCCTGGGCAATATAGATAACCCCCTGGAGTTCCTGTCTCAGGTTCCACCTCTATAAACAGGAGAGAGCTGTGCCTTTCCCAGAAATCTGTAGTGATTACTGGATGAGATCCTGGCGAGGCCCACATACTGTGCCCCGCACACGCTGGCCACCATTGCCCAAATGCTGGACAGTGTGCTCACATCTGGGACGGCCACCCGCCACTCTTCTTCTCAGCACGTACTGGCTTTCTTGTTTCTCTACTACATGTGATAGAATCACTTCCATAAGTTCCAAGGGCATAAACAAAAGAATCTGGAGGGTCTTAATTACAGCACAGAATTCACAGATTAATTTGGGGGGAGAATCAATATTTTGAAAAAATAACTTGTAATCATTAAATTAATTTTAAATGTTGAGTCCATTACTTTTTGAAAATAGCTACTCTGGAGGCTGAGGTAGGAGGATGCCTTGAGCCCAGGAGTTAGTTAAGTTAGCCTGGGCAACTTAACGAGACTCTGTCTCAGAAAAAAAAAAAAAAAAAAGAATAAGATAAGAATATTAAGCCTTCCTACTAAAGAATGTGGAATCTCTTCCTATATTCAAATCTCTTACTTTCTCATGGAAAATTTCTGTAGTCTTCTCCAAATATGTTCTGGAGTAGTTTCGTTAAAATTTACTTTAGGGAATTTAATCAAAGCATTTTTTTTTTCAGCTGTGGTGAGCAGTATTACTTTTTTGGTTCACCTAATGTTTGCAGACAGCCTCGTGCCTGGTCACATGAGGTGACACTGGAGAACAAGGGGAACATGGTCCCACTCACGCCGCACACAGGTCAGAAGCTAAGGCAAGGATATAGGATTTCCACACCTTTATTCCCAGCTGTCAGTACTATAGGTTCTCACAGACTTTTGGCTGGTTTTAAAAATGTATAATAGTATTGCCTACAAATATCTATTTCTTCTCCTTTCAGGCATTCATGCCTTTTTTTTTTTTTTTAAAGAAAAAGAGACATCTACCCTATTTCACTGAACATAAGTTACTATTGATCGTTAAGATCACAATTATTTGATAAACTTCTAAGAAATAAAAGTTTCAACAAATTCCAATGGCACAATGCCAATAACTACGGTTCTGTGTGTAATAGAATCACTGAAAAAATACCAGCCTCTTGTTGAAGGCATGTTCTAAGGAGCACCATTTGGGAAGCTCTGCCCTGAACTCAACGTTAAGTATGATGCTGGCTGTGCGCTTAACCAGGCCTTGCCTTCCTGTCACTCCCGTTTCCCAGGAGACCTGGGTTGGTATCCTCCCTGCCTCACAGTGAGACCTTATTAAAGGCTGGTTGGGAAAGAGAAAATCCATCAAGAATGGAAATACATAACAAGGCCCAAGCCTTGGGTCTTTGAAGAAGGTACTAGAGGTGATTACAGGGGTTTTCTACTTCAAATAGCAGGGAAGTGTTCTGGTTCTCTCTCTCTCTCTCTCTTTTTCTCTCTCACTCTCTCTGTCTCTTCAAAATCATTATTTGGTGGATTGATGAGAATATGGACTTTAGAATCAAATGAAAAACTCCCTACATCTTGGCTCTGTCTTTCACAAATGGTCCCACATCAGCCAAAGGCAGGGAGGGCCGTGGGAGGGACTGAGGTCTGGAGACACTTGTCCCATCTAAAGGGAGCAGGTTTTGAGCAGATCCAGACACCTGCTGCCTGAGAGGGGGTAGCACAGTGTACCCAGATCAGCTAGTTCTTCCAGAGAAGCTAGAGATCCAGATTTTCCTGTGAAATCTCCCAATTTTACAACATTGGCAACTAACCCATTTATTTTGTGCAGGCTCAAAGCATTGTGCCCACCAGTGCACTTGGCCTTTGGCCACCAGGGCTGCCCACCACAGTCATGCAGGTGCTCCCAGGACAAGGACTCCAGGCCCAGGGCCAGGACAGCTGAACTCTGCTCTGGCCCTGCAACTTGCTGAGCCATGACAGCTCACATGGAAGGATCAGTAAGAACCTGCAGTGTTTAGACAAGCATTCTTTGATTACATAATCCCAGGAAGGGAAGAGAAGAAGGCTCAGTTACCTTGCATCAGAAGCAAAGAAGAATTCCACGGCCTTGTCACCTACAGCGTGCAGGCAGGCGGAGCTGTCCAGCCTCTTCATCCGTGTCTTACAGATATTCTTCACATTCTCCAGAGTGCCTAGCAAATGGAGGAATGAGTTGCAAATCCCATTGGGATGTTTTGTTTGCATAACATGCAGCAGGGGAACCAATTTCCCCCTCTGAATATACGTGGGACAAATTTGCAATTTTTAGCTTTGGCTGTGTCAGCGAAATCCTGTAAAAGATCCTCAAATAGCACAGTACCACTGCAAAAGCATTTAAATGGCTACAGTGTGAGAGGAATGCAAACAAAACAAACCAAAGAAGCACTCAAATCAAGGCACAGTTGCCGTTACATGACGGCACTTTTGTCTGTGTTTGACAATATACAAAATCATGATACATTCATGTCCATAAGAAAAAGCTTTAAAAAAAATGGAGCCAAGTCTCAGTTGCATGAAAACCTTTTAGACCTGGAGCTGTGTGCCCGTTGGGTCTGGCTCAGAGTGGGGCATCCTTGCCTCGGAGGGAAGCTGACCGTGTCAGAGCAGCTGCTGAGTCCTGCGACGCCGGGGCAGCAGCTGCGCTATTCCAGTCCTTCTTGAGAAACTTACACGTCCTGTATAAGATGGGGATCTGTTCTGTGGAGAGCTTGTATTTGCTGCGGACTCCGATGAGCAGGGGGCTGCCTCTCCTGTAGGAAGGAGGCATCCAGTTACCCATCGCCTTTGAAGCCCAGGGCTGGGTGTCTGCCCAGCATCTGAGGTGGGATCCCCCAAATCTAGCCCTTTCCCAGGGACGGAGGATCCTGTTTAGGTCCCCACAGGATGGATGCCTGGAGCACAGGACCAAAGGCCAGGTCCTGAGTCTCAGGACCCTGACTTGGCATCACCCACCTACCCAGTAAGCCTGGTAACCTTTCCCCACCCCTGCCCTCCCAGGCCAGGCCTCCTCCAGTCCAGTTGAGTCCCCCACACATGACCAACCCACATAGTTAGACGGCAGAGGCTGAGTGTTCAGCAGGGGAGGAGGTGCCGGTAGGGCACAGGGACACTTGGGGTCTCCACCCAGCCTCGGTAGCAGCACATCCCTACAACAATAGGGCTCTGCACCCACCATCTGCCCAAAGACCCCCTGTTGTTCCTTCCCTTCCCCTAGCCCAGTTCTCTGGCATTAGTGGGCACTAGACTGATTGACTTTTGTATATTCTCTACTTTGTAGGTGACATAAGGCAATTCCCCTGGGGAGTTTTTGTCTCTGCCTGAGTGACATCTTGTGGATGAAGTTTAGAATCCTTCACTCTGTACCAGGTAGACTTCATCCTAAAGGGGACAGTGACTGTCACAGGCAAAATCTTGGGAAGTCTACAGCTGGCCAAGGTGAGGGGCCCTCACTCAGGCCTCCTGTCCAGCGTCTCTGTTTCAGCCGCTGGAGCCCGGCTCTCTGAGTACCTCGGCAGGGAATCTTCAGGAAAGAGCTTTAGGATAGTTCCTTCGATTTACAACTTCTAGTGGTGAATGTGATTGAGATCTCATGATTTTAATGACATCTTGCCTCCAAAATCTGATCCTTTGCTCATTCTTATAAATTAAAATAAAATTTACCATGGGTGTGCACAGAATTAAGCATCTCACTCTGGTAATGCATGCGCTCTAAACCTGCAGTTCTTAGAACCCAGGCAGGTAAAATTCTAGTAGTCACTAAAGGATGTGTGCCATTCCCCCCTACACATTAATTTATTAATAAGAAGAAAACACAGACGAACACTGTAATAAGACAATTTAAGAGAGCTGTTTCAAACACATGAATTAGAATACAACTGGGTAACATTTTACCTTAAGCAATTTCTTGCTAACTTAGATCAATGAAATGAATTAAGCACTTGTTCATCAGCTTGAATCCAGCCCACATATATCCATGGTCTGTTAGCCTGACTCATTGCAGTTCCTAAATTTTTCTTCAACAATAACAGATTTTGCTTTCCAGTCATGTTGTCTTGTTTGGATCCCACTTATGACTTCTCAAAGCGGGGGACAAAGTCTGGGGCTTTGAGGAAGGTGCTGTGAACACCCTGAATATTTCAATCACTTATTGTGTAAAGCAAATCTGAGACATAGTTCTGGGTCCAGTGGGGACCTAGCACAAACGGTTTATAATAATGGCAGTGAGAAAGTACATGGTTATCTAATTTTCTTGGCAAATGACTCCCCCAAATTTTATTGATGTAGATTGAGCTCTGTGGTTTCTCTAGACCTTGAGACATATCATTCTCCCAAGACAACCCAAAGATTGTCCTGGAGGTTATAGAGCCCTCAGTTATAAGCAATTTAAAAAAATAAAGCTTTATTGCTTCTTCACGCTGCTTTCTTCTGAGCTAATTTAAAATAGTAACATCATGATAAGATTGGATTTTAAAAAGGGCTTCTAAATTTGATAGGAACCAACTGGTATTTTATAATTCTATGAATTGAAGGAATTACATTCCAAATGGCAAATTAGTTCCAGTCTTAGAAAAGATGTTAAAAATCATGATAAATTCCTGCTGCTTCCTGCTGAGATACTATGACAGTCTGGGAGAGACAGCCTCACTCTCTCTGGCCCAGTCTCTCAAAGATGTCTCCCCCCGGAGCTTTAGAATGAAGCCTGCAGCCTGCAGGGCACTGAGGCCATATAGAGCTGGCCTCTGTCTGCTTCTCCACTCCCTGCAGTCTTTGAGGCCCTGGAGCAGTGTCCACACCACCTTGCTCACCACTGGCTCCCATACCTGGCACACAGCAGGTGTCAGTAAGCACACACTGAGCCTGGATGCCTCCATCCCACCAATGCCCTTACACGATACCCCCACCTTGCCAACAGGGATCCTGGGAGGTCCCATTCCCTCTGGACCCCTTGCCTTTGCTCATGCTGGCTCCTCCCCACTGCCTGCCTGCCCCAGGCAGCCTCCTGTCTAGGGCTACCCACCACTGCCCCTCTGCCAGGTAAGGTGATGTCGTGTGCTAGGGCCCGGGATAGGGCATCACCATCCTCTGCCCTTCTCTGCCCTCCTGCACAACTGTTTAGCCCTTCAAGGCAGGGACCAGGTCAGATGTCACTAAGTCCCTAGGGCCCAGCACATAGTAAGTGCACAGCAAATATCTGTTACATGGTTGGATGGATGGATGGGTGGGTGGGTGGATGGACGGATGATCAACCCATTTGAATATAAACAGGATGGCACTTAATCTGCTTCTGTAAATCCGCACAGCACTGGGGGCTCACCATAACAGAGGGACACATGGGCTGAACCAGGCCCTCTAAGCTGATTCCTGGGATGCTCCTTTGTGAAGGTGAAGCTTCAGCTCTGGGCCTTCAAGGCCTCTTCTGTACTGAATGCAAATCAGTATTCACTTTGCTCCCTAGTTTTGTGTTCATAATTTTGCATGCTTTTTCTTAAAGGGGGGCCCCATATTGTACAGGCTTCAAGCCCACAAAACCTGGATCTGCCCCATCTGTACAAGTTTACTTATAACTGGAATTTGTTGCCTACCTCTGAAAATCTGGAGATTTCAAATCAAAATCCAACTTTCTGGTTTCTTTTTAAAAAAATTCAGAAGTGTAGCACCACTGGCCATAGATACAGTGGGGTGCAGTCCCCGGGGCTGAGCCACAGTTGTCCTTTATACCAAAGGTGCCTTTCAGCATGCCAGAGGCCCTACCTCTCCCTTCTCCCTCCAGCTATGTGATTTTATTTTCTTTTTTTCTTTTCTTGTTTTTTTTTTGAGATGGAGTCTTGCTGTTGCCAGGCTGAAGTGCGGTGGTGCAGTCTCAGCTCGTTGCAACCTCCCACTCCCTGGTTCAAGCAATTCTCCTGCCTCAGCCTCCCAAGTAGCTGGAATTACAGGCACATGCCACCATGCCCAGCTAATTTTTGTATTTTTAGTAGAGACGGGGCTTCACCATGTTGGCCAGGATGGTCTTGATCTCCTGACCTCGTGATCCACCCACCTTGGCCTCCAAAAATTCTGGGATTACAGGCTTGAGTCACCACTCCCAGCCACTATTTTATTTCTTTCTTATGGGAAATGCTAGTGTGTTTTGCCTTACCGTGTGGCAACAGCTTCTCCTGGGTAGTGGATGCTCTTGAAAACCAACGCGAATGCACCTTCCTGAAAACACACAAACAAACAGTGAGAGTCAACTCGTTCCATCGGCCACGCTGCTGCAGCCTGGCCACACCCCAGATGGGTCTCCCTGGGCCCCTCTTCCTGTGGGAGGTCCTGGGGTCCCTCAGGGAGCTGAGTGCAGAACAGCGCATTTGGGGTAATGTCATGAGGGAAAGCAAAACAGACGGTGTCACAGGAAGACCACAGACCAAAATGTGTGCATTCCATGGTAAACAATGTGCAGCACGCTTGCCCAGGCCCACAGGGAGCCCAGCAGGGGTGCCAGCTGGGTGGCAGTAAGAGTCAGGAAATGATAGCTGGGACCAGGCTTCCCTGCCCTGCTGAGGGACCACACCTACTCAGCAAGCCCCTGTGAACTGCACTTTAGCTCAACACGTGGTTGGTTTGTGGAAAGCCAGAACTAGAATCCAGTTCTAACACAAGACTCCAGATGCTTTTTCTACTTAAATTCTTGGTGCAAAATTCTCCCCTAGGTCTTGACCATCCTGTACTAATTTACCGCAACCGTAGCTGAGCTCAGTTATATATAAACAGCTGCAAATCTGAATTTCGACATGAAATCCTCCAAGTGTGGGAGCCCGCGGGCAGCCCCAGGCCTGCGTGGTCAGCGTGTCGGGTCTAGGTTGCCAACTCAGCTGTAAGGCCAGAGGAACCGGAGTTGGCGTCCCCAGGCCTCAGCAGGGCTTTCAAACTGCCCCAAACCAGGGGCTTCAGGCAGACCCTGCTGCTTTTGTCAACAATAAAAAAAACAAAAAAAAAACGCTGCTCATTCTCTGCCAAAAAGAGCCCTGTACTCTCCCAGACAGGAAAAGTCTTAAATTTAAGTGTCATTATGAGAGAGGTATTTCTGAAATTTCAAAATAAAAATGGAAAAGAAAAAACAGCATGCTATAATACCTGACTGGCTCAATGTACATTATCCGGTGCATTAAGTGTGGGATAAGCTGTTATTTATAAACACATCCTCTAAATGATGGATCTCCAAAAACGGGAGTTAGAGGACAAAAAGAGTTTCAACAGTAGACTTACTTTTTAAAACAGACCCTGAAAACACCTGTTCAAGAATAATATATTTTAAACCACAAGGTGGTGCCTGCCAGATGTTCTGGACTCCAGGCCAGTGTCCAGGCTGCCATGGCCCTGGGGGAGCTATTGGGTGGCACTGCCGCCTGGGAGGATGGGCTCTGAGAGGCCTGGAGCCCTCTCCTCCTCCCTTGCCCCACATGGGCCTGTGTCTGCTCCACCTCCTCCTCCATGTGGGGGCCTCCCCTTGGACAATACCCCCACTGTGTGCTCCCTTTTCAGGGACTTCAGCTCCCCTGGGCCCTGTCCTCTGGGACGTCACCAATCTCTCTCTTCTCTCCCTCTTTGGGCCATTCTGTTCCACATAGAGACACGCTCTGATAGGGCTATCACAAAAACAGGCTGGGCATGGTGGCTCATGCCTGTAATCCCAGCACTTTGGGAGGCCAAGGCAGGTGGATCACTTGAGGTTAGGAGTTCGAGACCAGCCTGGTCAACATGGTGAAACCATGTCTCTACTAAAAATACAAAAATTAGCTGGGCATGGTGGTGCATGCCTGTAGTCGCAGCTACTTGGGAGGCTGAGGCAGGAGAATTGATTGAACCCAGGAGGCGGAGGTTGCACTAAGTCAAGATTGCACCACTGCACTCCAGCCTGTGTGACAGAGTGAGATTCTGTCAGTCTCAAAAACAACAACAACAAAAAAAACCGCAAAATGACATCCTCCCTTGGTACCAGAACCCTCTCCTGCACACCACCACCAAGTTCACGTGTGCATCGTAAGAAGTCATAGACTCTAATGCCAGTCACAATTTTAGAAGTGTCAGAATGAAGCAGGGCACTTTCTATTTGATGTCGATTAACCAAACCACAGAATGTCTTCCAGGTCTACAAGAGTGTAATATCTTTAGGCCAGACACTGTAAATGAGCTGTCTTTTATCTTCAGGACTTTGTGCAAGTTTGTCTAATAAGGGCTTACAAAAAATAAAGGATTCCTTGGCACTTGCTTCTTGAAAAAAATGTTTTTAATGAAAAAATGAAGGAATGAGTTAGACAGATGAGATTTGTAACTCACCAACTGCTGAATGACTCTCTCGACCAATGTTGAAAACGTAATGTCCTCAGTTTCTCTGTTGTCAAACACATATTTAATCAGCTTGGCGATGGTCTCTGTATCTGTTTCTGACTCAAACTCGTAGCCTTTGCTTTCCTGGAATATGCAGTCGACATAGTGTGAGAGAGTGGTCATTGTGCAATGCCCGCCTGGCCAACTCCCTCTCCTCCCTGATGATCTACCCTTGGAGTGACTTAAGTCAAGAACAAGGAAAACTGGGAAGGGACAAAAATGTTTGCCAGCATCACACAGCCAAACACCTCTGAGTCATTCCAGGATGCTCTGAGATCATCCCACCTCAGAAGCTCGCCCTTGCCACTAATCTAGACATTGCAAAATAACAGCAGTCAAAATGATAAAATACGTTGAGTCAAATCCACCCACATCCCAACCATCACCACAAAGCCATTCAAACTTTAGACACTGTCTGACTTCCCGCCCCAACTCCAAGGCTGTGTTATATAATGCAGACACTTTAATAAAACTAAGTTCCTGTTATTTTGATTCTGGGAATCTGTAGCGCCCCTTGAGATAAACACTAATGCCCTGTTATCTCCTCAAACCAGATCTGCAGGGCCTGGCTCAGCCAAGGCAGAAGTTTCTGCTCAACATGGTGACGTGGCTGAGTGTGGGTCTCAGTTCCCACGCTGGTTTCCGTGAGGAAATGAGCTGGTTGGAAAGTTTCTGGGGGAGACCAATACCATGGAACTGAGACATTACCTAGGGGAAGCATCTTACCAGAAATTTCCTCAGATCTTTGTAATTTGTGATGATCCCATTGTGGATGACAACAAATTCTGAAAGAAAAGTTAAGAGAGAAATGCTATTGAGAAGGAAGTTCAAGTCAGATGTGAAGAGCGAGGATTTCAAGGCTTGAGAACTCTCTGCAAACTCCAGGCCCACAAAGACTGAAGTGCACTTTGTTTACAGTGACTAGCACTGATATCTACTGATAGCTACTACAGTGGAAACAGGGATTAGCACTGATGTCTAGACTGCAGCAGCTACTACAATGTGAATCCTAGGAAATACACATCCCTCTTTCAGTGACCGGCAGCCACCAGCCTGACCATGCAGAGAGCTCTCCCCTGTGTGCTACTGTAATATCAAACAGGCTTTAGGGTTCACGTCCAGTGGGGATGATGAACCCTTCATTCCAGAAACGATTCCAGGCATTCCCAACTGACTTTAGGCATTCCCAACTGACAGTACAGCCACATGCTTTGTTTGACCCACACTGTGTTGTAAAAATATTTGTGGGTTTTTTTTTTTTTTGAGACAGAGTCTTGCTCTGTTGCCCAGGCTGGAGTGCAGTGGCAGGATCTCGGCTCACTGCAACCTCCGCCTCCTGGGTTCAAGTGATTCTCCTGCCTCAGGCTTCCAAGTAGCTGAGACTACAGGTGCCCGCCACCACACCTGGCTAATTTTTGTATTTTCAGTAGAGATGGAGTTTCACCATATTGGCTAGGCTGGTCTCGAACTCCTGACCTTGTGATCCGCCTGCCTCGGCCTCCCAAAGTGCTGGGATTGTAGGCATGAGCCATTGCTCCCCGCCTACTGACTATTTTTGATCCCTTCTTTGGATCTCTAATTCAAGTTTTCCTTCAGTTGAGCAAAGATTTCTCCTACAGCATCTTTTAAAACCTTTTCCACCATCCTTTTTCTTTATTCTCACCATGGTTTCCTCTACTAAAAAAAAAATCATATTGTTTGTTTTGTGAGGTTACACCCAAAAATGGGAGGGCTTGAATAAGAAAAGCCCAGTTTCAACAGGCGTGCTGATCACTTCTTGTGCACACTTCTCTGTGCTCTGATCGCTTCTTGTGCATACCAGTTACCCATATGTTGGATCCGTATTAACCGGCTCCCCTTCCCCATTTTTTTCATATCTAGGGTGATACAGTTTCTTTACATTGTTCTCTTATCTCTTAATTCTGTCACATTTTCTTTTATCTCTCTATGATCCTATCATTAACTTGTTTTCTAGAATCCATGTTGTCTGTGCAAAATCTTTGTGTAATGTCCTTGTGCAGTGTAGTTGCTGGGTGTTCAGACTTCCTTCAAAGCATGCTCTTCAGCTATCACTGCCGAGCTGTTCATGAAATTTTATGAATCTTTGCTTATTGCCCTGTTCTTTTCTCTTCAATTACTCATCCTGAGTCAGGGCTGGAGTGTCCAAGTTTGGGTGTGGGTGGGTCTCCTTGGAGCCTCCCTGCTTTGGGGGACACAGTCAGAATCATTGTCTGCACTGAAGTGGGGGGGTTTTCTGATGAGGTTCATTCGTCACTTGGGAGGGCAGGAGGCTGTGGCTGAAGTGGCAACATCTCAGGGCACATGGTCTAGGTGCAGTGTTTTTTCAGGCAGCATGACTGCTCCAGGGGCCAGCTTCTGCATCTGACCTGGGCTCTGGCCAGATGTACATTCTAGGTCCTCAGCGCCATGGGATCTGCTGTCCTTCTCCTGGATACAGGGTATGTGCTTCAGTCGTGAAATGCCCTGCGGTTCAAGGCAAGGGCCAGACTCAAGGAACAGGTGCCAGCAAAAACCTCACTCCCTCAAGACTCTGACCACGTGGATACATGAGTAGCCCTGACTCCTGTGCTACTACCAAGCTACTCTGCTGAGCAGGGTGGGTGGGGCTCTCCTTTCATTCTCTGGGGGACGCCTTCCCTTCCAAATTGGGCAGGGTGAGCTGGTGAAGCCCTATAGAATGCTTTGGGGAGAAGCTGCACCACTGTACTTTCTGTTGGTGGTGGGGGCGCCTGCTCATCCCCCCCCAGTTACATCTGCAGTGAGTAGGGGACACCGAGCAGGGTGGTGCTATGCTCCTGTGGCCTGACTTCCACAAGGATTAACTGCAGTGGGACTTGTCAAGCGTCAAGGCTTAGTGCCTGCTAATAAGCCCCCAGTAACTGCTCTGATGTATTTGGTCCTATCTAACATTAGGCTTGGCAAGAACTTACACTATGCCAGAGGATGTCTTCAGGGGAGAGGTCTGGCTGACTCCAGAAATTGTTCTCTTTGCTATATACCCTCCCCCTGGCATGTCCAGGTTGGGGGCTTCAGGGGCTTATGACCAGACCAGGCCTCACCCTGGAAGGCCCAGGTTATGTCCTAGACTCCTGCCTGCCCTTGAAGGCCTCGGAGGAGACAGGGATTAGATCCTCTCTCCCACTGCTCCATGCCCACTGCATCCCACTGCAGGAGGCCCAGCGCCCTGGGGGCTGACCACAGACCCCTGAGAGCTGCCACCAGGAGCTGCAGACCTACCAGTCTTTCCCCCATGAGAGGGGACAAGGGTGTCATTTAAAAGAATTGTGCATGGAGAACTTTCCTGGGGATCCTGGCAAGTGACACAGACCTGTGAGCTGGCCTGAGGAGGTGACTGGGAGAACAGGAGAGCCTGAAACCCACTGAGGACAGCAGTCGCAGCAACCTTGGCCCGCTGCCAATCTGTGGAGCTCCAAGGCACCGTCAGCTCAGTGTTTCCAGATCCTCCAGTTTTTCAAGGGATGCCAGGAGTCTGGACTTTCATGCACAGTGATTCTCAATTTTTAAAAACATGAAGCAAGCTGAGCTGGGGGCTCTCCACCTGGGGAGAGCCCTTGGGCTTCTGGCTGCAGCCCCTACTTCTCCAAACCTTAAGCCCCTGGCTGCAGAGGTCTCCTGCTGGGGCCCACGGTGCTTCAGACACCAACTAAGACCAGTACAGCCCCTGCCCGCACCTGGGCCACTCTGTGGGGAAGAGGGTGAGTTTAGCTGCATGAGGACAGAACCCATCCTTCTCTGACGGGCACAGTCTTCGGGAACATTTCTGTTTCTTGGGGAGGAACAGTGCCCAGGCCCCTCAGTCCCTCACATGGCCTCATCCCACTCATGGGCTGGGTTCCAAGGAGCCAGCAGCTCTCCTGGTTAAGTGCCATGATTTTCCTGCGTATTCTCGGGAGGCCAGCACCACCCTGGGACCAGGCTGCCTGCCTCCTAAGGCCACTAGCAGTACTCTGGGAGTACGGGATGTCTGCATTCTCTTGGGAAGACGAAGCAGACTGAGAAGTCAGTTACAGGTGGCCATGGAACCTGCTCTGGCAGGGATTGGCCCTGACACAGCTCAGGGTGAGGTGGAACCATGGGGACGGGGGAAGCATGCCACGTACCGTTGCCTTTGTCCGAGCGCTGGGGGTGGCTGTTGACAGCACTGGGGACCCCGTGGGTGGCCCAGCGTGTGTGGGCAATGCCGAAGTGTGTCTCAAACTCCACCTTTAAGTCCATGCTGTCTTGTTCTAAATGAAAGGAAAATCAGTTTGCTGCACTTTAACAACAATCCTTGACCCGGGACTGTGAAGGCAACCTGGTGTCGTTACACCGAGTCACATCACCCACCAGGTAGGTGATCTTGCTGGTGTTGCACCCCAAACTCCTGGGGTGAGGTACGGCAGGTCCCACCCTGGGAGTCTGGGCAGGCCCACAAACCACCTGTGCTGAGGACTATTTACTACTTCTCTGTAATTTAGCTCACTTCTTCACAGAAATAAACTTACTTTAAAAAGAAAATGATTATATCCCTACTACAAACAGAAAAGCAGTATCATTTGCCAGAATAATTAAAATAACTACTGTATGTAACTATTAACACTTAAAAAACAATTATCTGGCCGGGCGCAGTGGCTCACACCTGTTATCCCAGCACTTTCAGAGGCTGAGGCGGGTGGATCCTGAGGTCAGGAGATCGAGACCATCCTGGCTAACATGGTGAAACCCCGTCTCTACTAAAAATACAAAACATTAGCTGGGCATGGTGGCAGGTACCTAGTAATCCCAGCTACTCAGGAGGCTGAGGCAGGAGAATCACTTGAACCTGGGAGGTGGAGGTTGCAGTGAGCCAAGATCGCACCACTGCACTTCAGCCTAGGCGACAGAGTGAGACGCCGTCTCAAAAAAAAAAAAATTATCCATGTGCTGCCACCACCTAAAATAAACCATCCCACACCCTGAGAAGCACAGTTTTACAGCATGGGCTTAACGCTCCTTCTGTTTATCTGAACTGGGACAAATGAAGACTTTTAGTCTTCCATGCTTTTGGAATACAATCCTTTAAAGTGGCTCCTGCTGCACTCACTCCTCCGACTCAGAGGTCTTCCACTTACTGTAAAGTTCTTCATCCAGAGCTTTGACTTTGCCCCTTTTCTTGACCAGCTGAATGTGTCTTTCTTTGACTTCGTGATTATTCCCATCGATTGCCACACCTGTGATGTAGACATCATTTGTTATTTGGGGACTTAAGCTTTGTCTCACACACCTGGCACAGGTGCTCTGCAGGGTCAGGGCTACACGCCCCGGGCTGTCTGTTTATGGCAGGTTGGAGAGCTGTACAGTTTTCAGGAAATCTACCTTGAAAGAAGAGGCTGTGACCGTGGCCATGCTTAACAGCAAGTAGGGAAGCTCCTGCCTCCTCCTGGGCCACAGCTGCCTCCAGCCCCGTTCCTGCCCAGGGTGAGCCCCTCGGGACGCTTCCCCCCAGCAGGCGCTACCAGGTCCCGGCTGATGGCAATGGCCAAGGCAGGGTATTTATCCCAAGGGCTCTCCGCATTGTGATATTGTTGCCAGTATCTCCACTGCATTAGTGTTCCTCCCATCCAACTTGCCTCCTGTTAAGAGTTGACAAGGATCTAAAATCATCTGGCTCCTCTCTCCTCAGGCTGCATAATTAAACAGGGTAAACAGATTAAACATCCACCTCTGTAGTGAATGGCGGCCTGAACTCTGAGACAGCCACCCAGTGGAGCATGGGGTAGCCACTGAGAAAGGTACTTAGAAAGAGTTTAGGATCATAGAAATGCTAAGTGAAAAGAGAAGAATGTAAAATTACAAAACCGCATAATTATAATTAGGTAAAGACAAAAAATGTCGGTTTATAACACCTCTACCCTCCTCCACTGCAGACCATCCCAACAGACAACAGCAACCAGAGGAGGGACTCAAAGACTGACAGGGGTCCTTTTTCAATGAAGCCACCTCACTGAGGTAGGGCTGTCATACACAAAGCTGTGCATAATGTCTACAACTTGATGGGCTTGGAGTCAAGGGCACCCCCATGAAACCATCACCGAAGGCTGTGCCGTAAACCTGTCACCTCCGAGAGTCTCCTCCTGCCCTCTTTATGTATTGATGCGTGTGACAGGGGTCTTAACATAAGCTCTACCCTCTTGGCTGGGCTTGCTGGCTCACACCTACAATCTCAGTGCTTTGGGAGGCGGAGGCAGGAGGATCGCTTGAGGCCACGCTGGGCAACACAGTGAGACCTCATCTCTACAAAAAATAAAAAATCAGCCCGGTGAGGTGGTGTGCGCCTGTAGTTCCAGCTGCTGAGGAGCCTGAGGATGGTGTGAGGTCACGAGTTTCAGGCTGCAGTGAGCCAATTTCTTGGAACTGCACTCCAGCCTGAGTGACAAAAAAATAAAAAATCTACCGTTTTGGCAAATTTTTATGTGCACAATACAGTGTTGTTACGGTCAGGCACCGCGCTGCAGAGCAGCTGTCCGGGACTTACTCATGCTGCATGGCCGCAGCCCTGTACCCTCTCTGCTTCCTGACGGGGGGACTTCTGAGGAAGGGGCTTGTCTGTTTTTTTACCCTTGTTTCTTCTTTTTATTTGTCTATAGGTTTCAAATTTCTTTACTGGACAGTGTCATTTTTATATTGAAAAGAAACATAAAGAAGTAGCAGAAAAAGGCCCGGGTTGTAAACCCCCCTACAGACAAGATGGGTGAGAGCAGAGCAGCGGAGCCCCGTCCCTAGAAACAAGGCAGGCGGCCGCAGACCCACCCGCCGAGTCGTAGCCTCTGTACTCCAGCCGCTGCAGGCCCTTGATGAGGGTTTCAAAGATCTCCTTCCTTGTCCGGGGGACTCTATAGTTCATGTAGGCAAAGATTCCTGTTCAAAGAGAAAAAAAATGGAGCATTAATAAAATACTCAGTTCCTGTTTGGAAGAAAACGCTTCTGGGGATGCACCAAGGTGGCATCACAAAGGGCTCCCAGGGGCTTGCAGAGGTGGGTGTGGCCCTCCCTGGGAACAGCTGAAGAATGAATGGTGCACCCTTTCTTCTCTCGTGACAAAAAAACCCAGAAAGCCTGTGTCACATGTCTTGGGCTGGCAGTTCCACCGCTGAGAACTTACTCTGTGCTATACTTGCAGGAGGCAGCTTTTACTATGGCAATGTCCATAATAGCAAAGGCCTGCAATGAACGCAACCACCTTGGGAAATCCAGAAGTCCCCACCTCCATGCACTCCATGATTTGCAGAGCACACATCTAGGAACGCCATAGGAAGTGACAGCAGCCCCTGGGGCAGCTGGGACAGGCGCCGGGGTCTTTGCTTCCACAGGCCCCCTCGTATGGCAGGAGCTTGACCTTAAAGAAGCACTACTTTTACGACAGCAAGAATAAAACCATCTCATGCCCCTTGGCCCCTGCAGAATCCTTTTGTTGAAGGTAGGCCTATGAGTCAAGAAGATTTTGTTCCACTTGACTTTCTGTACTTGTATTTCAAAATAATATTTTTCCAAATAGGAAGTTAGCTCTTGTGTTGGTTCTGCCTTCCAGAGTCCTCCACTCCTGTTTGTGATAAGGGATCCTTGATCTCCTCTCTCCTGCCCTGCGCACACCCCATCCTGTCATCCCCTCTGCCCGTTCATCCTCTCTCCCACCGCTTAGGAAAACCTTCCCACCTCAAAGCTCAGCTCCAGCCCCCGCCCCGGGCAGATGTGCCTCCTGCAAGTATAGCATAGGAGAAGATTTATTTTCCCACTTCAGTGCTCTCACATCGTGGGACACCCACAGTCCCCACCAAGGGCAGGCTGGTGCTTCTATCTTTGTATTCCTCAGTGTCTGTGCACCCAGTCCTGTTCAATAAATGTATGTGGAACAGAATAAGTGATGAGTGTGTATCCATATCCATGGAGGGATGCAATTGTATGGATCATAGAAACGTCACTGGGTTTCAGGCACATTCACAGTAACTGTCCTAGTTGGCTTGGGCTGCTGTAACAAAATACCACAGATGCCTGGGTAATAAGCCACAAAATTTTATTCTCACAGTTCTGGAGGCTGAGAAGCCCAAGATCGAGGTGCCGGTAGATTCAGTGTCTGGTGAGGGCCCGTTCCTCACAGACAGCGACTTCTCATTCCAACCTCATATGGTGGAAGGGGCGGGGTCTCTCTGGAGTTTTTAAATAAGGGCACACTCATCCTATTGGTGAGGCCCCTGTCCCCATGACCTAATCACCTCCCCAAAGCCCCACCTCCTAATAACATCACCTTGCAGGTGAGGATTGAACAAATGGATGACGGGGGAATACAAACTCTCAGATCACAACAGCAACTCGCCTTACGGAGAACTCCCTGTGGGAATTCTGGGCCACCACAGGGTCAGCCTATGCTTGAAACAGCCTCCGTGGGTAGTCCATGGCCCTCCTCCTACCTTCTGGACCAGAGTCTGGGGAGCCTGTGACTCATCCAGAGCCAGAGTGGAACCAAGAAACCCCGACTCGGGACTTCAACACTCCTATCCACTGGCCAGTGCCCGGGATGAATGCCGCCAGGGTTACAAGAAGGTTTATCTTCCCAACTACATTCTGCTGGGATGAGAGAAAGGTCTGACCAGGATTGAAATTTTTCCAGAGGTGAACCCCAGAGAGGACAACCTGCCCACAGATAATGGAGGGCTGACTATCATTACACAAGAAACCACTTAGAATATCTACGGGCATTGAGAAGATCAGATTCATGTTAACATGCTACATCTGAATAAATGATTAAACTTCAATGAAATGAATACTATATTCCTAAACAGTGAGCAAGGTTCCAAGCTTCCATCATATAAAGTTAATAAAATTAATCTATAAACAGTCAAAAATAGGCAATACAATTAAATAGTACTATAAATTATACTTAACATTTTTTTTTACTTTTTAATTTATAAAAAAATCTATTTCTTTTACTGTATGGCAGATGCATATACTTAACATTCTTACTGTAACCTACTGTACACAGGATATGTTTACACATATGTATTAAGGTAGGGGATTTATATATAAAAATATGTACACTGTGTTTTCCGAGCAGTTATAGGCATTTTCTTTTAAAATCAGCCAAGCGCAATTTTCTCAGTAGGCTATTTTTATCCTCCTTGCTGTCTTTAGGTCAGGTGAGAGGAGCTGAATGTAAGAGCTGTGTGTGCAGTTCAGGCCCTTCTCTGGCGGGGCTGAAGTGCCCCAGTGAGGGCCGCCGCAGGGCTACTGCTAAGTATTTATGGTTCCGGAAGCTCACATGATAGCCCCTAAACATCTGGGCATGGGAGGTACTTTTGTCACCTTATTTTTTAAAAAGATAGTTATTTTTTGATATGGTTTAGCTGTGTCCCCACCCAAATCTCATCTTGAATTGCAGCTCCCACAATTCCCATGTGTTATAGGAGGGATCTGTTAGGAGGTAAATGAATCATGGGAGCGGATCCTTCCTGTGCTATTCTCATGGTGGTGAATAAGCAGAGCTTCCCTGCACAAACTCTTTTCTTGTCTGCCGCCATGTGAGATGTGCCTTTCACCTTCCGCCATGATTGTGACGCCTTCCTAGCCATGTGGAACTATGAGTCCCTTAAACCTCTTTCTTTTGTAAATTGCCCAGTCTTGGGTATCTCTATCAGCAGCATGAAAATGTACTAATATACGGCCAGGCGCGGTGGCTCACGCCTGTAATCCCAGCATTTTCGGAGGCCAAGGTGGGCAGATCATCTGAGGTCGAGAGTTGGAGACCAGCCTGACCAACATGATGAAACCCTGTCTCTACTAAAAGTACAAAGTTAGCTGGGAGTGGTGGCAGGTGCCTGTAATCCCAGCTACTAGGGAGGCTGAGGTAGGAGAATAATTTGAGCACAGGAGGTGGAGGTTGCGGTAAGCCAAGATCAAGCCATTGCACTCCAGCCTGGGCAACAAGAGCAAAACTCAGTCTCAAAATAAATAAATAAATAAATAAGAAAATGGACTAATACATCTTTTAATGTCAGTGTTTAAAAATTTTGGCCGGGCATGGTGGCTCACACCTGTAATCCCATCACTTTGGGAGGCTGAGGTAGGTGGATCATGAGGTCAAGAGATTGAGACCATCCTGGCCAACATGATGAAACCCCATCTCTACTGAAAATACAAAAATTAGCTGGGTGTGGTAGCATGTGCCTGTAATCCCAGCTACTTGGGAGGCTGAGGCAGGAGAATGCCTTGAACCCAGGAGGCGGAGGTTGCAGTGAGCCGAGATCTCACCTCTGCCCTCCAGCCTGATAACAGAGTGAAACTCCGTATCAAAAAAAAAAAAAAAAAAAAAAAATTAACAGCTTTTTGAGATATAAGTTTTGAGATGCTATGCGCCATAGCATCCTCCCATCTAAAGCATGTATTCAGTGGTTTGGTATATTCAGAGTTGTGCAATCATCACCACTGATGTTTAGGTGAAACTTTTTTCTTTTTGAGACAGGGTCTCGCTCTGTTGTCTAGCCTGGAGTGCAGTGGTATGATCTCAGCTCACTGTAACCTCAAACTCCTGGGCCCAAGCTATCCTCCTGCCTTGGCCTCTCAAAGTGCTGGGATTCCAGGCATAAGCCACAGTGTCCAGCCTAGGTGAAACTTTTCATAACATTTAATTCTTCCCTGCACAGACCAGAAAGTTCCCTGTGGGGACATGATCAAATTCTGGTCAATGTAAAGACCACAGAGCCATGGGAGACAGTTAAGCGAAGGAGGGAACAACTCAATAAAATCTTTGTTGGAGTCTTTTACACTACTTTCCTGGCATCCTGGGCTGGCAATGTTCTAGAATTATACCTGTACCTCCCTAAGGGAAGCAGACAGGCAAAGGTCCAGAAATGTACCCATCGCCCACTCTGAAAAGGTTTTGCATCTGAATGGTGTTCTTGAGTGCTCCAGAAGTCAGCTCTGCAATCTCCCCTGCAGCTCCCCCTCCTCCCAGCCATGCTTCACTCCTGCATACACGTCAGACATGAACTTTTGGCATGCTCAGCGAGACGATTCTCACTTTCAGACCCACGACAGCTTCCTGCACAGCAGTGGGGATGTAAGCAATCCTTGTCCTCAGGACCACCAGTGTGTTCGCATCTAGCCGGGAGGCCCAGTGGCCACTCAGGCACAGTGTGGGGAGCTGACTGCAGTGAGAAAAGCTGCCAAGGAGTGGTTTTCACCGTTTTTGCGCGGGAACACATAAATCTCATTTTCACCATGAGCCCTCCTGCGTAGTGACATCTCTTCAGTAATTTCTTTCATGAAGGAAGCTCTGTTTCTTTCCTTTTGCAGCTCATCCTCTTGGCTGGATTCTCCCTGAGCTCTACTGCACTGAAGTGAATAAAGCAGCATTCACACTGCGCTCTTATTATTTAAAAATAAAACACCATAAAACGAAGCTCCTTTCCCAGGAATTTCTCCTGCTATTTATGTCAGAATTCCCTTTTGGAACCCTTTCCATCCATAAATAAAATCAACGATAAGAATCTATTTTTTCAAACCTATGAGGTCGGTAAAGATCAAACAGTTTGACAGTAAGTGAGGGTTTAAATTCACATACCCTCTTTGGAAGGCAATTTGGCAATCTCTCAAAATTAAAAATGCACACATCTGTGGACCAGAGCTGTTGGGCTTCTAGGAAGGTACCTAGTGGACGTGTTTGCAGGGATGCATGCACACACATATGAGGGCTGCTCAGGGCCGTTGTGGTTGCCAAAGACTAGCTACAGCCCAATGTCTGGCAGGGGTGGGCAAGGGACAGTGCAGCCACACAGCAGGGCCTTCTGCAGGCAGCCCTCGACAGAGCAAGGGAAAGCTGTGCATTCTCTTGGAAGGCAATCTGAATCTCCAAGCTGTGTCAAGGGGAAAAAGAAGCTTGCAGAACATGAGTAAATTATGCAAGGGCTGGGGGAGGAGTATGGAGCATTTCTCAGAAGGGCACCACGACCAGAGGGCAGTCAGTGGTAGCCTCTGAGGTTACTGGACGTTGAGCAGAAACTTCCTTTGCACCACATGTGTCCTGTCTATATGGTTAAGACATTTCGCCATGTGCCAGTATAGTATGTGACCATGTGCCACTACGTGAATTAGATGGTGGTGAGTATACGATCCTTATCTAGATGCTAGATAATGTCTAAATAAGCAAAGACTTCATTCTATCCATGGGGACGATGTCCTAGCCAAGCCATGAGGGTTGACATGGACCAACTGTTTGGACAGTGGGGTACATGACACAGACCTGCCTGGTTCACCCTGATTTCCTGTGGCAGCTGTGTTCTGGTGAGGGGGACCTGACAGCTTCCCGGGACAGGAGGAGTGATCATGTGGCACCTGGGACCTCCGGCCAGGCCAGACCTCTGTCTGGTTCTGCTTTCCACTGGTGCTCTAACCCTCCTGGCATATCCAGAGCACCAGGACCACAATGGCCCTTCCCTCTGCAGGGGACGCCAGCCCTGCCCTGGCCAGGGCCTCCTGCCCCTCGACCTCTCCAGCTGGGCCGGCCCCACCTGACTTACCTGGTCCCCAGTTCCACTCCCCCTGGAGAAACAGCAGCCATAAGAGGGTTATACGAGGGGGCGACTTGAGCACATGCCCGAGCCTGGAAACACAGGCCCAGGGCCACCGCCTGGGTCGGCTTCCTCCCTGCCGCTGTCATTCACCAGCCAAGGCATAGCCAGAAGCACAGATGCTGTGGCCAGCGCCAGGACCCACCTCAATCCCCACTTCCACCCCTTGATTTTGGTGCAGCCTCCAGCAAGTCACTAAACGTTTGTACCTCAGTTTCCCTGTCAGTGAAACGGGGTGATGGCTAGAATAGTCCCTTCCATATAGCAAGTGTCTGTTAAAATAAAAGGGGGCAAAGAGCTTGAGAGATTATCATTCAATAAAACCAAGGGGGGACATAGAACCATTTACTGTCATTTCATCTTGGTCTTCTGCCTGGGGAAATAATGGTTAAACCAAATGTGTTATTTGGCTGTGGCTCGATCAAGATTTAAGTCATCTGTAAACAGTTCTCAGGCCCGCAAGTCCTCATTGCTGTGCTGGGTGCTGCAAGCTACTGGGATGGACTCATCAGGGGCCTCACTGAGGGCTCCAGAGAAGGAGAGTGATGCACAGGGACCTCCCAAGCCCACAGGGGAGGTGGGAAAGGGCTTCCCGCTGGGGTGGGAGTAGACAGCTCTTTGCAAAGCTGGCTCTTGCTAGCTCTTTGCAAAGGCAGCTCTGCAGGTTTTGGCTGACAGGTTCCCTATGCAAGAATTTCCTGTCACTTTTTCCAGCCACGTAGTCCTGATTATTCGATGCAGCACTCGCTTCCTTGTCTTTTTCTTTGGCTCCCTGCTGGATTGTAACCTTCTGGAGGATGGGACCACATCTGTCTCATCCGTTGCTGAGTCCCCAGCACCTGGCCCAGGGCCTGGCACATCTTAGGTGCTCAATAAATGCATGTTGAGTGAATGAATAAATGAATGGATGGAGGAATGCCAGAGAAGGTAGCCTTTGAGCTTGGCCTGAGACAGTCATACTCTCCAAGCACAAGCAGCTCTACTCACTGAGACCCACAGCGAGGTCAAGAGGGACACAAAGGCAGGGGGTCCCTTTGTGCCAGCCCCTTACAATGGAAGCACAGCACCACCTGAACTCTCGGTTAACCCCAAGACATTCAAACACAGAGGTTTACGTCCCCTGCACAACACCTCTAGCCCCATGCACTATGAGGACCCCAGGACTAGCATGAGGACAGCCTTCTAACCAAATGAGCCAGGGCCTAGGGAAGACCCCCAGAACCCTGCTGGGTGGGCTGCAGGGTAGATCACCATCACCGCCATCTACAGTGGCTCCCCACGTGCCAACCCTTCCTGAACTTCACCTCCTCTAAGTCCCTCCTCTAAGTGCCAAGAGACTGTGGTTCCCAGGGATAGAGATGGCATCTGAGGCTCCACCCCCAAAGACCTGAGTAATTGACAGCCAGGTCTGCCTGATTGCAAGCCTGGGCTCACCACTTCTACCTCCACCTCCCCCACAATCAGTATAGAAACCTATTCCAAGGGGTGAGAAATAGCTCATGCAGAGGGTCCCTGGCTTCTGGGGGAGACGCCCACCTGGTAACAGATGGGTCCAGGACAGATGCTGCCCCCTGAGAGCTGAGCCCCATCATGGGACACTCCAGCTTCCAACTCCACCTTTCTCTTCCTGTTCAGCCCCCTCCCCCATCAGGGCCTCAGTGACCAAGGCAAGGCAGGTTGCAGCTACATCCCTCTCTCACCTTCTCTGCCCCAGAGGCCCACAACCTGACGTCAACCTCTCCTGCTGTCTGGCCTGAGCCCCTCCTTGCTCCCCCATGCCACCCTGCAGCGTCTGCCCTCCAGGTCCCACTCCTATAGCATGCCCTTAGCCCAGTACATGCACCCCTTGGGCCCCCAGGCGTATGCACGTGTGATGCCTGCTTGATTCCCCCCACCCCAAATGAAGATTTTTCCCTCCTCTGAACCCCTTTTTCCATCTTTCCATCCCCTTTTCAAGGCATCTGTCACTTTCTACCTTGATCTACTGCTCTTTCCTAGCCTCCATTTCTAGGGCTGCCCACAGGGTAGAGAGGCATCATTGGCAGGTAACAGGATTTTAAGTGAGCCAAGAACAGGGCAGCAAATGATATCAAACTTCTTTGGTGAAAGTCCCCCCACTTTCTGTTACTCTCCTTAGCTTGGAAATCTCCCTGCAGAACTGAGAGGGAACAGTCATCAGGCCTAAGAAACCTGGGAGCAGTCTTATTTCTCAAACTGAAGTGATAGGGGATAGACTCAGCCAGGTGGGGGATGCTGAGCGCCCAGAGGGGCTGGACATGGAGGTGCCTTCAGGTTCCCAAGAGGCTGCAGAGGGTAGGGATTGAGAGGCCAGGAGAGCAGAAAGCAGGAGGGCCTGAAAATGTGGGCTTCATGGAAAGTCTGAGACACAGGAGCCTGGAGTTCTTTTTAAAGAATGGGAGCACTTTGCAACCTCTGCAAAGATGGCCCTGGGCCAAGCATCCTTCCTATGGGCAGGAGAGCCCAGGTGGCTTGGAGAAAGGCCTGGCCTGAGGGCAGAGGCTGCCCTGGCCCAACCATCCAGCTTGGTCATGTGCCCTGTGGTCACCCACCCAGAGCTTCCAGACAGCCTTTCAGGGCCCTATTCTCAAAATTATAGAGAAAACGAACGGGCAAAGGTCGCAGAAGGAGAGGAACCAAGAAAAACTCAAAGGGATTCCGGAAGGGACTCTACATGAGCCCTCTGAGAGGAGACTGTAGCCCCTTGGCCCTGGCTCACTTCTAGGATCTGGGGCATAGAGCACTTTCTCTGCACAAGGCCCCAGAGATCACACAGGAAGTCAGGAGCAAAGATACTATGAAGGGCCACACAGGCAGGGGCCTCTAAAGCTCAGGGTTCAACTCCCACGTGACAGGTAACAACAATGGCCAGCTCAGGGAGGTGATATCCCCTGGACACCGAGGCAGAAGGTAAGCCACACTGGGGCACAGAATTCCTGGAATTTTCTCTATACACCCTGGAGTGCTGAGGGGAGGGATGATTTACAACCTGGGGGATAAGGAAGACACAACTTCTCAGTGGCCAGGCTGGGCTCATGTTCTGATTCCAGTGATGCTGTTTTGAAAAATCTCTCCAATCGGCTGGGCGCGGTGGCTCACGCCTGTAATCCCAGCACTTTGGGAGGCCCAGGTGGGCATATCATCTGAGGTCAGGAGTTCAAGACCAGCTTGCCCAACATGGTGAAACCCTGTCTCTATTAAAAAAAAAAAAAAAAAAAAAGTACAAAATTACCTAGGTATAGTGGCACATGCCTGTAACCCCAGCTACTCGGGACGCTGAAGTAGGAGAATCACTTGAATCCAGGAGGCAGAGGTTGCAGTGAACAGAGGTCACACCACTGCACTCCAGCCTGGGCAACAAGAGCAAAACTGTGTCTCGGAAAAAAAAAAAGAGAAAAATCTCTCCAACTTTCCAAGCATCAGCTTCCCAACGAAAGCCCAGCCCTCACTGTGAGTGAGGGGACCGTTCCAGGGAGAGGCCCAGCCAGTGCTCCACACAGGAGAGGTTGGCTCTGGGAAGCTCTATCACCACCCACCCAGGCCGGGACTCTCCCCCTCATAGAGGCCGTCTTTCTCCCACCATCTGCTGCTTCTCAGAAGTGAAGGGACTGACCTTTTTAGTCCATGAGCCTCATAGAGATTAGAATAATGTCTAATAATGTCTAATGACATTATTCCAAGTTGCAAACTGGATTACTTCCTGTCTCGACAGAAGAGTATGGCCAAGCTGAATGTCTGCCTCAATGACTGCTCATGAAATTCCTGAGTGTGTGCACGTGTGTGCCTGGGCTTGCCTGTGTGTATGTGTGCCTGGGTCTGCCTGTGTGTGTTAGGGGGAAGAGGGACAGACCCACTCTCCTGGGTGAGGCCCACAGCTGTGGGGGAGTCCCCCTGGGCCTTGGGCAAGGGCTGCTGAGGAGCTGTGGCCTCTCTGACCACCCAGCCCTCATTCTCATACACTGGGAAAGGTCACTTGTTGGTGAAGTGGGGATGACAATTCCTGCCACCTCCTTGCAGAAAGGAGATCAAATTTGGAGGTGCTGCGGATGCATGTGATTCCACACCAGAAGTGGGAAGTGACATATACTCTAACTTTTATTAAAAGAAAAAAATTCTTAAGAAAAGGGGACAGGTACAGTGGCTTCTGCCTGTATCCCAGCACTCTGGGAGGCCAAGGCAGGAGGATGGCTTGAGCCTAGGAGTTGAAGGATGCAGTGAGCCATGATCGCACCACTGCATTCCAGCCTGGGTAGCAGAGTGAGACCCTGCCTCTAAAATAAAAATAAAATACCTAAATAGCTTAATCGTTTTACTGTGGAATTCATTTTCAGAATTTTCTCTCAAAATTATAACCTCAAATTAATCTCTCTTTATAAGCTAATTTTGCTAGATACAAAAATAATCTCTCCATTTAAAAGTACTGTTTACTGATGCTGTACCATAAAAATATAAAAATAAAGTTTTTCTGAACTTGGGAAACCCCTGAGGAGACAGCGGAGGGCTGCAGCCAGTACTGGGACTGGAGCAACACTGCCGTGAGCTAAGGAACAAGGCAGCCCCCAGGAGCTGGGAGAGGCCGGCGACAGATTGCCCCAGGAGCCTCTGGAGGAGGCACAGCCCTGAAGGTACCTTGATTTGGGCCCAGTAAAACCGATTTTGAACTTCTGGTCTCCAGAACTGTGAGAGAATACATTTCTGTTGTTCCAAATCAGCAAGTTTTCGGTCATTTGTTACAGCAGCTGGAGGAGACGAATACACCAACCAAGACAAAAGACGGTGGTGTCAAGGCAAGGGCTTCACCTTCTGGCAAGAACTAAGAATTCTCCAATTCTTCACTGTGATTGCTTTTTTTTTCCTCCCCTCACAGATGACTAAGTGCTATAAGTGAAGCACAGGGATGATTTACGAATTCGTGATGGGAAGCACAAATCCTTTCTGCCAAATCCCCATGAATGCATGGTCCATGCTGCCACACCCTGGCTCATGCTGTCCCCAGCCCAGCATGCCTGCCACCCCCCTCTCTCTGCAGGGCTCATGCTTGTGTCCAGGCCTTTGTGGCACTGCCCCAGGTCTCTCTTTTTCTTCCTAGGAAAGTCAGTTCCTGCCTCTGTTGTGCAGAGTCCCATCAGTGAGTGAAGCAGCTGGGAGGGGCTGGGAGAACAGGGGGAGTTTGTGTCCATCACCCAAGGGGTCACCCAGGACCTATTTGAAAATAAGGACTCAGGGTTGCTCATCTTCAGATTTTATCAAGGGAAGCCAAAACTCCCACCTACTTATGTGAAATCTCCCAATTTTGTACTTTGGTAACTAATACAGGAAAAGGTTTAAACCCTGTGCACCAAACAAAAAGATGTCTGTCTTCCTGGATCAGCTAGTCCTCTACCAGGCTGTAGCCCGTGCTCAAGGCCTTTCTCGGCAGCAGCACTGCCCTGATGGGCATCCTGTCCCTGCTGGCAACCAGTCTCTGGACTGGCCCTGCAGCTCACCTGCCTCTTTTTGAAGGGAGGACCACGCCCATGAGATCTTCAAGTCCTCTAGGGCCTGGAAAACACAGGACATTTCCACTAGTGGCTGAATGAAACAGGAAGAAAAGGAGAGAGAGGGGGGGAGGAAATGCTGGCAACTTTCGGATGTCTATAAAACCTAAGTGTCATGGTTTTTGAGAATCATCTGGTGTTTGTAGAGGATCAACTACTGTCCTGGCTTCCCATGGGAGAAGCAGCAGGATAAGGCAGAGCAAGACATAATCTCAGCAGGGTCACTGGCCAAGTGATAAAGAAGGGTCTTTGGTCTCTGCACCTGTGGGAACAGCCCAGGAGATCTGAGACACGAGGCCTGCTCAGACACCAAGTGTGCACAGACTTTGCAGGGCCTCAGCTTCCCCAGCGTAAAGTGAAGAGCTTACTGGGTTCTTTCTAGGAGCATCTTCACGATTCTTGCGGTATCCTTGTACCAACAGCACAATCATTACTCCTTTTTTCTGTAGAAATTGATTAAATTTTTAAAAATGTAAATGAATTCATGATGAAAGAAAACAACCATAAAAGGAAAATCAGTATTGCTTGTCATACATTCTCAGACCATCATCCCCCCTAAAACAGATCAATGTATTCAATTCTAGCCAAATGCTGCTGCCTGCTCTGAGCCAGGAACAGCTTCCCCTGTGCAAAGGATACTTAGCAAGTGTCACAGAGATGTTAAGGACACAATACCACCAAGTTGAAACTTTCTCCTGATGTTCTTGAAAAGGAAATAACTTTCCCATGCAGGGATTCCGTGACTTCCTGCTGAGCTATGCCCTCCCCACTCCCCCACCCGGCCCCCAGCCCCAAATCAGTAAATCTGGGAATTCTGAGAAGGCACCTATCCCAGAACACACTCTGATTCTGGCTCCGAGTGGGCACCCCCATGGACCGCAGCCACTCCTGGGCCCTGGGTGTCCTTTAGGGACCTCAAGCTCCTTCTCACATACAACCACAAGTCAGTACCAGAAGATGTGAGGATACAGGCGGTCACACCGGAAGCTCAACCTTTCCCTAGGAGACAACATGTGTGTGGCCCTTTAAGAAGCAGAACAAAAACACTTGTGATTTTGTGAGCTGGAAGAGGTAGAGCCCCCCAAAGCGCAGAAAGACTTGGGAAAAAGCCAGACGCCAGTAGGAAGGAGGATGGGAGGCAGGGGGTGGCAGTCGGGGCAGAGGGGCATCCGAAAGAAGGGGGAAGGGGGAGCTTCTGGTGCTGGGGGCAGACCCTCCTGTTCAAGGGTCTGCACAAGTCTGACTCCAAGGCCACCAGTTTTGGCCAAGAGATTTGAATGCCACACTGAGAGGTCTGGAACCTGCAGGGCTTTGAGATCTGGCAAAACTGCCACCTTTGCCTCATCTCTGTCCCCAGAAACACCCCAAAGGTGGCCCTATACATGGCGAATGATGTCTGGGAGTACGAGATTTTAGCTGAGGATTCAGGAATTTCAATGGATGCCTGTTGGGCGTGGGAGAGGCTGCCTCCCGAAGCAGACAGTCCGCTCCACCTAGGTCCTTCCCTTCTGCTGAGCTGCTGGCCTCGGAAACAAGGCCTGCACAGACCTCGGCCAGGACTCACCGCGGGCGCACCCCACCCCGACCCTCAGCAAAGTCAGAGAGAAGCCTTTCATGGCTTCAAAAATTCCTCCAGGTCCTCCAGCCACAGGAGGCTGGAATGGGTAACTGAATCCTGCTCAAGGCGGAAAAAAAAGAGCACAGTGACCTTTTGTCCCAGCAGAAGTTCCCGGCTCTCTCCCTGCCAACGGAGGCGGCCCAGCCAGGAGAGTAAAGAATTGCAGATGTGCACTCAGGGCCGCGGCCACCCTCCCCCACAGCCCCGCAGCCAAGCGGGACAGCGCGGGGCCGCCGCGGGAATCCGACTCCCGGCCCCGCTCCTCGCCCGGGACTCCCTCTCCTAGCTTCGGGCCAAGGCTCCGGCAGTAACTGCCTCTTCCCCGCGCAACGAGGCGGCAACACGGCACCAACCCTTCTGGGGAGGAGAGGTTCATATGGGGTCCGGAGGAGGACGCGCAGGCACTGCCCCAGCGCACTGACGCCGTGAGGGCGACCCGGTGGGCTGCGGGGACGGCGGGGAGGGGTCGCCTCTCCTCTCCTCGGTGGGTGCGGCAAGCTTAGCCGGGATAGGCGCCCCGCACCCAGATGCGCCGTCCTGCGCGTGGCTGCCTTTGTGAGCGACTAGGAGAAGTGGAGGAAAGAGGCTTCGGTAGGCATAAGGTGGGGGACCCCTCTGTTACGGGGTCCAGGCCGGACCGGACCAAGTTCCTCCCTCCGTGAGGACCGGGCCTGGGTCCCCTTCTCTATGTCCGAGACCGAGAGTCTCTATGTCCGAGACCGAGGGCATCCCCCTCCCACACCTCTGAGACAACCACTCGAGGAACGGGGGTGAGGGGCAGGCAGGCGCGGCCGACAACAGCACCTCGGTCGGGGCCCGGGGCGGATCCGCGCCCCCAGCCAGATCCTCGGCGCCAGCTCGGGGGCGGAGGCGCTGAGAGACTCCGGCTCAGGGAGCAGCAGGCGACGCGGAGGAGACAGCTCGGGCGGACGCGGCACTCACCGCACATCGTGGCTGCTGCTCGGGCCCGTTCGTGGCTCGGGGGATTTGCTGGCTCCAACGCTGTGGCTACTCCGTGGGCTCCCTGTGCTCCGCGGGCTCCAGCTCCCGCCGCTCCGCCTCCCGCCCTTATAGCGCGGAGCCCTCCGAGAGGGGCGGGGAAGGGGCGGGTCCTGTTCCGCCTGCCTGCTCCCATTGGCCCCCGGTTGTCGTGACAACGGGGGGACCCGACCCCCGGGAGCCTTGGAGGGGACCGAGGGGCGGCTCCCCAGGCGCCAGTTGGGCATGTAAGGCTAGGGCGCCCGGCGCCGGATCCCGGAGGTGGGCTTGGGGCCACAAACGGCCGAGTCCAGATCCCTATCCAGCCACGGAGTTGGCGTGGAAGCCGGGCCGGGCCCCGTCGCTCTGTGCCTCCGCTTTCCCATCTGTGAAACGGGGCTACCCAGGGAAGCTCGTTCCCAGGGGGTGGGGAGCATTCAGACGGTCTGCGTAAGGCACAGAGCGCGGGGTCCCGCATCACTGGCGCGCTCAGGAAACCCGCGTGAGCCGCTATTCCTGCCGCGCGCCCATCTGTGTAACAGGCTTTTTTCAGAGCTCCAGAAATCTATAAGCTTGGTTCTCACCCCGCATGGAGAGAACTCCTGGGCTTGGCGGAGAGATGAGAAAACTGAAGTTCCTGGAGACAGAAAAGGACTTTGCCAAAACCGGACCGCCGCGGCGGTGGCAGAATTCAAACCTGAGGTTTACCGCGGAGCCCGAACTTGGAGGCCAGGTTTCCTCAGATTGTGAACAAAGCTGGAGGGGCCCCAGGAAACCCCGACCCCACACGCGCCGAGCTGCACCGGCAGATCTGTCCTGCGCTGCAGGCCCGCGAGGGACCCGGGGGCTCCTCCGCGTGGGGCCGGAATCCGACCCCCCAGTGAGTCACCAAGGCCGGCGCTTCCCCGCCCTGGTTCCCGGCCGTCCCTCCCTCTTCCCCTGCACTCTGGGCCCCTAGTCTCCCGGGGAAGGTCACGAGAACTGGCCCAACGTTTGCTCACTTTGAAGCCATTTGTTTTTTTTGTTTTTTGTGTTTTTTTTTTTAACTTAAAAAATCCTGAAATTCTAAACAGATCCTCCTCAGTCGTGTCAAGAAAAAAAAAAAAGATTTTTATATCTCATCTGGAGCATTTTTTTTTCTGACATAATCTCTCCAGTTTCACCACGGCTCTGCAAGTCCTGGGGGAAGGAGGTTGTGCCGTTGGAGGGTTGAGAAACTGAGGCTCCACTACAGTGAAGGAGGGGGCTTGGGTGAGTCGTGGTGTTTCGAAATCTCAGAGCGCTTCAGGAGCCGCCGCATTTACCCCCAACCCTCCACTGTGCAGAGTCTCTTTCCTTCCTTCCTTCCCTCATTCCTAAGCACCCACTTCACGCCTGTCTGGGTGCGGGTGCTAGAGACTTATTGATGAATGAGAACAGATCTGGCCCTGCCTTCCTGGCACTTACAAGTGAAGGGGGAAGCAGACACTAAGCTCTGGTTACACAGAAAGCTAAAAATTCCGGGTAGAATACAGGGAGGGGGCCGGGCTCTGCTGGGGACTGGGCAGGGCTGCGCTACGCTGGTTCAGGTGGTCCAGAGCCTAGCGAAGCCAGGAAGGAGGGAGCAGCAGGTGGTGCACAGGTCCCCTGGGTGAGGGCAAGAATTTCAGTCTGGAGATCAGGTTGTTTGGCCCAGAGTGGCCTCCACTGTCTGTAACTGAGGTGGGGGGACAAGGTGATGTCGTCAGGCCCTCTGCTAGCACCAAGACCCCAGGATTCCTGGGGTCCTAGGAGGGTCCAAATCTGTCTGTCATCCTCCTGGAGGAGTCACAGCTCCATGGTGAGGAATGGCGTGAGTGCACACTCCCTGTGGATGCCTCTGCAGCCGCTGCCGGCTTAGCATCACTCCTGCTTTGAGCACCAGCCCATTGAGAGTCATTTGGGAGGTTGATGGCCTGGGCCTGGCCACATAGCCTTGGCACTAGTTCAGAGGTCAGCATGTGGCCCAGGCTGGGACACTGACAACTCGATCCAGGACATGAGGGGAAACCAACAGAAAAGATGAGCTTGGCCTGGCACAGTGGCTTGGGTCTGTCATCCCAGCACTTTGGGAGGCCAAGGCAGGAGAATTTCTTGAGGCCAGGAGTTGGAGACCAGTCATCACTACAAAAAGTAAAAAAAATAAAAAAAAAAGGCCAGGTGCACCAGGAGCAATGACTCATGCCTGTAATCCCAGAACTTTGGGAGATGAACGTTTGGGATCTTTTGGGATCGCCTGAGCCCAGGAGTTCAAGACCAGCCTGGTCAGCACAGCAAATCCCCGTCTCTACTAAAAACACAACAATTAGCCGGGCATGGTAGTGTGCACCTGTAGTCCCAGCTACTCGAGAGGCCAAGGGATGAGAATTGTTTGAACCTGAAAGGTGGAGGCTGAAGTGAGCTGAAATTGCACTACTGCACTTCAGTCTGAGTGACAGAACAAGACTGTCTCAAAACAAAAACAAAAACAAACAAACAAAAAAACAACCAAAAAACCCAGGAGTGATGGCATGTGCCTGTAGTCCCAGCTACTCAGGAGGCTGAGGTGGGAGGACTGCTTGAGTCTAGGAGTTGGAGATCAGCCTGGACAGCATATTAAGACCTTGTCTCTATAAAATAATTTTTTTTTAATAAAAAAGATGAGCTTATCCTCTCCTGAGTGGTGTGGCTGGTAGGAGGATGTCCTGATGATGTTGGGGACTTTCTCATCACCTTTGCAGTGGGGTGGAGAGAGGAAGCCATTGAAGAGTGGAGCAATCGGAACAAGGCAGGTGGTTCTAGGATGGAGATGACACACTTCAGAGCCCCTGGATTCAGCCAGGTCTGAAGCCAGGATTTATCCCTTGACTTCTCAGTATTAGGGCTCAATAAATTCTCATCTCTGCTTGAGGTACTCTGAAGTGACTTCTGTCTTTTGCAACCAAGTACAGTCCTGACTCTTTGATCGTGCTGGAACTAGAGTCTGAGGCCCAAGGGAGTGGTTAGGAAGGCAGCCAGAGGAAGCCAGGAAAGGAGGCCTGGTCTGGATCAGGGGGCCCAGGCTCGGCCCTTTGGAGGAGTGAAGATGTGGGGCCATGCCTAGGTACCTCTCTCAGCTGGTCCCCATACCTGTGCTTACGGGGGAGCAGGGTGCTGAGTCTGCTCCCAATGGTCCTGGTGTCCTCTCCCCAGGCTGCTCTCCACAGCTGGCCCCAGCCACACTTTCTAGGCGTGCCTCAACCCCGCTGGCCAGCAAGTGAGCCAAAGACCTGGCTGCTTCACCTACACAGCTTTTCCAAGCACTTGATAGTGGGGGAGATTTGCTCATTGATCTGGCTTCTCCCAAACAACCCAGAGATCTGCTCCCCCTTCCCCAGGCGCTACCCCCAACACAAACTGCCCAGCTGGGTCCCATGGCTGTCTGGTAGCTGAGGAATGCACCTGCCATCCTCTGGCCACAGGCCCTGTTTGGCTGCTTTTCCCTGTGACATTTCTGCTAGGGTCTGGGGAGGGTTATGCCGCCCACAGTAGGGTGAGGGCCTCCTCCAACTCCTATGGGGTCCAGGCTGGACTTTTGCCAACTCTCATGCTGTCATCAGGGTCCTCTCTACCAGTTTCCTCCAGCCCAGCTCTGCCTGAATCTGGCTGGGCTGTGGCTGCAGGGTGACCTGGGTTGGTCACCTGTTCTTCCTGATTCCCTTTTGCCCTTTCAGATGTAGAAATGCCAGGCACATCTCACTGTGGCCCAGAGACGCAGCCCAGCCCAAGGACCACAGGGCCTCCTGAACTTCAGCAGAAGGCCCAGATTATGCTATTAGGAGATAGGGCCTTTGGGGAGGTGACTCGGTGGTGAAGATGGGGGGTGCAGGGCACTGAGGCCTGCAGCTGGGAGTCCTGTACTGGACCACTCCACGGTGTGGGGAGGGAGAGTCTAGGGGAACCTCTTAGTGGTGCCCACAGTGGGGGAGTGGGTAGGGTTCAGGGAACCCAGGGGAGACATCACAGGTGTCATGACTCGGACGAGTGTCCTGCCTCAGGGAGGCCAGTCCTCAGCTCAGACTTAAGATGATGGGGCACCAGGAGTAGCAGGGATTAGGGCCAGGCCTGGGTGTGGGGCAGGAAGCCATACTGCTCCACCCCCACCCCACCCCCTCTTGAGAGGCTGGGATAGGGTGGATGGGGCATGAATAGGGCACACACGCACAAATCCCCAGTTAGGGAAAATCTGAGAAAACTGATCTGGCGTCAGGATTCAAGGACAGCTAGAAGTGGAGAGCCAGGCAGGAGCCAAGGCAGGAATCCTTCCAAGGAGTAAGAAGCTTGTCTGGGGCCTGGGAAAGGGGCAGGGTCATGTAGCTCAGGTTTTGTCCCTCAGATGGCTTGGTCACCAGCCCCTACCACCACGCCAGGGCTGAGGTGAGAGAGGGCCACACCCCACCCCTGTTTTCAGGGCGGGCCAGGATGCGCAGTGTCCCTCTCTCAAGTTCCTGGGTGACATGGACCTGTTTCACCTTCTTTCTCTATCCTGTGGGAATTTGGGAGAAGGTCTGCCACAAAGCTGAACTCATGCATTCTTTTATGACTGTAGGGGTTTTTTTTTTCTTTTTTTAAATAGGGCTAAGTATACATTTTATAACTTTTTTCTATTTTTCTTTCTTTTTTTTTTTTGAGACAAAGTTTCACTTTGTTGCTCAGGCTGGAGTGCAGGAGTGTAATGGCAGGATCTCAGCTCACTACAACCTCCGCTCCCCTCAGGGTCAAGCAATTCTCTTCCTCAGCCTCCTGAGTAGCTGGGATTGTAGGCGCCTGCCACTACACCGAGCTGATTTTTTGTGTTTTAGTAGAGACATGGTTTCACCATGTTGCCCAGGCTGGTCTCTACTTCCTGAGCTCAGGTAACCCACCCATCTTAGCCTCCCAAAGTGCTAGGATTACAGGGATGAGTCACCACGTGCAGCCTGAGCCACTGTGCCTGGCCAACTTTGTTCTTACAGAAGAAATACATGTTCATTTCAGGAAAAAGTTGAGTTATTAACCCTTTAAGAACAAGAAATGTTTTTTGTTTTTAAAGGGTTAATAACTCAAGAAATGTTTCTTGTTTTTAAAGGGTTAATAACTCAACTTTTTACCCCCAACAAATGTTATTCTCCACATCTATAGTCAGTATTTAAACTTGTAGCTGGAGTTTGACCTCTGGTTAGAAAGAACTTCAAATCATGCTGCAAAACTGGGATCTGGCCGAGGGTCACCAGCACTGTCCCTGATGCACATCTGTACCATGGCATCCTGGAAAACTTGGGCTTTCTGCTCTACTTGGCCAGGAGAGGGTAGGGGCCTGTGTGAGACCAGCTCAATCTGATATTGCACCAGGCATTGGCTGTGAGACAGTGGTGGTGGGATGGCGTCGCTCCATTCCTGTTAACTCTCTGGCCCAGAGAAGGGGGCTGGTGCTGTGGGCTGAGTGCTTGTGTCCCCCCAAATTCATGTGTTGAAATCCTAGCCCCCAAGATGATGCTGTTAGGAGATAGGGCCTTTGGGGAGGTGATTCAGTCATGAAGATGGAGCCCTTGTGATGGGATTAGTGCCGTTACTTGCCCTTTGGGATGCAGTGAGAAAGCACCACCCATGAACCAGGAAATAAGCCCTCGTGAGACACTACATCTGCTGGTTCCTTAATCTTGGACTTCCCAGCCTCCAGAACTGTGAGCAATAACCCTGTTGTTTACAGGCCACCCAGTCTGTGGTTTTCTGTTGTCACAGCCAAATGGATGAAGACAGCTGATGAAGGTAATGCCTGCCTTTCCTCACCTGTGTGGCACTGCCTATGCTCACTGCATGCCGGTAACTCAGTTATTTCAGGCAAAGCATCTTCTCAGGGACAAAAAGGTACATGCTGGGGTCCCTGCTGGAGCAGGGGGAGGCCTCAAATCCACGAACCATGTGGGGAAGTAAAGTGTGGCTGTTCATTTATTTTCCAAATGTTCTGGACACTTACCTGTGCCTGCCTTATGCTAGGCCAGTGGGTGTAGAGAGGAAACCAACCCAGTTTCCACCCTGGAGAAGCTCGTAGCTACTCATTTAGCAGGCAAATACACACAGGCGCACGCGTGCGCACACCCACACGGAAAATAGGGAGTGGTATTCCAATTCTAACTGAATTTTTTAAGTTGGAAGGCATTCAACTACAAATCAGGTAGGGAGAGGCACGCTATTGTAAGGCCAGCTGAAGCAAAGGCCAGGTAAGAAAAGCAGGCCAAGCCTGGTGTGGTGGCTCACACATGTAATTCTAGCACTTTGGGAGCCTGAGGTGGGCGGATCACTTGAGGTCAGGAGTTCAAAATCAGCCTGGCCAACATGGTGAAACCCTGTCTCTACTAAAAATAAAAATAAAAATAAATTAGCCAGGGGTTGTGGCAGATGCCTGTAATCCCAGCTACTCAGGAGGCTGAGGCAGGAGAATCACTTGAACCTGGGAAGTAGAGGTTGCAGTGAGCTGAGGTTGCACCACTGCACTCCAGCCTAGGTGACAGAGCAAGACTCTGTCTCAAAAAAAAAAAAAAAAAAAAAAGAAAAAGAAAAGAAAAGCAGACCAGGCAAGGGAGTGAGCAGTGCCAATCCTGTACACCTTGTCCAAACGCCCACAGGGTCCAAGCGGGTAATATAAGGAAGGAAGGTGAGTGGGAGGGGAGGCAGTAGGGAGTGGTGGGGAATGAGGTCATGTGCTCCATTTGAGACTCTTCCTGGTACCAAAAAAAAAAAAAAAGGCAGGAGGCTGGTCACTGAGTGGAGACCAAAGTGGTGCAGGGGTGCAGTGTGGGGTGCGTAGGAAGCATACAAGAACCTCTTTTGAATAATTCAAGGTAAGTGTTTCAAGTTGTGTTTATTTGCCCATTCTATAAACCTGCCTTCCCTGAAAGGCCAAAGCCTGGGAGCAGAGCTTTGCAGCCCAGCACTGACGGAGGGCTGAGGATGGCCCAGCGGCTCAAATGTGCTGTGGGTGGGAGGCTGGCACTTGCGGTCACCTTGGGCCCTCTGCCCCATCAGAGCCTCTTCTGTTGTTTGGGATATCTCCCTGTAGAACCCCAGGGGGAGTCTGCCCTGGGGCACTTGCCTGGGGCTTGAAGGCGGGGCAGTGGCTCAGCAGAGTGGGGTGACAGGGATTTGTTAGGTAAAGAGTTTCAGCACTGTGGGGCACATAAGATCTCTTCTCTGTTGCATATTCTTCTTTGTGCATTTTTGGTTTTTGTTTTCGATTTTGTCTTTCACAATCCTTTAAAATTATGGAACCATTCATGGCTGGCTGGCTGGGCATACAAAAAGAGACCAGGGTCAGGATTTGCCCTTGTGGGCTGTGGTTTCTGTTTCTTTTTTTTAATGGCAGTGCTCAACCCAGGGCTGGCTATGGAGTTCAACCCTCAGTAGAGGGTGTCTGCCCTGGGCTGCTTGGGGGCTGTATATGATGGACCTGTATTTGGCTGCTGTTGGCAGGGGGTGAGGAGCTCGCACACTCAACAGGAAGCCCTGAGAACCTGACTAAGGAAACCAGCAGGGTTTCCAGAGCAGCCTGGTGTCCAGAGTCCTTCAGGACAGCAGCCTAGGTTGGGGGGCCCTGGCTGCACAAGGGCTACCATGGCCAGAAAAGGGCCACGTCTCCATGCTTTCCCAGGAAGATGCACAGGTGCTCTGGGGTTACAGCAGCCCTAGCCAGGAGCCCTGGGGGAAGGAGGCCCGAGTATGAGGAACTCCAGGCTTCCCAGAGCACATGCCCCAAAGGGGCTGCCGTAGTGCAGACCTGGGAGCCCAGAATCGCCTGGGCCACTCACTTGAGCCACCTCAGTGATTGCGGAGGGGTGGGCCCTGCCTTGGCAGGTTTGCATTTCTCTGAGGGGCCTACTTTTGGCTCTCTTGACCTAAACTTTGTCTCTGTGCCAATGTTTACCCTGCACCCCTGCAGATCCCCTCTCCACCCACTCCTCCTGCTCTATACCCTGTGAGTCTGGCTTCATCAGGGGTCCAGGGCCATCTGGCTTCTGGTGGGCTTTGGCTAATGAATGATACCCAGCAGGAGGTCCAGGAAGAGTGAGGAGTGAGGTCAGGATATTGGCATCCAGGAGGCTACTGAATCTCTTCCATGGGCCTCAGGTTCTGTCTGGCTTTCTATCCCGCAAGCTACACTCTGGGGGTCCAGCCCCTTCAGGTCTAGGAGTGGCCTTGCTCCAGCTGGGTACCCCCTTACAACTGCACTCTCCCATCAAGGAATGCTCCTCAATCATCCTGTCCAAGGCCGCAGCCTCAGGACACCAGCTGTCTGTGTTTGTCCAGGACTGTCTTGGTTCTATCACTGAAATTCCCACGTCCCAGGGAACCTGTCAGTCCTGGACAAACTGGGACAGTTGGTCACTCTGGCTGCCACCTGTTTCCTTGCATTCTTGTCTACTAAGCTGAGAGTTAGAAAGGCCCTAGGTTGGACTCCCAGTTTCTCAGGACCAGTGTGAGAAGTGCAGCAGTTGCCAAGCACTGAGTGTGACTGTGTCTTTGAAGGGGTTGCCTCCAAGTTCTCCCCCATCCCAATGCCTAGACTGGGTGCTGGCTGTACTACCTGCCTGGGGTTCCTGCCTGCCCCATAGGCAGCTGAGCCAGCAACTCCACATACTGCAGATGTCCTACAGATCCAGGACTGGCAGGCAGGTAGGAAGAGCATGGAGCGCTCCAAGTGTGGTGGTGAATGACTCCTCTGAGTCTAACAGTGGCATTTGGCTGTAATTCTTAGAACCCAGGGATGGGACAGAGGTTGAAGGTTTGAGACCCAGGACTCTTCTGGTGTCTCTCTCCAGATGGTGGGTTCTGGGTGAGCCATGCAGACAGGCAATGGGCAGCATCCCAAGCAAGCATCAGCCCAGCACCAAAGGGCGTGGGCCGGACCCCAGAGTATGCCTGGAGCCACTCCCTGCCCACTGCGTGGCCTTGTTTCCTTGTGCATCTAGGCTGCTGCGTGGGACATGAGACTCTCCCAGCCTCTGCTGGTGCAGGAAGGAGGCTTCAGGGAGGACCTGCCTGGGCGTCTTACTAAGTGAGCCAGTAATAGCACCTCCTAGAGTGACCAAAAGGCAGGGGGGTCATCTGTGCCTGTTTCCCCTCTCCACTGGGGACAACACCCTGACTTCTGTGGAATTACCCCTTCTTTCCACCCAGCCTGCTGGATCGTGAGGGGCTGCCAATCAACACAGTCTGGCTCCGGGATGGGCAGGGGACCTAAATCGTCCTGATGAGAACTAGCACGTGTCATCTCAGAGGAGTTTTGCTGGACTCATCAGAAAGAGAGAGTCTGTTTCCCACGAAGTTACTGAAGTATTAGAATGCAAGACTGGGGTTTTGCTCGTGGGGTTTCAACTTGATCCAAGCGGAGAGACTCAGAGTGGGGGACAAAACAGAGGAAAGAAGATCTGTGTGCCTGGATCCAGCCCTTCCTGTAGCCACGCTTGCACAGACTTCTCAGGCTTTTTTTTGAGATGGGATCTCACTCTGTCACCCAGGCTGGAGTGCAGTGGTGCGATCTTGGCTCACTGCAGCCTCCGCCTCCCAGGCTCAATCGATCCTCCTATCTCAGCCTCCAGAGTAACTGGAACCACAGGCACACACCACCACACTCGCTTATTTTTCTATGTTTTGTGGAGACGGGGTTTCACCATGTTGCCCAGGCTGGTCTCAAACTCCTGAGCTCAAATGATCTGCCTGCCTCAGCCTCCCAAAGCGCTGGGATTACAGGCGTGAGCCTCCATGCCCAGCCTTCTCAGGCATTTTGTTCCTTGCTTGGATGGGGGCCTTGGCTTGCCTGGCAAGGTTGACCCTTGTCCCCAGGGACTTCTGCACCATTTGCCCTCTCCTCTGGCCTTTGCTGCCCATAGCTTGGCAGTGTTTAGGGGTCTTCCAAGCAGCCTGCCCAGTCACTTAGTCATTCTTTATCTTCATGCACACTCCATGGTGGAGGTGGGCCCTTTCTGTGATATGGTTTTCAAGCACAGATCTTTGTGAAATTCCTTGAAGTTTCTCATGGAATGCTGGTAGCACTACCACCTGTTTACATAATCCGTGAGAAGACTGATACTGTAAGTTTAATTTTCCATGGAGCACTGAGAGTGGAGGTCTCGTAGCCCATGATGCACCTGGAAGCCCGTTGCCGGAGAACCCATGAGTGTTCACCAGGGTGTCTGCTCCATCCCTTCACATCAGTGAGTGGCACTGTTGCTAGGGGTGGAGATTTTCTTTACCCAGCCTGAGCTGGGTAAAGAAATGACATAAAGGAAGCTCTTAATGGCTGTAGCAGGGAAAACACCTCCCAGGTGTATTCATAGACAAGACAAGTCAATAAAACAGGGCTTCCACTTCTGCAGACATGGCAACGTGTTGCTTATGTTTGGAAATAACTAGACCCATCTACAAAACCCACCTTCCTTCTCTTGTAAATGGAAACCATTTTTTGACTTTCTTCTCTCAATAATATTATCTTTAGAAAACGTTTCTGGGCCGGGAGTGGTGGCTCATGCCTGTAATCCCAGCACTTTGGGAGGCCGAGGCAGGCGGATCACGAGGTCAGGAGTTTGAGACCAGCCTGGCCAATATGGTGAAACCCCATCTCTACTAAAAACACAAAAATTAGCCGGGTGTGGCGGTGGGTGCCTGTACTCCCAGGTACTTGGGAGGCTGAAGCAGGAGAATCGCTCGAACCTGGGAGGCAGAGTTTGCAGTGAGCCGAGATTGTGCCACTGCACTCCAGCCTGGGCCACAGAGCAAGACTCCATCTCCAAAAAAAAGAAAAAAAAAAGAATATCTTTCTGATATTAAAGGTTATGTATACACACATATATTTTTGTTATGAAAAATTTTCAGCATACACAAAAATAATCTGATGAACCCCCATGTACTCATCACCCAGAGCCAGCCATTACCAACATTTGGTCCATCTTGTTCCTCTGTCCCTACAGTTTTTGCTTTGTTTTGTTTTGTTGGATAAAATCCTGCTATAGTTTGATTTGCTAATACAGGCATACCTCATTTTATTGTACTTTGCCTTATCACATTTTGTAAATATTGAATTTTTTACTAAATTGAAGGTTTGTGGCAACCCTCCATTGAGCAAGTCTATTGGCGCCATTTTTTCAACTGCATGTACTCACTTGGTGTCTCTGTGCTAGTATTTTTTAGCAATAAAGTATTTTAAGATGAAGATATGTGCAATTTTTAGACACAATGCTTTTGCTCACTTAGAAGAAAATAGTAGGCCAGGCACAGTGGCTCACGCCTGTAATCCCAGTACTTTGGGAGGCTAAGATGGGTGGATCAGGAGTTCAAGAGCAGCCTGGCCAACATGGTGAAACCCCATCTCTACTAAAAATACAAAATTAGCCGGGTTTAGTGGCACACACCTGTAGTCTCAGCTACTTGGGAGGCTGAGGTAGGAGGATCGCTTGAATCTGGGAGGCAGATTCAAGCCAGGCTGGTCTTGAACTTCTGACCTCAGATGATCCACCCACCTCACTCTCCCAAAGTGCTAGGATTACAGGTGTGAGCCACCACACCTGGCCGAAACGTAACTTTTATATATACTGGGCAACCAAAAAACTTGTGTGACTCACTTTATTTTGATATTCACTTTATCGTGATGGTTTGGGACCAAACACAAAGTATCTTCCAGATATGCCTGTGATTCATTATGTGGGTTTTAAAGTAAAGACTCTTATGACCACAATACCAGTATCACAGCAAACAAAATTCACAATACCTTAATAGTATCTAACACTCACTTCTTATTCCTACTTCCTCGATTGTCTCAAAAATATCCTTTATAGCTTGTTGGTTTAAATCAGTGTATAAACAGCATCTGCACATAGATAGTATGTTTCTAAGACTTGTAAAATCTGTAATCCGTGAAAACATTCACAACTTCGCTGTGCCATTTGCTCTCCCCTCTTGGGATGGTCTGAGAGTAGCAAGCGTTTTTATAGCCTGCAAAGCCCTGTATAACTCGGCTCCTGTGAACGTCCATTTCCTGCCTGGCCCGGGAGCAGGCGCTGAGACTCTGTGGGGACCACATACTGCTGGAAAAGCAGCAGCCCCAGGGCCCAGAGTCCAAAGCCCAGAGCGGCAGGAGATGTGAAGACAAGGGAGGGATGGGTGGAAGTGCCAGTGCACGCAGTAGGCGGCTGCAGGGTGGGGACAGTCCTGGCCCCAGAGTTGGGCTGGCCAGGGCCGAGCCTTGACTTCCTACAGCCTCGAACCTGGCATTCTCTTCTTCCATCAGACGGAGGCAGCTGGCACTCTCACACACTGCTGGGGAGAGTATCCACAGGTACAATTTTCCTTTTTTTTTTTTTGAGACAGAGTCTCACTCTGTCACCCAGGCTGGAGTGCAGTGGTGTGATCTTGGCTCACTGCAACCTCTGCCTCCCAGGGTCAAGTGATTCTTGTGCTGAGATTACAAGCATGCACTACCATGCCTGGCTAATTTTTGAATTTTTAGTAGAAACAGGGTTTTGCTAAGTTGGCCAAGCTGGTCTCAAACTCTTGTCCTCAAGTGATCCTCCCACCTCGGCCTTCCAAAGTGCTGGGGGTAAAACTTTCTAGATGAAATTTGGCAATATGTATGAAAGACCTTAAACACATGATTCTAATGGGATAATATTCATTATCCCATTAGATAATGGGCAAAAAAATCTTCAAGATGTTCGCCTGGTGCTGTTTAACTTAGCAAACACTGAAAATAACCGACATCCATTAATAGGGATGGGTTACTCGAAGAATGGAACATGGCCACCCAGAAATGTCACGCAGCTGTGAGACTCAGACACGGGTTACATTGCTAAGCAGAAAAGAGGGCTCCGGCGACGTTGTTGTATTGCACAAACCTCATCGTGTTTCTGTTTTATGTTTAACAGCTTTATTGAAATATAATTCACTTACCATACAATTCACCCACTTAAAGTGTACAAAATGGGGAGTGTTGGTGAGAGGGCACAGTCTTGTGAGACAGGGGAAATGTGTGCTGGAGACCTCACGTACAGCATGTGTGTACTGGAAAATTGCTAAGAGACTAATTTTCCAGTACACACATGCTGTATGTGCTAAGACTGCCAATGCTCTCACCACAAAAACAAAACAGAACACCACAAAACCTGACAATGCTGTGAAGTGATGGACACATCACCTTGTTGGTGGTAGCTGTCTCACAATGTATATCTATATCAAAACATCACTTTGTACAACACAAACATGTACAATTTTCATTTGTCAATTATGCCACAGTAAAACTGGGGAAAAATAAAGTATACAATACAAGGTCATCTAGTATGTGACCAGAGTTGTGCAACCATCACCACCATCAATTTAAGAACCTTTTCATCATCCTCCAACCAAAAAAAATTGGGAGCCTTTCAATCTGGAGGGAAGACTTCTTGACCGTGGTGCTCCTGGAAGCAGAGAGGCTGGCCCCTTGCCTGGGAGAGGCAGCATGGTTTTCCTGTCCTGCCTGCAGAGTGGCTAGTGGCAGGCCTGTAAGCAGGGCCGAGGAGTGCTGCGAGGCCAGGGGGCCGTGCAGGCATGTGCCAGGCTTGCCTCCTACAGCCCTCACAGGCTGGACAGGACCGCACCCACAGAGGTATAATGAGCTGGACCTCCCCTCCCACCACCAGCTCCTCTCAGGGGTCCCTGGTGCCTCCTCTATCCGCCTAGCCTGCTTAGCTGGGGTCACGGGCCTCTTGGCACCAGTCTGTCTGGCTAGTCCGTTCCTTGGCAGAGAAGTCAGGGCAGGGAGAACAAGGGGTTCTGTGTCCTCTAGGGGTGCAAACTGTCCCACATCACGATCTCAATCAGTGAAGTGAAATGATTTGGATCTTCTCATGAGTCTGCAGACGTTGGTGAGCAAAAATAACTGAAAACAAGCCAGTATCCAGACTCCTAGCCTTCCAGCCTGGCATGTCCAAGTGGGCCAAGTGCATAGATGGAGTCACAGCAGATCCTGGTGGCAGGAGCCACTTTCCTGGAAGGGACTCGCCAATCCTGCCTTGGCTCCCACTGACCCTAAACATAGGCAGGTCACAGCAACTGCCCACTCGGGGGTCCTAGCTCCTGACTATCATGGGACTTCACTCTAGGTGCCTCTATACCTGCTGTCTGGAAAACTACCTGAGGTGTGACACTGTTCTCTCACTGGCCAACAAGAAAATCCCTGTAGTCTGTGACTGCAGTGCCTCGATGGATCACAGTGATGGGCCCCGAGACCTCCACCGAGCACAACGCTCTCCTGGCCCGCTCCTGCCTTCTCCTTCCAGCTTCTGTACCCTGACTCTGAGTCTAGCCTGGAGTCCCGCCCAGCACAGGCCTCAAGGCTGTGGGGCAGAACTCATCTCAAATCAGTTGAAGCAAAAAAGAAAAGAAATGGACCGTTCCCGAGAGTGGGTACAGGGACTCAGGTAGTTCTTCCTGGGGCTTGTGGGGAGAGTCACCCAGCGTGCTTAGGAGTGAAGGGTCACTGGAGCCAGTCTTGAGGCTATGCAGCTGGAAGAAAAATCTCAAAGCGGTGTAAGTCAAAAGGGGACTTACTGGTTCACATAACTGAAAAATCCATGGGGGGTGGGCAGGCACGGCTGGATCCAGGCACTCAGATGTTGAAGACTCCTCCTCTCTCTGTGCCTCAGCTCTGCTTTTCTCTGTGCTGTTTCAGGCCAGCTTTCTTTGCCTGGTGGCCCTGGAAGTTCCAGGCTTGTATTCTACTGACTTAGCAACCCCAGTGGACAGGGAGTGCCCATCCCCAAAGGTTCAGAGGAAGAGCCGGGATTTCCTCAGGCTGTGTTGGGAATCATGCATCCCTGAGCCAGTCACTGTATGGTCACTACAGGTGTGGGCTTTGGGCCCACTGTGGGGGTGGGGTGGACATCTCCAAGACAAATCTGAGGTGCTGTTAACAGACCAAGGCATGGACGATGGGTCATAAAAACCTTTTATGTATCACAAATGTGTAAGTCTGCCCCTGGTTGGGGGGTGGGAGGTAAGGGCAGGCAGGGACAGGCGGAAGGGAAGCATGCAGGGAGGGGAGCCCAATGAGTTGAAGCAGGAACTTCAGGGGGGCTTTGGGTGGAGCCCAGGAGTCTGGGGTGTGGGGCCCACAGACAGGGCAGGCTGGGCAGTGCCTCTTCGTACCCTCTGTTGTGGGAGACTCAGCGGATGGCCTTAGGCAGAAGTGACCTGGAGGGGACCTGCACTTTAGGAAGGTCTCTGGGGCAGTGGGAAGCTGGGTGGGTGGGAGTCTTTGGGGGAGCACAAACAGGGTCCCAGAGCTGCTAGTGAGGGGATGGAGGGAGGGAAGTGTGGCAAGTCCCATGGATCCAGCCCTGGAGGGTACCAGGAGCACTGAGGCTGGCTCTCAGAACAAAGCAGCAGGCTGGCGAGGTGAGAAACACTTGCTCCTGGTTGAATTGGTGCCAGTGGACACCCCATTCTGCAGTGGAGGGGGTGCATGGGTAGTTGGATATGCATCTGGGGCTTAGAGAGGGAGCTGGGCTGGAGGCTGGTCAGAGTTGGGGGACCTGGAAGGGAAGAGGTGGAGGTGGGGACAGGGGGAGGATGCTAAGGAACCCATGCCAAGAGGCCAGATCTGTGCTCGGGTGCCTGCTCTGCTGGCCTGTGACCCTGGGCAAGTCCCCTCATCTCCCAGAGCCTTGATTTCCTCATCTGTAAAATGGGTCTGGGAAAGTCTAGTTCCTGGGCAGTCATGAGGACAGAAGAAAACAGCCTCTGTAAACTGCGTGACACAGCGTGGTTGCTCAGAGGACGGTGAGGAAGCCTGAAGGCAAGGCAGGGGCCGGGCCAGAGAGGGTCCCAGAGCCACAGCTCAGGGAGGGGCAGGCCGTCCATGGGGGGATGGGTGCTTCTGGTTCCCTGTGAGCTAAGCTTAAGTGTCCCTGGTGGAGTCCAATGGGTGCGGCTGAAGCCGGGGAAGGCGCTCCATCAGTGGGGGTTCTGCAGCAGGGTCACTGCCAAGAACAGCTGCAAAGCCACCCTGGCGGCGGCATTCGGAGCCTTCATTATTTTCTTCAAAACACACAGCTGGGAAATAAATGACCACTGTCTGCAAGGATGGGTGTTGGCCAGATGGCCTTTCTGTCACCTCTCCCAGCTGAAAGGGATTTTGGGAAATTGTCTTGTCATCAGATGAGGAAAATGAGCTGTGTGCTGCCCGTTTTTGGAGCATGAGTGAGTTAGACTGTGGTGGGGCTACGAACACTTTCAGGCCTTTGGACCAATCCACCCATTGGACAGATGGGACAGGGGCCTGAGAGGCTTGGTGCCTTGTCTGGATCATCCGGCAGGTGAGGGCCCTTGAGGAGGCCACCAGCTGGTGCAGACTCCTGCCCTTTAGGTGGGGGCTGCACTCCTGGGTTTGGCATGAGCTCCAGCACCCCCTAAACTTGCCCACAGCCCACTTAGTTAGGGATGCTTCCAGAGGGGCCCAGTGTATCCTGGCCAGTCGTGGTGTGAGAGGTTGTGTGTGTGTGTGTGTGTGTGTACAAAAGGTGAGCTGGAGGTCGGGCATGGGTGATCTCCAGGCCCATGAGTGGTGTGTGAGCTCTGTTCTCTAATGGCAGGGAGAGTGAATGGCACAAAAAACCGCTGCTCCTCTTCAAGGCCTTGGCCCTTGCTGTTTCCTCATCCCAGCTGGCTCTTGTCCCCCACTTCAGGGAAACCTTCCTGACTGCCCCATTGAAAGGAATCACCTAATTCAACCTGGCTGCTTGCCTGACATCCAGTGCCCCTGGGGTGTCCCCTTGCAGGCCAAGCCGCAGCTTCCATCACCAGGTCTTGGTCAAGCTTTGCCCTGTTTCCAGCTCCCTCGGGGGAGGACCCTGGCTGAGTGAGCAGGGCCTTAGTAACCTCCCCTGCCTGGCACCTTGCTCACTCTGCTGAACCAGAGGGAGGGACAAGCTCGGGGGCTGGGGCTGCCCCTGGGATCTGAGGAGTGGGGTTGGGCAGAGGCAGTCAGTTGTCTTATTGGGCCTGACAGAGCCACTGCACAGCCTTGTTCCTCTGCTACCGCCCACTGAGATGGTGCAAAGCTCAGGCCAGGGCTGAGAACTGCCCAGCAGGCTCTTCCCCCAGAGAGCTCCATTTCTGTGGACTCCCAGGCATGGCCTCCATACCTGGAACCCTCTCCGGGCAGGGAACAGGGCTGCTTCAAGCCTGCTGGGTTAGGGATTGGATCTCTGCCCCCAGGGCTCTTCATTGCTAGCTCTCTCCAGACCCCAGTTGTCTCACATGTGAAATGGGAATTATACTCTGTAGCCCAATACCTTGTGAGGATAACATAAGAGAAGGTAACAGGAATGTTCATAAAATTGTATAATAAATTTAAGTATTTTCAAAAAAGACAGAAACCAAGCAAAAATATTTTTCTGGTTACAATACGAGGATAGTTTAAAAGAAAAATCTCCTTAGAAATAAATAAAAAACAAAATTCTTCTAAATAAGCCTAGAGCAGGCCAGGTACAATAGCTCACACCTGTAATTGCAGCATTTTGGGAGGCCAAGGCAGGTGGATCACCTGAGGTCAAGAGTTTGAGATCAGCCTGGCCAGCATGTAAAACTCCGTCTCTACTAAAAATACAAAAATTAGCTGGGTGTGGTGGCGCATGCCTGTACTCCCAACTATTCCGGAGGCTGAGGCAGGAGAATCACTTGAACCCAGGAGGCAGAGGTTGCAATGAGCCAAGATCATGCCATTGCACTCCAGCCTGGGTGACAGGAGTGAAACTTGGTCTCAAAAAAAAAAAAAAAAAAAGAAAAAAGAAAAAGCCTAGAGCAGAAGAGGACATTAGAACTGAAATTATGTAAGAACATATATATTAAAAGCTGTGGGATGTGGGATGCATACAAAGTGGTATTCAGAGGAAAGTTCATAGCCTAAAAACATATTTTAGAAAATATAAAAGAAGAAAACTCCTTTCAAACAGGGCTATTTTTTTCCTTTTCTTTTTGTTCACTGATATATGCCAAGTGCCTAGAGCTGAGGAGGTAGAAGAAGCTGAGAAGGACAGAATGGGGCAGGCTCTGTGGTCAGGAGAGGAGGAGGAGGCTGCTGGAAGCTTTGAGGACTGAAAACCCAGGGCCAGACTAGATAAGAGCCCTGAGTGTAGCATTTTCTACATAGGGTCGCCACATAATTTTCTGTGTAAACCAGGGACTCTGAGTGTAAAGAGGGGTGTTGTTTATAACTACACCAAGACAACAGAAGTAAGCTGGGACTGTACCCCACAAATCAGTTGTGGGGGCCACTCTATTCACACGAAACTCCAGAGAAGGCAGAGGCAGATGTGATGCAAGTGCGCACGAAACACTGAACTAATGGAGATAATCAGAAAACTAAAATTGAACTCCATTCTGATGGAATGGGGCACAAAATTCAAATTAAACTTAGTTATAGGCTTACTTATGGTGGCTCATGCCTGTAATCTCAGTACTTTGGGAGGCCGAGGCAGGAGACTCACTTGAGCCTAGGAGTTTGAGATCAACCTGGGCAACATAGCAAGACCCAATCTCTACAAAAAAAAAAAAAAAAAAAAAAAATAGGCCTGGCACAATGGCTCATGCCTGTATTCCCAGCACTTTGGCAGGCTGATGCAGTCGGATCACCTGAGGTTGGGAGTTCCAGGCCAGTCTGACCAACATGGAGAAATCCTATCTTTACTAAAAATACAAAAGTAACTGGGCGTGGTGGCACATATTGTAATCCCAGTTACTCGGGAGGCTGAGGCAGGAGAATTGCTTGAACCCAAGAGGCGGAGGTTGTGGTGAGCCAAGATCACGCCATTGCACTGGAGCCTGGACAACAAGAGCAAAACTCCATCTAAAATAAATAAATACGACCGGGCGAAGTGGATGTCACCTGTCATTTCAGCACTTTGGGAGGCCGAGGCAGGTGGATCACAAGGTCAAGAGATTGAGACCATCCTGGCCAACATGGTGAAATCCCGTCTCTATTAAATAAATAAATAAATAAAAAATGGGCTGGGCGTGGTGGCACATGCCTGCAGCCCAGCTTCTCAGGAGACTGAGGCAGGAGAATTGCTTTAGCCAGGAGTCTGAGGTTGCGGTGAGTTATGATCAAACCTCTGCACTCCAGCCTGGGCAACAGAGTGTGACTCTATCTCTGAAAAAAAAAAAGAAAAGAAAAAAATAAGCAAAGTTACATTTTATATTCTTGCAGGATATAGGTGGCACCCTGAAAATAGGTAGTTTAAGAGGATTTTAGTAGAAGACCCTTTGTGAAGGTGTGGAGAGGGTGTGGGGAAAACACAGGCAGTACTCTGGTGCTAATAAGAACAGGGAACCATTACTGTTCCTGGGCCGGAAGGAGCAATGGGAGGAAGTTTCTGAACTCTGACGCTGAAAGGGCTGTGTGGAGTTTGTCTGATAGAAGCTGTGACCTTTGGCTACGGGATGCAGTAGCCCCTGCAGGAAGGACCTTCTTCTCTCTCCCTTCAACCTTCTGCTAAATACCTCCCATGGGCTGAACCCCACTAGAAGTGAGGAAGAGAGCCCTTCCATGTGTCCCATAATCAGCCTCCTGGAATACAGAACAGGATGGAGAAAAGTGGAGGGTGCGTTGGGAAGGACAGGCAGAAGATTGCCAAAACAGCTCACCCCTTTTCTCCTCAGCACCCAGTTCATTCAGGTAAAATTTTATGTCCCCAAAGGGGGCACAATAATTCCCGATAGCTACAGAAGGGGTTGGCTGACTTTTTCCAGAAAGTATCAGATAGTAAATATTGAAGTTTTGTGAGCCATATCATCTTTGTTGCAATTCAACTTGGCTGTGGCCATGGACAATCCATACGCGAATGTATGTGGCTGTGTCTCAATAAAACTTTATTTACAAAAGCAGGTGACAGAGCAGATTGGGTTCATAGTTTGTTAAACCCTGAACTGTAGTGTCATTGTAGGTTGGATTTGGCTCCTCGGTTTGGTCCTACTGGAAACCAAAAACGTTAGCCACCACCCGTGTTTTTCACATGTGATAGCAGGGAAAAAAAGTGGGTGGTGGCACAGGAGAGAAACAACAGGTTAAAACATGGCTGCCCAAGCCTTTGCTTTGCTGGGAGACCAGGGGTGAAAATCTCAGTACAATACCCAGATTCAGAGGCATGGCAAACAGTTTGATTGCCTGGGCAGGAACCGGAAAGAATGAAATTGGAAATGTGGGGTCCAGGGGTCTGGAGGCAAGTCATGTGGGTGGGTTACTTGAAATGGCCACAGAGCATGATATTGGCAGCTTCTGTGAATATTCTGTGAATACCCACCCAAGGGCATCCACAGTAGAGGAAGTGCCCCAAATGCCTACTTTCCAAGGCCTCTAGACTCCTTGCTCAGTGTGCCAGGACATTCCAACATTTCAGCCATGTTCCGTCAGCCAACCCACAGACCGATAGCCTCTCTCCCTCATCTCTAGCTGGCACATCAAATCCAGCAGGACCAGCCGGGCACAGTGGCTCACGCCTGTAATCCCAGCACTTTGGGAAGTCAAGGTGGGCAGACCTCCTGAGGTCAGGAGTTCGAGACCAGCCTGACCAACATGGTGAAACCCCGTCTGTACTAAAAACACAAAAATTAGCCTGGCATGGTGGCACTTGCCTGTAGTCCTAGCTACTCAGGAGACTGAGGCAGGAGAATTGCTTGACCCCAGGAGGTGGAGGTTGCAGTGAGCCAATACTGCACCATAGCATTCCAGTCGGGGTAACAGAGCAAGACTCCGTCTCAAAAAACAAAACAAAACAAAAATCCAGCAGGATCATAGGGTGCATCCATGTCAATGACCGTGGGCTGACTGAATGTCACATTTCATCCCCTTGGCCAAATGCGTTGGAGTCCGTCCTCCCTCCCCTATCCATTCCCCATAGTCCCTGGGCCCCTGATGGTCTGTATTGGCAAGGTCATAGAACACCTTTGCGGTCCTGGCTCTGTCCTCTGCAATCAGGGACTCTACCTCTCTGTCTGGCTGTGGCAGATGTAATTTGCACTGTGGGCATAGTTGCTCCAAAGGGAGCAGGTATACACAGGCAGAATCATGGAATTATGGAAAGGCTCTTCCAAAAGGGAGGCCAGTTCAGAGAGACTCAGGGAATCTGAGGTTTCGGGGTTCTAAGTCTCATTTGTGCCTATTTGACTTGTCCCTCTCCCAAGTCCCAGGATCCCATGTCCTTCCCATGTGTAATGGACCCCAGCAACATTGAGCATTTAATTGTCACTGCAACTCTGCACCTTTGCAGTTAGGCCCTAGGCTTGGTGTTCAGCCACATCTGCCTTGCTGCTCAGGAGATGAAACCACCGTCAAGGCTGCCATGGAACTTTCCATCCTCCATTTGCATGTGCACTTGGATGTGCTTAGCTGTCAATTTCTCCTGATTCCTAGGGACACTCTAGGAATAAGGGCCTAGCATGGTGCTTCTCAAGCTATCTGTGGGGAAGGGTCATTTAAAAAAATTTCTAGGCCAGGCGCAGTAGCTCATGTTTGTAATCCCAGCACTTTGGGAGGCTGAGGCAGGCGGATCACCTAAGGTCAGAAGTTCAAAAGCAGCCTGGCCAACATGGTGAAAACTCGTCTCTACTAAAAGCACAAAAAATTAGTCAGGTGTGGTGGCAGGCACCGGTAATCCCAGCTACCTGGGAGGTTGAGGCAGGAGAATGGCTTGAGCCTGGGAGGCAGACGTTGCAGTGAGCCGAGATCGCACCACTGCTCTCCAGCATGGACTACTGACAGAGACTCTGTCTCAAAACAAAAAAATTTCTAATACATCGAAGACTGACAGTTTTGTGAAATACATTAAAAACTAATTACTCATAAGTGGGTGTTGAACAATGAGATCACATGGACACAGGGAGGGGGAATATCACACACTGGGACCTGTTTGGGGGTTAGGGGAAGGATAGGAGAGGGTGGGGGGATTGGGGAGGGATAGCATTAGGAGAAATACCTAATGTAGATGACGGGGTGGGGATGGATGCGGCAAACCACCATGGCATATGTATACCTATGTAACAAACCTGCATGTTCTGCACATGTACCCCAGAACTTAAAGTATAATGATAATAATAAAACTAATTACTAGGCCAGGCGAAGTGATTCATGCCTGTAATCCCAGGACTTTGGGAGGCTGAGGTGGGTGGATTACCTGAGCTTGGGAGTTTGAGACCAGCCTAGGCAACATGGTGAAATTCCATCTATATTAAAAATACAAAAATTATTTGGGCGTGGTGGCACGCACCTGTAGTCCCGGCTACTTGGGGGACTGAGGCAGCAGAATCCCTTGAACCTAGGAAGGGGAGGCTCCAGTGAGTTGAGAACACACCAGTGCACTCTGGGTAAGAGAGTGAGACCCTGCCTCAAAAAAAAAACCAAAAAAACAGGGTCAGCATGGTGGCTCACGCCTGTAATCCCAGCACTTTGGGAGGCCAAGGCGGGTGGATCATCTGAGATCAGGAGTTTGAGACCAGCCTGGCCAATATGGTGAAAATCCATCTCTACTAAAAATATAAAACTTAGCAGGGCATGGTGGTGCCTGTCTGTAATCTCAGCTACTCGAGAGGCTGACACAGGAGAATCGCTTGAAGCCAGGAGGCGGAGTTTGCAGTGAGCCGAGATCACACCACTGCACTCCAGTCTGGACAACAGAGAGACTCCATCTCGAGAAAAAAAAAAAGAAAAAAGAAAGAATTACTAAAAAAATTTTAAAACAAGACAAACAAAATACAAGCAGATAAAATATTAGATTGGACATATATAAAATTACTTTTCCATAAATATAACTAGAACAAACAGCATAGGGAAAAAAATGCTTAAAAATTACAAAAGCAATACATTCATTGAAAATGTACATTAGGTGATTAATATAAATAGTCATATTTACATTAGTAACTTTTTTTTTTATTTTGCAACTGTAAGCAAAATGTTAGGAGTCCAACAGTGATTCCCATTTTTGGTGACTGTAAGAGGTAATGCAATGAGTTTGCTCCTGGCTTGTTAACTGATCTAACCTAGGCTGAATCGGCACAGCACCACCCTGGGGGATAATATATATCTAAGTTTTTCTATTCTTGTTTTAGTAATTTTAGTGGTGTGGAAGCCAGCCACACAGAAATGTGCTGACAGAAATGACTGCAGAGATTTTTAAATTGACCTCGGCAAGCTCGGGAATTCATTTTAAATTGTAATACCACAGTCCCGTTGTGTGTGAAGAGGGTTGGCCTGCATCGCAGGAAACTCACTATGTAGGCTCCGAGATGCCCAAACTGTGCATCTCACGCAATAAGATGAGAACCTGGTGATGAGAACGCTGGTTATGCTCTTGGATGCACTGAGATGTTGCAGCTGAACCAAAATGCTACAAAGGTTTCCAAATTGAATCAGTTTCTGAACTTGTCTCATTTCTGACCAACAATAAGCAGTTAGTAGATGATACTGGCCTGTGGATGGGGCCACATTTAGAAAAATGATGCTCTAGGGTAGATGCTATTCCTTGGGCCATGGTTGCTATAGCAACTAGGGTGGCAGCCACTTGCTGTTCCAAAGCCTTGGACTCCTTATCTCTTGCTATTACCAGCCATCTTTTGAGTAATCACGATGCCACCGCAGGCCAGATGTCCCATGTCCCATTTCTCTCTGGCGAGGAGGTGTGATCTGTGTGTTCTTAACTACATGAGCAACCAGATCCCAGAGACTATTTTGAGGATCTGTTTCCTGGGGCACATTCAAATATGGTAAGTTGAGGAGAGTTTGGTTTGTTTGAAAGCTTTATTGAGGTATAACTGATATACAAAAGTTGCACACATTTGATGTATACATGTTGGTGAGTTTGAAGCTATAAATATACTTGGGATACCATCACAGCCAAGGTACTAAACATATCCATCCCCCTCTAAAGATTTCCTTGTGTTCTTCTATTTTTATTTTTGTAAGAACCCAACATGAGAGCCACCCTCCTAATGTATTTTTATTTATTTATTTATTTATTCTTTTATTTTGAGAGGGAATCTCACTGTTGTCACCCAGGCTGGGGTGCAGTGACACAATCTCAGCTCACTGCAACCTCTACCTCCTGGCTTCAAGCAATTCTTCTACCTCAGCCTCCTAAGTCACTGGGACTACAGGCATGTGCTACCACATCCAGCTAATTTTTTTGACTAACGTATTTTAAAGTGTACAACTCCGAATTATAAACTCTGGGCACTAGGTCACACAGCTGATCTCTAGAACTTCTCCATCTTGCATAATGGAGCTCTGTAAGCCATTGAGAAACAATTCCCCAGTTTCCCCAGCCCCCAGTCCCTGGCAACCACTGTTCCATTCTCTACTTCTATGAGTTTGACTATTTTAGACACCTTATATAAGTGGAATCTGGCAGTATTTGTCCTTCTGAGTGGCTTATTTCACTTAGCAAAATGCCCTCCGGATTCATCCATGTTATCAAATATTGCAGAATTTCCTTCTTTCATGGAGAGTTTAGGAAGAGGCTCTACCAAGGTGTGGGGAGGGTACAGAAAAGCCCAAGGGAGAGTGCAGTGCTCCAGGGCTGTCCTGCTGGGGTCAGGGAGGAGCTGAGACCTGTAGCAAAGGAATAAGGCCAGCCCAAGGTGACCCTGCAGGGCCACTCCCCTATTGTCGAGCTCCTGGGGCAGGGTGTGAACTACATTTGCAAGGCAAACCAAAGTCACCTGGCACTCATTTCTCGCACTCCTGAATTCCTGGCTTGAAATTTGTGTCTCCTACAATTTTACGCTCTTTTGATGTAAAGAGACTTGTGTCTGAACCAGACAGGTATTTACATGGTGCCCTGTGTCACTCCTTTTCATGGGCCCTGGAGCCCAGCCACAGGAATCCCTCTGAGGCACAGTGCTGTTTTGGCTCTGCGGGTTGAGAAATTCCAGTCGGAGTTAGTGCATGTGACTTAGAAACCGTGCAGGGCAAAACCGATCTGCGACCATGTATTTGTGCACTTCACTCTCTCTCAACATTTAAAACTACCAACCAAAGCGGGCTCATCATGGGACTGTCTCCACTGTCCAGAGGGAAAGCTCACACCAACTTCAACCATTGCTTCACAGGGGTCTCCTCTGGGATCAGCTCTGGGTCCTAGCCTGGCTCCTGTGGCTTCCCCCACCCCGACCCCCCAAGTTTCCTGATACAAGGTAGCTACCTTCTTCCAATCTCCCTAGGGCAGCAAATCCCTCCCCCACCCCATCCCATCATGGAAACACTATTCCCCATGCCTCAGTCTGAACTTTGCTGGATTTAGAGCACCAACACCACCTACGTATGCTGGTGTCATTTGGAATCACTCTGGCTGGGCCAGCCAGGGTGTGGGGGACCTCGGCCTTGAGGGCTGTGCTGTCTAGGTGTGGGCCCTAAAAAGTGGGGGTGTTGCTGACCTTAGCGGGTATAGGGACACTGAGTCACATGGCAGGAAAATCTCTCTTTCATGCCAATATGCCATTGATGCCTCTCTGACCCTAGTTCTATTTTATGTTTTTAGATTCAGAGAGGAGGCCGCAGACTCAGAGACCTTGGCAGGGCAGCAGGGTGTGTCATTAGAATGGAGTAAGTTTTGTTTTCATTGAATTAATGTTCATCATTCCCTTGTATTTATGGGAGATGAATCTAGTTTTATATTTAACTTAGTGATATAATATTGCATTTTAAAATAAGTTTATTTAAATGAAAGCAGGGAGACACATTTTTTAAAAATTCAGGTGGTGTGGTGAGTAAATATGGCACACGTTGACCATAGCAGGCCTGATGAACTTGGGCGTCAGTTGGGGGGCTGTGTCTTGCAGCACCCCTCCCCCTGTGGTGGTCTCCCCACCTGCACCACCACCCCTTGCAGTGAGTGTTAATTTCCAGTGGCTGCCATAACAAGTTGCTTCAAATGGATGACTCAATGGCAACACCCATTTATCTTTGCACTGTTCTGCAAGCCAGAAGTCCCAAATCAGGGTGTCAGCAAGGGCCTAGGGGAGAATCCTTCCTTGCCTCTTCCAGTTTTTCGTTGCTCCAGGTGCCCCTTGACTTGTGGATGCATACCTTCCATCACTACCTTGGTGGTCCGTGACAGTCTCCTCTTTTCCCTGTGTCTCTCCTCTGTGTCTCCTCTAAGGACACATCCTTGCATTTAGGGCCTACCTGGATAATCCAGGATGCTCTCATCTTGAGATTATTAAATTAAGATCACATATTCACACGTTCTGAGATGTGAACATATCTTTTTTATCGGGGGTGAGAGGGTCATCATTCAACCCACTACAAGTGTATTCTCCACATGCAAACTTGGACTCCAGGTCTTGTCCGGCCTCCACTCAGAGCCACAAACTCAGTGCCTCCCCTGCTACTCCCCTGCCACTTTCCTGTTCAGTGGCTTCACTGCAGGTGCACAGAACAGCTGGCCCCTGCATGTTTCTGCTTCATGACGGGCCTTTCCCCCACTCTGCCTGGAGCTCTCTTTCCTCCCCCTGGGATCCTGTAGGCTGCTCCGTCACTGCTTCGGGTCTTTGCTCCTGCATTGCCTTCTCAGTGAGACTTTCCCCAAACACTAAACACTGTACATACCACAGCCCCAGTCCCGGGTCCCCTCCCTCCTTCCCACGCCCTCGGCGCACAGTGTGTGCTTCTGTCTGCCTCCCTCACTGGAGCCTCAGCTCTGTGACGGTGCGACGCTTTGTCTGTTCTGTCCACTGCTATAGTCCCAGATTCTAGACCAGTGCTGAGCCCACAGTGGGTACTCAGTAAGTACCCACTTAGGAGTGTGTGGGGGTGGGAAGGAGGAGTGGGGGTCAGAGGGTACCTGGCTCCAACCAAGCCTGATGACTCTCGGTGGAGCCTCGAACCCTGGACCTGCAGAGGCTGGAGGGCTGCCAAGTCTGAAAAGGGGAGATCGGCCTGTTTAGACATAAAGATACTTCTGAATGGTTTATCTGCTCTCTATTTTAGGTAAAACTCCAAATAACACCACCGGAAACATTTCTTTTTAAATTGCTTCTTTAGTGTGTATTTTTTAATGACAGCATGATGTTTCTGTCTTCAGGGTGGTACCTGTGAGCCAGGGAGGCAGCTCGGAGAGCCTTGGAGCGGTCTTGGTGACACGCGGGAAGCTTCCCACCCTGAAAACTGGAAGCCAGTTCTTGACAAAATTTTGAAGATGAACACAGAGACCAGTTCAAAACTTGGAACTTGTAGGCCCTGAAACGGAGAAGGCCCCTGGTCTGAGAACTCCTTGCTTTCTTCCAGCGGAGCCGATGGCTGGGCCAAGCCCCTCCTTCCCTGGTGGGGGAGCTGCGGTCTGGCCCTCAGTCTTTTCCTGGAGGAAGAAAAGAAACTTTGTTCAGCAGAGTTCCAGCACCTGGTCCTTTCAACTGTGAGCCTGCCTTCTGTGCCCCGACCTTAAATAAGAAGCCACGAGGAAAGCTCCACCTCCGGGTGTCGGGAACAAGATACCTACCCCAAGAGTGTGCTGGCGGGGAGGGAGATGGATGGGAGTGGGCTTCCTACGGGGTGAAGTCCCAGCAGGCTGGCCCGGCCCTTCCTGCTCATTCTCAGGCACACACCTGACCACTGCCCCTCCCATTTATCCAGGACTGAGGGAGCCTGAGGCAGGAGGGCCCCGGTGGCTACAGTCCTCAGATTGTGAACTTGCATAGGTGACTTTGTTGCTGAGCCACAGTCTCCTGTCTGTAAAATGGGCTAATGCTGTCCCAGATGGTGGTGACAATTCAGTAAGTCATGGGTACAAGGCACCTGCTTGGACTGACCCTCCAAGCAATGCCAGAGCCTGACTCCCATGCTTACTCCTGTAGACACGAGCTCAGTCTCACAACCAGAACCCTCATATTTCTTGGGTAATGAGGGAGTCCAAGCAGTGCTGTTTCTCAGAACAGTAAGAGGGTCCCAGATGTACCCCCAGCCTCCACCCACCCTGGGCCAGGCCTCAGCATTCCTCCTTGTCTTTAATAGGGCGCTGCTTCCACAGCTGCCTCTCCACTCCAGCCTGGGTGGGTCACATCCCCCCACTGCCCCCGTGTTATCATAATGGCCAGAGGAGGGTCCCAGAAAGGCCAGGGGAGCCCTGCACCAACCCATCGAGGCCCCCGAGGCAAACTTTCACCTGTCTGAGCCCGAGTGTCCTCCTCTGTGAGGACAGAGCTGTGGCCATGGTGACCCGCAGGCACCTTTGTCACTGTTGCCTCCTATCACTTGCCTGCTGAGCCCAGTTCGGGTCCCTTTCTGCTCTGCAAAGAAACCATAGCCCCCAAATCTGCACGTCCTCTCAGTTCCCTTCCCTGCCCTCCAGCATAGATCTCACCGCCCCCGCCCCCCTTTGCCTTTCCCAGCTGTCTCCTTTTCAGGGCCAAGACCGGGGACTCTTTCATGCCCTTGACCCCCAGCTCTGTTTGCTTTCCTGGCTGGGTGCAGATAGCAGGAGGCCCCTGCTGTCTGCTAATGACTTCCAGACGTGGCCTGGAGCACAGCTGAGCAGCTGGACCAGGCCGGGGTGATGGGAACAGGGCTGGCAGGGCTGAAGGGAGAGACAGGGTCCCTTGGGAGGAAAAAGAAGCTGCAGAAAAGGCCATGTGGTCAGGACACAGCCTGCCACAAGAAAGATCCAGGTGTGCTTGCCAAAGCTGGGGCTTGTGAGCCCCTCCCCTGCTAACACTGTCTTGTTCCCTGTGGCCCCCCCATGGGCCCTGCCTTGTCCTGCCTGGCAGCCGTGTCTCTGGCTTGTCCCTGCATACCACCTTGTGTCTCACTCCCCCATTCCTTTGCTTAGGCTGTACCCTCATAGGAAACACTCTCCTTCACTCTTCACCCCTCAGTTAAGGCTACTCCGGGAAGCTCTTTATGCCTGAGGTCCTCTGGCCTGCAGGCTGTGCCTTCCATGGCCTGCTCTCCTGGCCCAGGGCTCCTGCAGGCCAGTTTGGCCCCAGGCTGGGGCCCTGAGCAGGGATGGGGAGGTGCCTGTGAGTGGAATCCTCACCTCTGCAGTTTGTGAGGTCAGTCTCTTTTGAACCACAGGGGAAAGAACCATTTCCCAAAGGAAAACCAGGAGGATGCTGTCATCATGGAAGGAAGAGCAGAGATAAAAGAGTTGGGTTCTCGGTGATGATTGAGCAGCTGGAACAAATCTCACCTGAAATCCACCCTGAGCTTTTCAGGTACATGGTCAAGTACATTCCTTTTGCTATTTAAGTCTGTGTGATGTGATGTGATTTTATGCCACTGGCATCCCAAAGATTCCTGAGGGACAAATGAAGAGTGAAGGAGAATCTTTTCCTCTTGCCCTCCCAAACCAGGAGCCAAAGGTGGACCATGGTGGGAAGCAGGGTGTGCAGGAAGCTGGATGAAGCAGAAGCTCTCACTGAGAAGTGGAGGGTAGGGCCCGCACTGCTGGGAAACACCTGGCAAGGGAGAAGAAACCTTCTTGGTGAGGGTCAACACCACAACTAGAAGGGGGCAGTATCTCTGTGCAGATGCAGAATGGAATGATCTCCCAGCCAAAAGTGTCTGTGAGGCATCTAGGGTTGGGATAGGAGAGAGCAGCCCCCAGCCACTCAGGCTTCAGAGAAAAGGTATCTCTGTCTGGTGGTTTTGAACAGCGAAAGCAAGACATAGGAAGCTCAAAGAGGGCACACAGGGCAGTCCCTATTCTGCCATGGGCCAAGCTTCCTGGGCCCAGCAGCTCTGGCTGCAGATGGCCAACCCTGCTGTCCTGGGCCTCAGGGCTGGGCCGCCAATCATGGGTAACTGTTCCCCCTAATGGGAATGCCGGTCACACTGAAATGAGGCTGGGATTTTGGGGAGGAAGGTACCCACTGCAGAGGTAGAGGCACTGGCCTTGGTTCAGGGGCTGGTTGGCCAGAACCTGGGCACAGGAGGGTCTTGATTTGAAGACATCTGTGACCTTTAGGTCCCAAGAAGGTTAGGTTTCAGATGTCTGGGTCAATCCCCTAATGATGACACATGTCTTGGACAGCCTGAGGGTGCCCAAAGTGGCATGGCTGATGCCGCATGCATCCTCATGTGGGTTACATGACCCCCTCTCTACAAAAAAATACAAAAATTAGTCAGGTGTGGTGGTGTGCCCCTGTAGTCCCAGCTATCCCAGAGGATGAGGTGGGAGGATTGCTTACACCAGGAAGTTGAAGCTGCAGGGAGCCGAGATTGTGCTACTGTACTCCAGCCTGGGCCACAGAGCAAGACCTTGTCTCAAAATATATGTAAGAAAATAAAAAATAGGCCAGGTGTGGTGGCTCATGTCTGTAATCCCAGCACTTTGGGAGGCTGAGGCAGGTGGATCAACTGAGGTCAAGATTTCGAGACCAACCTGACCAACATGGTGAAACCCTGGCTCTACTAAAAATACAAAAGGTAGCCAGGCGTGGTGACACGCACCTGTAATCCCAGTTACATGGGAGGCTGAGGCATGAGAATTGCTTGAACCTGGGAGGCAGAGGTTGCAGTGATCCAAGATCACCCTATTGCACTCCAGCTTGGGCAACAAGAGTGAAACTCTGTCTCAAAAAAAAAAAAAAAAAAAAAAAAAGAAGAAGAAGAAGAAAAGAAAAGAAAAAATAAAAAAGAGTGGAGGGAGGATGGGGGAGAAGAGAGACCAGAAGAAAAGGGTCAGGAAGAAGATGGTGGGGTGGGATGGGGAGAGGGAGTGGAGAGAACACGGCAGCAAAGAAGATGGTGGGGGAAGAAGAAAGTTGGACGGTATGAGGGAGTGGGGGAAGAGACGGTGGAGAGATGGGGTAGAGAAGATGGGGGAAGAAGACAGTGGAGAGAGGAAGTGAGGAGAAGGTGGGGAAGAAGGTGGTGTGGAAGACTGTGGGCATTCGGGGTGGGAAGATGCTGGGCAGAACACAGGGAGGAGAAACCTTTGTTGATAGAGAGTGGGGGAGGGGATGGTGAGGTGAGGGGTGGGGAAAAGGCAGTGGGGGAAGAAGATGGTGGGGTGGGAGAGAAGTTGTTGGGCAGAACAGAGTTGGGAGAAGAAGGAGAAGGAGGGGGAGAAGGAGGAGAAGGAGGGGAGAAGAAGGAGAAGGAGGGGGGAAGAAGGAGAAGGGGGAAGAAGGAGAAGGAGGGGGAAGAAGGAGAAGGAGGGGGAAGAAGGAGAAGGAGGGGGAAGAAGGAGAAGGAGGGGAAGAAGGAGGAGGGGGAAGAAGGAGAAGGAGGGGGAAGAAGGAGAAGGAGGGGAAGAAGGAGGGGGGGGAAGAAGGAGGAGGGGGAAGGAGGAGGGGGAAGAAGGAGGAGGGGGAAGAAGGAGGAGGAGGGGGAAGAAGGAGAAGGAGAGGGGAAGAAAGAGAAGGAGGGGGGAAGAAGGAGAAGGGGGGAGAAGGAGAAGAGGGAGAAAGAAGGAAAGGGGGGGGAAGAAGGAGAAGGAGGGGAGAAGAAAGAGAAGGAGGGGGGGAAGGGAAGAAGAAGACGGTGGAGGGAAGAAGAGAAAGAAGAGGCTGAGAAGAGTTTGGGGAAAGGGTGTGGATAGAGGACATTGTGGGGAGAAGATTCTGGGGAGAACATGGTGGGGAAGAGGCTCTGGGGAAAGAGAGTGGGAGTTAAAGAGAGGGAATAAGAGGGGGGAGTGGGGAAAGAAGATGATTGGGAGGAAATGCTTAGCAAATTAAGTATAGAGGAAGTGTAGCTCAACAAAAGGATCATATATAAGAAACCCTTAGCAAACATTATTCTCTACAAAAAAGTTGAAGCTTTTTTTTCCCTCTCAACTCAAGGACAAAAGAAAGGGTGCTCACTCTCATCCCTTCTTTTCAGTATAGTAGTGGAATTCCTAGCCAGAACAATTAGGCAAGAAAATTGTTAGAACAGATGCACAGATTCAGCCAAGTTGCAGGTACAAAACCAGCTTAAAAAATCAGTAGTGTTTCTGTATATCAATAAAGTATCTGCAGAACTTTTTAAAAATCTCATGCAGAATATCAGTAAAAACTTAAATACTTAGGTGTAAATTTAACCCAAATAACAAAAGGCATGTATAGTAAAAACTATAGAACACCAATGACTTTGGGAGGCCAAGGCGGGCGGATCATCTGAGGTCAGGAGTTTGAGACCAGCTTGGCCAACATGGTGAAACCCTGTCTCTACTAAAAAAAAAAAATACAAAAATTAGCTGGGCATGGTGGCAGTCACCTATAGTCCCAGCTACTCAGGAGGCTGAGGCAGGAGAATTACTTGAACCCGGGAGGTGGAGGTTGCAGTGAGCCGAGATTGTGCCACTGCACTCCAGCCTGGGTGACAGAGTGAGACTCTGTCTCAAAAAGTAATAATAAATAAAATAAAGAAAATAATTGATTAATCAGTTTTGTGGAAAATGAAATTATTGTACACCCTGAAAAGCCAGGACATTTTGGAAACAGACTAGTAGGATTGATAGAATTTAAGGTGGCTGGAAATATAATATATTTAAAAAAAGAAACTTTTCTCTCTAAAGTATCTAGAAACAAAAACAAAAAAATTATTCAAAATAACCATAAAATCTTAAGGACGGGTGCGGTGGCTCATGCCTGTAATCTCAGCATTTTGGGAGGCTGAGCCGGGCAGATCACCCGAGGTCGGGAGTTTGAGACCAGCCTGGCCAACATGGCAAAATCTCATCTCTACTAAAAACACAAAAATTAGCCAAGCATGGTGGCTCGTGCCTGTAATCCCAGGTACTCAGGAAGCTGAGGCACGAGAATCCCTTGAACCCGGGAGGTTGAGGTTGCAATGGGCCAAGATAGCGCCACTGCACTCCAGCCTGGGCGACAGAGCTAGACTGAGTCTCAAAAACACAAAACCAAACAAAATAACTATAAAATCTTAGCAATAATTTTGAAAAGAAAGATATAAAATCTAAATGAAAAAACCATGAACTTGAATGGAAAGATTCAAGATAAAATTTGAACAGAGGTAAAAAAAATCCTTTTCCCCAAATTAGAGGTTAAATTTAATGTGCTTTGGCATTTTGTGGGTATGGGGAGAGAGATGTGGAGAGAGCAGGGAAGATAGAAAAATGTATAGCAAAGTGTAAGTTTACAGAAAAATTATTAAAGTAAAATGGTTAGGGGGACTTGACCTACCAGATGTTAAATATTTTAGTCACTTAAATTAGTGTGTTGGCAGCGGCCTGTGTTTACAGCCTGGCATAGCAAGATGTGTGAACGTCCCATGGGCCACTGGATCTCTGGAAGGTAGCTGGCCTAAGTTGTCAAGTCTCAAGAGGTCTTGCAGCAATTCAAGAGGTCTTGCAGCAATCTAATCTGTTTTCTGTTGCTTGTAACAGAACACCTGAAACTGGGTAATTTATAAAGAAAAGGGGCTGGGCATGGTGGCTCACACCTGTAATCCCAGCACTTTGGGAGGCCGAGGCGGGTAGATCATGAAGTCAGGAGTTCAAGCCCAGCCTGGCCAAGATGATGAAACCCCATCTTTACTAAGAATACAAAAATTAGTTGGGCATGGTGGTGGGTGCCTGTAATCCCAATTACTCGGGAGGCTGAAGCAGGGAATTGCTTGAACCCGGCAGGTGAAAGTTGCAGTGAGCTGAGATCACGCCACTGCACTCCAGCCTGAGTGTGAAAACTCAGAGCAAACTCCATCTCAAAAAGAAAAAAAAGAAAAGGAACTAATTTTTTACAGTTATGGAGGCTGAGAAGTCCAAAGTTGAGGGGGTGCATCTGGTGAGGGCCTTCTTGCTGATGACACTCTGCAGAATCTTGAGGGGGCATATGCACCACATGGTGAGGGGCTAAGTGTGCTCAAGTGTCAGCTCAGGTCTCCTCTTCTTCCTATAAAGCCACCAGTTCCCACTCCTGTGATAACCTGTTAATCCATTCATCCATGAATGGATGAATCTATTTATGGGGCAGAGTCCTCATAACCCAATGGCCTCTTACTACTGCCACCCTGGGCATTAAATTTCATCATGTGTCTTGAAGGAGACATTCAAACCACAGCACAGGTAAATGTCCAGATTGGGGCAGAGGGAGGGCTTCTTAGCCAGCCAAGAAGGTATTGCCAGCATCAGGAAACTGCAGATAGAAGTGCCCTGTTATGCAACTAGAAGTGCCCTGTCAGGAACAGACTGGGTACTTTCCAGAAGCACTTAGCCAGGGAAAGAATTAACATTTGGATATCTCCCACTCCCAGAAGGCATCAACACTAAGTAAAAATGGCCTCCACTCCTACTCCTCCAACCACTGAGAAGCCAGAAGAACGTGGCACAGAACAGTGAAGTAATGGACCAGCCCCGCCCCCTTTCCACTGCAGAATCCCAGCATGAGAGTGACCCTGCTGAAGTTCAGGGATCCAGCTGGCTCTTGCTGGGGTGGCAAGGGACAGTGGCCACAGCAATGGACACAAGATGTGGTGTTAAAGGAGGCTCCCTGCCCGCATCCGCTGGAGTGGCTCTCCTACTGAGTGAGGTGCATTAGTTGTAATCACCCATTAGCTCAGAGTGTTGACTGTGCATCAGTTATCGGTCTACGGAGATATTAGTTTCCCGCAGCAGCTGTAACGAACTATCACAGACTGGATGGCTTAAAACAGAAATTTATTCCCTCAAGTTCTGGAGGCCAGAGTTTGCAATCAAGATGTCAGTGGGTTGGTTCCTTCCGGAGGCTCTGAGGGAGAGTCCATCCCGTGCGCCTGTCCTTGTTTCTGGTGGCTGTGAGCAGTCCGTGGTGTTCCATGATGTGTGGATATACTGCTCGAGCCCCTGCTGCCGGCTTCACACGACCTTCTCTTCTCCGTGTCTCCACTCCCTTTCTAGATTTTATAAGTACATCCATCATTGAATCTGGGGCCTATCCTAATCCAGGATGATCTCAGAGATCTTCACCTTAATTTAACTGCAAACATTCTTTTTCCCGTTAAGATCGGATTCTGAGATTCTGGGCAGACACATCTTTTGGGAAGACATCACTCAACCCACTACAGAACTGTAGTGGGCATGGTGGTCACGTGGCTGCCACATGCAACCTCTCCATCCTGTGGAAAAACACCTGGAGTCATCTGCTCAGGGAAGAAGGACTGTGCTGTGCTTAGTAATGGGATCAGGTTGGTCCGAATTCAAAGCCAGCCAACTGCTTAGGGTGATTGCGGTGTTGAATAGGCCAATCAGACTGGCACTTTAAAAAATTTGGATTCAGCTGGGCACTGTGATGTGTGCCTGTGGTCCCAGCTACGCAGGATGCTGAGGTGGGAGGATCTCTTAAGTTCAGGAGTTTGAGACCAGCTTGGACAACATAGCAAGATCCCATCTCGAAAAAAAATTATCTTAATGAAGGATGTACACAGTTTCTACACCAGTCACTACAAAGCGTTGCTGAAGGGAATTAATAAAGGTCTCAATAATGGAGTGGGGTATACCAAGTTTATGGATGTTGGACTTAACATGGTTAAGAAGTCAATTCTTTCTAAACTGTTCTATAGCTTTAATGCTATTCATATGAAAATTCTAGCAGGCTTTTATTTTTGTAGAAGCCAACAAGTTGATTCTAAAATTCATATGAGATCGAGACCATCCTGGCCAACATGGTGAAACCCTGTCTCTACTAAAAATGCAAAAATTAGCTGTGTGTGGCTGGGTGTGGTGGCTCATGCCTGTAATCCCAGCACTTTGGGAGGCCAAGGTGGGTGGATCACGAGGTCAGGAGTTCAAGACCAGCCTGACCAATATGGTGAAACCCCGTCTCTACTAAAAATACAAAAATAAAAAGTAAAAAATTAGCCGGGCATGGTGGCGCAAGCCTGTAGTCTCAGCTGCTTGGGAGGCAGAGGCAGGAGAATTGCTTGAGCCCAGGAGGCAGAGGTTGCAGTGGGCCGAGATCACGCCACTGCCCTCCAACCTGGGCAACAGAGAGAGACTCCATCTCAAAAAAAGAAAAAAAAAAAATTAGCTAGGTGTGGTGGTGCGTGCCTGTAGTCCCAGCCACTTGGGAAGCTGAGGCAGGAGAATCGCTTGAACCCGGGAGGTAGAGGTTGCAGTGAGCTGAGATCATGCCACTGCACTCCAGCCTGGTGGAGTGAGACTCCATCTCAAAAAATAAAATAAAATAAAATAAAATGAAATAAAACTTATATGAAACTATAAAGAACCAAGACAAACTTGAAGAAGGACAAAGTTGTAGAATTGACACTATATGACAGCAAAAGTCCTGTAAAGCTCCAGGGGCCAAGACATTGTGATGCTGGTGTAAGGAGAGACAACAGACCAATGCAGAGAACACAGAGTTCAGACATAGACTCACACATGTGCGGTCACCTGATTTGCAAGAAAGACTACGGTACAATTCAATGGGAAAGGATTCTTTTTAATAAATGGAGTGGGAACAACTAGAAACTTAAATAAAACAACAAACCTTAGGCCAGGAACTGTGTCATGCCTGTAATCCCAGGACTTTGGGAGGCCAAGGTGGGCAGATCACCTGAGGTCAGGAGTTTGAGACTGGCCTGGCCAACATAGCAAAACCCTGTCTCTACTAAAAATACAAGAATTAGCTGAGCACGGTGGCAAGCACTTGTCATCTCAGCTACTCAGGAGGCTGAGGCAGGAGAATTAACTGAACCCAAGAGGCGGAAGCTGCAGAGAGCCAAGATCGCGCCACTGTACTCCAGCCTGGGTGATGGAGTGAGACCCCATCTCAAAAAAAGAAAAAAAATTCACCACGTGCGTACTTAAGATTTGTTCAGTGTTCAGATGCAGTGACTCATGCCTATAATTCCAGCACTCTGGGAGGTCAATGCAGGCAGATTGCTTGAGCTCAGGAGTTCAAGACCAGCCTGGGCAACATGGCAAAACCCTGTCTCTACAAAAAATACAAAAAATTAGCCAGACGTGGTGGCATGTACCTGTAGTCCCAGCTACTTGGGAGGCTGAGGTGGAAGGATGGCTTGAGGCCAGGAGACAGAGGTTGTAGTAAGCTGAGATGGCACCACTGCATTTCAGCCTGGGCTACTAGAGCAGACCCTGTCTGCAGAAGAAGAAGAGGAAGAGGAAGAAGAGGAAGAAGAAGGAGAAAAAGAAGATTATTTGTGCATTTTACGTTTATAAACTATTCGCAAATAAAAAAATAACTACAAATCAAGAGCCAGAGAATAGCTAGAATAGACCAATAGACTTCCCTATGCTATCTTTGCCGTAAATGTCTTATTTTTTAACATGGCCTGGCCTAGTCTCTGACCCTGGCAGACAAAAAGAACTCATTCTTGAGGTGTGAGGACCTGTCAGACTTTTTGCCAGGAACCACAAAGTGGCCGTGCCTGCACCAAAAGGGACAGCGCTCATGCCTTCGTGCTGCTGGCTGCCTGCCTAGCCACTCCCCCTGGGCCTCAGACTCTAGTTCCAGCAGGTTGAAGGTATCATGACTCTACTTGGTTGCAAATGGCAGAACCCAGGGGGAAAGGAGTAGAATTGGGCTCCTTCCCACTTCCATCGGGGGAACCCTAGGGCCCTCTTGCTCCACCTCATCCCTGTGCTGACCCCTGCCAGCTGGCCCTTCTGCCACCTGGACCATGGGGCAGACTCCCCAGCACCCTCTCCCTCACTGCTGCCCTGCATCTAGGTTCATGGCCCTCCCACCCTCTCTCTGAGGCCCCTCTGGCACTCATTCCTTGGGGACGCACTTCCTTGGGCCCCCGCAGGCCCTTCTCTGAGAGGCCCGTGAGCAGTAAGGGTGGGAAAGGGCCACCACGGCTGGCCATCCCCACCCTGTCTCTCTGGCTATTTCCTTTTGAGAGCACCTTTGGGCGGGCTCTCCACAAGTCTGTCCCCATCCTGCAGAGATGCTGAGCCGCAGTGGGACTGCTGAGTCTCCTGGCAGCTGCTAGGAGGGCCTCTCATCCTAAGGCCAAAGTGCTTCCCGGATGCTCGTGGTCCCAAATTACAAACAGCTCTGACCCCATGTCGTGGTTGAAAAGGGCGGCAAGAGCGACGGCGCGGGATGCCAGAGAGTAAGTCAGAGGCTGACTGAGCCGGGAGGAGGGCTGTGCGGCCCAGCAGGGAGGAAATGACCGGTGCTGTGTCAGAGCCTCGTAAACAAGCATGACCTCACACTCGTCCTGCACACACCCCTCTGAGGTCAGGCAGACCCCTCCTGTCCCCTGGGCCTGCTGCACATGGGCCCTGACGCCACAGGGCCTCGCTCCTGGGGGTGGGCCTGCAGCTTGAGCAAGGAGTACATGCCAGCCCCGCCATGTGGGCCTTGGGTGAGAAGTACGTTGGTGTGCCAGGCCTAGGCCTAGGTGCTGAGGACACAGGGGTGGCCCTTGCCTCTGGGATCCCAGGGCCTGGTGGGGACATGGTCATGTGAATATTTTCTCACAACACAGAGCAGCCAGCCAGCAGCAGAGCGGGGAACATTTATGGCACAGGGCACCCGGAAGAAAGAGGGATTTATTCTGCCTGTGGGTCAAGGGAAGCTTCTGGAAGGAGGACATTTTTCCCCTGTGTCTTGAAGGAGCTTGCCAAAGAAAGATAAGGAAAGGGATTCCAGGCTGGGATGCCAAGAAGGGCTGTCCGAAAAAGGCCAAGTACAAGGGCCAAAGGATTGGGACCCTGGCCACGCTGACCCGTTGGCCTCCAGCTTCCTCCATTTCTCCTCCCAGAGGGACCCCAGGAACCTCACAGATTCAGTGCAGCTGAGTACTCCACATTCCAGGTCCTCAGTGCCAGCTTCCTGACGGGGACCCCTCGCCGCTAGGGAGGTACCTGAGAACACCTGGTTCTGACAGCGAGAAAGGCTGCTTCCTGTCCCTCCTGGCCCACCTGGCCCCTATGTCTCTCATTTCGAAGTGCTCTCCACTCTGGCAACAAACCCCAGGACAGGAGGCGGGCTGCCAACCTCTCTCAGGTTGCCTCGGGGGGCTCCATTATCCCCAACCTGGGCATGAAGGGGAAAGGTGAGGACCCAGCAGTGTGTCCCCCCTCAGGATCTCTGCAATCACCCCCTCCCATCCCCCACCCATCCTGCACATGTCCACAGCTGGATGGTGGGAGGGTGACTTCCCTTGTGCAGGATCAGGGCACAGATGAAACTTGGTGGAGCCTTGACTAGAGCTGGGGGAGGCTTTGGTGCGACCTGGCTCTTCTGACGCCCGTGGGGAGAGTCACCATGGTGGCCTGTGCTGGAGAATCAGTAGCTACTGGGGCTGTGGCCAACTGGGAAGGGAGCTCCTTGTCTGCAGGGGTGGCTGCTGCCCAGCACCAGCTACCTGTGGCTTTGTGGAGCTACAAGTCACATGTGGCCAGACCACAGAGCCGGCCCACCCCATCTTTAAAGAGAAGCTGCAATTCAGATGTTAGGTAAATGCCTTCTGATTTTAAAATGTGGCAACCAGTTCAAAATGTTAAAATGCTTCATCAGGGCCAGTTACAAGTCTGTGGGTTGGCATGGCCTCTAATGGCCATCTACACTCTCTGCTTTTCACTGAAACATTGCACCCATTTACAAATGAGGCTACTGAGGCCCAGAGACACGCAGTAACCACCCACAGGAGGCAGAGCCAGTTGTAGACATCCTCCACTCCCTCTGCCTGAGTCAAGCTGCCCCTCTGAAGGCTGGATGGTGGCCACCAACCCGGCTGCTCAGTGAGCTACCACCCCTTCTGGGTGAGCCGTGCAGAGGATCTCATTGGAGTTCTGCCCCCAGTAAACACCTGGGAACATACTTCCAAAGCCCAGGCTTGGCCTTAGAACAGTTTGCAGGTCCTGGGGACTGATTCCTCTCTTGGGCACAGGAGAACAGACCAATGGGGGCCCAGGGTTCCCCAGGCCCAGACACCTTGGATGTATTGGTTGAGCCCTTCAAGCTACTCTTCCCGCTACTAAGCCCCCACCTTTCTTTCCTTGTGGACCCCGTCAGAACTGACATGCCAACAAGCCAGGACCCACAGCCTGGACCTGTCTCAAGGAGGTGGCCATGATCCCCTCTCCAGGACGCCTCTGCCGTTCCCGACATAGTGGGGAGGGGCTCTGGGGGGGCCGGAAGTGAAGGTGCACATCTTGCCACTTCACAGAGCATCTTCTATGTTCTGGTGAGCAATTTCACGTCCTCATTCCTTTCTCCTTTCACATCATCATCGCCATAATCCTGATAGCTCATATGCATGTGTCTCTCATACACAGTGTTCTATGTACTGCACTAAGCACCTCCACTGCACTCTTTCTTTCTTTCCTTTTTGATTGGTTGGTTGTTTGTCTGAGATGGATTCTTGCTCTGTCACCCAGGCTGGAGTGCAGTGGAGCCATCTTGGCTCACTGCAACCTCCGCCTCCCGGGTTCAAGGGATTCTTCTGCCACAGCCTCCTGAGTAGCTGGCACTACAGACACATGCCACCATGCCCAGTTAATTTTTTTTATTTTTAGTAGAGACAGGGTTTCCAGAGGTTGGCCAAGCTGGTCTCAAACTCCTGACCTCAGGTGATCTGCCCTCCTCAGCCTCCCAAAGTGCTGGGATTACAGGCGTGAGCCACCACACGTGGCCTCGTTGAACTATTTCATGCATTCCTAGCAACAATCCTCTGAGATAAGTCTTATTTTTATTTTTGTTATACGGATGGGCTGAACACTGGGCAATACGGGGATCAGAGCAGCACCAACTCTAGGAACCAGACTTACCTGTCCTCCGAGTCCAGGCTCTTAACTATTATGTGCCCTCCCCTCACGGCCCTAGTTTCAAGTTACACCTGTCACTTTGTGTTCCCAAGTCTCAGTTTCCTCATCTGGAAAGAGGCTAATAATCTTCCTAGCAAGCTTGTTGTGGTGCTGTGAGGAAGGACTTAACACAGCATGTGTGGTTGTGAACCCTTATGTGTTTCCAGGGGGGCCTGGAGCTAAAACTGACCCTTGGGCAACCCCTGGGTATGTGGCCCTCAGAATCTGATGCTTTTGTGTATGTCCAGATCAGTGGACATGGCTGAACGATGTTAGTTTCTCAGTACTTGTCAGGATTGTTTTGTGCAAACACCAAGAAAGCAGATGTATCTGGCCTCACCTCGGGAGTCCTGAGTTTTGGTTACCACAGCAGGAGGTGCCTACGTGCGCAGCCCACTGTAGGAGCCCGGGATCCTGAGACCTGAGTGGGCTTCCCTGGAGAGAGACACTTTCCTTGCATTCCTCCAGCTCTCTGCTGTAGAGAAAAGTGTGTCCTGTGTGACCCCAAGTGGGGGGAAAGGCTTGTGAGCCTGTGCTGGCCTTTCTGGACTTCCCGGGCATGTATTTTCACTGTTGCTTTGACTTTGTATCCTTTTCTGTCATAAAGCTTAACCATGAATACAATCTGCTATTGAGTCTTGTGAGCTCTTCTAGCGAAACATCAAACTCAAGGGTGGTCTTGAGACGCCCAAAACAGAGGCTTGTGGGGGGGAATTTATAAAGCATCTGCCAGCTGAGCACAGTGGCTCACGCCTGAAATCCCAGTACTTTGGGAGGCTGAGGCAGGCAGATTGCTTGAGTCTAGGAGTCTGAGACCAGCCTGGCCAACATGGCGAAACCCTGTCTCTATTAAAAAAAAAAAAAGAAAGAAAGAAAGAAAAGAAAAAGGAAAAAGAAGACCATGAGTGGTGGCTCACGTCTATAATCCCAGCACTTTGGGAGACAAAGGCAGGTTGGATCACCTGAGGTCAGGAGTTCGAGACCAACCTGGCTAACATGGTGAAATCTCGTCTCTACTAAAAATACAAAATTAGCCAGGTGTGGTGGCACATGCCTATAATCCCATCTACTTGGGAGACTGAGGCAGGAGAATCGCTTGAACCCTGGAGGTAGAGGTTGCAGTGAGCCGAGACAGTGCGATTGCACACCAGCCTGACGACAGTGAGACTCCGTCAGAAAGGAAGGAAGGTAAGAAGGAAAATGAAAAAGAAAGAAAGAAGAGAGAGAGAAAGAAGAAGAAAGAAAGAAAGAAAGAAAGAGAGAGAAAAAGAAAGAAAAAAAAAGAAAGAAAGGAAAGAGAGAGAATAAAACATCTGCCCATTGCGGGCACATGGAGTGGGCCTCAGCCATGGTGGGCACATGGAGTGGGCCTCAGCCATGGTGGCCAGAATCACTACCTGTGGGGCTTCAGCCTGTTCCTGCTTTCCCCATTGATCCCGTCCTCTCTTCTGACCAAGGATGGGTTTTGACCTCCACCCTCAGTTCTGCCCTTTGCTTCCCTAACAGTGTAGCATTCTTTCCCCATGGCTTCTTCAGAGCTGACCTCCCACCAGAACCTTCCTGATCAGGGCTGGGCCCTGTCCCTCACTAGGGACACAGAGTAAAGAGGCTGACCTTGACCCAACAGGTGAGGTCGATCAATTTCCCAGTCCAACCTACTCACTCATTTGAGTGAGCAGGTTTGCTTCTTAGATAGGGGTGCACACCTGCAAACCTGCCAGGTCTGACTGGGCACTCTACCCTTTGCATGTGCTGAGGTCGGGCCTTTGGAAGCTGCCCCTCTGGCCAATGCTAAGACGGTGCTTCCCCATCCCAGGAGGTCCGTGTAACTAGGCTAGTCCTATGGGGCCAGAGTGCTGCAAATGGAGTCAGACCCTGGGAGGGGCAGCTTAAAGCCCTGGGAAGAAAGGAAGAAGTGTGGGTCAGACTGTAAAAGTCATTGAATAAAGAATGTATGAACGAACACATGTTGCCCCAGCACCCCCAGCTGAGGACCACCAGGACCATTCCGTCATTTAAGCTTGGGCTGCCACTAGAGAGCACACACAGACAGGAAGGACTGACTGAGTTGGGAGAGGCCTCTATGATGTGCGCTCATGCTGGGTGAGCTGAAGGAGGGTTTTCAGGAATGCAGGTGGGTTCTGAATTGGAAGCCATCAGGACACGGGAAGTTTGATGAGTCTTCATAATGTTTACCTAGGAGATGGGAAGAACAAGAAAGGTTAATGTTGTCATTGTGTTAAGAACCAATTGTAGGCCGGGCCTGGTGGCTCATGCCTGTAATCCCAGCACTTTGGGAGACTGAGGCAGGCGGATCACCTGAGGTCAGGAGTTTGAGACCAGCCTGGCCAATATGGTGAAACCCCATCTCTACTAAAAATACAAAAGTTAGCTAGGCTTGATGGTATGCACGTGTAATCTCAGCTATTCAGAGGCTGAGGCAGGAGAATGGCTTGAGCCCAGGAGGCAGAGGTTGCAGTGCGCTGAGATGGCGCCATTGCACTCCAACCTGGGCGACAGACGGAGACTACGTCTCAAAAAAAAAAAAAAAAAGGTGGGGCCTAGTGGCTCATGCCTGTAATCCCAGCACTTTGGGAGGCTGAGGCCGGCGGATCACGAGATCAAGAGGTCAAGACCACCCTGCCTCTACTAATAATACAAAAATTAGCCAGGCATGGTGTTGCATGCCTGCCTGTAGTCTCAGCTACTTGGGAGGCTAAGGCAGAAGAATCACTTGAACTGAGGAGGCAGAGGTTGCAGTGAGCTGAGATTGCATCACTGCACTCCAGCCTGGGTGACAGAGCAGTACTCCATTTAAAAAAAAAAAAAAAGAGTGGCCAGGTGCGGTGGCTCACACCTGTAATCCCAGCACTTTGGGAGGCTGAGGTGGGTAGATCACCTCAGGTCAGGAGCTCGAAACAGCCTGACCAACAATGTGAAACCCTGTCTCTAAAAAAATTAAAAAATAAATAATTCAATAAAAAAAGATCAAGACCACCTTGGCCAACATGGTGATACCCCATCTCTATGGAAATACAAAAATTAGCCAGACGTGGTGGCACACGCCTGTAGTCCCAGCTACTTGGGAGGCTGAGCCAGGAGAATTGCTTGAACTGGGAGGTGGAGGTTGCAGTGAGCCAAGATTGTGCCACTGCATTCCAGCCTGGTGACAGAGGAGGACTCCATCTCACAAAAAAAAAAAAAAAAAAAAGAAGCAAAAAAAACAAAGAGCCAGAGAGAGACTGTTTGGTGTTTATGTGGTTGTGCGGTTGTCTCTGTCTAGCTCTGCCATGCTCATGGGATGGCCTTGCCCAGTTATTGTGATATTCTGCAAAAGTTGTTTATATTCATTTGGGAACATTATGGCCCCTGTGGCAGCTTCCAGCTGCCAGACCATTTCTCACTTTCTCAATGTGTAATCCAAGTAGCTCCATGTTTTTCTGTTCTCTGGGGTCAGCTTCTCCTTCATCTTTTTATTTCCAAGTGAAAAAATCCAGAATGGTCTCCAATAGCATAATTGTAAATATTCCTGGGAAGCATGGACACATTTTGCAACATCGACGGTCCCCAGTGAGTCATGTCTCCCAGCATTCACACCCCCGTGTAGTCCTCTCCCTTAGAATATGTGCTGAGCCTGTCACTTGCTTTAACCGACAGAATGAGTCAGAAGTGACACGGGATCAGTTCCAGTTCTAAGCCTTGAGAAGGCCTGGCAGTTTCCACTTTTGCACCTTCGAGAGCTGTCATGTCAGCAGTTACATGTAAAAAGTATGGCTCCCTGCTGGAAAGACGACCCAGAAAGGCCACTCAGAGAGGGAACTGTCCTGAGACTATGAGGAAGAGAACCAAAGAACTCAACTAACAGCGGGAACCGAGGCTTCAGAAGTACTACTGCAGCCGGGCCACCCCCTGGCAATTGGAGCAATCCTAGCCAAAGCACCAAACAGATGAATGAAGACACAGCCTCGGGCATTCCAGCCTCAGCAGACATCATATGGAGCAGAGATGAGCCATCCCGTTGGGCTCCGTCTGGACTTCAGACTCTCTCCGTCTTTACTGTCCATTGATAGAGGCATGGCAACAGTGTTTTGCTTTGTCTCAACATTCCCCTAACTCTACCATAAGGTAGAAATGCAATAAGCTGCAGCTGACATTTGGCCTCAGAAATGGGGACAGTAAGGAGCAATGTTTTTGTTTTTTGTTTTTGTTTTTAAGACAGAGTCTGACTCTGTCACCCAGGCTGGAGTGCAATGGAGTGATCTGGGCTCATTGCAACCTCTGCCTCCCCAGTCCAAGCGATTCTCCTGCCTCAGCCTCCTGAGTAGCTGGGATTACAGGCATCCGCCACCATGCCCAGCTAATTTTGGTATTTTTAGTAGAGACAGGGTTTTACTATGTTGACCAGGCTGGTCTCGAACTCCTGACCTCAGGTAATCCACGTGCCTTTGTCTCCCAAAGTGCTGGGATTACAGGTGTGAGCCACTGTGCCCGGGCCAGAGCAGTGTGTTTTATGACAAACAGGAGAGTGCCTGTCCTAATTCACCACATGGCAGTTGCCATGCTGGAATGAGGATCACAGCTGCCCAGCTTCCAGTTTGTCAAGGGAGGCCAGCAACCTTATTGTGCCTGTGATTCTCCCGAGTTCTAAATGCTGGTGCAAAATGTTTTGAAACACTGTGTAGGCCATCTCATGTCCAAAGGAGGGAAAAAAACCGGCAAACCCATGTCCAGGTTGATTTTGGCTTGTGATTGATCACTTTGTCTCCTCTCATCTAGAGTAAATCTTCTTAACATTTAATATTTAAAAATATTTTCATTTTAGAAACAAACCCACAAGCTTTTCATGCTCCCTCAGTTCTTCTTAGTTATCTACTGCTGTGTAACAAATGATCCCAAGTCTTGGTGGCTCGACTGGGGAGGGATCTACTTCCAAGCTCACTCACATGGTTGTTGGCAAAACTTACAGGCCATCAGACTGAGAGGCTCAGTTCCTTGCTGGTTGTTGGCCACAGGCCATGCTCAATTTCTTAGCACATCAGCCTCTCCATGGGGTAGCTCACAGCACTGCTGCTGGCTTCATCCAAGTGAGCCAGCGGCAGCCGGCAAGAGGGGGGAACCTGCAAGTGAAGTGGGGCCACCACCTTTACAGCCTAATCTCAGAAGTGGCACTCACAGCTTTGCCTTGTTCTATTTTTTAAGTGTACGATGTAGTGGTGTGAGTTACATTCACCTGGGTGTTCAGCGCCACCACTGTCTGTTTCCAAAACTGTTTGCTCTCCAACATTTTATTTTTTATTTTTATTTTTTTGAGACAGAGTCTCCTTCTGTCACCAGGCTGGAGTGTAGTGGCGTGATCTTGGCTCACTGCAATCTCTGCCTCCTGGGTTCAAGCGATTCCCCTGCCTCAGCTTCCTGAGTAGCTGGGACTACATCTCCAACATTTTTATTATGGTCAAATGAAAACAACAAAATTTGCCATCTTAGCCATTTTTAAAGTGTAGACTCACTAGTATTAAGTACATTCATATTGCTGTGCAATCATCAGCACCATTCAGCTCCAAAACTCCAAAACTCTTTTCATCTTGCGCAACCAACATTCTATACCCATTAAACAATAAATCTGTATTTCTCCTCAAAACCACACTGTTTTCCACAGTGGCTGTACCACTCTACCTTCCCCACCAGCAGCACACAAGTTTCCAGCTGCTCTATGTCCTCAATGGCACTTGGTATTTTCTTTTCTATTGCTGGTGCCCATCCTAGTGGATATGAGGTTGTATCTTACAGTAGTTTTGGTTTGCATTTTGATATGGGTGGAATGTTTTGTCCTCTCCAAATCTCATGTTGAAATGTGACCTCCAGTGTTGGAGGTGGGGTCTAGTGGGAGGTGTCTAGATCACGGGGATGGAGCCCCTCGTGAGTGGCATGGTGCTGTCCTCGAGGTAATGAGTGAGCTCTCACTCCATGAGTTCGTACGAGATCTGGTTGTTTAAATGAGGCCTGGTGCAGTGGCTGAGGTGAGTGGATCACCTGAGGTCAGTAGTTCGAGACCAGCCTGGTCAACATGGTGAAACCCCATCTCTACCAAAAATACAAAACAAATTAGTCAGGCAGAGTAGCAGGCACCTGTAATCCCAGTGACTCATGAGGCAGAGGCAGGAGAATCACTTGAACCCAGGAGGCGGAGGTCGCAGTGAACCAAGATCACGCCACTGCACTCCAGCCTGGGCAAAAAAATAAAATAAAATAAAATAGATCAGCCCCAGTGGCTCACGCCTGTAATCCCAGCACTTTGGGAGCCTGAGGTGGATGGATCATCTGAGGTCAGGAGTTCAAGACCAGCCTGGCCAACATGGTGAAACCACATCTCTACTAAAAATGCAAAAATTAGTCGGGTATGGTGGCGGGGTGCCTGTAATCCCAGCTACTCAGGAGGCTGAGGCAGAGAATTGCTTGAACCCAGGAGGTGGAGGTTGCAGTGAGCTGAGATTGCGCCACTGCACTCCAGTCCAGGCAACAGAATGAGACTCTGTCTCAAAAAAAAAGAATTGACTGGGCATGGTGGCTTATGCCCATAATCTCAGCACTTTGGGAGGCCGAGGTGGGTGGATCACGAGGTCAAGAGATCAAGACCATCCTGGCTAACACGGTGAAACCCTGTCTCTACTAAAAATACAAAAATTCACTGGGTGTGGTGGTGCTACTTGGGAGGCTGAGGCAGGAGAATCGCTTGAACCCAGGAGATGGAGGTTGCAGTGAGCTGAGATCACGCCACTGCACTCCAGCCTGGGCAACAGAGCAAGACTCCGTCTCAAAAAAAAAAAAAATTGAAATTAAAATTTAAAAATAATAATAAAATAAAAGAGCCTGGCATCTCCTCCCTCTCACTCTTGCTTCCTCTCTTGCCATGTGACACGCCGCCTTGCCTTCCTTTGCCACCAAAATTGTAAGCTTCCTGAAGCCTCACCAGAGGTAGATGCCAGTGCTATGCTTCCTGTACAGCCTATAGAACTGTGAGCCAAATAAACTTCTTTTCAATATAAATTATCCAGACTCAGTTACTTCTTTATGGAATTGCAAAATAGACTAACACACATTCCCCAGTGATTGGCGATGCTGAGCGTCTTTTCATGGGATTGTTCACCATCTACACAGCTTCTTTGGAAAAATGTCGTTTGCTCATTTTTTCATCAGGCTTTTGTTGTTGTTGATGCTGTGGAGTTGTAGGAGTTCTCTTGTATATTCTGGATATTAATCCTTTATCAGCTGTGTTTTCTCCCATTTGGCAGGTTTTACTGTGTTGAAGTAGTTTTTGATGCACAATTGCTATATTCTATTTTTGTAAGTAAATTACTACATCCAGCTTTCCCATGAGCTGTGGGACTATACACACAGCCAAATCTACCATGCAGAGAGAGGAGGCAACAGTGACAGCAACCAGCAGCTGCCACATGTCCAGAGAAGGGGCTCGGGGCAGAGCTGGGTCCCAGAACGCCATCATTCGTAACACACGTGGCGTGGAGGCCGACGTGGCCCCAAAGTGCCCTGTCTCCTGAGGGCTGGCCTCCTGCCTAGGCACAACGTCTGCTTGGGGTGTCACCAGAATTCAAGCCAAGGTTTCTGCTGGAAAATGGAAGCAAGTGACGACCACAGCACAGTGACTGTAGTGGGGTGGGGTGGGGGAACACATGCATGCAAGTCACATTAATGTAACATTTTGGATGGTAAAACGTAACAGCCTCAAACATGGCCATAACCTTTGCCCTATTAGTCCCCTTCTAAGATTCTCCAGTTTAAGGAAAAATCAGAAAATGGCACAACAGTTTATATTTTTAAGTGATCTCACTTTTATTTGTAAACAAGTATGTGGTGTATTTATGTATAGCCATCTTATTAGCTCTAGAAGGTAGAAAAACAGATTTTAGTTTTCTTTTTTCCCTATCTTCATTTTCTGTGATAAAAATTGGTTACTTTTGTGAGAAGAAATAAATTTTATAAACATATGTAGATTGTAGTAGTGATTACTGGTTTAAAAACCCACAAATGTGAAGCATTTAAAAAGTTCAAGACTAGAGACTTGAATAAAGTAATGGTTATATAACTGTGTGGTACACTTTTATGTGGTCGTTAAAATTACACTTCTAAGGATTTTAGCAACTATAGAAAAATCTTCCTTATAAAATAAGTTTAAAATATAAATTAGATATAAGACATATACTTACACATGAAGTCAGATGTTGGATTCAACTTTCATAGCTGGCCAGGTGAAGTGGCTCATGCCTGTAATCCCAGCACTTTGGGAGGCTGAGGTGGGTGGATCACCTGAGGTCAGGAGTTCAAGACCAGCCTGACCAATATGGTGAAACCCCATCTCTACTGAAATACAAAAATTAGCCGGGTGTGGTGTCAGGCACCTGTAATCCCAGCTACTTGGGAGGCTGAGGCAGGAGAATTGCTTGAACCTGGGAGGCAGAAGTTGCAGGGAGCCGAGACTGTGCCACTGCACTCGTCTGGGCAATAGAGCAAGACTTCGTCTCAAAAAAACAAAAACAAAAACAACCTTACATAGTCAGATCTGGCATACAGGGGGTGCTCAACAAATGTTGGACCAATTAATCTGCTCATCCAAATCAGTGAATTGTTCTGGGCAACTGTTTTGGAAGGTCTGGGCTTGGCTGCATGGCTGACTGGATCATCTGATGGAGGCTGGAATATGTGGATTTCTTAGATTACCTGGATTTCTGGCCCGGGTTTGAATACTTGGATTGATTCATGCAAAGTGTGATTAGACAAATACTTTTGTTTACATATGTCTAGAAAAATATTCTGAAAGCTATTCACCAAGAGGTGGATATGTTTGCAAGTGCAAAGTGGTTATATCTGGGTGATAAGATGGTGATTTTTATTTATTATTACTATTTTCTGAGACAGGGTCTTGCCCTGTCACCTAGATTGGAGTGCAGTAGGGCGGTCACAGCTCACTGTAGCCTCAATCTCCCAGGCTCAAGCAATCACCTCTTCCACCTCAGCCTCCCATGTAGCTGCGACCTCAGGCATGCACAACCACACAATTCAATTGTGTTCAGCACATGTTTGTGAGGCTCCCACTGTGTTCCATTTTCAGTGTTCCTTTGGAAAAAATGGCTAATTTTAAAATGTTTTGTAAAGATCGGGGTCTCACTATGTTGACCAGGCTAGTCTTGAACTCCTGGGCTCAGGAGATCCTCCCACATCAGCCTCCCAAAGTGCTGGGATTACAGGCATAAGCCACCGTGCCTGGCCACTTTTCTTTATTTTGCAAGTTTTTTGCAAGTAATATGTATGAGTTTTATAGTCGGTTTCTGTAAGCTATGAAAATACATATTCCTCTAAGTGTATCAAGCACATTACGGCAAGTCTTTGATCTGTCCAGAATCTGTGTTATGAAAACAATTCTTGAATATTCTCAGTAAATTAGATTTTGATGGATACCAGCATCTGGAAGTTACTTGGGAATAATTTAAATAAAGCCAAAGTTGCTCTGGGCCCTTTTGCCAGCCCAACCCGCAGAGGTGCTTGGTGTGTGTATGCTGGCCCTGGTGAGGCTAAGCGGGAGGCCAGAAGCATCACCTGGGGACTAGCAGTCTGTGTTATTTCTGCTCACCCAGCAGCCATTCCCCTCTCTGGGAAAGGTGTCCTGATTTTCCCACAGGGGAGCAGCCCTCCTCTAGGGGCAGGTCATGCAGTCTGATGGGGCTGAGCTGCTCCCTGGACTTCAGTGGTGAGCATGAAGCCCAGGCCTGGTCGATAAGAGCAAGGACCTCCTGGTCTCAGTGATTAGTTCAGAAAGCCCCATGTGGCCCACAACAAGATATGGCACTAGGTGTTTCCCAAGCCATGTGATCTCCTCCTAAGCCAGCTCTGGCCCATGGAACGTGGGCAGAAGTGATGCATGCCACGTTCAGGCCTGCACCTCGCGGTATCTCCCAGGTGTGACATTGTCTCTTTTGCCTTTCTGGGATAACCTTGAGGCCTCACACTGAAGATGTTAGGGTCACAAAATGGGAGGAGCCCAGACATGTTAGTGACTCCTTGAAGCAGAGCTCCCATCCCCCCTACATTAGACTATGACGTGAGCGGTAACATTTTATAATGTTAAGTCACTGAGATCTCAGGATTTATGTGTTACCATGGCAAAGTCTAGCCTATGCTGACACATATATAACCCAAACCCACGCCAGACTAATCAGAGTGGGCCCTAAGGACTTGGGTTTGGAAAGTTACCCTCTTTCCCCGAAGTTGCTAAGCTATTAGGATATAAACCTGGAGTGCTAGGGGCCATTATTTATTGCACATGTATTTCATTTATCGTAAGAGTATTTGTTGAGCCCTTTCTATGCTCCTGGCAGTGGCCTGGACTCACAGGTCACGGCTTCCAAGTGGGGGAGGAACCAGTCTGAGGATGAGGCTAACATAGAAAAAAGCCAAACAGACAAGCAGAGCATGGCTTTAGACTCCTGGATCCAGCCGTACCTGGAACTACCTGCATTCTTTCTTGTGAACCATTTTGAGACTTGCATGCAACAAGTCAAACTAATTCAAGGATAAAAACTGAAACAAAAGCAAGGTCATAGGCCTGTGGTGTCATCCAGAGGGGCCGATTAGAGGCAGGATGTAGATACTGGCTCAGACAGAACTTTCCAGAACCGAGCAAGTGAATGCAGTGGTGTGCAGGACTAGGCATGCCCTGGCTCACCGGGATTCAGCTACAATGGTGTCTGTACCTTTATCGAGGACAGGGGGAGGGATGCACAGCCCTGGCACCCAACCTAGCACCAAGGTTTGCCCTGACACCCAGGCTTGTCTGTGGTCACTCGGGCCAACCCTGTGTTCTGACTGCTCAGGTTGGCTCCATGAGCACCAACCACACCCCTGACCCCAGGCTTTGCAGGCATGACACAAAACAAGTCACAATTAGGAGACACAAATGAAAGTCAATTCACTTGTGTTCAGCACGTTTACGGGGCTTCCACTGTGTTCCATTTTCAGTGCCTCTTAGGAAAACCATCTCCAACATTTTTATACATCAAACATTCTTTTCTCCTTCCCTTCCTCCCTCCTTTCCTTCTTGCTGCTCAACAGTAGCTGAACGTAATGTCAGCAAGGCCTGTGCTGGGCAGTGATCATGGAAAGATCAGTGGGACCTACGGCTTCAGATTCACAGAAAGTGTGCTGTCATAAAGCTGTTTACAAAATATGTACATACAGGGTCTCACTCTGTTGCCCAGGCTGGAGGCCAGTGGCACAATAATGAGTCACTGCAGCCTAGAACTCCTGGGCTCAGGTGATTCTCCTGCTTCAACCTCCCAAAAGTAGCTCAGACCACAGGCATGCACCACCATGCCTGGCTAATTTTTATATTTTTTGTAGATATGGGGTTTTGCCATGTTGTCCAGGCTGGTCTCAAACTCCTGGGCTCAAGCAATCCTCCCGCCTTGGCCTCCCAAAGTGCTGGGATTATAGGTGTGAGCTACTGCACCCTGCCTTACAAAATATTTTTAGCTCTTCAACTTCTGAGCACATGATAGGATCACACTTCCCAGCCTCCGTGTTTGGGTGTGGTTGGACGAGTAATGAGTCAGACAAATGAGCTGAAGCATTTAATTGCTTATGCAAGATTGCCAAAGCTCTCAGTTTCCCTCTGCCATGGTGATGATTGAAATGACTGTTGAAATGGTGGCTGCTTTTTTAGCCTGAGTTCTGGAGAAATAAAACATGGAGGGATTTCCCCGCTCTGGGATCCCCTCCCACTACAGAGTTGGAGTGCTCTCTCTCTCTCTCTCTCTCTCTCTACTTCTCTTTCTCTCTCTCTGCCTAATAAATTTTTAAAAAATGGAGCAGAAGCTATGGATAACCTATTGTAAACATGTAACATGAGGAAGAAGTAAAGCTTTGCTGTTACACTTCATTAAGAGTTGAGGGTTCTCTCTTCATTAAGAGTTGAGAGCATGGCTTCTCTTGTCCTGACTGAGGCACAAATTTGCCAAAGGATGGAATGTTGAGTAACATGCACAACAGAGAGGTTTCCATAGCATAGCCCATGGGTCTCCCAAGAGTCCCTGCTCAAAGGACACTGTGCTCCTTGGTTGAGGTCTTGGTTTCCAGCTATGGCCCCTGCCTTTACCCTTCTGCTCTCCCACCTCAGATTGCAATGACTTTCCATCAGTCTGTCTGGGGTCTGACTTCCGGGCTGAGCTGGCCTGGGCAGGATGCCCTACCAATGGTCTTGGCTCTCTGAAGTTATATTAGCTTCCTGTTGTTGCTTTAGCAAATTGTCACAAGCTTGGTGGCTTAAAACAACAGAAATTTACTCTCTCACAGTTCTGAAGGCCAGAAGTCCAAAATCAGCGTGTTTCAACAAGGTGCCTCAAGGTTCTAGAGAATAATTCATTCTTTGCATCTTCTTTTTTTTTTGAGACAGAGTCTCACTCTGTCGCCCAGGCACAGTGCCATGATCTCAGCTCACTGCAACCTCTGTCTCCCTGGTTCAAGCGATTCTCCTGCCTCAGCCTCCCAAGTAGCTGGGACTACAGATGCTTGACACCACGCCCAACTAATATTTTGTATTTTTAGTAGAGAGGGAGTTTCACCATGTTGGCCAGGCTAGTCTTGAACTTCTGACCTTCTGTTCCACTCGTCTTGGTCTCCTAAAGTGCTGGGATTACAGGTGTGAGCCACCGCACCCGGCCCATTCTTTGCCTCTTCTAACTTTTGGTGGCTGTGGCTTCCTTGGCTTGTGGCCACATCACTCCAATATCTGCCTGAGTCTTCACACCCCCTTCTCCTCCATGTGTGTATTCTCTTATATGTCTCTTAAAGGACACTTATCATTGGATTTAGAACCTACCCAGACAAACCAGGATGGTCTCCTCATCTCCTGATCCTTAAATTAATCACATCTACAAAGTTCCTTTTTCTAAATAAGGTAACCACAGGTTCCAGGGATTAGGACATGGACATATGTTTTTGAAAGCTAGCACTCAGCCAATATATGTGTCCCCAGGACCAACTAATGAGGTGGGAGTATGTGACCCTTCACAAGAGCCCATGGCAATGACTAATGTATTCAGTTTTTATATTTCTATCTTAATGGAATATTTAGGCAATATAAAATAGACAATGAAAAGTAAAATAAAGCCTTAAGTCCCCATTGCTTTGTTGAGCAGGGACCAGCATCTGTGCTGGTTCTCTTCCTTCTACCTGAGCTGATAAGATGTCCAAGGCTGGAATGAGGATGTTCACAACATTTGGGCGCTGCCTTTTCCCTCTAAGAGTAATTCACGGGAACTCTCCATCTGTCCAAGTAATCTGCAACTTATGTCTTAGAAATTTTTCTGACCACTGCATGTGAATTCAATACTCCTAGGTGTTATTTTATGAGTGTTTAATGATTTTTTTCCTAATTATATAAGTAATAATGTTCATTACAGAAAAGTTGGAAATTATCTAAAAGTGAGTAAGAAATCTCCTCAAATCCCTCCAGAAATAACTGGTAATTTTTTGTTAAAATATCCTTTCAATATTTTCTCTAAGCATATACTTATGGCATTTTGCTTCAAAAAACAAGTTGGTTTCTGCTGAGAAATCTGCTGTTAATCTAATAGGTTTTCCTTTACAGGTTACCTGATGCTTTTGCCTCACAGCTCTTAAGATTCTTCCCTTTATCTTGACTTTAGATAACTTGGTGATTATGTGCCTAGGTGATGATCCTTTGGGGATGAATTTCTCGAGTGTTCTTTGAGCCTCTTGTATTTGGATGTATAGATCTCTAGGAAGGCTAGGGAACTTTTGCTCGATTAGTCCCCCAAATAAGTTTTGCAAATGTTTAGATTTCTCTTCTTCCTCAGGAACATCAATTTGTCTTAGGTTTGGTCATTTAACACAATCCCAAACTTCTTGGCAGCTTTGTTCATTTTTTAAATTCTTTTTTCGTTTGTCTGTCAGATTTGGGTTAATTTGAAAGCCTTGTGTTTGAGCTCTGAAATTCTTTCTTCTACTTGTCCTATTCTATTGTTGAAACTTTCCAGCATGTTTTGCATTTCTCTAAGTGTGCCTGCCATTTCCAGAAGTTGTGATTGTTTTTTATTTGTGCTATTTCTCTGGAGATTTTTTAATCCCTTCCTGTATTATTATTTTTTTAATGTTTTTAGGTTGGTTTTCGCCTTTCTCTGGTACCTCCTTGCGTAGCTTAATAATCAACCTTCTGAATTCTTTTCCCGGCAATTCAGAGATTTCTTCTTGGTTTGGATCCATTGCTGGTGAGCTGGTGTAATCTTTTGAGGGGTGTTAAAGAAACCTGCTTTGTAGACCAGGTGCGGTGGCTCATGCCTATAATCCCAACACTTTGGGAGGCCAAGGTGGGTGGATCACCTGAGATCAGGAGTTCCAGACTAGCCTGGCCAACATGGTGAAACCCTGTCTCTACTCAAAACAGACAAACAAACAAACAAAATCAAATGAACAAAAATTAGCTGGGCTTGGTGGCGGACACCTGTAATCCCAACTACTGGGGAGGCTGAGGCAGGAGAATCACTTGAACCCAGTGGGTGGAGGCTGCAGTGGACCAAGATCGAACCACTGCACTCCAGCCTGGGCCAAAGAGTAAACTCCATCTCAAAAAATAAAAATAAAAAAATAAGTGGGAGCTAAGCTATAAGGACACAAAGGCATAAGAATGGCACAATGTTTTGTAGCAGGACTGTTCATGTTTAAAAAAAAAAAGAATGGCACAATGGACTTTGGGGACTCAGGGGGAAGCGTGGAAAGGGGGTGAGGGATAAAAGACTACACACTGGGTACAGTCTACATTGTTGGGGTGATGATGGATGCACTAGGATCTCAGAAATCATGACTAAAGAACTTATTCATGTAGTCCGGGCATGGTGGCTCATGCCTATACTCCCAGTACTTTGAGAGGCCAAGGCAGGCGGATCATGAGGTCAGGAGTTCGAGACCAGCTTGACCAACATAGTGAAACTCCCATCTCTACTAAAAATACAAAAATTAGCTGGGCATGGTGGCTCATGCCTGTAGTCCCAGCTACTCAGGAAGCTGAGGCAGGAGAATCATTTGAACCCGGGAGGCAGAGGTTGTGGTGAGCTGAGGCTAGGCCACGGCACTCCATTCTGGGCTATATATAAAGGGAATGAGGAGCGCCTTTGATGAGACCATTAGTAGATTACACATAACTGAGGGAAACATCTCTGAGCTTGTAGATATCAATAAAAACTTCCCAAACTGAAATGCAAGGAGAAAAGAGAACCAGAAAGAATGGAACATAACATCCAAGAACTGTGAAATAGCTATAAAAGTTGTAACATTTGCATAATGGGAATACCAGAAGGGGGAGAAATAAAGAAACAAAAGAAGTATTTGAAGCAATAATAACCGAGAATTTCCCCCTGTAAGTGTCAGACACCAAACCACAGGCAGGGAAACTCAGAGAACACCAATCAGGATAAAACCCTCCAAAACCCAAAAAATGACCCCTCAGCATATCACATTCAAACTGCAGAAATCAAAGATAACAACATAATTTTGAAAGAAACCATACGGGGAAAACATCTTATCTACAAAGAAGCAAAGATAAGGATTACATCTGGCTTCTCAGAAACCATGAAAGCAACAAGAGCAAAGTGAAATATTTTAAGTCTTAAGGGGAAAAAACTCACCAACTTAAAATTTCATATTCTGTGAAATTATCTTTCAAAAGTAAATGAGAAATAAAGACTTTCTCAGACAAACAAAAATCGAGGGAGTTTGGCAACAGTAGACCTACCTTGCAAGAAATGTTAAAATAAGTTTTCGAGAGAGCAGATCTATATAAAAAATCAGACCTATATAAAAAAGGGAGGGTAATATAGAAGAAATAAGTGAGGGTAAAAGAAAAACTTTCATTTTTCTTAACTGTTCTAACAAATAACTGTTCAAATAATCACAGCAACAATGTATCCAATGATTATAGCACATGTATAAGTGAAATGAATTACAGCAATGATGCAAGGGTCGGGAGGGAGGAATTAGGAATATTTTGTTATTATTAGGCACTTGCACTACCTGTGAAATGGTATAGAGTTACTCTGACAGTGAATTTGGATGAGTTGTAAATGTATATTGTAAACTCTAGGACGACCACTAAAACAAAGTTTTTTAAAAAGTATAATTGAGTAGGCTGGGCGCAGTGGCTCATGCCTGTAATTCCAGAACTTTGGGAGGCTGAGGCGGGTGGATTGCCTGAGCTCAGGAGTTCAAGACCAGCCTGGGCAACATGGCAAAACCTCATCTCTACCAAAACTATAAAACTAGCCTGGCATGGTGGCCCATGCCTGTGGTCCCTGCTACTTAGGAGGCTGAGGTAGGAGAATTGCTGGAGCGCAGGAGGTCAAGGCTGCAGTGAACCATGATCACACCACTGCACTCCAGCCCAGGTGACAGAGCAAAATGCTGTCTAAAAAAAAAAAAAGTATAATTTATATCCTAAGAAAGAGGAAAAATGGGATTATATAAAATCCTCAGTAAAAAAAAAAACAAAAAACCACAAATGGCAGAAAAAAGAGTGGAAGAAGAAAAGAGGAACACAAGCGCCATTAATAGAAAACAGTAACAAATGTGGTAGATATGAATTCACTTATATGACTTTAAACATCTATGGTCTAAATATACCGATTAAAAGACAGAGATTCTCAGAGTGGCTCAAGAAACAGACCAAACTATGTGTTGTCTACAATAAATCTGATTTAAATATATAGACACATTTAGATTAAAAATAAAGAGATACACAAAAATATACTATGCTAACTAATCAAAAGAAAGCTAGAGGCCAGGTGCTGTGGCTCACTCCTGTAATCCCAGCACTTTGGGAGGCCTGGGCGGGCCTAGGCAGGTGGATTGCTTGAGGTCCGGAGTTTGAGACCAGCCTGACCAACATGGTGAAACCACGTCTCTAAAAAAAAAAAAAAAAAGAAAAGAAAAAAGAAAGCTAGAGGCTGTTATCAAAAGCATTCTTATCTTAGAGACTTAAAAAAAGCAAAAAAGATAAGAAATAATTAGTAGTTGGCAAGGAGTAGTGAGTGATAATGAGTAGTGGTATGGAGAAAAGGGAACCCTTGTACGTTGTTGGTGGGAATGTAAATGAGTATAACCATTAGAAAACAGAATAGACTTAAAAGATTAAAAATAGAACTATTATATGACCCAGCAATCCTACTTCCAGATATATATCCTAAGGAAATGAAGTCAATATCTTGAAGAGATATTTACACTGCCATGCTCACTGCAGCATTATTCACGATAGCCAAGATACAGAAACAATCTAAGTGCCACTAATAAATGAATGAATGTGAAATATATGAATGGATAAAGAAAATATGACACATACACACATATAGTGGAATATCAATCAGTCATAAAGAGAAAAGAAATCCTGTCATTTGCAACAACTTGAATGACCCTGGAGGACATTGTGCTAAGTGAAGTAAGCCAGGCACAGAAAGACAAATATTGCAGCCAGGTGTGGTGGCTCACGCTGGTAATCCCAGCAGTTTGGGAGGCTGAAGTGGGCGGATCACGAGGTCAAGAGACCAAGACCATCCTGGCTAACATGGTGAGACCCCGTCTCTACTAAAAATACAAAAATTAGCTGGACGTGGTGGCGTTTGCCTGTAGTCCCAGCTACTCGGGAGGTTGAGGCCGGAGAACTGCTTGAACCTGGGAGGCAGAGGTTGCAGTGAGCCAGGATTGCACCACTGCACCCCAGCCTGGCGACAGAGTGAGACTCCATCTCAAAAAAAAAAAAAAGACAAATATTGCATGATTTCACCCATATGAAGAATCTCAAAAAGTCAAACTCAGAGAAGCAGAGAGTAAAACAATGGTTGCCAGGGACTGGTGTGGTAAATGGGGGAAATGTCATGGGCATAAACTTTCAGTCATAAGATGAGTAAGTTCCAAGGTTCTAAGACACAACATAATAGCTATAGTTAATAATACCATATTGTATACTTGAAATTTGCTGAAAGAGTAGATCTTTAGTGTTCTTGACACACACACACACACAAACACACACTCACAAAATGGTAACTTGTTAGGTGATGTATGTGTTAATGATCTTGATTATGGTAATCATTTCACAATGCGCACATGTATCAAATCATTACACAGATGCTTTAAGTGTACACAATCTTCACTTATCAATTATATGTCAATAAAGCTGAGTGGAGGAGAAATGTGGAGTGGCTGTACTAACTTCAGACAGACCAGACTCCAGAGCAAAAAAAAAAAAACTATCAAGGATAAAAGGGGCCATTCTATAATTATAATGAAGCCAGTTCAGAAGACACAACAATCCTTAATGTGTAACAACAATGCGTAGATAAATCCACTATGGTGGCTAGAGACTTCAACACCTCTCTATCAGAAATAGATCTAGCAGGTAGAAAATGATTAAGGACAGAGTTGAACTCAACAGCACCATCAGACAACTAGATATAGACCAGGCATGGTGGCTTATGCCTGTAATCCCAGCACTTTGGGAGGATTCACTTTTTTTGGGAGGCAGGCGGATCACTTGGGGTCAGGAGTTCGAAACCAGCCTGGCCAACATGGTGAAACCCTGTCTCTTAAAAAAAAAAAAAAAAAAGAAAAGAAAACTGGATATAATTAACATCTATAGACAACTTCAATCAACAATAGCAGAATATCTTCCTAAATTCATGTGGAACATTCATTAAATAGACTACATTCTGGGCCATAAAACATACCTTAACATGCTTAAAAGAATAGAAATCATACAATGTGTGCTCCTGGCCCACAGTGTAATCTTTTTTTTTTTTGAGATGGAGTCTCACTCTGTCACCAGGCTGGAGTGCAGTAGCATGATCTCAGCTCACTGCAACCTCCGCCTCCTGGGTTAAGCGATTCTCCTGCCTCAGCCTCCCAAGTACCTGGGACTACAGGCATGTGCCACCACGCCCAGCTGAATTTTGCATTTTTGGTAGAGATGGGGTTTCACCATGTTGGCCAGGATGGTCTCAGTCTCTTGACTCGTGATGTGCCCTCCCAAACCGTTGGGATTACAGGCATGAGCCACTGCACCCGGCCCGCAATGTAATTAAACTAGAAATCAATAACAGACAGCCAGAAATCCCAGGATACATGAAGATTAATTAACTTCTAAATAATACATAGGTCAAAAAAGGAATCTCAAGAGAAATTTAGGAATATTTTGAGCTAAATGAAACTAAAAAATACAATTTAACACTTGTGGGATGCAGTGAAAACAGTGCTTAGAGGGAAATTTATGGCACTGTATGCAAATATTAGGAAAGCAGAAAGATATGAAATCAATAACCTAAGCTTCTACCACAGGAGAAATCCAAGGTAAACAGAAGAAACAGAAATAAGAAGAATCACCTGTAGTCCCAGCTACTCCGGAAGGTCGAGGCAGGAGAGTCACTTGAAGCTGGGAGGCAGAGGTTGCAGTGAGCCAAGATCACCCCACTGTACTCCAGCCTGGGAAGCAGAGTGAGACTCCATTTCCAAAAAAAAAAAGGAGTATAAAAATTAGCCAGGCATGGTAGCATGTGCCTGCAGTCCCAGCTACTTGGGAGGCCAGGCAGGAGAATCGCCTGAAGCTCGGAGGCGGAGGTTGCAGTGAGCCAAGCTCATGCTGCTGTAAGCTAGCCTGGGCGAGAGTGAGACTCAGTCTCAAAAAAAAAAAAAAAAAAAAGAAAGCACCATGCTAGATGGATTCACTGGTGAATTCTACCAAACATTCAGAGAAGAAATTAAAATTATCTACAATCCCTTCCAGAAGTCAGAAGCAGAGAGAATACTTCTGAACTCAGTCTGTGAGGCCAGCATTACCCTAATGCGAAAACCAGACAAAGGCATTATAAGAAAATAAAACAACAGACCAACATTTCTCATAAACATGTGTGCAAAAATCCTCAACAAAATGCTAACAAATCAAACCCTACAATGTATAAAAAGTCATACACATTGACCAAGTATGCAAGACTAATTGAATATTCAAAAACTAATTAATGTAATGTAAGTTATTATATCAACAGACAAAAGAAGAAAAATCGGTGAGGCTTTACCAGAGCTGAGGCGTGGCCAGGCCTGGCTTGCGCTGGAGCGTGGTTTTGCTTGTGAGGGTCTTAAGATGGAACGCTCCGGGAACGTAGAAATATCCCGCCGTGGGTGAAAGTTCCCGAAGACCTGAAAGATCCAGAAATGTTCCAGGTCCAGACGCAGCTGCTGGAAGCCATGTTCGGCTCGGCGGATGTCGAATCCCTTACATCGAGCAGGTGAGCAAGGCCATGCTCGAGCTGAAGGCACTGGAGTCTCCAGACTTCACCGAGGTCTTGGTTTACCGCTCCTACATATACAAGCTCCGGGCCAAGTGGATGCTCCAGTCTATGGCTGAGTGGCACCGCCAGCGCCAGGAGCGAGGGATGCTCAAACCTGAGGAAGCCATGAAAGCCCTCGATGAAGTGAACCAGCTTCCAACCAGGATGAAGGCCAGGATGTAGAGATTAGTTTGTGGCCAGAGCTGGAGTGATTTCTCCAGCTTCCTTTAAAATCTGTTGCAACCGGAGGAGTTGAGGGAAAATCATCTGTTTAGGGGTCTCTACCTTGGGTCTGAGTCTTGTTGTGAATATCTTTGATGGTTGCCAATAAGTTTTTCTTCCCCCATTTTAAAAATTAACAATAACGTTTTAAATCAGAAAAACAAAGAACAATCATACGATCATCTTAGTAGCTCCAATAAAAAGCATCTTCCTCAACTTGATGAAGAACATCTACCAAAAACCTGCAGCTAACATCATCCTTATGGTAAGAAGTTACAAGTTTTCCCATTAAGATCAGGAACAAGGGCTGGGCACATGGTTCATTTCTATAATCTCAACACTTTGGGAAGGCAAGGTGGGTGGATCACCTGAAGCCAGGAGTTTGAGACCAGCCGGGTCAACATGGAGAAAATCTGTCTCTACTAAACATACAAAAATTAGTCAGGCAAGGTGGCACACGCCTGTAATCCCAGCTACTCAGGAGGCTGAGGCACAAGGATCACTTGAACCCAGGAGGCGGAGGTTGCAGTGAGCTGAGGTCATACACCACAGCACTGCTGTCTGGGCAACAGAGTGAGACTGTGTCTCAAAAAAAAAAAAAAAAAAAAAGATTGGGAACAAGGCAAAGATGTTTCCTCTCACCATTCCTTTTCAATATCATACTGAAAGTTCTTGTTAATGCAATAAGACAATAACAGGAACTAAAAGGAATACAGATTGGGAAGGAAGATAAAACTATCTTTGTTCACAGATGACATGATTTTCTATGTAGAAAGTCTAAAAGAAAAAACAACATAAAACCTGGTAGAAATAAGTGATTATAGTGAGACTTCAGGATACAAGGTAATTATACAAAAGTTAATTGCTTCCTTATATATGAGCAATGAACAAGTGGAATTTGAAAGGAAAAACACAATACCATTTTAATTAGCACCCAAAAGAATGTAATACTCAGATATAAATCTAACAAAATATGTACAGTATCTATATGAGGAAAACTGCAAAACTCTAATGCAAGAAATACAAGAACTAAATAAATGGAGAGCTATTCCATGTTTATGGATAGAAAGATTCAATATTGTCAAGACATCAGTTGTCTTAGTCTGTTCAGGCTACTATAACAAAATACCTTAAAATGGATATTTTATAAATAGCAGAATTTATTGCTGACAGTTCTGGAGACTGGGAAATCCAAGATCAAGACACCAGCAGATTTGATGTTTGGTAAGGGCCTGTTCTTCACAGATGGCACCTTCTCTTCATATAGCCTCTTATGGTAGAATGAGCAAACAAGCCTTATAAAAAGAGCTACAACCTCTTTATAACGATATCAATCCCATTCACAAGGGCAGAGCCCTCATGACTTAATCACCTTCCAAAGGCCTCCCATTTTAGTGTGATTGCATTGAAGATTAGGTGTCAATATATGAATTTGGTGGAGACACAAACATTCAAACCATAATATCAGTTCTTCCCAACATGAACTATAGATTAAATGCAATCATAATGAAATTCCCAGCAAATTATTTTGTGAATATCAATGAATTGATTTTAAAATTTATATAGAGAGGCAGAAGACCCAGAGCCATCAACACACTACTTAAGGAGAAGAACAAAGTTGGAGGACTGACACTATCTGATTTCAGGATTACCTTAAAGCTACAACCATCAAGACAGTGTGGTGTTGGTGACAGAATAGACAAATAAATCAATGAAACAGAACAGAGAGCCCAGGCAGAAATAGACCCACGCAAATATAGTCAACTAATATTTGACAAAGGAGCAAAAGCAATCCTATGAAGCAAAGATAACCTCATCAAATGGTGATGGGCATCTGTATTAGATCGATCTCACATTGCTGATAAAGACATACCTGAGGCTGGGTAATTTATAAAGGAAAGAGATTTAATTGACTCACAGTTCCGCATGGCTGGGGAGGCCTCAGGAAACTTACAATCAAGGTGGAAGGGGAAGCAAACACGTCCTTCTTAACATGATGGCAGCAAGGAGAAGTGCAAAACAAAAGGGGGAACCCCCTTATAAAACCATCAGATCTTGTGAGAACTCACTCATTATCATGAGAACAGCATGAGGGTAACCACCCCTATGATTAAATTACCTCCTACCGGGTCCCTCCCATAACACATAGGGATTATGAGAACTACAATTTGGGCTGGGCATGGTGGCTCAAGCTTGTAATCCCAGCACTTTGGGAGGCCGAGGCAGGTGGATCACCTGAGGTCAGGAGTTCGAAACCAGTCCGACCAATATGGTGAAACCCGTCTCTAAAAAAAAAAAAAAAAGAGAGAGAGAGAGAACTGCAATTCAAGAGGAGGTCTGGGTGGGGACACAGCCAAAGCATCAAAGCATATCAGCATATATGTGGGAGGAAAAATAATGTAGACACAATCCTTACATCCTTCACAGAAATAACTCAAAATAGGTCACAATGTTAAACAAAATGCAAAACTATAAACTCCTAGAGGATAACACAGGAAAAAACCTACATGACTTTTTAGATCCAATACAAAAGGCATGATCTTGTGAAGGAAATAATTGTTGAGGTGGAATTCATTAAAAATTAAAACATGTTCTGAAAAAGACACTGTCAAAAGAATGAGAAGATGAGCCATAGACGGGAAGAAAACGCTTGCAAAAGAAATATGTGATAAAGGACTGTTATCCAAAATGTAACAAAAAACTCTAAAACTCAACAATAAGAAAAAGAACAACCCCATTTTAAAACTGTGCAAAACACCCAAACAGATACCTCACCTAAGGTTGTACTGGTAGCAAATAAGCATATGAAAAAATGCTCGAAATTACATGTCATTAGGAAATTGCAAATTAAAACAAAAAAGAGATACTGTTATATGCCAATTAAAATGGCCAAAACCCCAAAACACTGACAATAAATGCTGATGTGGATGTGGAGCCACAGGAAATCTCATTCATGGCTAGTGGGAACGCAAAATGGTATAGCCACTTAGGAAGACAGTTTGACAATTTCTTATAAAACGAATCCTATTCTAACCAGATGATCAGCAATCACACTCTTTAATATTTATCCAAATGGGCCAGGCACAGTGGCTCACACCTGTAATCCCAGCACTCTGGGAGGCTGAGACAGGTGGATCACCTGAGGTCAGGAGTTCGAGACCAGCCTGACCAACATGGTGAAACCCCATCTCTACTAAAATACAAAATATTAGCCAGGTATGGTGGCAGACCCCTGTAATCCCAGCTACTTGGGTGGCTGAGGCAGGAGAATCGCTTAAACCCAGGATGCGGAGGTTGCAGTGAGCTGAGATTGTACCTTTGCACTCCAGCCTGGGCAACAGAGCAAGACTCCAACTCAAAAGAAAAAAAAAAGATGTTAATAGCAGAGCAGCTGTGCAGAGGGGTGGGTGGCAATGGTGCAGGGGATACACAGGAACTCTCTGTACTTTCCACTCAATTTTGCTGTTAGCCTAAAGCCTCTCTTAAAAAAATAGTCTATTTTTGGCTGGGTGCAGTGGCTCATGCCTGTAATCCTAGCACTTGGGGAGGCCGAGGTGGGCAGATCACCTGAGATCAGCAGTTCAAGACCAGCCTGGCCAACATGGTGAAACCTCGTCTCTCCTAAAATACAAAAATTAGCCTGGCATGATGGTGGGTACCTGTAATCCCAGCTACTCAGGAGGGTGAGACAGGAGAATCACTTGAACCTAGGAGATGGTGGTTGCACTGAGCCGATTGTGCCACTGTACTCTAGCCTGAGTGGCTGAGTGAGACTCTGTCTCAAAAAAAAAAAAAAGTCTATTTAAAAAAAAAAATAGGAATTGGGCAGAAAAACAGATCGCTGATACCACTGAGCCAGCCCGAGTCTCTCCTCCTCTCCCCTTTTGTTTCCCTTTGGTATTGCCTGGCCTAGACTTACAGGCTGCCTGAAGCCCAGATGTAAGTGCTGGATATGAACAGAAAGAGCTCTAAGAGAAGCTCTTAATGCAAAGAGTGGGCACGGGGGCTACTAGGTATAATCGAGAGTGGGGGAATCTGCCTTTCCATCTCTTTCACCCTGCCCCACAGGCAGTCTCTTGGTGTTGCAGCAATAGTAGCCTCCGGGAAGGTACCTAAAACTCCGAGGGAGGAAAACCCTTCCTGACCAGAGGAATTGGGGTCCCAAGAGGATAGGGGGGAATCCTCAAAGCTTTTGTTTTCTGTGTTCTCACACTGCCTGGCTCCACAGGCAGACACAGCTGCAGGAAGTACATGACAGAGCAGGGAAACTAAAGTCCTAGCATTCTAGTTAGAAACCCAGGAAGTTTGGGGTGGGTGGGGCAGCTGGATGCAAAAAAGTATTGGAGAGATTGCATAGAGGAAGAAGCTCAAAAAAATCCATCTGGTATGAATACAACTTTGTCTGAACTTTTGCACGCACCTCTTAACTGGCCATGTGCATGCATGGATCTGAGCTTAAACATCAAATTGATGGCTTTGAGATCTAAGCTACAGGGTAGACCACCATTCAGGTCCCAGGTTGGCCACTGGGTGCCACACATACAGGACAAATATAAATATCACTGCAAAGGCTTTGAAAAGTAAACTGAGAGTGGAATCACAGTTCTCAGAAAGCAGGTAAGCACTTGCCTGCTGAAACATGCAAACAAAAACTCAACATTCTCCATCAGAGTCAGGCGAGACTTAGAGTTTCATAACGTAATATTCTAAATGCCCAGGATACAAGAGTGTTCAGTATATGAAGAACACGGAAAATCTTGACAACTCTCAAGGGAAAAGACAGTCAACAGATGCCAACCCAGAGATGACACAGATGCTATTGGAAGAAGATTTTAAAGCAACTATTACAGTCATGTTCCAGGAAGTTAGGGCAAACAACTCTTTGAAGCGAGTGGAAAGATAGAAATTTTAAGCAGAGAAATAGAAGATATTAAAAAGAACCCACTGGGAATTTTAAAACTTAAAAAAACATTAACCAGGCCTGGTGTGGTGAGTCACACTTGTAATCCCAGTGTTTTGGGAGGCCGAGGTGGGAGGATCTCTTGCCACCAGGAATTTGCGACCAGGCTGGGCAACTTAGTAAGATCTCATGTTGGCTGGGCGCAGTGGCTCACGCCTCTAATCCAAGCACTTTGGGAGGCCGAGGCGGGCGAATCATGAGGTCAAGAGATCAAGACCATCCTGGCCAACATGGTGAAACCCCGTCTCTACTAAAAATGCAAAAATTAACTGGGCGTGGTGGCATGTGCCTGTAGTCCCAGCTACTCGGGAGGCTGAGGCAGGAGAATTGCCTGAATCCAGGAGGCGGAGGTTGCGGTGAGCCGAGATCCCGCCACTGCACTCCAGCCTGGCGCCTGGTGACAGAACGAGATTCTGTCTCCAAAAAAAAAAAAAAAAAATCTCATGTCTATAAAAAATTTAAAAATTAGCCAGATGTGATGGTGCACACCTGTAGTCCTAGCCACTTGGGAGGCTCACTCCAGCCCAGGAGTTCAAGGCTGCAGTGAGCTTTGCTTGGGCCACTGCACTCAGCGTGGGTGACAGAGGAAGACCCTGTCTCTAATGAACTGGGGGAAGAAATTACTGCACTTGAAGATAGAGCAAAGTAGATTATCTAAAATGAACATTACAGAGAAGAAAAATGTAGAAAAAAATGAACACAGTCTCAAGCCTGTGAGACACATCAAAAGGCCTAACATTCATATCATCATAATTCCAAAGAAAAGGTAAAATAGTGAAAAGGAGTGTGAAAAATAATTTTGAAAAAGAATGGCTGAAAACTCCCCAAATTTGGCAAAAAGAAAGCAAAAACAAAAACCATACACTTACAAATTTAAGAAGCTTAAGCAAACCACAAACAGGATAAACTTACAGAAATCCATGCCCACACACATCATAATCAAACTACTGAAAACTAATGATAAAAAATATGTATCTTGGGAGGCCTAGCCGGGTGGATCACAAGGTCAGGAGTTCGAGACCATCCTGTCAACATGGTGAAACGTCCTCTCTACTAAAACACAAAAAATTAGCTGGGTGTGGTGGCACGTGCCTGTAGTCCCGGCTACTTGGGAGGCCGAGGCAGGAGAATCGCTTGAAACCAGGAGGCAGAGGTTGTAATGAGCCAAGATCGCACCACTGCACTCCAGCCTGGCGTCAAAGCAAGACTCAGTCTCAAAAAAAAAGAAAAAAAAAAAGAAATACGTCTTTAAAATAGTCAGAAAAAAAGGACACACTATAAATAGGGAGACATCCACTCAAATAATTGCGGATTTCACATCAGAAACCATGGCACACAGAAGAGAATGGAAGACTATTGTTAAACTGTGGGAAAGGAAAGAATGGTTCAACATGGAATTTCAGACCTAGCAAAAATATCCTCCAAGAATGAGGTGAAATAAGGACATTCTCAGGCCGGGCGCAGTGGCTCACGCCTGTAATCACAACACTTTGGGAGGCCGAGGTGGGCCGATCATGAGGTCAGGAGATTGAGACCATCCTGGCCAACATGGTGAAAACCCGTCTCTACTAAAAATACAAAAATTATCTGGGAGTGGTGGCGCATGCCTGTAGTCTCAGTTACTTGGGAGGTTGAGGCAGGAGAATAGCTTGAACCTGGGAGGAGGAGGTTGCAGTGAGCCAAGATTGTGCCATTGCACTCCAGCCTGGCGACAGAACAAGACTCCATCTCAAAATTAATTAATTAATTAATTAATTAAAATGTAAAGACATTCTCAGAGGAAGATAAACTAAGATAATTTGCCACTGGCACACTAGCTTTCAAAGATTTTACAGGAATTTTTTTCAGACAGAAGGTAAATTATATAAAAAGGAAACAGAACAGCAGGGATAAAGGAAGAAGAACAGAAATGGTAAATAGGTGGGTAAATATATAGGCTATTCTTCTATTAGGTTCTTTAAAATACTTTAAAACATGTTTGATGTTAGAAATAAAGAACTGGCTGGGTGCAGTGCCTCATGCCTGTAATTCCAGCACTTTGGAAGGCTGAGGCAGGTGGATCACCTGAAGTCAGGAGTTCAAGATCAGCCTGGCCAACATGGTGAAACCCCATCTCTACTAAAAATACAAAAAGTAGCAGGATAATCGCTTGAACCTGGGAGGCGGAGGTTGCAGTAAGCCAAAATCGAGCCACTGCACTCCAGCCTAGGCAACAGAGAGAGACTCCATTTCAAAATAAATAAATAAACAAATAAATAATAAAAACTATAAATAGTGCTGCAGTAAACATAAGTGTGCTTGTGTCTTTATAATAGAATGATTTATAATCCTTTGGGTATATACCCAGTAATGGGATTGCTGGGTGGGTCAAATGGTAATCCTGGAACTTAAAAAATAATAAATAAATAAATAAATAAACTATAACATTATCTGGTGTACATTCTAATGCACATAGATAGAACACATAAGACAACTACAGTGTCAAAGGGGAGGGTGTATTCTATTTGAAGTTACAATGTTGACTCTGAGCAGACAGTGAAAAGTTGTGTATGCATATCACAATCCCTAGCAAGATCACTAAAAAACATGGGAAGATATATATCAGAAACATATAGATAAATTAAAACGGTATGAAAAAATTCTCAAATAACTCAAAAGATGATATCAAGTTGATAACTACACTGTCTTGATTATTGTAACTTTCAAAGTCCTGAAATCTGGTATGGGTCAGTCCTTCGTTGTTCTCAAAAGTTATCTGGGTTGTTGTAGGTCCTTTGAATTTCCATATGAATTTTAAAATCATCTAGTCAATTTTCACAAAATATCTTCCTGGGATTATGACTGATATTGCACTGAATCTGTAGATTAGCTTTGGTAGAGCAAACATCTTAGCAATAGAAAATCTTCCAACACATGAGTGGCGTACATCTCCCCATTTATTGAGATATTCTTTAATTTTTCTCAGACATGGTTTGTAGTGTGAATACACAGGCCTTTCGCATATTTTCTCAGATTTGTCATATTTTAATGCTATTTTAAATGATGTTTACTTTTAACTTCAGTATCATTTTTCAATTCTGATATATAGAAATATAATTAATTTGTATATTTATTTTGAACTCTGCAATCTTGCTAAACCCACTTACGAATTCTAGTAGGGTTTTTTTTGTTTTTTTTGTTTTTGTTTTTTTTGGTGGATTTCAACATAGTTTCTCCACAGGGGGTTCATGCATCTGTGAATAAAACCATTGTTTTTTTTCTTCTTTCCCAGTTTGGCTGACTTTTATTTCTTTTTATGCCCGACTGCACTGGCTGGAGCCTCCAGTACAATCCCGAGTGGAGGTGGGGAGAGTGCATATTTTTGCCATGTTCCTGGTTGTAGGGGAAGGTATTTAGTCTTTCACTACTAATATTATGTTAGCTGGAGATTTTGCATATGCTCTTTACCAGGTTGAGGAAGTCCCTAGTTTGCTGAAAGTTGCTTTTATGAGGAGGAGATGTTGGACTTTGTCAAATGTTTTTTTTTTATTGATTGGAGTGATTATATGATTTTTATTTTTTAGTTTCTTAACATGGTGTACTAGTTTCTCAGGGTAACAGATTACCACAAACTTGGTGTCTTTAAAACACAAAAATTGATTCTCTCATGGTTGCGGAGCCTAGAAATCTGAAATCAAGGTGTCAGCAGGGCCGTGCTCAAAGCTCCTCGGCAGAACCTTCCTGCCGTTGCCAGCGTCTGGTGGCCCCAAAGCTGCCTTGGGTGGTGGCACCGTAACAGTGATCACTGTCTACCTCCACCTTCACGTGGCCTTCTTCTTTTTGTTTCTGTGACCTCTTCTCTCTTTATGAGGATACCAGTTACTGGACTAAGGAACCACCCGAAATTCAGGACAGTTTTATTTGAGATCCTTAACTAATTGCATCTAAGAAGATTATTTCCATATAAGGTCACATTCTGAGGTTCTGGGTGGACAGGACATTTTTTGTTTGTTTGCTTGTTTGTTTTAGACATGGCCTCACTCTATTGTCTAGGTTGGAGGGCAGTGGCACGATTGCAGCTCACTGCAGCCTCAAACTCCTGGACTCAGGCAATCCACCTGTCTCAGCCTCCCAGGTAGCTAAGAACACAGGCACATACCACTACACACAGCTAATTTTTTAATTTTTTGTAGAGCTAGCATCTCACTATGTTACCCAGGCTCATCTCAAACTCCTGGGCTCAAGCGATCCTCCCACCTCAGCCTCCCACAGTGCTGGAATTACAGACATGAGTTACTGTGCCCGGCCAACATACGTTTTTGAGGGACTCTACTCAACCCACTAAACACAACACATTTTATTGTTTGATTTTTGAACGTTAAGCCAAACTTGTCTTCTTGAGACAAACCCCTATTGGTCATAATGTATTAATTTTTATATTTATTGAAGAATTTGATTTGCTAAACTTTTGTTTAAAAAATTCATCTATATTCATTAGAGATTTTAGTCTGTAATTTTCTGTTCTTGTAATGTCTTTGTTTTTTGTTTGTTTGTTTGTTTTGAGATGGAGTCTCGCTCTGTTGCCCAGGCTGGAGTACAGTTGCAGGATCTCAGCTCACTGCAAGTTCTGCCTCCTCGGGTCAAGTGATTCTCCTGTCTCAGCCTCCCGAGTAGCTGGGATTAGAGGTACACGCCACCATGGCCGGCCTTGTCTTTGGTTTTGATATCAGCATAATAGTAGACTCATGGAAATAGTTGGGAAATACTCTCTTCACTTCAAGTTTGTGTAAAACGGTTATTATTTCTTCCTGAAATGTTTCGTAGAATTTCCCAGTGAAAGCATCAGGGCATGGAGTTTTCTCTGTGGGTGAGTTTGTAACTTCAGGCTCACTGTAACCCCCACCTCCTGGCTTCTAGCAATACTCCTGCCTCAGCCTCCCAAAGTAGCTGGGACTATAGGCACACGCTGTGGCTAATTGTTTGTATTTTAGTAGAGATGGGGTTTCACCATGTTGCCCAGGCTGGTCTTGAACTCCTGAGCTCAGGCTTTCCATCGGCCTCGGCCTCCCAAAGTGCTAGGATTACAGGCATGAGCCACTGCGCCCGGCCTAAGTTATCTGTTTTTCCTTGAGTCATTTTTGGTAGTTTGTGACTTGCAAGGAATTTGTAAATTTCATCTAGGCTTCCAAATTTATAGACAAAGTATCTTTTTCTTTTTTTTTTTTTTTTGAGATGGAGTCTCACTCTGCTGCCCAGGTTGGAATGCAGTGGTGCTATCTGGGCTCATTGCAACCTCCGCCACCGGGGTTCAAGCAATTCTCCTGCCTCAGCCTCCTGAATAGCTGGGATTGCAGGGGCCCACCACCACGCCTGGCTAATTTTTTAATTTTTAGTAGAGATGGGGTTTCACCATGTTGGCCAGGCTGGTCTTGAACTCCTGAACTCAGGCGATCCACCCCCTTGACCTCCCAAAGTGCTGAGATTATAGGTATGAGCCACCGCATCTGGCCCCTGTTGTTCAATATTGCCCAGGCTGGAGTGCAGTGGTACAATCATAGCTCACTGCGGCGTCAAACTCCTGGGCTCAAGGGATCCTCCTGCTTCAGGCTTCTCAGTAGCTAGGACTATAGGTATGCACCACCATGCCCACCTAATTTTTAAATCTTTTTGTAGAGATAAGATCTTGCTATGTCGCCAGAGCTGGTCTTGAACTCCTAGCCTCACAAGATCTTTCCACCTTCACCTCCAAAGTGTTGGGTTTACAGGCGTGAGCCACCGTGCCTGCCCATCACTTTTGTTTTCACTATTCCACTATCTGCTCCAGACAAGAAATCTAGTGTCATCCTTATCTTTGTTCTTCTGTATGTAAGTTTTTTTGCTGGCGGCTTTCAAGTTTTTCTCTTTATTACTGTTTTTAAGCATTGTGATTATTATGTGATTTTTCTTCAGGTTTCTTTTGCTTGGGCTTTGCTGAGCTTCCTGCATCTGTGAATTTATTTTTAAATAACTTTGGGAAATTTAGGACCATTATTTCTTCAAGTATTTTTTTCTATTCCTTTTCTTCTCTCTCCTCTCCTTTGATGATTCCAAATTACACATGTATTATGTTGTTTGAAGCCTTCCTGCAAATCACTTATGCTCTTTTTTATTTTTTTAATTTACTTTTTTTTCCTTGTGTCTCAAATTCACAACCCCTTTTCTCCTAAAATGTTTGATCTGCCCTTAATCCCACACAGTGTATTTTTCATATTAGGTATTGTAATTTTCCTCTCTGGAAGTTCTATATCCAAATTAGCGTACTGAATGTTGTAATCTGGGCACAGTAACTGTCTTAATGTTCTTGCCTGCTGATTCTAACACATAAGTCGGTTCAGGGTAAGTCTTGATTGATGATTCTTCCCATTATAGTCATGCTTTCTGGCTTCTTTGTATGCCAGATAATCTGACTGGATGCTAGGTTTTTATCTTACTGGGTGCTGGATATTTTTGTATTCTGTAGGAATTCTTGAACTTTGTTCTAAGATGCAGTTAAGTTACTTGGAAACAATTTGATCCTGTCAGGTCTTGTTTTTGTGACTTGTTATGCAGGTCCACGGCAATACCGTCTAGGGATAATTATTCCCTATTATTAAGGTAAGACCTCCCTGAACACTGTACCCAATAGCCTGTGAATTATGAGTTTTTCCTGTAAGCCAGTGAGAACAGTCAGTGTTCCTGGCCCTGTCTGAGTTTCAGACTGTGTCCAGGCGGTGCTCTCTGTAACCCTTCCATGAGGTTCTTGCCCTGGCCATGGGTAGTTTCTGCATATGCATGTACTGCTGATCAGCGCCGCAGTGACTGACTACTCAGGAGGGCCCTCTACACATCTCCCCAGTTCTCTCTCTGCACAGCTCTCTCCTCCCTGGAATTCTGTCCTGTGACCTTTAGTGGCTTTGTTCTCTCACTCTCAACCACATCTTCTCAACTCAGGGAGGCTACTGAACCTGCCTCAGTTCCTCCTCCTGCTCCACGGCCTGGAAACCTTCTCAAAGCAAGCTGGGGTAATTGTAGGGGGCATCTTGTTTGCTTCCCATCTGTCAGGGATTCCTGTCCTACATTGTCCTGTGTCTTGAAAACCATTGTTTTACATATTTTTCCTGGTTTTGTTTATTTGCTGCTGTTGTTTTAGGAAGGAGGGTCAATCTGGTCCCTGTTTATCCATCTTGGCCAAAAGTGGAAATCCATGCCATCTGATTTTAAGACATTATAAAGTTACAGTAATCAAAACAGCATGGTGCTGGAGAGGAGCCAGACACATAGATGAATATAAAGGAATAGAAAGTCCAGAAATTGACCCACACAATTACGGCCAATTGATCTTTTAGAAAGGTGCAAAGACAATTTGACAAAGAATGGACAATATTTTCAACAATTTAGTTGCAACAATAATGAACCTCAACCTAAACCTCACGTGATACAAAAATTAAGTCAAAATGGATGATACATCTAAACATAAAATGAAAACCTAGAAAACTTAAAAGAAAGTATAGGAGAAAACCTTCATGATCTTAGCTTAGGTAGAATCTTAGCTACGATACCAAAAACATGACCCATACAAGTAAAACCTGATAGAGCCAGGTGCGGTGGCTCACTCCTGTAATCCCAGCACTTTGGGAGGCTGAGACGGGTGGATCGCTTGAGGTTAAGAGTTCAGCCTGGCCAACATGGTGAAAACCTATCTCTACTAAGAACATGAAGATTAGCTGGTCACGGTGGTGGGCACCTGTAATCCCAGGTACTCAGGAAGCTGAGGTGGGAGAATTGCTTGAACTAGGGAGGCTGAGTTTGCAGTGAGCCAAGATCAAGCCACTGCACTACAGCCTGGGTGACAGAGTGAGACCCCATCTCAAAAAAAAAAAAAAGTGACTTTATCAAAATGGAAACGTTTTACTCTGCAAATTAAAACCAAATGAGATACCATCACATACCTTTGAGAATGACTAGAATCAAACAAACCCTCAAATAAACTCTGTCAATACCAAGTGCTGGATACAAAGTCAGTGGAACTCACGTCCGTTGCCGGTGGGCGTGTGAAAATGGTGCAGCCACTCTGGATAAGTTTAGTAGCTTCTTACGGAGTTAAACATGTGCTTGCACATGACTCAGTAGTCCCGCTCTTAGGTGTTGCTGAGAGAAATGAAAACACATATTCACACAAAAATCTTACACAAATGTTTATAGCAGCTCAATTCATAATGGCCAAAAAATCAGAAATAACCCAAACAAGTGAATGGGTGAACTGTGCTTCATTCATAGCATGAAAGACTACTCAGGAATAAGAACAATGAGCTATTGATACATGCAGTAACATGCATGAATGTCAGAGGCCCTCTGCTGGAGTCGGACTTAAGAAGTTATATGACATTTAGGAAAAGGTAAATCTATCAGCCGGAACCAGGAGTTACGCATAGGGGCTGGGTTTTCTTTTCTTTTTTTTTTTTGAGACAGAGGCTCGCTCTGTCACCCAGGCTGGAGAGCAATGGTGCCATCTTGGCTCACTGCAACCTCCGTCTCCTGGCTTCAAGCGATTCTCATGACTCAGCCTCCCAAGTAGCTGGGGCTACAGGCCTGTGTTACCACGCCTGGCTAATTTTTGTATTTTTAGTAGAGATGGGGTTTTAGCATGTTGGCCAGGCTGGTCTTGAACTCCTGACCTCAGGTGATCCACCTGCTTCAACCTCCCAAAGTCCTGGGATTACAGGTGTGAGCCACTGCACCTGGTCAAGGGGCTGGGTTTTCTACAAAGGGGTGGCATGAGGGAGTTTTTGGGGGTGTCTAAACTGTTTTGTATTCTAATTATGATTGTGGCCAGCCTTCCCCAAGGTTAGAAGCTGGACTCTCTTCTCCAACTATATAGCCATTAAATACATCCTTATATGGCTCCTATAATGTGCATGACGCTGGCAGGACAGCATGGGGAGTAAGACAAACCTGGACCTTGCCAGCTGTGGGGCTCCAGATGTGAGCAAGTGGCAAGGCAGGGCATGAACTCCACAGTTCTCAAGCCAGATGTGCAAAAGCCATGACTCCAGTATCTCTGGCCCAAGATCTGTGCTGCAAAATCCTTGCTGAGCCACTCTCTGTAAGTCCTGTCCAATTTTATGATTTCTCAACTATCTTGTGTTTAGAAATCAGTGCTGTCACGATTCTTCTCCCTGTTCTTCTTCCAGTCTGAGTTCTAGGTGCTCAGAAGTAAGAGGGGCTAGGGAGGGGACCTGGATGGAAGGCACTTGCTACAGCGACCACTGTAGGTGGCTCCCCAGCCTTGGTGCCTCCTGCAGCTGCTGGGATGCCTACAGTCCCACCATCCCAGCTACATTCCACCTCACTCTGCGCCTTGGGGGTTCCTTCAGGCCTGCTCGCCCTGTCTCCCTCCTGGCACCCATGAGCTCTGGGTGGCAGCCCACATGTTTCTCTAGAGGCTGCACTCAGGTCCACCCTCCTGGATGGGCCCAGGGCCCTGCTGTACTTTAGCCTGCGGTGCTAGACCTGGCCTTCCCAGTGGAGTCCTGGCTCCTGGCGCTACCTGGGAAGATGCCCTCTATTCTGGGTCCCTTGAGCCTTTCTGGATCCTGGTCCTGTCTCAACCTCAGGAGGTGGGGGGGTGTTGAAAGCAGGGTGCCTTCTCAGAGGCTCAGACAGTCTGGTCTCGGCTGTACTTGCCCCAGCCCTGGGAGGCTCCACGCCCGCCCAGGGAGCCTGGCTGTCATAGCATCATCAACCTAGAGCTCACTCTCTGCTTTGGAATTCAACATCCTCATCTCTCGTACCTCAAAGCTTTTTCTCTAAGAGCGATGAATGATCCAAGCCATGGATCTCTAAAGCCTCCCAGCAAGCACCCAGCTCTGCCCTGTGCCCTCCTCCAGGCCTTTCTCCAGGAAGCACCTTCCTCCAAGGGCCCTGAGGATAGAAAGCTTCCTGGACAGGGGATAGGCAGGGAGCAGGAAGTACAGAGAAAGAGATCCAAAGTGGCTTTGGATATGGGTTTGAGTAACACCTTCCTTACTTCCCACCTGTGTGGTCCTGGCAGCTTTCTAACCCTCAGCCACTGTTCCCCAGAGACCGTGAACAGAGAATGAAGGCAGGGTTGGCTCCAGAGCTGCTGGGAGGAGCCAGGGAGAATGTGGGTGACACGCTTAGCACAGGGTGGCACCAGGAGGGGCATGTTGCATTGGCAGTCTCAAGTGGTGGAGGCCTCACTGGGGGACTCACAGCACAGCAAGCTCTGGGGAAGTCAGTACAGTGGGGAAGTCAGGACAGTGAAAGAGGCGGTGTGGTGGGGAAGGCAGTAGAGTGGGGAGATCAGTACTATGCCAATTTCCCCCAGGCGGTGAGCCTGATCCGAGCTCTAGCCTGAGCAAGCTTGTTTTAGACTGGGAGCAGATGTGTAGCCATAACCCTAGGTGCTGCTACACCAGTGGTGGAAAGCATGGCTCTTCCGTCTTGGTGGCCAGGGCTAGACACTGCTCCAGACTCCTAGGTCACCTGAATACACCATCTTGCTTCAAACCAACTCCTCTCCACAGCCTTGGCACTCCTGGAAAGCCAGCAGAGGAGTGCTTGGACATCATCTGGGCCCCTGTGCCATGAGAGGTGGCAGCCTGGGGCCATGAGGCCATCCCAGGTGCATCAGAGGAGAAGGACTCCATACATGAGGAACTGCCCAGGTCTACAACCCGTGGGGTCAAAGACCCTTCCATGGAGCCAGGTGACCTTGTCCCCAGCATGAGCCTCAGTTTCTTAATCTGTAATACAGGAACAGCAACTTGTAACTCATAGGGTCATTGTGCAGATCAAACCAGATGAGGTGAATTGAGGTGAACAGATCCCTGCAGCGTCATCAGCATCATTACTGCCCCTGCCCTGATCATGGTGATGACAACAGGACGACAATAATGATGAAGGTGGTGATGATGTAGCTGGTCAATGATGACAAAGGGATTTGATGAGCTGGGGTAAGCGGCTCCTAAAACCTAAAAGGCTGAGCCATAGGGATCCCACCTCCTTACATGTGGTTGCCCTGATGGGTACCTCATCCAGCACAGCCTTGGGACTCTCTGGGGAAAGGGCGGCAAGGAGCCCCTCGCCCCATTGTCTCCCGGAACCGAGCTTCGTGAGCAGCTGGGGACCCATGATCAGGGTGGCCTGCGCTCCATCGTTGGGCTTGTCCGGAGCACCGTCAGCGCTGTCTCTGAGCACTGATGTGGGGAGGAGGGACTGGAAGATCACCGGGGCCAGTGGGAGGACCTCTCGCTCTGCACTGGGCAGTCTGGATCAGATCCCCAAGATGACAGGGAACTAATTTAAATATTTTTGTACAATGTGTTCATTGACACATTTATAGAGAGATTATTTTAAATTAGAATTCTCTACAGTTAACTAGACATATTTATATATAAGCAAATAGAAAGGGTGTGGGTGTGGCCTGGATTTATCTTGAGGCCCCCTCCCTCACCCGTGAAGCCCTGGAAAGGATCTGAAGCAGCTCCTCACCTGTCCCACCTGGGCTACTGGGCAGGGCCTCTCCATGTGTGACAGGATGACCCCGCACAGCTAGAGGTCCTGGCTGAGCCATTAGTGGTCCACGGAGGCACTGTGCCAAGGTAGGGCTATTGTTCCTCAGAGACTCCTGGCCTCTGCCTCTCTCTACAGGGACCCAGAAACCAGCCTTAAGTGGGGTTCCCTGCATCCCTGTTCTTCTCTTATTTTTTCTCTCCCTCCTCCCTCCTCTCCTTCCTGCTCCAGGCATCTATTTCTAACCTCATGGTGTATAACCCTACCTTTCTCTCCACATTCATGTAATCATTCACACACACATGGAGTTCTTGTTGGTTTTGTTTTGGGATGCTATGTTTACTTCTCTGCATCCTGGTTAGAAGTTCACTGTGGAATTCCTCCAAGTGAGTTTGTTCGCGTTTAATCCATTCTTCCAGGCTGCCTAGTCTTCCATGAAATAGCCGTCCCACAAATTACTTGGTTTCTTGCCTATTGAGGCAGTCTCTTTCTCCATAATTTTTTCACCGCTTGTGCTGCATTAATTGCTGGGTGGGGACCTGGTGGTACTGGAAGGTGCTGGAGGGAGCAGGTAGAGTCGTTGGAGATGTGACTGGTGATGGCAGTCATGTGCCCCATGTGTCCCACTGTGTTGGTTCAATTGTACACCTCGTGGGTCACCTCAGATGAGCCCAAACTAGGATACAGCCAGATTGCTGGGCCAGTAGCCCTGTGCACTGACTTGCGTGGGTTCCTGTCTTATCTGTATTTTTTTGTGGTTGCTGTGAGGGTAGATGCTTGCAGTGGGAGGATAGAAACGAAGGGGAGGATGCAACAAGTGGGAGGATGCAAGGGGTACAGGGAACCCCACGTAGGGCTGGTTTCTGGGTCCCTGTGGGGGAGAGGCAGAGGCCAAGCCACTGTCTTCAAAACATGTTCTGGGTTAAAGTGCATGCTTCCCAAGTTTCAGGTGTCCAGTGAAGGGACCAGAAATGGAAACAGGGGTTGCAACATGGCCATGCTCTCCACTGGCAGGAGCAAGGGTGCCACACACTTTACATCAAGCACAGGTGCCACACACCTTACATCAAGCACAGGTGCCACACACTTTACATCAAGCACAGGTGCCACACGCCTTACATCAAGCACAGGTACCACACGCCTTACATCAAGCACAGGTGCCACACGCCTTACATCAAGCACAGGTGCCACACGCCTTACATCAAGCACAGGTGCCACACGCCTTACATCAAGCACAGGTGCCACACGCCTTACATCAAGCACAGGTGCCACACGCCTTACATCAAGCACAGGTGCCACACGCCTTACATCAAGCACAGGTGCCACACGCCTTACATCAAGCACAGGTGCCACACGCCTTACATCAAGCACAGGTGCCACACGCCTTACATCAAGCACAGGTGCCACACGCTTTACATCAAGCACAGGTGCCACACGCCTTACATCAAGCACAGGTGCCACACGCCTTACATCAAACACATGTAAGATGCTCCTGGGGACCTCCAGAAATGCAGAGGGCTAGGGAGAGAAGAAATGGGGGGCCAGAATTTGTTTCCATCCACAGGAGCCTGGATTGCTTGCATGGACAGGGTGATGGAAGCCCAAGGGACGGCCTATGGAATGGGCAGGAAGGCTCGGGACCAGGACTGGGCAGAGCAGAAGCCAGGTCCGCTAGAGTAGGGGCTGAGAGGCGAGCAGGGGAGCACCACAGGTAGCCACACCAGGGCACTGAGCTGTCTGTCTGTCTTCACTGCACACCTTGCAGGGCTCACAGCCTAGGTGGGCTGTCCTAGTTGGCTTTGCCTGGCTCTTGCTCCTCTGGGCCTAGGGAGGCCTGGGCACCAGGATGGAAAGTGCCACTAAGACTGAGCATGGGGCATGGTGAATCCCACAGATGAGTGGAGTGCTGTGGTCTGAAGCAGGAGGCATTGGCACTTGGGCACTAGCCCTCATGATTATTCCCCCCTTTACAAATGGGGATACTGAGGCACAAATGGGGATGTCACTTGCCTGAGGTTGCTCTCTTAGTTGGGATCCCAGAAGCAGACTCTGAGATGAGGATTTATGTGCAAGCAGTTAACTGGGTGCTGAAGGTAGGTTATTTGGGTGCAAGTTCCCAGGAACAGTGTGGGGGCGTGGGGGAAGGGAGGCAGGGAAGGGAGGGAAGGCCATGAGAGTGTGTCAGAAGCAGGTTACCTCTGGGGCAACCGAGGCTCTGGCTCCTGGGGCCTTCTAGAGATTCGGCGGCTAATGCCTTGAAGGGTCCTTCTGAGTGGGAGGAGATGGGGCATTTCCCCACCCACTTCTACCCACGGGTGTCAATTCCCAGCACCCCAGGCCCGGCCCGCCCTGCAGAGAGAGATGGCGAGTGTCGTGTGACCTTAGAGCAGGCCTCGGCTCTGGGCAGGGCACCACCGCAGTGTCTGCACAGCTTTACAGCTAGGGAGGCAGGCCAGGGACCCAGGATGGCATCCTCCTTGCCCTCTCGTCAAGGGTTTTGGTCAGAGCCCTTCCCCAGGAAAGGCTGCAGGAGGCAGCATGCTGGTGCGTTTTTAGCAGGGTTACGGTTTGTACGGCTTCTTGCAGGGCAGTTTGGCAATGGGCAATTTGGCTGTGAGGAACAGAATGCCCACCCTACATGCTGAACAACAGCAGTGAGCCGGGGGAGGATTTCAGTATCAGGACTGGTCAGCTGCCGGGCGATGTACTGAGGACCTGGGCTTTCTCTTCTCTTTTCCTTTCCAGGTTTGTCTAGTTAGTTGGCCTCGCCCTGGCCTTCCAGAGCCCAGGGTCCAGAGCACAAGGCAGGAGGAAAGAGGCCTCTTGGGAGCTTCTCCATCTTCTGGTTCTCTAGCTGTGTCGTCTCATGGCAGAAAGGGCAAGGGCCTTCTTTTATATGGGCCATAATTCCATTCATGAGGGCTTCATCCTGTGACCTAATAACCTCCCAAAGGCCCTCCTAATACTGTCACTTTGGGGCTTATGCCTCAGCATGTGAATTGACGGGGTTGGGGACAAACATTCAGTCTACAGCAGAAGGGAGCTGCAGAATCTTGCCCAGAACCTCCACATCATCAGCAGGAGAAAGATCACACCAGCTATCTCTTCACACTGGGGAAAATGCAGCCATCAAAAGAACAACAGGGGCCACACACTGGCGGAGGTTTCACTCAGCAAGACAGGCAGGCGGTGAAAAGTCAAGGGCAGAACCATGTGGACACATCATGCGCTTTGTGACACACTCATAGGAACTCTTTTTTTTTAAGACAGAGTCCAAGACTCCGCCTAAAATAAATAAATAAATAAAACAGAATACAGCACAGCGTCAGGCACTGTGCCAGCACATTAATTAGATGGTGCTCCATGAACACCAGCTTCCTTCGTCTTTCTAATTTATCTTCAACTGGAAGGAGTGAGATGGAATCACTGCTCCCTGGGGCATTGAGCTGAGGAGTGGATCCTTGCTGACTGCTAAGCCATAGGCACTGATCAACACCTAAAATGTCGATGGGGACAGTTACCTAGGAGGGGCCGTTGACTGTATCCCCCAAGACAAGAGCAGCCAGATGCCCTGTGCCTCCAAAAGAAACGTGTGAGGACACTCCCAGCACCATCTCTGAGACTTTCTGCCAAAAAAAGTTGAACCTGAATCCTACGCATTCGCTTTACAACTGACTTCCAGTTTCAAGGAGAAAGGGGGAGATGGAGACTCCCATTAGATGACACCTCAAGGCAGCCCAGATTAGGAGGGAGGGTCCCTCTGCCGGACAACCAAGCCAGCGCATGCAGCAAGTCAACGGCGAGAACGGAAGAGAGGGCGCTCTAGGTTAAAAGAGAATTAACAAGCACAACACCCAATTATGTGTGGCCTTTGTTTGGATTCTATTTGAACAAAGTATATGAAAAGAGACTTTACTGTTCAGGCAATGGGGAAATGTGACTATGGACAAGGTACTAGATGACATAAAAGACTTCCCGACCACTGAGTGTCATAATAGTATTACAATTATGCAGGAAAATGTCCTTACAAAGTACGTGGGGTAAAATGGGATTTGCTTTTTAGGAAAAGCTATGATGGCAGACCAAAAATTATTTTTTTGGTTATTTTGTGTAACGTATCTGTTTACCAGAGGCCTTCCTATTTGTCTATAGTATAAGAATATTTTGACAAGCAGTTTTTATTTGTAGAAACAAAAATAAAGCTATTTGTAATCCCAAATACTCAGGAGGCTAAGGCAGGAGCTTTGCCTGAGTCCAGGAGTTCAAGGGTGCAGTGAGTTATGACTGTGCAGCTGCATTCCAGTCTGGGTGACAGAGTGAGACCCTGTCACACACACACACACACACACACAAAGCTATTTGCAAAAATTTTGAAAAGTTGATGATAAGAATCAATGAAGCCAGGCGCAGTGGCTCATGCCTGTAATCCCAGGACTCTGAGAGGCTGAGGAGGGATGATTATTTGAGCTCGGGAGTTCGAGACCACCGTGTCAACATGGTGAAACCCCATCTCTGCTAAAAATACAAAAATTAGTCAGGCATGGTGGCCGCATGCCTGTAATCCCAGCTACTCAGGAGGCTGAGGCAGGAGGATTGCTTGAACCCAGGAGGTGGAGGTTGCTGTGAGCTGAGATTACACCACTGTACTCCAGCCTGGGCAACAGAGTGAGACTCTGTCTCCAAAAAGAATCAATGGCTGTAACGCTATAGTAAAATCAGTCTATTCACTTATTCATAGTAAAAGCATACAAGCCTGTGGGAAAATAATTTGGCAGTAAGTAGTGAGAACCATATTCATGTTCTCTAGCTCAAGACTCTGACTGCTGGGAATTTACCCTGATGAAATAACCTCAAAGAAGGGGAAAACCTCTCACACCAAGGGTGTGGCTCCGGAGTTATGTGCTTTGGCTTGACGGCATTAGAAAGCAAAGTTCTGAGGACTGTGTTGCAACTTGGAAGCCTGTGCGAGCAGCTGGAAAGTGTGCTGTGATTACAACCGCATGAAGGCATGTGCGCTGGGGCCTGGCCAGCAGGGAGCCTGGAGAGGTGAGTGTGGCAGCTGGATCTGGGGGAGAGGCATGTCTGCTAGGAAGCAGGGGGTAGGGCAGCATGTATTTGTAAGCTGGTATTGTGCTGCCGTGGCCACAGGTACAACTTCAGTGCAAATGGATTGTGAGCCGGAGTGAACCCTGAACATCTGGTGGAAACCCAGCCAGGCTTACACTGAGCAAAGCTGGGTTGTTAGGGGCCCTGGGGAGACCCTGTCTTCACCCCAGTCTTGGAGCTCTGTGCTCATACACACACTGGCTTGTAAAGTGATATCAAATTGTGATTTTGATTTGCATTTCCCTGAAGATTAGCTATGCTGAGCGTCTTTTCATGTGCTTGTTGGCCCTTTGTGTATCTTTTTTGAATAAGTCTATTTAAGTTCTTTGTTCATTTTTAAATACAGTTGTTTGCCTTTATTGTTGTTAGGTTGTAATAATGCTTTATATGTTCTGGATAGATTTTTATCAGATACATGATTAGCTATTTATTTTCTTTTCATTCCCTCCCCTCCCTCCCTCCCTCCCCCCCTCCCTCCTTCCTTCCTTCCTTTTTTTTTTCCCCCCGAGACAGAGTTTTTGCTCTGTCTGGAGTGCAGTGGCAAGCTCTTGGCTCACTGCAACCTCTGAGTCCCTCGTTCAAGCAATTTTCCTGCCTCAGCCTCCCGAGTAGCTGGGATTACAGGCATGTACCACCACACCCAGCTAATTTTTGTATTTTCAGTAGAGATGGGGTTTCACCATGTTGGCCAGGATGGTCTCAGTCTCCTGACCTTGTGATCTGCCCGCCTCGGTCTCCCAAAGTGCTGGGATTACAGGCATGAGCGACCGCACCCGGCCTCTCTTGATGCTTTCAAGATTCTCTCTTTGCTGGATAGGAGTGAGGCAAGACAGCAAAATAGGACTTTACAGTGATTGTCCCATCACAGAAACATCAATTTCAACAACTGTGCATACTTTAAAATATCATTATACAAGCTAAGGAAACCAGGTGAGAGATCACAGTCCTGGCCGTGGCACAATAAGAAATTATATATTGGTGAGGGTAGGAGAGGCAGTTTTAAATTACCCCACATCATCCTTCCCCAGCCTCAGGCAGCACAGAATTGAAGAGATGCCATCCTCTGGGGAGGAAGAGAGGGAAGTAAGCATAGGACTTTTCCAGGCCCAGCACTAGGCAAACCCCCACATCCCATATTCCAGGCCAATAATCATGGACTGAGCCTCTAAACCTGCCGTCAGAGCACACCATATACAAAAATTAACTCAAAATGAATTAATGACTTAAATGTAAGAACCAAACTATGAAACTACTAAAAGAAAATATAGAGGAAAAGCTCCATGGCATTGGTCTGGTTAAGGACTGTTTGGAGATAAACCCCAAAGCATAGGCAACAGAAGCAAACATAGATAAATGGGATTACATCAAGCTATAAAGTTTCTTTTTCTTTTTTATTTTTTTTGAGACAGGGTCTCACTCTGTTGCCCAGGCTGGAGCGCAGTGGTGCAATCACAGATCGCTGCAGCCTTAACTCCAGGCTCAGGTGGTTTTTTTTTTTTTAATTTACTTTTATTTTTGTATGTATCTAAAATATTTCAAAGCATATAAAATGTATATTCAGACATACTGTTACATTTTTTCCCCCTCAACCTTACTACGACCATACCATGTAGTTAACCATTTAGTATGTTAAATTCTATATTTTTTATTTTTCCTGGGTGTCTTTTTTTAAATTATTATACTTAAGTTCTGGGATATATGTGCAGAACGTGCAGGTTTGTTACATAGGTATACATGTGCCATGGTGGTTTGCTGCACCCGTCAACCCATCATCTACATTAGGTATTTCTCCTAATGTATCCCTCCCCTTGCCCCCCCAACCCCAGACAGGCCCCAATGTGTGATGTTCGTCTCCCTGTGTCCATGTGTTCTCATTGTTCAACACCCACTTATAATGAGAACATGTGGTGTTGGTTTTCTGTTCCCATCTTAGTTTGCTGAGAATGATGGTTTCCAGCTTCATCTATGTCCCTGCAAAGGATACAAACTCCTTCTTTTTATGACTGCATAGTATTCCATGTTGTATATGTGCCACATTTTCTTTATCCAGTCTATCCTTGATGAGCATTTGGGTTGATTCTAAGTCTTTGCTATTGTGAATAGTGCTGCAATAAACACGCATGTGCATGTGTCTTTACTCGTAGAATGATTTATAATCCTTTGGATATATATCCAGTAATGGGATTGCTGGGTCAAATGGTATTTCTGGTTCTAAATCATTGAGGAATCACCACACTGTCTTCCACAATGGCTGAACTAATTTATACTCCCCACCAACAGTGTAAAAGCATTCCTATTTTTCCACGTCCTCTCCAGCATCTCTTGTTTCCTGACTTTTAAATAATGGCCATTCTAACTGGTGTGAGACGGTATCTCATTGTGATTTTGATTTGCATTTCTCTAATGACCAGTGATAATGAGCTTTTTTTCATATGTTTGTTGGCCACATAAATGTCTTCTTTTGAAAAGTGTCTGTTCATATCCTTCACCCACCCTGATGGGGTAGTTTTTTTCTTGTAAATTTGTTTAAGTTCCTTGTAGATTCTGGATATTAGCCCTTTGTCAGATGGATAGATTACAAAACTTTCCTCCATTCTGTAGGTTACCTGTTCACTCTGATGATAATTTCTTTTGCTGTGCAGAAGCTCTTTTGTTTAATTAGATCCCATTTGTCAATTGTGGCTTTTGTTTCCGTTGCTTTTGATGTTTTAGTCATGAAGTCTTTGCCCATGCCTATGTCTTGAATGGTATTGCCTAGGTTTTCTTCTAGGGATTTTATGCTTTTAGGTCTTACATTTAAATCTTTAATCCATCTTGGGTTAATTTTTGTATAAGGTATAAGGAAGGGGTCCAGTTTCAGTTTTCGGCATATGGCTAACCAGTTTTCCCAACACCTTTTATTAAATGGGGAATCCTTTCCCCATTGCTTGCTTTTGTCAGGTTTGTCAAAGATCAGATGGTTGTAGATGTGTGGTGTTATTTCTGAGGCTTCTGTTCTGTTCCATTGGTTTATATATCTGTTTTTGGTACCAGTACCAAGCTGTTTTGGTTACCGTAACCTTGTAATATAGTTTGAAGTCAAGTAGTGTGATGCCTCCAGCTTTGTTCTTTTTGCTTAGGATTGTCTTGGTATACGAGCCTTTTTTTTTGGTTCCATATAAAATTTGAAGCAGTTTTTTTTTTTAAATCTGTGAAGAAAGTCAATGATAGCTTGATGTGGATAGCATTGAATCTATAAATTACTTTGGGCAGTATGGCCATTTTCACAATATTGATTCTTCCTATCCATGAGCATGGAATGTTTTTCAATTTGTTTGTGTCCTCTCTTATTTCCTTGAGCCGTGGTTTATAATTCTCCTTGAAGAGGTCCTTTACATCCCTTGTAAGTTGTATTCCTAGATTTTTTATTCTCTTTGTAGCAATTGTGAATGGGAGTTCACTTATTATTTGGCTCTCTGTTTGTCTATTATTGGTATATAGAAATGTTTGTGATTTTTGCACATTGATTTTGTATCTTGAGATTTTGCTGAAGCTGCTTATCAGCTTAAGGAGTTTTGCGCTGAGACGATGGAGTCTTCTAAATATACAATCATGTCATCTTCAAACAGAGATAATTTGGCTTCTTCTCTTTCTATTTGAATACACTTTATTTCTTTCTCTTGCCTGATTGCCCTGGCCAGAACTTCCAATACTATGTTGAATAGGAGTGGTGAGAGAGGGCATCTTTGTCTTGCACCAGTTTTCAAAGGCAATGCTTCCAGCTTTTGCTCATTCAGTATGATACTGGCTGTGGGTTTGTCATAAATAGTTCTTATTATTTTGAGATATGTTCCATCAATACCTCGTTTATTGAGTGTTTTCAGCATGAAGGAGTGTTGAATTTTATCGAAGGCCTTTTCTGCATCCATTTTCATCATTAGTTCTGTTTATGTGATGGATTACATTTATTGACTTGTGTAGGTTGAACCATCTTGTATCCCAGGGATGAAGCCGACTTGATTGTGGTGGATAAGCTTTTTAATGTGCTGCTGGATTTGGTTTGCCAGTATTTTATTGAGGATTTTTGCATTGACGTTCATCAGGGATATTCGCCTAAAATTTTCTTTTTTTTTTGTTGTTTCTCTGCCAGGTTTTGGTATCAGGATGATGCTGGCCTCATAAAATAGTTAGGGAGGAGTCCCTCTTTTCTTCAAAGCTCTGGTAGAATTCAACTGTGAATCCATCTGGTCCTGGGCTTTTTTGGGTGGTAAGCTATTAATTACTGACTCAATTTCAGAACTTGTTATTGGTCTATTCAGGGATTCGACCTCTTCCTGGCTTAGTCTTGGGAGGGTATGTGTGTCCAGGAATTTATCCTTTTCTTTTAGATTTTCTAGTTGATTTCCATAGAGATGTTTATGGTATTCTCTGATGGTAGTTTGTATTTCTGTGGGATCAGTGGTGATATCCCCTTTATCATTTTTTATTGTGTCTATTTTATTCTTCTCTCTTTTCGTCTTTATGAGCCGGCTCAGGTGATTTTTCCACCACAGCCTCCCAAGTAGCTGGGAGGACAGGTGCATACCACTATGCCCGGCTGACTTTTGGTTTTTGGGTTTCTTTTTGGTAAAGACAGAGTTTTGTCATGTTGTCCAGGCTGGTCTTGAGCTCCTGGGCTCAAGGAAGCTGCCCACCTCAGGCTCCCAAAGTGCAGGGATTACAGGTGCAAGCCACCACATTGAGCCCTAAAAAGCTTCTGCACAGCAAGTAAAAAACAATCAACAGAATGAAGAGACAATCTACAGAATGGGAGAAAATACTCACAAACTACACATCTGATACAAAGTCAGTATCTAAAATATATAAGGAACTCAAACAACTCAATAGCAAGACAATAAACCGGTTTTTTAAATGGGCGGAGGACCTGCATAGACGTTTCCTAAAAGAAGTCATTTATATATATTCTGGAGAGTAGATTTTTATGAGATATGTGATTTAGAATTTGTTTCTTGCCGGGCGTGGTGGCTCACGCCTGTAATCCCAGCACTTTGGGAGGCTGAGGTGGGCCGATCACGAGGTCAAGAGATCGAGACCATCCTGGCCAATGTGGTGAAACCCCGGCTCTAAAAAAAAAGAAAAAAAAAAATTAAAAAAAAAAGAATTTGTTTCTCCCATTTTGTGGGTTGTCTTTTCACTTTCTCACTCTCTCTCTCTTTTTTTTTTTTTTCCTGATATGGAGTCTCACTCTGTCACCCAGGCTGGAGTGCAGTGGCACACTCTCAGCTCACTGCAACCTCTGCCTCCTGGGTTCAAGCAATTCTCCTGCCTCAGCCTCCTGAGCAGCTGGGACTACAGGCACGCACCACCACACCCAGCTAAATGTTTGTATTTTTAGTAGAGGTGCGGTTTCACCATATTGGCCAGGCTGGTCTCAAACTTCTGACCTCATGATCTGCCTGCCTCAGCTTCCCAAAGTGTTGGGATTACAGGTGTGAGCCACTGGGCCAGGCCTTCTGTCTCTTTTTTTATATATATGGCTAACAAATGACTAATAGGTATATGAGAAAATGCTCAAATCACTAAGCATCAAAGAAATGTAAATTACAACCACAACGAGATATCACTTCACACCAATTAGAATGGCTATTATCAAAAAGACAAATGATAACAAGGGTTGGTAAGAGTGTGAAGAGAAGGGGACCCTAGTGCGCTGCTGATGGGAATGTAAATTGTGCAGTCCTTATAAAAAATAGTATGGCAGGTCCCTAAAAATTTAAAAATAGGCTGAGCAGAGTGGCTTATGCCTGCAATCCCAGCACTTTGGGTGTGGGGTGGGAGGATTGAATGAAGCCAGGAGTTCGATACCAGTCTGACCAGCATAGTGAGACCCTAATCTCTACAAAAAAAAAATTAAAAATTAGTCAAGCATAGTGGCATGTGTATGGAGTCCTAGCCAGTCAGAAGGCTGAGGTGAGAGGATCACTTGAGCTTAGGAGTTGAAAGTTGCAGTGAGCTATGATCATGCCACTGCACTCCAGCTGGGACAACAATATATAAAAATAAATATATTTTAGAGACTGTCTCTAAAAATATATATTTTTAAAAAATAGGCCAGGCATGGTGACTCACACCTGCAATTCCAGCACTTTGGGAGGCCGAGGCAGGTGGATAATCTGAGGTCAGGAGTTCAAGACCAGCCTGACCAACATGGTGAAACCCTGTCTCTACTGAAAAAAAAAATACAAATTAGTTGGGCATGGTGGCACACGCCTGTAATCCCAGCTACTTGGGAGGCTGAGGCAGGAGAACTGCTTGAACCCAGAAGACGGAGGTTGCAGTGAGTGAGCTGAGATCACACCACTGCACTCCAGGCTGGGAAACAAGAATGAAACTGTCTCAAAAAACCCAAAAAACAAAAAAACAAATGGATCCAGCAATTTCACTACCAGGTATATAACCAAAGGAAATGAAATCAGTATCTGAACTCCCGTGTTTTTTGTGGAGCTATTCACAATAGCAAGATATGGAATCTGTAAGGTCTTTTTAGGCTGACTGACGGCCCCACAGATGCCATGTTAACTTCTGTGACCTGAACAGACACTCCAGATGAGTTCCTGGAAAATTTAAAGTAACTGGAAAACCATGAAAGAGAAGAAATGATCAACCCCTGCAGTGCCTACTTACCTTTAAGACATTCTCTATTGTTTCTTATTCCTGCCCCAACTGATAAGGCCACTGGACTTTGTAATCGACCTTGGTCAACCTTGTGACTTCACACCCTACAACCCCCTCCCAGCTTGCAAAAACTACCCCAAAGTTACTTCTGTAACTTCTACTTGTTTACCCCAAACCTATAAAACCAACTCCTATCCCTCCACCCTCCACTAACACCCTTTCCAGCCTCAGCCTGCCGGCACCCAGGTGAATAAACAGCCATGCTGCTCACACAAAGCCTGTTTGCGGGGGGTCTCTTCATTCAGAGCATGCGTTTTAAAGAATCCCCCTATGTGTCCATCAACAGATGAAAGAGTAAAGAAAATGTGGTACATATACTCAATAAAATAGTATTCATCCATAAGTAAGAAGGAAATCCTATCATTCACAACATGGATGAACCTGGAAGACATTATGTTAAGTGAAATAAGCCAGACACAGGAAGACAAATATTGCGTGATCCCACTCATTTGTGGGAGCTAATAGAAACAGAAAGTAAGATGGTGCTTACCAAAGGCTGCAGGGGGTGGGAGGAGGTTGAGAAGGTATTGGTTAAGTTATACAAAATTGGTTACATAGGAGGAATAAGTTCAAGAGATCTATTTTACAACGTGATGATTATAGTTACAGTATATTGTATTCTTTAAAATGCTAACATAATGGATGTATTCTTACCATGGAAAATAACTGTGAGATTATGCAAATGTTAATGATCTAGATGTAGTCACTCCACAATGTATCTATACTTTAGAACATATCTGGCGGAATCTACAAAAAAGCTACTGAAACTAATAAATGAATTTAACAGGTTGCAGGATACAAGATCAAGGTAGTAAAGTCAATTTTATTCCAATGTATTAACAATCAATTGTAAATTAACATATTAATTCTCCCCTAATTGATCTATAGATTTAATGCAATTCCAATTAAAATCCAGTAGGTTTTTTAAAATATAGAAATTGAAAAGCTGTTTCTAAATTTCATGTGAAAATTAAAAGCACTTATGAGAGATTAAAGGCTTCTCAGTAAAAAAAAAAAAATGGAAAAAATGAAAATTTAAAGCACCTAGAAGAGCCAAAGTCATTTTGAAAAGGACACAAGGCTGGGCATGGTGGCTCATGCCTGTAAACTCAGCACTTTAGGAGGCCAAGGTGGGCGGATTATGAGGTCAAGTGATCAAGACCATCTTGGCCAACATGGTCAAAGCCCATCTCTACTAAAAATACAAAAATTAGCTGGGCGTGGTGGCGCACACCTGTAGTCCCAGCTGCTCGGGAGGCTGAGGCAGAAGAATCACTTGAACCCGGGAGGCAGAGGTTGCAGTGAGCTGAGATTACACCACTGCACTCCAGCCTGGTGATAGAACAAGACTCGGTCTCAAAAACAAAAAAAAAAAAAAAAAAAAAAAAGGAAAAAGAGGAACAAAGTTAGAAGGGGTAACACTACCTAATTTCAATACTTATCATAAAGCAATATAATCAGCCTTGTGTGGAATTGGCATAATAGAAAAATAGATTAATGGAAAACAGAGTGCAGAAATCGACCCACATATATTTGGAGAACTAATTTTTGACAAATATTTGAAGGCAACTCATTAAACGAAGGACAATCTGGCACTGTTTCTCTTCATACTGAGAAATTATTTAATATTTCTTGTAATGTAGATCTTCTGTTAGTTAATTATTTCAGCTTTTGTTCATTTAAAAACATTTTATTTCACCTTCATTTCTGAGGGTGTTTTCAATGTGTAATTCTGATTGACAGATTTTTTTTCCAGAACTTCAAAGGAGCTATTTCATTTTCTATGAGTTCTATTATTTCTGATGAGAATAACATGGTCATTCCTGTTGCTGTTTTTCTACTGCATCCTTTTCTTCTAGCTTCTTTCAAGATATTCTATTTATTTTTTGTTTTCAGCAATTCTACTTTAATGTGGCTAGGGGTGTGTTCATACTGCTTGGGGTTTATGAGCTTCTCAGATACATGGATTGTAATTTTCATCAAAATTAGAAAAAATTTGCTACTATTTTTTCAAATATTTTTCTGCCCCAGTATAACATCTCTCCTTCTAAGGCTCTAATTCCATTTGTTTTAGAGTGCTTGATATGCTCCTACAGACCACTGAGGCGCTATTCTTTTTGTATTTCTCTATGTGCTTTTTTTCTTTTCTTTTTTTTTTTTTTGAGATGGAGTCTTGCTCTATTGACCAGGTTAGAGTGCAATGGCGCGATCTCAGCTCACCTCAACCTCTGCCTCCCGGGTTCAAGTGATTCTCCTGCCTCAGCCTCCCGGGTAGCTGGGATTACAGGTGCCCACCACCATGCCTGGCTAATTTTGTATTTTTAGTAGAGACGGGGTTTCTCCATGTTGGTTAGGTTGGTCTCGAACTCCCAACCTCAGGTGATCCACCCACCTCAGGCTTCCAAAGTGCTGGAATTACAGGCATAAGCCACCGCACCCAGCCTCTGTGTGCTTTAGATCGGATAGTTTTTATTGACCTGCCTTCAGATTTGCTATTAAAATAGCGCTTTCTTTGCACTATTCATTTTCCTAAGTCCATCCTGTGATGTTTTAATTTCTGATATTGTATTTGTTACTTCTAGAATTTCTATAATTTTTCTTTTTCACGCTTTCATTTCTGCATGTAGTACCCATCCATTTACTATTCCCAAGCTTTTGTTTAAATCCTTGAATTTCTTGTGACAGCTGGTCAAGACACCTTAGCTGCCAATCCTATAATCCCTGTCATCTTTGGATTCATTTCTATTGACCCTTTCTTTTTGTCTTTATTGGCCTCTGCTACCTCCTATGTGTAGTAATTTTTTATGGCATGTTTAATGCTATGCTACATTATTATGAGTCTAGATTATGCTGTTTTTCTTTAAAGAGGGGTTTTTGTTTGCCTTTATGGTGTCTCATATGAATGTTGGCATTCAGCAAATTCTTTTTATTTGAGCTGTTTGAAATGCAATTTTTTCCCAACATTATGTAACCTCAGAAATCAGTTCAGCTCAGTTTCCCAGTAGTTTTTCTCGTTGGCCTCACACAATATTATCCTGAGCATTCCAGCTCAGTATTTGGCCAGAGTCGAGGAACCACGATGCATATTGCTAAGTCTCTTCTTTGCACCACCCCTTCCTCTCTGTTACTCTGCCCCATAAATTCCAGCCACTGCAGCAGCTCTAAAGGCTAATCTCCATGTCCTTTACCCAATAAAACCAATGCCTCCTATCTCAGCCACAGTTTATTGTTTGAAAAGTTCTCCCAGGCAGAAAGCTGAGATTAGCACAGAACTTAGTACATGTGTTTCTCTTCTTTCAAAGTCACATTTCTGTAGTTTTACTCCATGTATTTTCTACAGTATTATTGCTGTCAAAAACACAAAGCTGAATCCAATTCTTGTTTCTCTGTCATGGCAAGAACTGAAAATCCTCCCTCCTATTTTTCCTCATTGTTGAATGTAAATCGATGGTTAAAGATTACCACACATTTGAGGAAAGCGTCTTATGTCAAGTCCAGAGACAAACGAATAGCTTGAATGAGGCAGAAACCACACATGGAAAGAAAGGCTTTAAACATAAACCTCTTATTAATATCCCCAGGGAGGTAGTGCATCCATGATTCAAGACCAGAATTTTATATTTTATTAAAAGAGGGAGGCCAGGCATGGTGGCTCACACCTGTAATCCCAGCACTTTGGGAGGTTGAGGCAGGTGGATCACAAAGTCAGGAGTTTGAGACCAGCCTGGACAACATGGTAAAACCCCATCTCTGCTAAAAATACAAAAATTAGTCGGGTGTGGTGGTGCACACCTGTAACACCAGCTACTCGGGAGACTGCAGCATGAGAATCACTTGAACCTGAAGTGGAGGGTGCAGTGAGCTGAGACTGTGCCACTGTACTTCAGCCTGGGTGACAGAATGAGACTCCATCTCCAAATAAAATAAAATAAAATAGAGAGAAGCTACAGAGAAAAAACTACTTTTAGAAAATAAAAACATAGGCTGGGCGCGGTGGCTCAAGCCTGTAATCCCAGCACTTTGGGAGGCCGAGGCGGGTGGATCATGAGGTCAAGAGATAGAGATCATCCTGGCCAACATGGTGAAACCCCGTCTCTACTAAAAAATACAAAAAACAATTAGCTGGGCATGGTGGTGTGTGCCTGTAGTCCCAGCTACCCGGGAGGTTGAGGCAGGAGAATTGCTTGAACCCGGGAGGCAGAGGTTGCAGTGAGCTGAGATGGTGCCACTGCACTCCAGCCTGGTGCCTGGCAACAGAACAAGACTCTGTCTCAAAAAAAAAAAAAAGAATTATGGGGGAAAAATAGCACTTAGGTGGAAAGCCACCAATCATGTAAAAGGGTAGATTAAAGACATTTGCAGACATACAGTTTCCCAAAATAATTATCTCCCATGCTTCTGGTTTCTAGAAGCTACTATGGAATGTGTTTATAACACAGGGGAAAGAAGCAGAAAGAGGAGTCATAGAGGCCAAGAAAGAGAGGCTCTAGCTCAGGAGTGAGGCAAAGTAGAGGCCCAAGAGGATGGTGACAGCGGGTGCCTGAGTGAAAGGTGGTACCAGGCACGAGGGCAATCTATCCAGACGAGAGCAGAGCAGGAGGCCTCGGGAGAGTTCCTCAAGAAGTTAAATCTGCAAAGGCATCTAATGTGTTTTTAGGACATTGAAAGTAGATTTATCTAACTAGGGGGAAGTTTGGGGATAAAATTAGTGATAAGTGGCTGGGCACAGTGGCTCACACCTGTAATCCCAGCACTTTGGGAGACCGAGGCACGTGGATCACCTGAGGTCAGGAGTTTGGGACCAGCCTGGCCAACATGGTGAAACCCCGTCTCTGCTAAAAATACAAAAATTAGCTGGGGGTGGTGGCAGCTGCCTCGTAATCCCAGCTACTCAGAAGGCTGAGGGAGGGGAATCACTTGAACCTGGGAGGTGGAGGCTGCAGTGAGCGGAGATCACACCACTGCACTCCAGTGTGGGTGACAGAATGAGACTCCATCTCAAAAAAAAAAAAATTAGTGATAAGTACACAAAGAAATAGATGATAGTCATTGCCTCTAGTGCAAACAAAAGCTGTTCTAGGACATGGAAAGTAATTCTAGTATCACATGGTTGAGATGTGAATAGTATTTACATAGTCACAATGCCATTACTCTGGAATAGCAATCTAGCCAAAATGCTATTAAAACTGCATATATTTGAGAAGATGAGGATTAAAAGTGGGTGTGGGGTTGGGGACAGAGAGAGAAGGAAAGAGAGCCTAACTTTCATCTTGGATTGTGGACACACAATAAATGCAGCTTAAAATGAAACAACCAAGAAGTGGAATAGGCCGGGTGCGGTGGTTCACACCTGTAATACCAGCACTTTGGGAGGCCGAGGCAGGCGGATCACCTGAGGTCAGGAGTTCGAGACCAGCCTGGCCAACATGGAGAAACCCCATCTCTACTGAAAATACAAAAAAATTAGCTGGTGTGGTGGCAGGTGCCTGTAATCCCAGCTACTCGGGAGGCTGAGGCAGGAGAATTGCTTAAATCTGGAAGGTGGAGGTTGCAGTGAACCGAGATCATGCCACTGCGCTCCAGGCTGGGCAACAGAGTGAGACTCCCTCTCAAAAAAAAAAAAAAAAGAAAGCTGATTGTGCTCACGGATGGTAGACACAGGAGGCATGGAACATGCTGCAGGGCCACATGAAGACCATGTTTTTGGTCGGGAGACAGAACGAGGGGCAAGGGGCAAAGTCCAGGCCATAGCCTTTATTGGGAGAGGCCATGCACAAAGACGTGAACCTTTTAGGATTGGCTAGTTTGGCCCCAGACTATAGTGTGGGGGTCCTAGGTGCCTGGCCTGCCCCTGGGATGATGAAGGCAGAGGAAGTTGCCTCCTGGGTGTGCCAGCCTGAGGGAGGGGGCCTGGCTATGGCTAGTTAGTTTGCATATCAAAGGCGTGCTCCAGATACGCTTTTGCTATCTCTAGAAATTGGCCAGTTAGAGTGCATTTCTCCTTCTCCCCCAGCCAGAAAGGTCTTTTTTTTTTTTTTTTTTTTGAGATGGAGTTTCTTCTTGTTGCCTATCCTTGAGTGCAATGGTGTGATCTTGGCTCACTGCAACTTGCACCTCCTGAGTTCAAGCGATTCTCCTGTCTCAGCCTCCTGAGTAGCTGGGACTACAGGCACCTGCCACCATGCCCAGCTAATTTTGTATTTTTAGTAGAGATGGGGTTTCTCCATGTTGGTCAGGCTAGTCTCAAACTCCTGACCTCAGGTGATCCACCCACCTCAGCCTCCGAAAGTGCTGGGATTATAGGGGTGAGCCACCATACCCAGCAGAAAGGTCTTTTTAAAGATGTCAAAACATTACACTATACAGAAAATGAAAAATACAAAAACTCAAAAGCCAACTCCAATTAGCTGTAGGACACACAGGAAGGGCAGGGGAAACGGCCTTAGGGACAACGGGAACCTGTGCCAGGACCACCAGAATTCCCTTTTCCCCTCCACTCCATCTCTTTCCAATTGTATGTTGGCTTCATTCACTCAGGCTGGCCTTCCCCTGGCTGAAGACAGGGCAGGCTCCACCAGCAGACCAGCGGGGGAAGGAGCTTCTCCTCACTCCAACTGGAAAGAATACCCAGTGCCTGGCTCAGGGGAATGTCCCCTTGCAGATCAACTCCTGTGATGGGGCTGGACACACCCACTGGGCCAGGAGGCAAGGGCCTAATTTGGTGGCAGCTGGGCGGTGCCTCACAAGGGAATAGCTGAGCATGGTCCTACTTGGGGCCTCTGAATTTGTCCTTGGCCTTCCTTTTGCCTACAGGGCTCCTCCCCAGAGGCTGGAATTTCTCCTTTCTGGCTCTCCCCCAGCCCCACTGCCAGTCTCTGCTCAAATGTCTCTATTTCAGGGAGGCCCTTCCTGGCCTTCTTATATAAGGTAGGTCCCTCCCCGTCTGCCAGACCAGCCTTTTGTTTCTCCATGGCAGGTACCACCATCTGGCTACCATAGCTTTCTTTGTGCAAAAAGACAAATTTAGGCACAACAAATTTTTTGGCCAGGCATGGTGGTGAAACTGACCCAACTGTCCCAAAGATAGTTTTTGGACAGACATAGAAATTGATCTTTTTGAACCTTACATTTGTTTTATCTGAGTTCCTTCCTTGGGAAACACCTTCAGGCCTCTCAAAAAAGAAAAAAGTATCAAAGAACTGAAACTCACCAGATCACCACAACCAGGCAATGAGATTCCAGGCCCCTCATCCACCAGGATTGCTCCCTTATCCTCCTCAAGTTCCTCTTTTCTTACATTCCTTCCCAGTTCCTAGTTTTTTTTTGTTGTTGTTGTTGTTTTTTGAGACGGAGTCTCGCTCTGTCGCTCAGGCTAGAATGCAGTGGCACGATCTCAGCTCACTGCCACCTCTGCCTCTCAGGTTCAAGTGATTCTCCTGCCTCAGCCTTCTGAGTAGCTGGTATTATTACAGGCACACGCCACCACGCCCAGCTAATTTTTGTATTTTTAGTAAAGACAGGGTTTCACCATGTTGGCCAGGCTGGTCTCAAACTCCTGACCTCGTGATCCACCTGCCTAAGCTTCCCAAAGTGCTGGGATTACAGGCGTGAGCCATCCTGCCTGGCCCCCCAGTTCCTATTTTCTTATACGTTGTTACATTTCTTTCCTGCTATACAGACCCCTAATGTTAGTAGGTCAAGGAGATGGAGCTGAGAGTGAGCTCCCATCTCGCTGGCTGCAGCACCTGATTAAAGCCTTCTTCCTTGGCAATACTCGTCTCAGTCATTGGCTTTCTATGTGGTGAGCAGGAGGACCTAGAGAGAACCCTTGGTGTTCTGCTAACAGTGGCTCACATGCTTTGGGAGGCTGACGTGGGAGGATTGCTGACGTGGGAGGGAGACCAGGAGTTCGAGTCTACAGCAAGCTATGATCACCACTGCGCTCCAGCCTGGACAACACAGTGAGACCCCATCTCATAACAACAATGAAAACGTTCATTACTTTGAGCATTCAGCGATTTGTGAATCAGGCAGCACCAGACCATAAGCAGCTCAGCACTCCACCTGGGGGCAAGACGGGAAAACTTTACTAAGGCATTGGCCAAAACGAGACAAAGAAGATACTTGATAGATCTAAGTGGAAAGTCCCCCAGGGAGAGGTGCGTTGGCGGCTCCTGACGGGTTAAGATTTGGCTTTGTTCTCTCAGGCTGTGGCTGTTCACACTGAGCTTCTGGGCTGGGTTTCCATTTGCTCCCAGGAGAACTCAAGGTTCTGGAGCATCTCAGCCTAAACGGCCTCCCCATCAACCATGTTTTAACCAGGTGTGTACTAGAATCTAAGCCCTACCAACCCCTATTCTTGGCCTCCTCTAGAATATAAGCTCTGTAAGGCAGAGCGTCTGGATTGGTCACTGCTGTACTCAGAGTGCCTAGAACAGTGCCTGGTGCATGGGAGGTGATCACAACACTCAGATCATGTGGCTACCATGATGGGAAGGAGAGACTGTCCTCCAAAGAAGCAGGGGTAACACAGATGTGGTGCTGGGTGTCGTGGAGGTGAGGAGGCACTCTAGGTGTTGTCTCCTATGGATGGGGTCCTGAGCTGTAGGGCCCTCATGGGACGTCAAGTCCCAGGCCCGCACTGGGAAGCTCTTTCCCCTTCTCCACTCTCCCCAGGACAGAAGCTAGTGGGGCCCTGGGTGGTAGAGAAGCATGGTGCCTCTGTCTATGGGAGGCGACGGACAGCCACCAGGCCGGCCCCCAGCAGGAGTCAGTGGTGAAGCACAGGGACTTCTGGCCCCCTGCTGTGTCTCAGTCCTCCCTCTCTCATGGGCAGGGAGCCAGTGCTTGTGACCTGACTGGGAAAGAGATTATAGCAGGGACACAACATGCCCTTGGGACTCGGAGTGGCCAAGACGGAGAATCCCGAGGTGAGGGGGCGAGCCCTGAGCAGCTGGGGAGCAGACGCCACTTGGGGCCGCAGAGAGTGGGTGGCACCCAAAGAAGATGAGTGACATTGTTCTCCGTCCTCTGCCCCTCTTGCTCCTGGCAGTGAGCTGGGCTTTCACCTCTGCTCTACTGACGCAGGGCGGAGGGGCTCAGTCCTCCCCCGGCCCGTCCTCAGAAGGTCAGCTCCTTAGTGATGTGGTTTTTGTCCCTTATTCACAGGAGGTGTCCCACACACACATAGCAGTGCCTGGCATGTGGTGGCCCCTCATCGATACCTGTGGGACTTGGAGAGCATCGGCCACTCTTGAAGCAGCCATCCTGGAGGGGCAGCTGAGTCTCCGAGGGGGGGCCCCTGTGTCGTCTTCACAGGAGTCCACGTTCAAGCCGCGGGGGCTTCCTAGAGCTGGAAGAGACACCTTGATGGTAGTGAGATGCTGCCTCGCGGGGAGTTTGGGTCCTCCCACCTGGGAAGACTTCTCCTGGATGAGCCCAGTGCTGTGGACCTGGAGACGCTTTTGTCTTCAGGGCCTGCTTGTGGCAGTGGCGGATGCTGTTGCCCACCCAGCTGGAGAGAGCCCGCGGGCCTCGCCCTTCTGTTCCCCAGACTCACAGAGCCTCACGGCCAGAGTTTCAGAGGAAGGAATTGCTCCAAATGTAAACAGCTTCCAGGACAGTGATTCTCAGAGGGACCCTATGCGTGCCAGCAGAGAATGGCATCCCAATGGTGCCCAGGCCTCGAGAGTACCTGAATGCCAGGGGAGCTTCTGAAAGTCCTAGGTTACTGGACCTGGGAATGTGCATCCCTAGCCACCCCTTCATGCTTTGGGAGAGTGGGTTCTTCCAGACCCTGCATTATGGGGAGCCCCAGCCAGTCTCTGGGAGCCACACAGCCCCTGCTGCCCCAGGAGTGGTTCACCAAGCTCCTGGGCTCCCCCAGGCCACATGTGGAGTGGGGGCCTGCTTAGCCCTGGAGGCTGGCAGATCCTAGGAGCGGCCTCGTCTCAGGAGGCCAACCATGAGTGCCTATGGAAATGAAGGATGCTCCAGGTGAGGCTGAGGCTCCTCAGGCAGGGAGAGTGTGATGAGCTGATGGCCCCAAAGACATCCAGTCCTAGTTCCTGCAGCACGCAAACGTTGCCTTATGTGGCATGAAGGAGCGCTGCGGGTGTCATTAAGGTAAGGATTTTTTTTAGATGGAGTTTTGCTCTTGTTGCCCAGACTGGAGTGCAGTGGTGTGATATTGGCTCACTGCAACCTCCACCTTCTGGGTTCAAGTGATTCCCATGCCTCAGTCCCCCCCCCGCTGGGATAACAGGTGCACACCACCACATCCCGCTCATTTTTTGTATTTTTAGTAGAGACGGGGTTTCACCATGTTGGCTAGGCTGGTCTCGAACCACTGACCTCAGGTGATTCACCCGCCTTGGCCTCCCAAAGTGCTGAGATTACAGGTGTGGGCCACTGTGCCCAGCCAGGGTATCTCGTTTGTTTGTCTTGTTTTTGTTTTTGAGACAGAGTTTTGCTCTTGTTGCCGAGGCTGGAGTGCAATGGTGCAATCTCGGCTCACCGCAACCTCCACCTCCTGGGTTTAAGCGATTCTCCTGCCTCAGCCTTCTGAGTAGCCAGGATTACAGGCATGCGCCACCACACCCGGCTAATTTTGTGTTTTTAGTAGAGACGGGATTTCTCCATGTTGGTCAGACTGGTGTTGAACTCCTGACCTCAGGTGATCTGCCTGCCTTAGCCTCCCAAAGTGCTTGAATTATAGGTGTGAGCCACCGCACTCGGCCTTTTTTTTTTTTTTTTGAGATGGAGTCTCGCTCTGTCACCAGGCTCAAATGCAGTGGTGACAGAGCTCACTGAAGCCTCTACCTCCCAGGTTCAAGCAATTCTCCTGCCTCAGCCTCCCGAGTAGCTGGGGCTACAGGCTTGCGCCACCATGCCCAGCTAATTTTTTTGTGTTTTTAGTAGAGACGGGGTTTCACCATGTTGGCCAGGCTGGTCTCAAACTCCTGGGCTCAAGTGATCTGCCTGCCTCAGCCTCCCAAAGTGCTGGGATTACAAGTGTGAGCCATATCTGGCCAAGTTAAGGATCTTGAGATGGGAAGGTTGTCCTGGGTCAGCCAATTGGGCCCTACATGTAATCATAAGTGTCCTTACAAAAGGGAGGAGAGAGATTGCACACAGAAGAGAAGGCAATGTGACCAGGGAGGCAGACTGGAGGATGTAGCCACAAGTCCAGGAATGCTGGCAGCCCTTAGGAGCTAGCAGAGGCCAGGAGCAGAATCTCCTCTGGAGCCTCCAGAGGGAGCTAGGCCTGCTGACACCTTGCCTTAACCGCATGCCACTGACTTGAGATGTGTGGCCTCCAGAACCGCAGAGAATAAACTTGTGTTAGCCACCAAGTTTGTGGTAACTTGCATCAGCCATGGGACATCTCCTTCTGGAAGCTGCAGCCTGGTGGAGAGGTCTAGCAGGGTCATCTGCGGGTCTAGCCCAAAGTTAGCAGCCCCGAAAGCTGCCTTTATCTCTCTGCGGGGGTTGCAGCCACGTCTGCTCAGTGTGGTTTCAGTTCCCTGACGAGACAGGGCCTCCCAGCCTGCCCCAGAGCAGCTCATGCCTGCTGATACAGCTGGGGCCCCTCTGCAGCCCAGCACAGCCTGAGGGATTACTGAGAAGTCCAGGTGAGCTGGAGACGTGAGGTGAGGCTCACAGCGGGTACTCAGCTTCCTCCAGCTCCAGCTCCTCCCACCCAGGTCCATCCTGCTGCTGCACCTTTCAGGGTCTCCACATCTGATCCTAGACAGACCCTGTCCTTTCTCAGCAGAGGGGGTAGAAACGGACCCTCATCGTGGAGTGGTCAGTCCCAGCACAGCCGGGGCAGACAGGCTTCCGAGCCTTTGGCAGGATGCTGTCGCCTGGTGTGAGCACCAGGCCTGCCTCTCCTTCCCCCTCACGGGCCCTGGAGGGCAAGGTCAGAACTGGGCCTAATGCAGCTCCTACACTCACAGGGGTGGGCACAGGTCTGAGGTTTGTTGAACAAATGGCTTCTGCAGCCCCTGAGAAAGCTGGCGTCCTCAGGAAAGTATCAGGGCCATCTTCCCAGTCTCCCTCCTGTCTCCAGCCCACCCCCAACTACAAATCCCAGCATTAGGTGGGAGGTGGAGGCTCTGGGATCTTGAGCTCTGGAAGACCCCTGCCCCTTCCCAGCACCTGTCTTCAGGGCCTCAGTCCCGTTGACAGCGTGGTCCCAGGCCTGGGCCTCCAACTCTCCCTGCCCCGACCCCACACACCTCTGTGGCCTCTGTCCACCTGCCTCCACCTAGAGTCTCCCTGTGGCCCCCTGCTGCCGCACTCCATCAGGACATCACGCTCCGGCCTCAGACTGCTGGGCTCTGAGTCTCGCTGGACTCTTCTTGGTGGAGATGGAAACCCAGTTAAAAATGGGATCCTAGAAAAAGGACCCCATGTGTAGACGCTGGGTGTCCCTGCCCATCCCCCGCTCCCCGGCCTTTCCCAGCTCAGCTGTAGTCCATGTCAGCTTCACCCTCCGCAGATCCCAGCACTTCTGACTTCCATGTGCCCAGCTCAATAAACCCACAGAAAACAGTCCCTCCAAAGTCCCTGAATGCTGTCTGTCATCCTGGGTTGAACTGTGCCCACCTCAGCAGCAGGAATTTTGGCAGGGAATAGAATTCTGTGTCAGCCTTCAGGCCTCAGCCCCAGGCCTGGTGTGGGGCACAGAAGGGGCCATCTTGCTGCAACCCCATCTATTGCAAGTGGAACAAGGGAGAGCCCGAATGGAGCCAGGGAGTGGACACTCACCAAAGATGCCCACATCTGCTGTGTCTCCTGCAGGTGCCCCTAGGCGCACCCCACCTCCCTGCTGCAGACAGGCTGCCTGCCCTGGCACTGGTGTGCCTGGCTGCTGAGCGTGCCATGTGGGCCTCTTTGCCCTATGTAGCATGCTGGCTGGCATCTGCCTTAGCCCCAGCCTGGGGGCCTTGGCCCTTTGTAGGGACCAGACTGAGTCCTGCTGGGAAATCCTCCTTGCCTTCCCCAGGGCAGGGCAGGGACAGGCAGCAAGGGAGTGAGACACGTCTGCCACATAGCACCCTGGAGAATCAAGTGCCAGCCTCTCTAACCTCAGTTTCCTCATCTGCAAAATGGGGGTGGGTGATTCCTACTCACCTGCCTGGGCTAGGGGGAGGCTAAAGACGCTGTCCAGGCTGGGCGTGGTGGCTCATACCTGCAATCCCAGCGTTTTGGGAGGCCGAGACAGGTGGATCACGAGGTCAAGAGTTCGAGACCAGCCTGGCCAAGATGGTGAAACCCTGTCTTTACTAAAAATACAAAAATTAGCAGGGCATGATTGTGGGCACCTATAATCCCAGCTATTTGGGAGGCTGAGGCAGGAGAATTGCTTGAACTCAGGAGGCAAAGGTTGCAGTGAGCCAAGATCGCACCAATGCACTCCAGACTGGGTGACAGAACAAGACTCCGTTTCAAAAAAAAAAAAAAAAAAAAGGCCCTGTCCAAATGTGAGGGCCTTTGGACAGGCCTGGCCCACAGGCCTCCAGGCAGTTCCCCACACGTGGCACTGAGCTAGGAGAAGGTGCCTCAGACTGGAGTGTGTCCCCAGCTCAACAGCTCCGGGCTGGATTTGCCCATGCTAACCAGATGGCCGCCTGGTAACTGTCAGTGAGGTTCACACCTCCAGGAAAGCCACCAGCACAGGGCAGTCTGGGGCCTGGGGCTCAGGGGTCGGGGGAGACTTGTCTAAAAGTGGCTCAGCCTAGGAGCTGCAGGTCTGGTGAGCACAGCACCTTCCTCTGCAGCTACTGGCATGCTCTCCCCAGACAACGCCCGTCAAGAGCCCTGGGGCTGCAGACAGGCTTGGCCAAAGACACCATTATGCCGAGTCCTCTCTGCCTCCTCTCCTTCCCCAGGCAGGGTGGGGGATGCTGCATTTTCCGTGGCTGCCCAACACATGGCTCAGGCTTCTGCATTCTGAGCTTCAGGCCTCATCCGCTTCCAGGGTTCCCCACACCCGTTCCTCAGCCACACGCAGGCTGGTGTGGTTGCTCCCAGCTATGCCTGCCTGACCCTGTCCAAAAGCGAGTGGTCTAGAGCTCAGCCAGGCTTCCCTTCTGTGTACAGGGAGCAGAAGAGGGGCTCACAGCAGCCCCCAAGCACTGGGCACTTGGCCAGAAACAAAGGGGGAGACCCTACACCCCCAAAGCGCAAATCTGTAAAAGAAGTTTGAGGCCGAGTGTGGTGGCTCACGTCTGTAATCTCAACACTCTGGGAGGCCAAGGCAGGTGAATCATTTGAGGCCAGGAGTTCAAGACCAGCCCAGCCAATATGGCAAAACCTCATCTTTACTAAAAATACAAAAATGAGCTGGGTGTAGTGGCATGCAACTATAATCCCAGCTACTCAGGAGGCTGAGGTGGGAGGATCGTGTGAGCCTAGGAGGCAGAGGTTGCAGTGAGCTGAGATTGTGCACTCCAGCCTGGGTGCAGAGCAAGACTCTGTCTCAAAAATAAAAAAAACATTTAAAAGTTCTGCATATAGCTCAATGCTATTCATTCCTAGGGACTGGGGGTCACCAGGGAGGCTTCCTGGAGAAGGAAGGAGGGCTGAGGAATGGATGGCAGCAGAGGGTGCTTGTGGGTGAGGCTGTGGTGCTGTTGGGGAGGCAGGGTGTGGCAGCTTGGGCTGGGGCCAGCGATGAGCTTGGAATTCCCCAGGGCTTTCCAGAAGCCAAAAAGCAGGGCGGAGGGGGTTGTCCCTCTTGTCTTGTCCTCCTACCCTGGCCACAGCTGGGAAGCCCTGGGCAGGCGCCCGAGGACAGCTGGCACGCTCAGCCTTTGGTGGAGAACTGAGGTGGCAGGAGGACTAATGGGAGGGAGGAGAGGTGTCCTGGGGCCCTGGGGCAAGGCCCTGCTTTGCACTCAAGATAAGAATCCAGGGCTTTAAGGGGAGGTGGTCCACCAGCTGTATTCAAGGAATAAGACACATCTTGGGTCAAATTAGAGAGCTGGTGGGGATTGTTTTCGGGTCCTGGGTCAGCCCCAGGAGGTCCCTTCTTTCCCACTGGCCCAGAAGGGCTGAAGTAGGAAGGTGGGAAAACATTTCACGTGCTCAGAGAGGAAATGTCCTCACCCCACTTAGGCTCAGAGCGTGGCTAAAGCACCCCAAGGGCCAGGCAGGCAGGGCAGGTCGGGGCACCCCAGGGTTGCCGGCTGCTGATTCTGGCCTGGGTGGAGGAGGGGCTGACAGCCTGTGCTGGGACAGGGACAGCTGTAGTATTGGCCTGGAGAAAGGGGGGGCTTGAAAGTCAGGAAGGCCACGGAGTTGGGACAGAGAAGCTGCCATGGCTTAAAGATGTCCCCCAGAGTTCCTGCATTGACAGCTTGGTCCCCAGCACAACAGCACTGGAAGATGGGACCTTTAAGAGGTGATGAGGTCATGAGGGCTGGGCCCTCCCGAGTCGATCGATGCCATTATCATGGGGGAGTGGGTTTGTTATCAAAGTGAGTTCAGCCTCTTCTTGCTCTCTGTCTTTGGAGCCCACGAGCCCCCGTCCTTCCATTTAGTGCCATAGGGTGACACAGCAGCAGGGCCTCACCAGATGCTGCCCCTTGATCTCAGCCTTCCCAGCCTCCTTCGCTGTGAGCCTAAGACATTTCTCTTAGTTGTAAATTACTCAGTCTGTGGTATTCTGTGGTAATCACAGAAAACTCATGAAGACGCGGGCCAAGGTGAGCTCAGATGGGAGTGGGGCCCAGTGTGAGTCAGGATAGGGACTGGCCCAGGGTGCAGAGGTCAGGAGCAGGACACCGGGGCCAGAGCTCAGGGTTACCCGGCCTCTCTCGGAGGCCTCTGGAGTCTGCTGGGTCTAGCCCTGCCGCCTGAGGTTCGAGGCCCTCTGCACTCCCATCCTGACCCCTGCCATCATCCCACAGCCCCTATATCCAGGCTGGTCTCTTTCATCTGCTGTGCACACGCTTCAGTCTCATGCCTCACCCTTGACCCTGCCCAAAATAGCATGCACTTACAAACAGCCTGCCCCTCTTTCCAGCTTTATCTCAGGAAGGACCTTCAGGAAGCTTTTCCCAACCACTTTAGCCCCAGGGACCTGGGATTTCTCTGGATTCTGGAACATGCTGGCAGGTCACTCAACACCAGAGTGAATAATACACGTGTCTGGTCCCAGCTGTCCTCACTGCAGGGAGCTGACAGTTGTGGGGAGAGGCGGACAATAACCAGGGTGACGAGCAGACGCGTCACTGCAGTGTGGGTCCCTCGTGGAGGAATGGTGCCCAGAATGGAAACGACCACAGAGCCTTCCTGAAGTGGGGTGGTAGGGAAGGGGCCGGCTGCAGAGATCTTAGGGGGCACAAGCGAGCCGGCCTGGCTGGAGGCAGAAGGCCACGGGGGAGGCGGGTGCTGGAGCCACGGGGGAGAGGCCCAGGCAGAGCTGGAGAGGTTTTGGCAGCAACACTGTCCTGGTGACAGGTTTGGGCTTTGTTGTAAGAGCAATGGGAAGCCACCAGAGACTCCCACACAGAAATATGTGGGAGTGAATTTGCATTTTGGGACAGTCCCCCTGACTGCGGTGGCTGGAGTAGATTGTAGAGGTCAACGCTGGATCCTGGGACAGCCCTTTGTGTCGTCTGATTCAAGATGATGTTCTTGGATCAGGGTGGTGGCAGTGGGAATGAGGAGAAGTGGATGGATTTGGGGCGCAGAATCAATGAGGCTTGGAGATGAGAAGGGGAGCCGCCCAGGATTCTGGCAGAAGCCAGCAGGTGTGGTGTGCAGTTCCCTGGGCAGGGGGGAACAGGGGGCCTCAGATAGCAGTGACCTGGGCTGCGGGAAGAAGGCCGTGAGTGTCACTGGGGACTGCAAGCCAGTGAAGGACTGCGTGGAGGCATCAGGTGGACAAGGGCCAGGCAACTCTAAGGAGGGCCCTGGACAGACGACACAAACCAAGGAGTCGGCGGAGCTGAGCTCAGATTCACCCTGTTCCTATCACTGGGCATCTGGGCACTGTCAGTACCGCACCCCTTCCCAGAGAGATTGCATCTGCACTCGGGACCAGCCATCACAGTGTGCTCCCAGCTCCCATTCCTGCCCCCTCATACCAGACCCTGCCCTCCCCTAGCTTCAGGCACATGCCCAGCTCCTCCCAGACACTGCACCTGGTATCCTCAGGCTCCCTCCAACTCTGGAGACTCCCATGGTACTCAGATACCCACCAGCCCCACTACTCCTGGCCTCCTCCTGCTCCTCCTCCTCCATCCTCTACCATGAGTGACGTCATTGCTGCCCACTCATAACAGCATCTTAGCTGGCACTCTAGGCCAGGGCTTTGCACACTTCAAGGCATACATAAATCACCTGGAGGTCTTGCTAAAAGGCAGGTTCTCATTCAGCAAGCCTGGGAGGCCCAAGATTCTGGATTTCTTTCTTTTTCTTTCTTCTGTCTTTTCCCCTCCTTCCTGCCCTCCCTCCCTTCCTTCCTTCCTCCCTCCCTCCTTCCCTTCCTTCCTTTTTCCTTCCCTCCCTCTTTTCCTCCTTTCTTCCCTCTTTCCTTCCTTTTTCTTCCTCCCTCCCTCCCTCCTTTCTTTCTTTCTTTCTCTGTCTCTCTTTCTTTCTCTCTTTTCTCTTTCTTTTTAAAAATTCTTTCTTTCTTCTCCCTCTCTCCCTCCCTTCCTTTCTTTTCTTTTAGAGACAGGATCTTACTATGTTGCCCAGGCTGGACAAAACTCCTGGGATCAAGTGATCCTCCTGATTCAGCCTCCTGAGTAGTTGGGGTAACAGACTGGATATTGCGTTTCTAAGAAGCCCAGCTACTGCTGCGGCTGGCCCTTAGCCACAGTTGGAGGGGTGAGGCTTTTCTAGACTCATCCCTCTCCTCCCCTCCCCAACGCATCCTGAAAGCTTCTTGAGTCTTCCTCTCCTCCCTTCCTTCTACCACCTGAGCTTAGGTCCAGTCATCTCTGACCTGAACGACGGCACCTGCTGGCATGCCTTCCTTGGCTTACGGCTGCCGAGGGGTGTTCCGAGGTAGGAGTTACTTACCCAGGGCCTTCCCTGCAGGTTGCAGGGTCCAAGCCTCTCCTCACCGCAGACGCTGTGCGTGGATGGGCTGGAGGATGTGCACAGAAGGGTCATAGAGGGACAGCCAAGATCAAAGCCAGGAAGTTGTCTCCATCCAGGGCCATCCTATCAATCCCAGGGGCTCATTCCACCCAGGGAGATCCCTTGCCAAAGCCAGGGAGAGCCAAGGGCAAGACCCCATGACTCCAGAGAGCACCTTGCTGGTGCTCTAGATCAGTCAGTCTTAGGAGGCCAGGCCCGGAGGCTCATGCCTGTAATCCCAGCACTTTGGGAGGCCAAGGTGGGAGGATCATTTGAGGACAAGAATTCAAGACCAGCCTCAGCAATATAGCAAGACCCCTGTCTCTATAAAAGACAGTGGATCATAGATTTTCATAGTGTGGACTAAAATCACTTGCTAAAATACATGTTTTAGCCCCAGCCCCCGAGATTCTGATTCTGTGTGATTTCATTTTAAAAGAAAAAACAAAACAAGCAAAGGCAAACTAGGGTGTGATGCCCACCGAAGTCTGAGCCTGGCTGCTCCTCCTCACCTATGCCAATGGCGCCACCTGGTGGCTGTAATGTATATTACACCACCTTCCTGGAGGGGCTTTCTTGCACATAGGATAGGGTTGCTGCACCCAGCATCTCTTCTAGTTTTCCCAACTCTGCAAGAGAGATCCTCATCCCCATTTCACTGATGGATAAGCTGAGACTCAAAGAGCAGAGGTGGCATCTCTAAAACCCCACTTATGGGAAATGGAAGAGTGTCTGAATCTTAGCATTGTCTGTGCAATGGCTTGTAAATCTAGCTGGTAGTCAAAATCATCCAGGGAGCCATTTTAAACTGGAGAGGCCTTCAGGACCACCCATATTTATGTGGCTCCTCACTTTTCCACGTGAGGAAAAGCTCAAAATATCCAAAGGCAGGAAGACACTCGCCACCTAGAACAAATTGGAGGTGGGTTGGGGTCTCAGGAAAAGGCTGGGGCTATGGGGGCACCTGCAGCTTAGGGAAACTTCTGTTTATTAACCAGATATTTCAGCATTTTAACAACTGGGGTGTGTGTGTGTGTGTGTGTGTCTGTGCATGCACGTGATTGTGTGTATACACATACACACACACACACACACACACACACACACAAACTTACAAGCGTGGGAATAGAAGAGGGAATAATGTCAACACAACCTTGGAAAATCTTGGAAGCTGGAAAGCAGATACTTGAGTGGCAACTGACTTAGCAGTGTGCCTTGGTTGAGTGCCTACTGTTTTCTTAAGATACTGTTAAAATAACAATAAAGCAATAAAGGCCCTATGGGCCCCCAAAACAAAGAAAAGGGGACACTGATAGTTAAAGGTTTCTGCAAAGAAGTAGGAAGTGGGCGAACTGTGGGGAGCAGCACCCCCTGGGGTCCTTAAGTCTACCCAGACAGGGGCAGTGCAGGCACCCTCCCAGCTGCGTGGCCAGCCTGGGCAGTGCCAGGCTGGCCAAGGCCAAGAGAAGGATGTCTGCCCTGTATACTCCTGGTCTTGAGGGACAGAGTCAGTGCCGTGGTGATGGCTGTCAGTCAACAAGTCCTCCCCCCCCAATATCCCAGTAGTTTCTTCCACATAAATGTGACCGGAGCACGAGAGCCACTTGACACTGGAGGAAACCCAGGTCCGGAAAGGAAAAGACCAAGAAAAAGAGACCCAATCCATGGCTCCCACAAACACAAGGAAAATTCTGGGAATGGAAAAGAAATTGCAAAGGAAAAGTGAAATTAGAATTGTCAGAGAGATTTCAGGTGAGATTACATGTTTTCTCCTCATCCGAAAGATAGCTACAACATGCTTTTTTCTCTCTCAATGTCATTTCTGAGATTTATTCATCAAACATAAATCAACCAGTGAACCTGTCCTACATTCCTTTGTACGTATGTCCCGCGATTCATCGAATGACACGTAAGGTGATTCTGGGGTCTGAGTTTTGTGGCTGTTTGCAATTACAAATGGTGCTTAACAGCCTTGTGACCTTGGAAAATTACTTATAGCTTCACCCCGGCTTCTGTTTACAGATGTTTATGTGGGAAATGAGGATAACAATAAGAGAACCTTCCACACAGGTTTGTGGTGAGGATTAAATGGATTCACGAATGTAAGCCTTTAGAAGAGTGCAGTGGTTCTCAGTTGGGCCTGATTTTACACCCAGAGGACAGCTGACAATGTCTGGAGATGTTTTTGCGGAAATGACTGGTGGAGATGCTGCTGGCATCCAGTGGGTAGAAGCCAGGGATGCTGCTAAGCCTCCCGCAATGCACGGGATGGCCCCTCACAGAGAACTGCCCAGCCTAAATGTCAATAGGCCACGGCTGAGGAACCCTGGAACAGTGCATGGCACAAAATATGAACTCAATCAATATTCGTTATTTTTTAAGAGCTGCAATGGCTGGGCACAATGACTCATGCCTGTAATCCTAGCACTTTGGGAGACCAAGGTGGGTGGGTCACCTGACGTCAGAAGTTTGAGACTAGCCTGGCTAACGTGGTGAAACTCCGTCTCTAATAAATAAATAAATAAATAAATAAAAGTTGGGGGAGATAAAAATAAATAAATAAAAAGAGCTGCACTGAAAATTCTTTTCCTTATCTTGGATATACAAGCGTGAGAGTCTCTCACAGAAACTATCACTCCCTTCAAATACTCACAGAACATTTGTAAAAATTATTTTATTCAGCCATAAAGAACATCTACGTAAATTCTAAAATGTAGAAATTGTACGGAATATTTTCTTGCCATGAAGCAATAATTGAGAAGTTAACTACCAAGGGAAACTTCTTCCTGCTCCACCCCTGCCCTCCCTTCAGCTGTCCAGAATTCCAAAGCTATCTGGAATATTCAAAATTTCATAAGTAACTGTTTGTTAGAGAAGGAACACAAAATAAAATATTAATTTATAAAGTGATATACATAAGAATGTTATATGTTAAGAGCTACTGAATACAAGGGAAAACTCAGAAAAAATAGTCCTATGAAATTTTATAAGATAAAGAAAATTGGTCTGGGGAGGTGGCTCATGCCTGTAATCTCAGCACTTTGGAAGGCCAAGGTGGGTGGATCACAAGGCCAGGAGTTCAAGACCAACCTGAGCAACATGGTGAAACCCTGTCTCTACTTAAAAAAAAAAAAAAAACATATAAAAAAAAACTTCTAAAAAAAAAAAAAAAAAAATACAAAAACTTATCCTGGGCGTGGTGGGGTGTGGCTGTAATCCCAACTACTCAGGAGGCTGAGGCAGGAGAATCACTTGATCCTGGGAGGCAGAGGTTGCAATGAGCTGAGATGGCACCACTGCACTCCAGCCCAGGCGACAGAGTGAGACTCTGTCTCAAAAACAACAACAACAAAAGAAAGAACACAAATCAGCTAAGCACTTATTTCTAGGAAGAAAATGAATAATAAAATAAATACCAAGAGAGTAGGAGGAAATTAATAAAAATAAAAAAGAAATTATTGAAATACAAAAGTAGGTTGGGCAGGTGGCTTACGCCTGTAATCCCAGCACTTTAGGAGGCCAACACAGGCGGATCACCTGAGGTCAGGGGTTCGAGACCAGCCTGTCGAACATGGTAAAACCTTGTCTCTACTAAAAGTACAAAAATTGGCCAGGCATGGCAGTGGGCACCTGTAATCCCAGCTACTTGGGAGGCTGAAGCAGGGGAATTGCTTGGACTCAGGGGGTGGAGTTTGCAGTGAGCCATGATTGTGCCACTGCATTCCAGCCTAGGTGACAAAATAAATAAATATATAAATAAATTTAAAACTTACCTGGGGCCGGGTTCAGTGGCTCACACCTGTAATCCCAGCACTTTGGGAGGCCAAGGCGGGTGGATCACGAGGTCAGGAGTTCGAGACCAGCCTGACCAACATAGTGAAACCTCGTCTCTACTAAAAATACAAAAATTAGCTGGGCGTGGTGGCACATGCCTGCAATCCCAGCTACTCAGGAGGCTGAGACAGGAGAATTGCCTGAACCTGGGAGGCAGAGGTTGCAGTGAGCCAAGATCGTGCCGCTGCACTCCAGCCTGGGCGACAGAGTGAGACTTCGTCTAAAAAAAAAAAAAAAAAAACTTACCTGGATGTGGTGGCGCACACCTATGGTCCCAGTTACTCAGGAGGCTGAGGTGGGAGGGTCACTTGAGCCTGGGAGGTCAAGGCTGCAGTGAACCATGATTGCACCCATTGTACTCCAGCCTGCGTGTGAGACTCCGAGAAAGAGAAAAAAGAAAACTAAAAGAAAGTGCGCCATTGCACTCCAGCCTGGGTGACACAGTGAGCCCCTGTCTCAAAAAAAAAAAAAAAAAAGTGGCCGGGTGCGGTGGCTCACGCCTGTAATCCCAGCACTTTGGGAGGCTGAGGCGGGCAGATCACAAGGTCAAGAGATCGCAACCATCCTGGCCAACATGGTAAAACCCTGTCTCTACTAAAATTACAAAAATTAGCTGGGCTTGATGGCGTGAGCCTGTGGTCCCAGCTACTTGGGAGGCTGAGGCAGGTTGCAGTGAGCCGAGATCGAGCCACTGCATTCCAGCCTGCAACAGAGCAAGACTCCATCTCAGAAAAAATAAATAAATAAATAAAGTATTCAAAGAAATCATGGCTGAAAGTTTTTCACACTTGGCAAAAGACATAAACTTACAGATTGCAGAACTGAGAGACCCCAAAGAAATTATTTTATTAATTGTTATTGCTATATTATTATGGTTTTGGAAGTTTACTTATGATGTGTCTTGGTGTGGATTTCTTTGGAGAAAGAATCCCAAAGTGCTGGGATTGCAGATGTGAGCCACCATGCCCAGCTGTTTTTATCTGTTGGTTTTTGTTTTGTTTTGTTTTGTTTTGAGACAGAATCTTGCCCTGTTGCCCAGGCTGGAGTGCAATGGCAAGATCTCAGCTCACTGCAACCCTCCACCTCCCGGGTTCAAGCGATTCTCCTGCCTCAGCCTCCCGAGTAGCTGGGATTACAGGTGCATGCCACCATTCCCAGCTAGTTTTTGTATTTTTAGTAGAGATGGGGGTTTCAACATGTTGGCCAGGCTGGTCTCGAACTCCTGACCTCATGATCTGCCCACCTTAGCCTCCCAAAGTGCTGAGATTTCAGGCATGAGCCGCCGAGCCTGGCCCTGTTTTTTTTTAATTTATGTTTTATAGAGACAGAGTCTCATTATGTTGCCTAGGCTGGTCTTGAACCCCTGCCTCAGCCTCCCAAAGCGCTGGCATCACAGGCATGAGTCACTGTGCCTAGCCTCGCTCTTTATATTTTGTGTCTTTAATTACGTTATTTCACAAATGTTATGTAAATGGAGCCATGCAGCTTGTATCTTTTTGAATGGCTCCGGGCAATGTTCTTGTGATTCATCCCCGTTGTTGTGGGTCTCGGTAGCTTTCTTTTTACTTGCTGAGTAGGGCTTCACGGTTCGGATGCATCACAGTCTGTTGAAGCATTTGTCCGCTGAAAGACATCTGAGTAGCTTCTAGTTTGGGGATGTTATGAATAAAACTGCTATAAACATTCATGTACGGTTTTCCCCACAAAAATAAGTTTTCATTTCTCTGTGACAAAGGCCAAACAATATAATTACTGAGTTGTATGGTAACTCTACTTTTAGTGTTGAAAGGAATTCCCAAACTGTTTTCCGGATTGGCTGTATCACTTTACATTCTCGCTGGCAGTCTATGAGTTAAGCAGTCTCTCTGCATGCTTGCCCGCGTTTGGTGTTATCACTATTGTTTATTTTGGTCATTCTAATAGGTACATAGTGATACCTTATTGTGGTTTTAATTAGCATTTTTCTAGTGACTCATGATGTTGAACTTTTTTTAGCTGTTTATTTGCCAGCTGTATGTCCTCTTTGATGAAATTCCTATGCATACCCTTTGCATATTTTTGGATTAGATTGTTGGTGTTTTTAATGCTGAGTTCTGAGAGTTCTTTGTATATTTGATTTGATTTATTTATTTATTTGAGATGGAGTCTTGCTCTGTTGCCCAGGCTGGAGTGCAGTGGCATGATCTTGGCTCTCTGTAACCTCTGCCTCCAGGTTTAAGGGATTCTCCTGCCACAGCCTCCCTAGTAGCTGGGATTACAGGCACTCGCCACCACACCTGGCTAATTTTTTGTATTTTTAGTAGAAACGGGGTTTCACCATGTTGACCAGGCTGGTCTCAAACTCCTGACCTTGTGATCTGCCCACTTTGATCTCCCAAAGTGCTGGGATTACAGACGTGAGCCACCGCCCCCAGCCCATTTGTTGGTTTTCTAAACAAAATCTGTCTCCTTGGCCTCACATGAGCCCACGCCATGCTTAATGATGACGTTAGCAAAATGCTGAGAAAGGAACTGCCTGTCTATAGTCATAATAGGTTCAGCCATAAGACCGAATATCTATTCATAAAAACAGTTCACATGGCAGAAATTGATTAATAATTATCTAATGCAATGTATATGGTACATCAGTTGGAAATAACAACACACTATATCTACTAACCAGTAATTATTTTTATGATAAAGTAAGCAGACTTCTTCTTTTTTTTTTTTTTTTGTAGCTTGCAGGAAGCTAAGTCAGTTTGCACAGGTTAGAACCAAAGACCCTCTATTCCAAAATGCTGAGTAAACTGGCAAGAAATGCTAATGTATACATTTTACTCTTTGAGTACCCTGGAAAGTAGAAAGAATTAATTAAGATATTAGTAAGTGATTAAAAAAAAACAAAAGCCTGGCAGAAGCTTCTGTGATCCAGGGAACATGACTTACTCTCTTTTTTTTTTTTTTTTTTTTTTTTTTTTGAGTCAAAGTCTCACTCTTATTGTCTAGGCTGGAGTGCAATGGCATGATTTTGGCTCACTCCAACCTCCGCCTCCTGGGTTCAAGCAATTCTCCTGCCTCAGCCTCCCGAGTAGCTGGGATGACAGGCATGTGCCACCATGCCCGGCTCATTTTTGTAGTTTTAGTAGAGACAGGGTTTAACCAAGTTGGCCAGGCTGGTCTCAAACTCCTGACCTCAGGTGGTCCACCCACCTCGGCCTCCCAAACTACTGGGATTACAGGCATGAGCCACCACGCCTGGCCTACAAATTTTTTTTTTAAATAACTGGACACAGCCCTGGGCGTGGTGGTTCACGCCTGTAGTCCCAGCACTTTGGGAGACTGAGGCGGGTGGATCACAAGGTCAGGAGTTCAAGACCAGCCTGGCCAAGATGGTGAAACCCTGTTTCTACTGAAAATACAAAAATTAGCCAGGTGTGGTGGCGGGCACCTGTAATCCCAGCTACTCTAGAGGCTGAGGCAGAGAACTGCTTGAACGCGGGAGGCGGAGGGTGCAGTGAGCCAAAATGGCGCCACTGCACTCCAGCCTGGGTGACAGAGCAAGACTCCGTCTCAAAAAAAGAAGAAACAAAAAGAACTTCTTTTTATTAAAGCAATACATGTTCATAATTTTAAAAATTAAATGCTTTTATAAGATTTAAAACAACAAAATAACACTTTTCTTTTTCACCTCTCCCTACCTTTGATTCATATTCACTAGTGGTAAACATTTTCAATTTTTTGAAAAGTTTGTCCTGGTAGTCATCCCATAAATTTAACATGTATCTTCTATTTCTTTTGTTTTTAAAAAATTATGTATTGTTTATCAACTCCTAATATGATAAATAATTTCGTTTTTTTTTCTTTTTCTCTTCCTCAAGACAAAATGCCTATCTTTTTTCCTCTCCTTGCATTATAATTCTATCACAATTTTTGGTTAAATCAATATTCTATATTTTATTATAGTAATTTGTGAATATTGTTTACTGATGGACTATGAAGTTGAAAGAAAGCAGCTTCCTATGGACAGTCATATACCCACAATCTGAACTCAATGATTAATGAGCCCAGATTGCTGTAATTTTGCTATAATTGCTTCGTGACATCTGTTTATCTGTCACTTCATTTTAGTCTTTAAAACACTTCAAAATGAGTTGCACATGGGAGTCATTTGACCCCTAAATACTTTAGGGTATAAATCATCAACTATAGCTATTATTTGTTTATGGTTATTCTTTTCATATAAAATTTGCATACTATGAAAATCCCTGATCTGCACCATTCTATGAGTTTTGACCTGGGGTTGGCAAACTCTCTAAAGGACTAGATAGCAAATATTTTTGACTTTGCAGGTGATATAGTCTCTGAAGAAACTTGATGAGAACATAATTGGTCTCTGTCACTTCTCAGCTCTGCTGTTGTAGGCAAATAGTAGCCATGGATAGTACTTAAATTAATAGGTATGGTTGTGTTCCAATAATTTTTTTTTAACCAAAACAGGTGGTGGGCCATATTTGGCCTACAGGATGTATGATGTGGTTTGTCCAACCTTTGTCAGTTATTAATACACACATCTGTGTAATCTAAAGTTTTATCAAGATATAGAACGTTACTATCAGCCTGGGAAGGTTTCTCATGCTTTTTTGTAATTAATCTCTGCCTCCGTGTCTTACAGGCAACCACTGTTTTGTTTCCTTTTCATCTGAGATTAGTTTTGCTTATACTTGATTTTCATATAAATAGAATCATGCAAGATGTACTTTTCAGTAAAATTTTTTACTTAGCATAATCTTGAGATTCGTTCATATTGTTGCATATACCAGTGATTTGTTGCTTTTTTGTTGCTGGGTAGTATTCTGTTGTATGACTTTGCCTCACTTCCATTTTCCTGTTGATGATCACCTGGGCTATTTCTAGTTTTTGTTTTTGTTTCTTTGAGACAGGGTCTTGCTCTGTTGCCCAGACAGCCCAGACAGGAATACAGTGGCATGACAATGGCTCATTGCAGCCTTGACCTCCTGGCTCAAGAAATCCTTGCCACTCAGCCTCCAGAGAAGCTGAGACTACAGGCCTGGACCACCAGCTTGGTTAATTTTTGTTTGTTTTTTGTAGGGATGGAGTCTCACTTTATTTTCTGGCTGGTCTTGAACTCCTGAGCTCAAGTGATCCTCCCTCCTTAGCCTCCCAAAGTACTGAGATTTTAGGTGTGAGCCACCATGCCTGGCCTATTTCTTTCTGGCTTTTTACTATAATAAATAGTTTGACTATTGCAAACATTCTTCTGCAAGTCTTTTTGTGGGCATATGCTTTCATTTCCCTTGCCTCTGGTTTGATAACCACAGCTAGGATAGACTTGTCTAAACTTTTCTGTGCACGGCCATCACCTAGGGAGCGTAGTCAATGCAGATTCCCAAGCCTCACCCCAGGAAAGGTTGAATGGTGGGTTTAGGATCAGGCCTAGGAATGTGCATTTTTTGCTAAATGCTGCCAGTGATCTGCATGAAGTGGTGGTCTAGAAATACTTCAGTCCTGCCCTGTAAGGAGGAGCACTGTGGGGGAGGGGAGGACAGCCCCTTGGTGTGGAGAAGATGGGTTGTGGTGATGCAGTGCATGGCACATAGTGGGTACTCAGCAAGTAGCATACATGGGAATATATTATGCATGCATTTGCATATGTGCATGAATGAAAAATCATAAATATTTGGTATATCTATATGTGCATGTACCTATATCTCATGTGGGTGTGAAAGAGACAGATGTGACTTAGAACAAAAAAGAGGAAATGAACCGGGTCTGGGAAGCAGACATTGGAAGGCTCTACCATGAAACATCAATGCTTTACTTAGTTGGAAAGCTCATCCTGATTGACTTGGGCTGTGCTGAGAAGGAACAGAGAGGGCAGACGCTGCTGTGTTGGACAGAGTTCATTTGGCCCCAGGAAAGGACGTCCGGACCCTGCATACACACAGGGCTATAGCAGTCTAACCTAGGTCTAGGGTGCCTGCGAATCCCCAGTGCTTCCTGCCAGCCAGTCAGACAGAAGGAATCAGCTTTGGGGGCCCAGCCCCTGGCTGTGACCATCTCATTCTTCTCTTGTGTTATTATCTATCTCCCTCCACCTGGGGCTATGCAGGCAGGAGGAAAATCAGTGATGTGCTCAGAGTGGTGAGGGTCTCATCTTTGCTTTGAGCCACAATTACATCCTGTATACAAGAAGTGTACTTTTATTTATTTATTTTTAATTTTTAAGTGTAGGGGTGCACATGCAGGTTTGTTACATAGGTAAACTTGCATCGTGGGGGTTGGTTGAGTAGATTATTTCATCACCCAGGTATTAAGCCTAGTACCCTAGGTATTAAGCCTAGTTGTTTTTCCTGATCGTCTTCCTCCTCCAACCCTTTACCCTCCAAAAAGCCTCAGTGAGTGTCGTTTCCCCCATGTGACCATGTGCTCTCATCATTTAGCTCCCACTTATAAGTGAGAACATGCAAGATTTGGTTTTCTGTCCCTGTGTTAGTTTGCTAAAGATAATGGCCTCCAATTCCATCCATTTCCCCTCCAAAGGACATGATCTTGTTCTTTTTATGGCTGTATGGCATTCCATAGTGTATATGTACTACATTTTTTTTTTCTTTTTGAGACGCGTCTCGCTTTGTCACCCAGGCTGGAGTGCAATGGTGCGATCTCGGCTCACTGCAACCTATGCTTCCCAGTTTCAAATGATTATCCTGCCTCAGCCTCTCGAGTAGCTGGGACTACAGGCACATGCCACAACACCCAGCTAATTTTTTTCTGTATTTTTTGTAGAGACGGAGTTTCACCATGTTAGCCAGGATGCTCTTGATCTCCTGACCTCATGATCCTCCCGCCTTGGACTCCCAAAGTGCTGGGATTACAGGCGTAAGCCACCACACCTGGCCACCACATTTTCTTTATCCAATCTGTCATTGATGGGCATTTAGATTGGTTCCATGTCTTTGCTATTGTGGATAGTGCTACAATGAACATATGTGTACATGTGTCTATATAATACAATGATTTATATTCCTTTCGGCATATACCCAGTGATGGAATTGCTGAGTTGAATGGTGTTTCTTTATGTCTTTGAGGAATCGCCACACTGTCTTCCACAATGACTGAACTAATTTATACTCCCACCAACAGTGTATAAGCATTCCTTTTTCTTCACAACCTCGCCAGCATGTTATTTTTTGACTTTTTAATAATAGCCATCCTGACTAGTGTGAAATGTGATGTTGAGCTCAGTGATGTTGAGCTTTTTTTTCCATATGATTGGTGGCTGAATGTATGTCTTCTTTTAAAAAGTGTCTGTTCATGTCCATTGCCCACTTTTTAATGGGGTTGTTTTTCTTGTAAATTTGTTTAAGTTTCTTATAGATGCTGGTTATTAGACTTTTGTCTGGTACATAGTTTGCAAAAATTTTCTCCCATTCTGTAGGTTGTCTGTTTACTCTTTTGCTGTGCAAAAGTTCCTTGATTTTGGCATCTTAATCATGAAATCTTTGTCAGTACCTATGTCCTGAATGGTACTGCCTAGGTTGTCTTCCAGGATTTTTATAGTTTTGGGTTTTGTGTATAAATCTTTAATCCATCTTGAGTTAATTTTTGTATATGGTGTAAAGAAGGGGTCCAGTTTCAATCTTCTGCTTATGGCTAGCCAGTTATCTTAGGATCATTTATTGAATAGGGATTCCTTTCCCTGTTGCTTGTTTTTGTCAGGTGTGTTAGAGATTAGACAGTTGTAGGTGTGCAGTCTTATTTCTGGGTTCTCTATTCTGTTCTATTGGCCTATGTGTCTATTTTTTATACCAGTACCATGCTGTTTTGGTTACTGTAGCCCTGTAGTATACTTTGAGTATAAATCTCTCATCTTTCACTAAAGAAATTTATTTTAAAATTTTAAATATAAAAATACAAATAGGCTAAAAGTAAAATAATGGAAAAAGGTGCACCATTCTAACACTAGTCGAAAAATAGCTAGAGCAGCTATATTAATATTAAAATAGATTTCAGAGCAAAAAATATTACCAGGTATTAAACAAAGTTTTTTTTAATTCTGACTAAGTGGTTAATTAATGAAGAAGACAAAATTCAAATGTTTGTGCACTGAATAACACTTCAGAATGCATGAAGCAAAAACTAGTAGAACTGCAAGGAAAATTAGACAAAAGCATAATTATCAGATATCTTAATATCCCTCTCTCAATACTTCATAGCACAAGTAGGCAGGGAATTAGCAAAAATTTAATAGACTTCAAGAACACTATCAATCAACTTGACCTGATTGATGTTTATCAACATTCTACCCTACACCAACAGAATACATTTTTTTTTCCCCTAGTGAATGTGGAACATTTGTGAAGATAGGTCACATTAAGAACCATTAAAAATATCCATTGAAAAGGATTTATCATATAAAGTACATTCTCTGGCCACAGTGAAATTAAATTGGAAAAAAATAATTTTAGAAATATCTTTGAAAATCCCCAAATATTTGGAAATTAACCCCTTCTAATTTACCTATAGGCCAAAGAAGAAACCTAGGCCAGGCACAGTGGCTCACACCTGTAATTCCAGCACTTTGGGAGGCTGAGGCAGACAGATCATGAGGTCAGGAGTTCGAGATCAGCCTGGCCAACATGGCAAAACCCCATCTCTACTAAAAATACAGCAATTAGCCAGGTGTGGTGGCACTCTCCTGTAATCCCAGTTATTCAGGAGACTGAGGCAGGAGAATCACTTGAATCCGGAATGCAGAGTTTGCGGTAAGCTGTGATAGAGCCACTGCACTCCAGCCTGGACGACAGAGCAAGATTCCATTTCCAAAAAAAAAAAAAAAAAAAGAAGAGACGAGATCTAAAGGAAAATTAAAAAGTAATTTGAAATTAATGAAAATTGAAGAAAAAAAACTATGGGGTTGCCACTAAAGCAGTACTGAGAGGGAGATATATAACATCAAACACATTAAAGAAGAAAAGTCTCAAATCAGCCACATTAGTTTTCACTTTAAGAAACTACAAAAAGAATGCCGGGCCTGGTGCCCTGTAATCCCAGTACTTTGGGAGGAGGAGGTGGGCGGATCTTGTGAGGTCAGGAGTTTGAGACTAGCCTGGCCAACATATTGAAACCTTGTCTTTACTAAAAGTACAGAAATTGGCCGTGCGGGATGGCTCATGCCTATAATCCCAGCACTTTGGGAGACCAAGGTGGGTGGATAAGAGGTCAGGAGCTCAAGACCAGCCTGGTCAAGATGTTGAAACCCCGTCTCTACTAAAAATACCAAAATTAGCCGGGCACGGTGGCAGGTGCCTGTGATCCCAGCTACTCAGGAGGCTGAGGCAGGAGAATCGCTTGAATTGCGGGGGTGGAGTTTGCAGTGAGCCGAGATCACGCCACTGTACTCCAGCCTGGTGCCTGGCGACAGAGCGAGACTCTGCCTCAAAACAAAACAAAACCCAGAAATTAGCTGGGTGTGGTGGTATGCACCTGCAATTCAGCTCATCAAGAGGCTGAGGCAGGAGAATCGCTTGAACCCGGGAGGCAGAGGTTGCAGTGAGCCAAGATTGCGCCACTGCACTCTGGCCTGGGCAAGAGTGAAACTCCGTCCCCAAAAAAGAAACTACAAAAAGAGAGTGAATTCAAAGTAAGCAGGACAAAAGTAATAATAAAATCAAAGTGAGAATCAATGAAATAAAAACCAAAAACAATAGAGAAAAATCAATGAATCCCAAAGCATGTTCTCTGAAAAAAATTAATTAAATTGATAAATTTCCAGCCGGCTTGATCAGAAAAAAAAGGGAGACACGAATTACCAGTGTAAGGTATGAGAGAGGTACCATCACTGAAGATTCTGCAGCTATTAAAAGGAACACCGGCAGGGTGTGGTGGCTCACGCCTGTAATCCCAGCACTTTGGGAGGCCAAGGTGGGTGGATCACGTCAAGAGATCGAGGCTATCCTGGCCAACACGGTGAAACCCCATCTCTACTAAAAATATGAAAATTAGCTGGGCGTGGTGGCGCGCACCTGCAGTGTCAGCTACTTGGGAGGCTGAGGCAGGAGAATCGCTTGAGCCCAGGAGGCAGAGGTTGCAGTGAGCCAAGAGCACACCACTGCGCTGCAGCCTGGTGACAGAGCAAGACTCTGTCTCAAAAAAAACACAAAAAAAGGAACACCTTTATGCCAATAAATTCAACAACATAGTTGAAATCAACACATGCCTTGAAAGACACAAATTAGCAAAGCTCACTCAAGAAGAAACGGCCTGAATAGTCCTGTATCTATTAAAGAAATTGAAATTGCAGTAATACACCCTATAAAGAAAATCTAGGCCCAGATGACTTCAGTGGTAAACTTTACCAGACACTTGTGGAAGAAATAATACCAATTCTTCACACATTCTTCCCAAAAATTGAAGAGGAGGGAATACTTTCCAATTCATTCAATGAAGTCAGCATTACTCCAGTACCAAAATTACTGTTACCCTGGGTAGACAAACATAGTATAAGAAAAACTATAGACCAAGCACAGTGGCTCACACCTGTAGTCCCAGCACTTTGGGAGGCCGAGGCAGGTGGGTCACCTGAGGTCAGGAGTTCAAAACCAGCCTGGCCAACATGGTGAAACCCTGTCTCTAGCAAAAATACAAAAATCAGCTGGGCATGGTGGGCACCTGTATTCCCAGCTACTTGGGAGGCTGAAGCAAGAATGTCACTTGAACCCGGGTGGCAGAGGTTGCAGTGAGCCAAGATCACACCATTGCACTCCAGCCTGGGCGACAAGAGTGAAACTCTGTCTTAAAAAAAAAAGAAAAAGGAAAAACTATAGACCAACATCCTTCATTAATATAGATGCAAAAATTCTAAATAGAAGTTAAACAAATTGAATCCTACAATATAATGAAAAGGCATCAAGTGAGATTTATTCTAGGGATACAGAATTTATTTAACATTGAACAATCAATGCAGTTTACCACACAAACATACTAAAAAAGAAAAATCATATGATCCTCTCAATCCATATCGGAAAAGCATTTGACAAAATCCAACAAATACTTATGATAAAAACTCAGGCATACTAGGAATAGAGCGAACTTCCTCACTCTGTATTGGGCATTTACAAAAACCTTACAGCTAACATCATACTTAATTGTAAAAGACTAAATAGTTTTCCGCTAATGTCAGGAACAAATGAGCGATAACTGCTCTCTGCACTTTGATTCCACATTACACTGGAATTGCTACACTGCAGTTAGACAAGAGGCAGAAGTAAAAGGATATCCAGACTGGAAAGAAGGAAATAACTTTGTTCACAGATGAAATGACTATGTAGAAAACTTATGGGAATCTACAAACAAGCTAATAAGTGAGTTTCTCAAGGCTTCAGGACACAAAGCAATGAACAAAAATCAATCGTATGTGTATATGCTAGCAATGAACAATTAGAAATTGCAATAAATCAAAACATTAACAATCCATAAAAATATGTAGTATTTTAGTATTTAAGAATAAAGCTGACAAAAACGGTGAAAAGCCTGTACACTGAAAACTACAAGCCGTTGCTATAATAAATTACAGAAGACCTAAATAAATGCATAAATATGTCTTGTTCATGGATCAGAAGACTCGGCTGGGAGTGATGGCTCACGACTGTAATCCCAGCACTTTGGGAGGGCAAGGTGGGTGGATCACCTGAGGTCAGGAGTTTGAGACCAGACCCGCCAACATGGTGAAACCCTGTCTCTACTAAAAAATACAAAAATTAGCCAGGCATGGTGGTGTGTGCCTGTAATCTCAGCTACTCGGGAGGCTGAGGCATGAGAATCACTTGAACCCATGAGGCAGAGGTTGCAGTGGGCCGAGATCATACCACTGCACTCCAGCCTGGGTGACAGAGTGAAACTGCCATACACACCCAAACAAAAAGAAGCCTCATTTTTGTTAAGATGTTATACTCCCAAAATATAAATTCAATATACATTCAATATAATCCCAATGAGAATTCCAACAGGCTACTCTTTTGGTGGAAATTGACACACTGGTTCTAAAATTTCTGTAGAACTGCAAAGGACATAGAATAGCCCAAAACAAACAAACCAAAGAAAAAAACTAGCCAGAAAGAGAGTAACTTTGAAGTAACATTCCCTTTTCAGGAATTATTATCAAACTACAGCAATCAAGACAGCATGGCATTGCCAATAAAATCTATCAGTAGATCAATGACAAAGGATTTATGTTCAGAATATATAAGGAACATTCCACAATTGAACAATAATAAAACAATCCAATTAGAAAGAGGGGAAGGTTGGGCACAGTGGCTCATGCCTGTAATCCCAGCACTTTGGGAAACTGAGGCAGGTGGATCACCTGAGGCCAGGAGTTCAAGACCAGCTTGGCCAACATGGTGAAACCCGGTATCTACTAAAAGTACAAAAATTAGCTGGGCATGGTGGCAGGCACCTAATCCCAGCTACTTGGGAGGCTGAGGCAGGAGAACTGCTTGAACTCGGGAGGTGGAGGTTGCAGTGAGCCGAGATCGCACTCCAGCCTAGTAGTGACAGAGGGAGACTCCATCTCAAAAAAAAAAAGATGGGAAAAATATGAACAGATATTTCAGCCAAGAGTATCTATGAATGCACATAAACTAATGAAAAAGATGTTTTCATCATTATACATCTATTAGAACAGTTAAAAAATAATGATGACACCAAATTCTGGCAAAGATGTCAACTGGATCTTTTATACATTGCTGGTGCTAATACATTATGTCACTACTGCTCTGGAAAATAGTTTGCCTGTATCTTAGAAAGGCAAATATGCAATTACCGTGCAATCCTAGTAATTTCTGTTTTTGAGCATTTGTCCCAGGGAAATGAACTTATATTCATGAAAAAAATCTGTACACAAATGTTTGTAGAAACTTTATTTTTGATTGCCAAAACCCAGATACAACCCACATGTCTTTCAATGAGTGAATGGTTAAACAAACTGTGCATCTATACCATGAAATATGACTTAACAATAAAAAGGACAAATTATTGATATACCTAATATCTTGAGTGGATCACAAGGAAATTATGCTGAGTGAAAAAAGCTCATACCAAAAGGCAACATAATGTATGATCCTATCTATATAACACGCTTGAAATGACCAAATTATAGAAATGGAGAACAGATTAGTGGTTGCCAGGGATTGGACACTGGAGTTGGAAGGAGGAAGGAGAGGAGAAAGGAAAATGGGTGTGGCTATAAAAGGGGAACCTGAGGGGTCTTCATGGTGGTGGAGGCAGTCCTGTATCTTGACTGTGCTGGTGAGCACCTGGCCTTGCACGTGATAAAATTGCACAGAACAAAACACACACATATACACACACACTCGTGCAGGTACCTGTGCGAGTACAAGTAAAACTACATACATCTGAAAAAGCTTGTGGTTGTAGCAATGTCCCTTCCTTGGTTTTGACGTTGCACTCTAGTTATTCAGGCTGTTACTACTTGAGCTATAAGGTATGACATGGGAACTCTCTGTACTCTCTTTTAAAAATTCCTCTGAACCCATAATTATTTCAAACTCAACGAAAGCAAAAAAACTAAGATAAGAAATGCATACTTTTTTTGAAATATGTGCAGATAAGAAAAACTGTACAAAAAATGAAAGAAGGAAATGGCAAACATGAATTTGGGAAAGAGGAAAGGGGATGGGAGGGGGAGGACCATACAGCTGGGCTGGATTGTTGTTATAATTCCAACTTCCTTGTTGAATTGAGTCTTGGGGTTTATACATTATTCCAATAAATAAATGGCCATTTCATCACATCCTCAATGATGGAAATGTATTATAACGAATGACTGTGGTAATTCCAACTCCGTGCCTTGAGACCGGGAGGAAAAGTCTACAGGAGGTAGAAGGGAGTAGGGAGGGTGGATGCCATCAGGAGACCAGAGTTAATCACAGATTTTTAGAAGACAGGAAACAGATGGAAACACAGTGGTAAGAAAAGCAGAAAGACGGCAGCTACCATTCAGAATGTGCCCGAAGAAGGGAACGGCAAGCTCTGCCTTTTCACAATCTCCCAGGCTGGTCTCTCCCTCAAGGAGGCAGCCAGCCAGGGTCTGACCCCAGTGAGCATGGCTGTGAACACCTGGCCTGGCCCTGATGAGGACGGAACTGGCCACCTGGGCTGGGCCCCATGAAAACAGCTGTAGAACATGGGAAGGGCCCCATGAGGATGGCTGTGAGCACATGGGCTGGCTCCCATAAGGATGGCTGGGAAACCCCGTGCTGGATCCCACTATGACCAAATTATGAACACTTGGGTTCGGACCCAGGAGGAAGGCTGTAAGCATGTTGGCAGGGCCCCATGAGGACAGCTGTGAACACCTAGGTTGAGCCCCATAAAAATGGCTGTGAACACTTGGACTAGGCCCCATGAGGATGGCTGTGAGCCCCTGGGCTGGGGAGCATAGGACAGCTGTGAGCACGTGGGCTGGCCCCCATGAGGATGGCTATGAACACCTGAGATGAGCCCCTCGAGGCTGGCTATGAGCACGTAGGATAGGCCTGATAAGGATGCAGGTGAACACTTGGGCTAGGCCCCATGAAGACAGCCATGAGCAACTGGGCTAGGCCTGAGGAGGATGGCTGTGAGCACCTGGGCTAGCCCTCATGAGAATTGCTGTGAAGACTTGTTGAAGGACCCATGAGGACAGCTGTGCAAACCTGGGTTGGCCCCATGAGGACAGCTATGAGCACCTGGTCTGAGCCCTATAAAGACAGTTGTGAGCAGCCGGGCTGACCCCCATAAAAACAGCTGTGAACACCTGGACTGGCCCCCATGAGGATGGCTGTGAGCACCTGGGCTGGTCCTCATAAGGACAACTCTGAGCATGTGGGCTGGGGCCCTTGAGAACGGCTGTGAGCACATGGGCTGGCCCCCCAGGATGGCTGTGTGAACCTGGGCTGATCCCATGAAGATAGCTGTGAACAAGTGGTCTGGCCCCCATAAGGACAGCTGTGAACACCTATGCTGAGCCCCATGAGAATGGCTGCAAACACCATGGCTGATCCTGATGCAGTCAGTTGTGGACACGAGGGCTGGCCCAGGTGAGGATGACTGTTAACACCTGGGGTGGTCCCGATGAGGCCAGCTGTGAGCAGCTGTGCTGGCCCCCAGGAGGATGGCTGTTAGCACCTGGGCTCAGAAATGCTTTAAATAAACTTCACATCTACTGATTGTGACAGAAAGCAGATCAGTGGCTTCTTGGGATGGGGTGGGGTTGGAGGGGCTGCAGGGAGGGATTCCAAAGAAGCACCAGCAAGATTTGGGAGTCGTGATACTCCGTCTTGACTATGGTCATGGTTTTGCAGGTGTGTATGTGTGTCAAGATTGATCAAGTTGTCTTTTTTAAGTATATGCAGCTTATTGTATGACAGTTATCCCTCTGTGAGGCTGCTAAACATCCTCCCAGCACACACACGCACAGACACACACGTGCATGCCTTCGTGCAGTTTGCGAAGGCAGTGGTTCAAGTTACACTTTAATCACTCAAGCATGCTCATCTCTCTCCAAATCTGCCCTCTTGCAGGGTTCATGGTTCTTCTAAGTGTCCTGGTCACAAGGCAGCTAGAACAACACTCAGAGGTACAGAGCAGGGCAGAGTGTGGTCCTTGCATGAGTCTCGCACCCACGATCTTTACACACAGGGACCTTCCCAGGATCTGGGATTTGAACTTCACAATCTGCAGGGCCCACCCAGCAGCCGTGTCCTCCTGACAAGCAATGGGGTCTCCTCCTCTCTCCACCTGTGTGGGAAGATTGGAAACAGAGAATATTGGGAGTGGGAGGTAAACACTAAGGGGATAGACCACACCTGAGGGTCCCCAGGAAAGAAGGAAACACTAGGGGATGAATGGACCACACCTGAGTGTGCCCAGGACAGATCGAAGGATTGCTGTTGTTGGGATGATAATTACACATCTTTAGAGAACAAGAATTCCAGGTAGTCTCCTTCTCTCCAAACAGCGTGTTTATGAACTAGTTTCTCACTCCAGGAGGCTTTAATGCTCCAGATAATACCTGTAGTAATAAAGAAAAACAGACCAGGTGCCATGGCTCAAAACTGTAGTCCCAGCACTTTGGGAGACCAAGGTGGGAGGATCACTGAAGCCAGGAGTCTGAGACCATCCTGGGCAACATAGAAAGAGCCCATATCTATAATTAGTTTTTAAAAATGTCAAAAGAAGAGAAAAGAAAAACAAATAGTGGTAACTGTCACAGCTAACATATTGTTACAAACAAAAATTTACACCAAGGTGTAAAAATCAACATTTTTCCTTTTACCAAAATGATGCCTCAGTCTAGAAAGAGGCGCTTGGTCTCCAGAAGCAGCTGAAGCCCTGAGCTGCTGTCCGAAGGCTGATGGACTCCTCCCAGGAGCCCCGAGTCGGTCTCTGCCTCCTCCACGTCAGCTCCTCTCTTGTCCCTCTGTTGATCAGTGGGGGTTCCTGCAGCCGACCTGGTCTCCTGGGAGTCAGAGGAAGCCATGGGTTCCGCCCAGCACCCACCTCATCAGCACAGTGCTCTCATCATCTGAGCACCAGCTCAGAGGAAAAGGAGAAAGAAAAGCAGATGACCCCCAAGCAAAATGGAAACACCTCCAGCTCCCACCCTCAAAAGCACCCAACAATGGACCCTGGGGCACTGAGGGCCTCATAGGGAATTGTTTGTGTCACAGTAAAATCTACACAGTTCTCAAGGCATGTGAGTGGATGCTTTATCAACACAGGAATGTCCGGCTGCCCCAAGGAAGGCTCCATAATGCCGAGATCTTTGAATAGAGCAAGGAATCGAGGCTGATGCCGTCTCTGAGGTCCTCAGTTTCCACCCGTGTGGGCAAGCTCCCCCTTTGGGAATCTGGGTTATGATTCCTGAGATGGGGACAGGAGGCATCCACTTATGGCTATATTCACAAAAATCCATCAAGTCAACACGCTTGTGAAAGTCAAAGCAGCACAATAATTTACTAGAAAAGTGAGTTTCTCATCATCACACCCACAGAGTTAATGAGGACGGGGTGGTGGTGGTGGGGATCAGAGTATGGGCGTGCTCTGTGCGCTCACAGCTGCCCCTCTCCTCTGCTCTCCAGCTCCTGGCTCCTGATTTGCATAGTGAGTTTCAGACACCAGGCTTGAATCAGAAGGGACAGCGCCTTGTCCCAGTGAGTTTGGGTCTTGAGACAGTGAGTAGCAAGGGTGGTGTACAGAGAAAGGGATTTATTGACAAAGTTATCTGACTTTATTTGATTCTTGAGCTCAATAAGGAGAGTTGGGATAGCAAGGGATACTGATATTACGCACGTTACATAGACAAATTGCTTCTAATATTTGATAGGCAATAAATGTCACTTTTATTTTTACTTCTAAGCAAAATCAAGTCTCGTTCTCAGTTGCTTGTTTTCAGAGAGTGAGAATACTCAAGATCTCATTGCCCCTTCTCCTTTCTTGGGTTATGGACACCAGGATCCTGGGGACTGCAGAGCTGGGTAGGTCTCCTGGGAGTCAGAGGAGGCCATGGAGGAGAGCAGAGCAGAGAATGCTGTTCTTGGGTGTGATTAGGCTGATGTCAGATCCCTGTTCCTATATGTAATAGGGAGTGACCTTTGCAAAATTATGTAACTTCTCTAAGTCCTAGTTTTCTCATCTGAAAAATGGAGTTGCTGGTAATAATCCTCATCCAGGAGAGGAGTTTGTGTTGATCATCCTCATGGCATTCTTTTTTTTTTTAGATGGAGTCTCGCTCTGTCACCCAGGCTGGAGTGCAATGGCACGATCTCCGCTCACTGCAACCTCCGCCTCCTGGGTTCAAGCAATTCTCCTGTCTCAGCCTCCTGGGTGGCTGGGATTACAGGCACCCACTACTGCACCCGGCTAATATTTGTATTTTTAGTAGAGACAAGGTTTCACCATGTTGGCCAGGCTGGTATCAAACTCCTGACTTCAGGTGATCCACCTGCCTCGGCCTCCCAAAGTGCTGGGATTACAGGCATGAGCCACCATGCCCGGCTTGGCATTCTTTTTAAGAGCTGCACAGCACTCCATTGTATGGGCATTAAATCATTTTTTATTCAATCCCCTATAAAGGGGCATTTAAATCCAGAACATAAACTATTTTACTAACCTGTACCTGGAGGCTAAGATAAAACCTTTGGTTGACACCCCTGTCTTTCTCTATAATATATCTATGTTTATATAGACCTATGTACTTATCAGCTGTCCCAACTTGCTCCATAGATTCGATGCAATCCCCATCAAAAGCCCAGCAAGTTGATTTCTGGATACCCAAAAGTTAATTATAAAGTTTATAGACAGAGGCAAAAGACCCAGAACACTCAAAACAATATTGAAGAACACAGTTGGAGGACTGGTGCTACCCAACTTCAAGACTTACTATCAACAACAGTAATAAAGAGAGTGCGGTACTGTAGAGAGAACAGACAAATAGGTCAGTGGAAAAGAGTAAAGAGTACAGAAACAGGCTCAGAAAAATCTCGCCAACTAATCTTTAACAAAGGCAGTACAATAGAGCACAATACTTTTTCAGCAAATGGTGCTGGAACAACACAACATCCCCATGCAAAAAAATAAACAAATAAATCTAGAGCAGATGAATCTATACCATTACAACATTAATTCACAATCGATCGTAGACCTAAATATAACATTTGCAAAAGACACGTCTAATAAACAACTGTTTCCCAAAATAGACAAAGAACTCTTAAAACTCAACACTAAGGAAACAAACAACCTGACTGCAAAGTGGGCAAATGACCTGAACAGACATCTCATTCACAGCCAATATCATACTGAATGTGCAAAAACTGGAAGCATTCCCTTTGAAATCTGACACTAGACAAGGATGCCCTCTCTCACCACTCCTATTCAATATAGTACTGGAAGTTCTAACCAGAGCAATCAGGCAAGGAAAAGAAATAAAGGGTATTCAAATAGGAAAGGAGGAAGTCAAATTGTCTCTATTTGCAGATGACATGATTGTATATTTAGAAGACCCCATCATCTCAGCACAAAATCTCCTGAAACCGATAAGTAACTTCAGCAAACTCTCAGGATACAAAATCAATGTGCAAAAATCACAAGCATTCCTATACACCAATAACAGACTTAAAGAGAGCCAAATCAAGAACCAACTGCCATTCACAATTGCTACAAAGAGAATAAAATACCTAGGAATACAACTATCAAGGAACGTAAAGGACCTCTTCAAGGACAACTACAAACCACTGCTCAACGAAGTAAGAGAAGACACAAACAGATGGAGAAACATTCCATGCTCATGGTTAGGAAGAATCAATATTGTGAAAATGGCCATACTGCCCAAAGTAATTTACAGATTCAACACTATCCCCATCAAGCTACCTATGACCCTCTTCACAGAACTGGAGAAAAGCACTTTAAAATTCATATGGAACCAAAAGAGAGCCCACATAGCCAAGTCAATTCTAAGCAAAAAGAACAAAGCTGGAGGCATCATGCTACCTGACTTCAAACTATACTACAAAGCTACAGTAATCAAACAGCATTGTACTGGTACCAAAACAGATATATAGACCAATGGAACAGAACAGAGGCCTCGGAGGCAACACCACACGTCTACAACCATCTGATCTTTGACAAACCTCACAAAAACAAGCAATGGGGAAATGATTCCCCTGTTTAATAAATGGCGTTGGGAAAACTGGCTAGCCGTGTGCAGAAAGCAGAAACTGGACCCCTTCCTGACATCTTACACTAAAATTAACTCCAGATGGATTAAAGACTTAAACATAAGACCTAACACCATAAAAACCTTAGAAGAAAACCTAGGCAAAACCATTCAGGACATAGGCATAGGCAAGGACTTCATGTCTAAAACACCAAAAACATTAGCAACAAAAGCCAAAATAGACAAATGGGACCTAATTAAACTCTAGAGCTTCTGCACAGCAAAAGAAATAATCATTAGAGTGAATCGGCAACCAACAGAATGGGAAAAAATTTTTGCAATCTACCCATCTGACAAAGGACTTATATCCAAAATCAACAAAGAACTAAAACAGATTTACAAGAAAAAAAAAAAACTCATTCAAAAGTGGGCAAAGGATATGAACAGACACTTTTCAAAAGAAGACATATATGAGGCCAACAAACATATGAAAAAATGCTCATCATCACTGGTCATTAGAGAAATGCAAATCAAAACTACATTGAGATACCATCTCACGCCAGTTAGAATGGCGATCATTAAAAAATCTGGAGACAACAGATGCTGGAGAGGATGTAGAGAAATAGGAACACTTTTACACTGTTGGTGGGAGTGTAAATTAGTTCAACCATTGTGGAAGACAGTGTGGCGATTCCTCAAGGACCTAGAAATAGAAATTCCATTTGACCCAGCAATCCCATTACTGGGTATATATTCAAAGGATTATAAATCATTCTGTTATAAGGACACATGCACACAAATGTTCATTGTGGCACTGTTTACAATAGCAAAGAGTTGGAACCAACCCAAATGCCCATTGATGATAGACTGGACAGGGAAAATGTGGCACATATACACCATGGAATACTATGCAGCCATCAAACACGATGAGTTCATGTCCTTTGTAGGGACATGGATGAACCTGGAAACCATCATTCTCAGCAAACTGACACAAGAACAGAAAATCAAACACTGCATGTTCTCACTCATAGGTGGGTGTTGAACAGTGAGAACACATGGACACAGGGAGGGGGAGCATCACACACTGGGGTATGTGAGGGGGCACTAGGGGAAGAACAGTGGGGGATAGGGAGGTTGGGGAGGGATAACATGGGGAGAAATGCCAGATATAGGTGATGGGGATGGAGGCAGCAAACCACATTGCCATGTATGTACCTATGCAACAATCCTGCATGTTCTTTACATGTACCCCAAAACCTAAAATGCAATAAAATATCTATCTATACATATATATATGTATGTATGTATGTATAAAAAGGATACAGTTAGCAAATAAGCATTGAAAAGATTCTCCACCGAAATATCATTAAGGAATTGCAGATTAAAACAACAAGATACCAATACACACCTAGTGAGAATGGCCAAAATCTGAAACACTGACAACAAATGCTGGGAGAATAGGGAGCAATAGGAACACTCACACACTGCTGGTGGGATAGCAAGATGTGCAGCCACTTTGGAAGAAAGTTTGTCAGTTTCTGACAAAACCAAACATATTTTACCATATGGCCAGCAATCACTCTCCTTGTATTTCCTCAAAGAAATTTAAAACTTTTGCACACACATAAACCTGCACCCAGTTGATTATACCAGTTTTATTCATAATTGCCCAAAGTTGGAAGAAATAAGATGTTATTCAGCAGGTTAATGGATTAACTGCGGTACATCCAGACAATGAAATATGATCAGCACTAAAACCGGATGAGCTACCAAGTCATAAAAAAACCGCAAAGAGACCTTAAGTGCATATTATTAAATGAAAGAAACTAATTTGCAAAGGCTGCATACTATATGATTCATTGATACCATGTTCTGAAAAGGCAAGCCCGTAGAGCAGTAAGAAGATAAGTGAGGCCGGGCATGGTGGCTCACGCCTGTAATCTCAGCACTTTAGGAGGCAGATCACTTGAGGTCAGGAGTTTGAGACCAGCCTGACCAACATGGAGAAACCCCATCTCTACTAAAAATACAAAATTAGCTGGGCATGGTGGCTGGTGCCTGTAGTCCCAGCTACTCAGGAGGCTGAGGCAGGGAAATTGCTTGAACGCAGGAGGCGGAGGTTGCAGTGAGCTGAGATCACGCCACTGCCCTCTACCCTGAAGACAGAACAAGACTCCGTCTCAAAAAAAAAAAAAAAAAAAAAAGTGTAATGATAATGACTCAACTAAGAAACCCCACAAAAGACTTAAGACATTATTTTTGTCAGCACTGTCCTGGATTATAGAAAATAAAATAAAATAAAATATTTTTAAAGACCCAAGTAGATGTAATGGACCATTGTGATAAAGAAAACAAAAAAAGACCTGAATAAAAATTTTGAAATTGCAAAATGCAATGACTGAAATGAAAAATTCATTGAGAGGTTTAACAGAAAATGAGAGATGGAAGAAAAAATTTACTCAGTAAACGTGAAGGTGGATGAATAGCAATGATGTAGTCTGAAGAAGAGAAAAGTAATTGAAGAAAAATGACCTATGAAACCTCAAGCACAACATATGTCGAATGAGAGTCTCAGAAAGAAAGAAAAGGGGAAAAGAAAAAATTCTTTGTAGAAATAGTGGCTGGAAACTTACCAAATTTGATATAAAACAGTCTATCGAATGATTGTTTACTGTTAGTAAAACAAAACCAACAAGTCCACTCCTGCGCATATTGTGTCAAACTGTGAAAAAGCAAAGAGTAAATATGAAAAGCAGTAAGAGAAAAACTCCTCTTCATGTACAAGAGCACCACGATAAAATTAACCACTGATTTCTGATCAGAAACAATGGTGGGAAGGCAATGAGACGGCACAGTTAAAGAACGAAAGAAAAAAAATTGTCAACTAAAAATGTCATGTCTAGCAAATCTATCCTTTAAAAATTAAGATATTCCCAGAAAAACAGATAGAAAATTTGCTGCCAGCACTCCTACCTTATAAGAAATACTAAAAGAAAGCTTTTAAACAGAAAGATTTGATTTTTAAACTTAAAAACACTAGATTGATTTGTCACAGGGTATGTATCTGTGTTTGTGTGCATGTACTGAATTTTCCAAAATTTCTTATACACTTTAATTGATTTTAGAAGTAAAAACATAGCAAATATTTAAAAATCCTTAGAAGATTTTTTAAATTTTTATTTCAATTTTTATAAAATGACTTATGTCCTATAAATTTTAATACTAAAAATTGAGTTAATTTTTATTAAGTCTCTCTAGCTGAAGATAGTAAAGATTAATTGAAACAAAAATTATAAAAATTTTATTCAAAATTCACAATAATAAATAAGTACAAAAAATGTAAGCCTGGCTGGGCGCAGTGGCTAACACCTATAATCCTAGCACTTTGGGAGGTTTAGGTGGGCAGATCACGTGAGGTCAGGAGTTTGAGAACAGCCTGGCCAACACGGTGAAGCCCCGAACTCTACAAAAATACAAAAATTAACCGGGCATGGTGGTGCATGCCTGTAGTCCTAGCTGCTTGGGAGGCTGAGGCAGGAGAACTGCTTGAACCCAAGAGGGCAGAGATTACAGTGAGCCAAGATCGCACCATTACCCTCCGGCCAAAGTGAGACTCAGTCTCAAAAAAAAAAAAAGGAAGCTCTATGTTGATGAAAGGCAAGACTATATTACGTGGAAAAGTTAGAATTGCAGGCAGAGGAGACACTGAGAGCAATAATCCCTGGAAATAACAGAAATTTCAGGGACAAGTCCAGGATCTTCAAAAACTGTGGAATTGATGGAGCCTGAGCAGAGATCTCCAAGGAAACAGGTACTATCTGTTTGCCAGGGTGGGAGGATAGAAAACGGACCAGGTCAACCTGACGCGGTGGCTCACGCCTGTAATCCCAGCACTTTGGGAGGCCAAGGCAGGTAGATCACCTGAGGTCAGGAATTCGAGACCAGCCTGACCAACATGGAGAAATCCTGTCTCTACTGAAAATACAAAATTAGCTGGGCATGGTGGCACATGCCTGTAATCCCAGCTACTTGGGAGACTGAGGCAGGAGAATCACTTGAACCCGGGAGATGGAGGTTGCGGTGAGCTAAGACAGCGCCATTGCACTCCAGCCTGGGAAACAAGAGTGAAACTCCATCTCAAAAAAAAAAAAGAAAAAAAGAAAAAAGAAGAAAAGAAAACAGACCAGGTCTGTCTCTGACAGGTTGAGTAGGTGGAGTGGGAAGGAGGGAACTGCAGGGGTGAGTGGTGGTGGGTGGGGCCGGCTTCAGCCTCCTCCTCCCACTGCCCACCCCACCCTCAGCAGCCCTTTGTGAGGGGGGAGGCCCCAACTCTGTGATGTGGGCCTGAGCCCCAATAACTAGTCCCAAAGGGGATGCCCAGGGCTCAGTTGCCTAAGGGCAGCAGTGCAGTTGACATGAATACTCTCTTTCCTCCGGAAAGCATTAGGCTTGGGCAAAATAAGAGATGATTGGACCACATAATCCAAAGAGGGAGCAGCTGTCCACACCCAAGAAGGGCAAGTTTGCAGCCAGCCCTCAGACTCAATGGGAACCACTATCCCAGAATGCTGACCCTGACTCCTGAGCTCCAGCCCCATGCTCTGGATGATGCATTTCATCCTAATTGTTGCTTGTAGCCTGGTGATCCTGGCCTTCTTATGTTCCTACATTTTCAGGGAACCATCCTCAGTGCCTCCCAGAAAGAGGAACGGCGGGAAGGTAAGGAGCCCTCAGCCCACACCCAGCACAGAATGATTCTATTTTTCCTGCTCTCTTTTCCACTTTCCAGATAAACCAGAGGTGCTCCTGTGATGGGAAATCTCATCATCCCTCTAGGGACAGCAGGGCAGGCAGGGGTTGGAGTGAGCACAGCATTTCCATTCCAAGCTCCCACACCATCTGTCAGGATGCAAAGGAGGCATCAGGGCAAAAACAAACCCCGGGACTCACTGGCAAGGACCTGGCCATGAGAGGGGTGAGGTCTCTGTGGGAGAACAGGCCCTGAGCCCCAGCTCATCAGCCGCCTTCCTGGGCAGGTGCCTTGGGGCCCAGCCTCTGTGTGGGATGCTCTGGGGGCTGTGCGGAGCCCCGGAGAGCCTCCCACCTGAGACTGGAGTCGCTTCTGGCCTCCTCGGAAGCAGGATCCTCCCTGCCAGCTCAGAGGCGCCTGCAGGACGAAAGTTTGTGTGTTTCTCAAGCAGCGGAACAGGCACTGAGGACGCCCAGGGAGGGTCTCACGCAGAAAACCCCTCTGTGCTGTTCAAAGAAGGAAACCAGAAAATGTTGTTATGCACTTTAGAAACGAGTGAAAGGAAAGAGAGAGCACACAGGGCTTTGTGAGCTGAGAAAGTGTGTCATTCACGAGCGCTGTGAGTCTGCAGCTGTGGGGACAGGAGCCTGAGACCCAGCTGCGTCCTCACTCTTTCTTGTCTTCAGGGTCAAGCTGAAGTGAGGGGCTGGCTCAGGATCAGAAATAAAAAGATCTCTTTGAAAGGTAAGGCTCTGAGGGTCCCAGAAGCCCCCAGAGGTGGCAGCTTTGCTTGTCCCTAGGAACAAACACCAAGTCTCTTAGGAATTCATTCGCAGAGGCCTGAGGGGGAAGCTCCTGGAAGGGCAGTTGGAACCCGGGATCTTTCTCCAATTCCCTGCTGGGATGAAGTCAAGAGGGACTCTATGGGGGAGGGGACCAGTGACCGCCTGGACATGCAGGAGGGGCTCCAGGTCCATGTGGGCAGCTGTTCAACTCAGCTAAGTCTGAGTCCACTTTGAGACTGCCCCTGTCCTCTCTGCCCAGGAGGTAGTTATGACCCCCATGTCGGGGAGCATTTAGTAAATGACAAAGCACTGCCCACAGAGCACCTGGCTATCACGCTTGGGCCACGTGGCCTTGGACACAGATGCTGGGGCTCCAGGGTCTAATCCTCTCTCCTGGGGTCTCCCCTAAGAGCACGTGCACTCAGCCTCCTGTAAGTCCCAGTTCCTTCTCTCACCACCATAACTCACTCCTGCTTTCCAGCTTGCCGAGTCTCCTGAAAAAACTGGAGAACGCTAGGGACCATGCTCTCCTACTGGGAAAAGTGAGGCTCTTTCCCTTTCTCTCTCATGTCCTCCTTCCTACCAGGGCCTGGGGCTGACTTGGGAGGGGGAGGTCACAGCCGGGGTATCACTAAAGCCCTGGGACAGGAGTAGGCAGAGCTTTGTGAAGTCAGCGTGGGGGCTCTGGAGGGGCGTGGGCCAGGGGGTGCGCAGTGCTCCCGGCTGCAGCCTGTGCCTCCTGTCTGCTGCAGGCGCCTGAGGAAGCTCCGTGGGGATGGCAGCTTCCATTGCCTTCTAAACCGAGACCGCCTACGGAGTCATTCAAACGAGGCCCTGGTAGCATTCACCGGCCACGTGGGAGGCATGGGAAAGCTTCTCCCACCAGCTTGTCCCCCACAGGCTCCCTTGGCTCCTCTGGCCTCCATGCTATCACCAGACCCGAAGACCTCCGTAGAGTCCTTTAAGTCCCTGTCATCCCTGAGCACCTCCCAGCCACCAGAGCCTTTGTGTCCCCCTGAAGCACCCTTCACACCCACCACATGCAGGCACCCTATTACCAAACCCGACCACCTCCATAGAATCCTTGGGGTCTCTGTCATCCCCTGAGCTCCTCCCAGCCATCAGAGCCTTTGCATCCCCCTCAAGCATCCTTCACAGAAGCCACGTGGGCGTTCCCCTCCCCCGACATGGGGACCCTGGCTGGGCATCCTGGTCCAACTCCACCCAGGCTGATTCTCAAACTGACACCACAACATGCCCAATGTGCAACGCCCCTGAGCGCTCCTGTCTACACAGCTGGTGGGTGCCTTTGCCTTCCAGCCCTCGAGTGATCCGAGGTATTGGTTGCTGCAGTGATCCTGACCTGGACCTCTCCTGGTGGCAGGAGGCTGCTAGAGCCTGGTGCCTCTGCACCTCCTCACAGTGCCCATTCCAGCCCCCTAATCTTCCCACCCACCTACCAAAGGTTTCCGTCAAGGGAGACCCCACACGCAGGCAAGGGAAGGCAGGGGTCCCACTTTCCTCAGCCTGGACGTGCCAAAGCTGCTGGATACACAAGACACCAAAATCCCAGACACCCCCCTGAACACCACACATCCAACATCCACCAACAATTTGGGACTCTCCCGAGGACAACTTGGAGGCACGTCCCCTCCCTGGTTCGGGCACCCCACTGATACTGGAAGCTCATGTTCTAATGGATTGGGAGAGGAACCTGTGGAGACACTGGCTGCATCTAGGCCAAGAGCAGGCCCATCCTGGTGAACATGATAAAGTGTTCAGGGCAGTTTATTAAAGTTACAGAGAAAATACAACCTCTGTGTTAGTTTCCTATGACTGCTGTAACAAGCTACCATAGGCCTGGGGGTTCACAGCAACAGCAACTTATTTCCTCACCGTCCCCGGGGACCAGAAGACAGAAATCGAGGCCTGGAGAAGGCAGGACCATGCTTCCTCCTGAGTAACGCCAGGGCGCCAGGGATTTGGCGTTCCCCCACCAGAACCCTCCATCCCTCAATCCTGAGCCCTCAGGGACTGTTGAGGAAGGAGGAATCCCAGACCCACCTTCCAGGACCATGCAGGCTGTCCCTTGCAGTCGGAGAGCTTCTCAGGGCCAGTCTCCTTTTAAGACTAGAGCCTCTTCAAGCTCACCAGCACCCTCACCGCCCCCCCCCCCCCCCACACACATGCACGCACACACGCACACACACACACACACACGAGCATGTACCCACACATGCACACATTCTAGGATTTAAAACAGTCCAACAAATCTCAGTACTCACCAGAACTATTTCAGTATTTAAGAGCCTATATCAACTGCATGTGAAGGCCATCCTGTCTGGAATCTTAAACTAAGTCTGGGGTCTCTGTGTGGGGGGTCTCTCACCAGGGCGTAGGGAGCCTTTTTTCTTCAAAGCCATCCAACTCCCTCCAACCTCATTCCCTGGGCACCCCCTCCCATGACAAGCCCCGGTTGGGCCCTGGCAAAGGACAAGGTCCTCTCCCGATGGCAGAGGGTCATCCTCCCCACCCTGAGGCCCCCGCTTTGCCTCAACTTCCTGGTACAAAGCCTGAACTGATCCCAGGACCCGGACTGGTGGGCCCCTCCACCACCTTCAGAAGCAGCCAGGAGCCAGCAGGAGTGGGAGAAACCACACTACCCCTGCGAGGGCAGGCAGCGGGGGTGGTCTAGGTGTGAAAGCGCAGCCTCTGGAGCCAGACTGCCTCGGCCATGCCTCTGACAGGTCATGGAACCCTGGGCAGCCAGCTGACCCCTCCCAGCTCCAGTGCCCTCATCTGGTAACAGCTGACGGGGACACACCTGGGCAGGGTCTTGGTGTCATGTCCATCACCGGGGCAGGTCATCAAAGCACACCATATGGTACATCAGTTATGGGCTGTATAGCCCACTTACAGAGGAGGAGGAAGGCTCAGGTGTGAAGGACATGCCCAGAGGACACGCTGCTGAGTGGTCCCATCCCCATCCAGGCCACTCAGCCACAGCCTGTCCCCAGGGACTCCTGGTCCACATCAGTGGAAGCTGGAGGATGAAGGCCTCCTGGGCCTGGAGTCTCAGAGCCTGTGCTGGTTAATTTCCACGGGTCTGCTTGACTGGCTCATAGCGGGCAGACATTTGGCCAAACATTATTCTGGGTGTGCATGAGGTGTTCTGGGTGAGACTAACACTTGAGCCAGTGGACAGCAAAGCAGACGGCCCTCTGAAGTCTGGGTGGCCCCACCCCATCCACCGCAGACCTGAACAGAACACAAAAGCTGGATAGGAGAGAGTTCATTCTGCCTGGCTACCCTGAGCTGGAGCTTGGTCTTTTCCAGGCTTTGGATTTGAACCAAAGCACTGGCTCTTCATGGGTGTTGAGCCCCCGGCCTCTAGACTGGGAGAAACTCCATCAGCTCTCCTGTGGCTCCACCTGGCCAGCTGCAGATCTGGGGACTTCTCAGTGCCACTGTCTCATGAAGCAATTCCTTACCATCCATCTCCTTTTATAAACACACATACATCCTATCGGTTCTGTTCCTCTGGAAAACCCTGACTAATGCAGAGCCTGAAAGAGGGGCATGGCCTGAGGCCACTGCACCCAGGAAGGATCCGCATTCCCTCTGCTTCCAGGCAGGGCCTCTCGTGGAGACCAGGATGGCTGTGCTTCCTTGGCCGGCACTTGGGGTCTGTGAGGTCGGCAGCTGTGGGCGGAGGGAGCTGACCCTGTAGCCTGAACCACTATGGAAAGAGGCCCCTGGGCTGTGGATCTAACCATTGGGTTGTAAATCTGACTCAGACACTCCAACAGCTGTGGCCTGGGGCAAACTATGTACCCTCCATGAGCCTCAGTACCCCCCACCACCCACAGAACAGGGCTGTGAGAGCAGTTTCCTCGAAGGGTTTAAAGAAGCCAGCATAGTGCCTGACACAGCTCGTATCAGGTGGTAGCTGAAAAGCTGGAACACAGACAGCTGACCTCCACAAAAGGGCCAGGTTTGTCCCATGCCTGGTTTGAACCTGAAGAGCCCAGAGCCCAGGGCCACATGCCAAGAGGTCCCTGGCCCAGAATAACACACCTGTCTAGCATCTGAAAGTCACCTGAAAGTGGGAATCCCAAGGACTCCCCAGAGGACACAGCCCCCTGAGACCCGGGCTCCTCAGGAGACCACCTTGGGCACATCCAGCCCTGCAGGGATCTCTACGTGGTGTGCCATCAGCGCCTTGCACCCCTTCAGCTGCCCTCCCCCAGCCGCAGAGCAGTGGGTGTTTCTGCTAAGGAAGCCTGGCATTCAGATGGTGATGGCAAGGGCCAGGCAGGGCTGAATCCCTGAGGCCACTGGGTGTGGGTGCAGCAGATGGGGAAGTGACCCAAGCTTGGGTCATAGTGTCCCTCATTGGCATTGCATTCGGGGCAAGGAAGTAAACCCCTAAAGCATCAGCTTCCCACATGGAAAGCAGCTTCCTGGTGGGCTCATGCCCACCTCCCAGGTCCCCATGGGAGTTGCAGGAGGCAGCGGTGCCATCCAGCGGTAAGGATGTGAAAGCACCCCCTGGTTTTCAGTGTTTCTGACTCTGCCAGAGGGTGCCATTGCCAGAAGGCAGGACTTTTAGACTGGCACTCAGCCCGGTCAGGAAGGGGTGCCTACCTCCAACAGGACCCCAGGTGGTAGGCGCTTCCCAGGCCAGCGTCTCCCGGCCGGGCTGTCCCCTGAGTAAAATGAAGTGAGAGCACTGGCCAGCAGATGAGGGCAGAATCTCCTCCTCCTGGCTCCACAAAAGGACGGAGCCCTGTACAGCAAACACCTCAGGAGGTGGCCGGGCACAGTGGCTCAAGTCTGTAATCCCAGCACTTTGGGTGGCCAAGGCGGGCAGATCATCTGAGATCAGAAGTTCGAGACCAGCCTTGCCAACATGGTGAAACCCCATCTCTACTAAAAATCAGGCATGGTGGCGCGCGCCTGTAATCTCAGGTACTCTGGTGGCTGAGGCAGGAGAATTGCTTGAACCCGGGAGGCGGAGGTTCCACTGAGCCGAGATTGCATCACTGCACTCCAGCCTGGGCGACAGAGCAAGATGCCATCTCAGAAGAAGACTCCAGGAGGTGTGGTCCTTGGGAGCTTTTCTCCAGCCTCATAGCCCACCTTGCACCCAAGTGACAGATGTAGCTTTCCTTGTGTAAGGGGAACCCATGGGATTCACTCCCTTTTCCTATTTCCTCCGGAGTGAAGCCTCATGTGTTGGGACAATGTGGGTTCAGGGACTCTCTGGGTGACCCTGGTGAGCCTCTCTCCCCAGAGTTCTAGGGAGCATCAGGGCAAGGGGGAACACAGCCGCCCCCAAGAGTGTTTTGATACAGGCCGGTATGGGCTGCTTTGCGATGGTGGGGGAAGGTGATGAGGCTCCCCCTCAGAGGCTCCCTTGGGCACTGGAAATGTGGGATATGGGGGAGCCGCCTCCTGCCTGGACCAGTTAATGCCGAGAGCCGTTCCCTTGGGTCCTCATCCCTCCTTCCAGGCAGTGGGGCCATGGGTTTCTAGGGGAATCCAGGCCTCTAGGGAGACTGGGAATCTGACTTTGATCTTGCAGCTCCTGCATTTTTCCTGCACATTTGCTGATTAGTTTATGCCTGTCAGGGGCCTCAGGGCCAGTGCTAAGCCCCAGGGTCTTAGGGTAGGAAGATGATTCCCCCAGATTTCCTGCAGGCTTTGAGCATGGTGGAAGGATCAGTGGAGCCTCTAGTGAAACTTGGCAGATTGAGCATTTCATTTGTTTTCACTCTCCCAGGATCCTTCCAAAATTATCATAAGTAAATAGAAAATTCTGAAGCCTACAAAGAAAAATACAGCAAAAGAACAATGAATCAGCCAAAGCCTAGGAGGAGAGGCCGTAGAATCACCGACAGCAACACCCTGTGGAACTGAGAGCAGATGGTTTGTGGGGCACTGTGCTGGGAGGTGGCCATGGTACAGCCTGTAAGTTGGGCTGTAAATAGTCACAATAGGCCTGTAAATAGTCCAGCCCCAGCAGCATGTGCTGCTGGCCCGCAGTCCCACAGAGGGAACTTGAGGAGAAGCAAAGTGACTAAGCCAGCAGAGCCGGGCCCCGGACCCCCACCCCAGCCTGTGGGAGCTGCAGGTGTGTTCTGGGAACACACTGCTTTATCCCTTCTTTTTCCTCAGTAAACTCTGGTTCTAGAAACAACTTGCCTGCAGCCAGCTGGCTGGACCAGCACGTGCTGCTGGGGCTGGACTATTTACAGGCCCATTGTGACTTTTTACAGCCCAACTTACAGGCTGTACCATGGCCACCTCCCCAGCACAGTGCTCAGCTATGACATCGAAATAAGGTGAGCCGACCACGTGTGGTGGGCCAGGGACGGGGGCTGTACACACAAGTGCTGGGGGCTCGGGGCCTCAATACTGTCCTGGGCCGGGGCTGTAAACATGGCTGTGGTGGCCCCTATGTCATGGGGAGGAAGCCCACAGGGAAAATGTCATCCTCATCACATCACATCACATCACACCAAGGGTATCTGGTATTAACATGGCTTATCGTTTTTGTTTGTTTGTTTGTTTTTTGTTTTGAGATGAAGTCTTGCTCTGTAGCCCAGGCTGGAGTGCAGTGGCACAATCTTGGCTTACTGCAACCTCCACCTCCCAGGTCCCGGTTCAAGCAATTCTCTTACTTCAGTCTCCCAAGTAGCTGGGATTATAGGCATGAGCCACCGTGCCCAGCTAGTTTTTGTATTTTTTAGTAGAGACGGGGTTTCACCATGTTGGCCAGTCTGGTCTTGAACTCCTGACCTCATGATCTGCCTGCCTTGGCCTCCTAAAGTGCTGGGATTATAGGCGTGAGCCACTGCACCCGGCCCCCCTTTTTTTTTTTTAAATTTTGGATTCAGTGGGTACTTGTGCAGGTTTGTTACATGGATAAACTATGTGGTGCTGAGGTTTGGGCTTCTAGTGAACCTGTCACTCAAATAGTGAACACAGTACCCAGCAGATAGTTTTCCAGCCCTTCCCCCTGCTTCTGCTCTCCCCCACTTTTTGAGTCCTCAGTCATTTTTTTTTTTTTTTTTTGAGACAAAGTCTCTGTCACCCAGGCTGGAGTGTAGTGCCATGATCTCGGTGCCCTATAATCTCCATCTCTCAGGTTCAAGTGATTCTCCTGCCTTAGCCTCCCAAGTAGCTGGGATTACGGGCATGTGCCAGCACACTTAGCTACTTTTTGTATTTTTAGTAGAGATGGAGTTTCACCATGTTGACCAGGCTGGTCTCGAACTCCTGACCTCAACTGATCAGCCCACATCAGCCTCCTAAAGTGCCGGGATTACAGTCATGAGCCACTGTGCCCAGCTCCCAGTGACTACTGTTCCTATCTTTATGTCCCTGTGAACCCAAGATTTAGTTCCCACTTATAGGTGAGAACATATGGTATTTTATTTTTTGTTCCTGTGTTAATTCACTTAGGATAATGGCCTCCATTTTTTATTGGGAGGTGTTTTCAAAAAGTGGAAAGTACCGAAACGTCCATCAGCTGGGGGTGTTTATTTGGGAGGTGTTTTCAGGTATTTCCATCCATGTTCCTGCAAAGGACACCATTTTGTTCTTTTTTATGGCTGTATAGTATTCCATGGTGTATATATGCCACATTTTCTTTATCCAATCCACCCTTGATGGGCACATGGGTTCATTCATGACTTTGCTACTGGGGATAGTGCTAGGCTTACCACTGTGGATGCTGACCTTGAGCATCTGGCTGGGATGGTGCTCATTAGGTATCCCTGCCATGCAGTGACTCCTCCCCCACTTCCACACTGCACTCTTTGGAAGGAAGTCATTAAGCACAGTTCCCACTTCAGGAGTGGGGGAGTTACATTCTCTCTCCTTAAGGGTGGGGTAGGTACATAACTTGGAATTTTCCTCCACAGAATATTTGTCCTTCTCCTTCATTAATTTCTGTATTCAGTAATTTATTTATATTCATATAAATACTGGCTCATGGATATTGATGTCATACTCTGGGCTATAATCCAATACTACTTGGTATTGCGTTGCTGAAAGTGTTCCAGTTTTGGCCACTGGGAACCCTTCCAGTTGACCCCCATCTCTCTTTGACACAGCCTTATCATAGGGGGTTGATTGTGTTGTTTGGTTTGTTTACTTGTTTTACCATTTTCTGACTGTCTGATGCTCCAGGCTCATCTTGTGTATTTCCTGGCCCAGTGCTAGAAGCCAACCATTCTCCAGGGATCTCTGGTTCTTTTCACTGGAGAATGGTATTAGAAAACAAGATCTGGGTGCTGGTGTGCTCACTGCTACTGGGGCATTGTTGCTTCTAGGCCCTCTCCGTGGACAGAACACAAAAATCCATGTGTGGATGCTCACTCACGTGTATATACACGTGAGGGTTAATTTTGTTATCTTGGCTAGGCTATGGTGCCAGGTTGTTTGCCCAAACATTAGTCTAGCTGTTGCTGTAATCGTATGTTTTATACGTGATTAACATTTTAAGGCAGGGGGCAGTGGCTCAAGCCTGTAATCCCAACTCAGGGGTTCTATACTAGAGGGGGAGGGGTTCCCGTGTTTCAGAGGGGAATGGGTAGGACTTTGCCCTAAGTGCAGATTTACAGTAAGTACCTACTTACCTTCTCTTACACAAGGAACCATCTCGGAGGCATTCCCAGAACGGGGTTAACCAAAGTCCACTTGGTGGCTTAGCATCCAAAAGAGAATGTCTAGCCCCTCATCTGAGATAGAATTCCTTTAGCCTCCACCAGGGCACACATAGGAAGTAAACTCGCAAGACATGCACACAAATGACAGCATGTTTTAGCAGGGGAGAGCACAATGTGACACAGGAGCTCAACCCAGGGCACTCAGTGCTATCTGGGTGGTTTTGTGTTTTTATGCTAGCCCGTGCTAATGGCTTTTTCCTTTTTAAAATTAAAAATGGGATCCTGCTGGGCAAGGTGACTCATGCCTGTAATCCCAACACTTTGGGAGGCTGAAGCAGGCAGATCGAGAGGTCAGAAGATCAAGACCATCCTGGCCAATATGGTGAAAACCCGTCTCTACTAAAAATACAAAAATTAGCCAGATGTAGTGGTGCATGCCTGTAATCCCAGCTATTCAGGAGACTAAGGCAGGAGAACGCTTGAGCCTGGGAGGCAGAGGTTGCCGTGAGCCAAGGTTGCACCAAAGTGAGACTCTGTCTCAAAAAAAAAAAAAAAAAAAAAAAAAGAAAGAGAAGAAAAATCTTCTCAACATGAGGTTTTTGTGATTAATCCAGGTGTGTGTGTATATATGGTCTTTTGCTGAGTTGACTCATTACAAAGATTGCATATGACTTTTGCAATTTATAAAATGCCTATTAACATGTGGGTTTTTGTTTTTGTTTTTGTTTTTTTTGGCCAGGCACGGGGGCTCACGCCTGCAATCTTAGCACTTTGGGAGGCTGAAGGGGGTGGATCACCTGAGGTCAGGAGTTCAAGACCAGCCTGGCCAACATGGTGAAACCCCATCTCTACTAAAAAAAAAAAAAAAAAATACAAAAATTAGCCGGGTATGGTGGCATGCACCTGTAGTCCCAGCTACTCTAGAGGCTGAGACAAGAGAATTGCCTGAAACTGGTAGGTGGAGGTTGCAATGAGCCTCGACCTTGCCACTGCACTCAAGCCTGGACAACAGAGCAAGACACCATCTCAAAAAAATCTTTTTTTTTTAATTCCTGAAGGACATAAGAGAAGTCTGGAAGAAGCGACAAGACACACCTTGTGTTTGGATAAGAAAATTAGACATTTTAAAGGTATCGATAATTCTTACATTTCAATCATTAAAACACTGTGGTGCTGGAACTGGAAAGGAGAAACTGATTGATGAAAAAGAATGAGGAGTCCTTAGCTGTCCCATAAATGCATACATACGAGAACTCAGTATATGAAAAATTATGATTTTGTGAATCAATGGGGTGATGTTTGACTATTAAGTAAATGACACTGGAATAACTATTTAGCTGATTGAAGGAAATTCCATGACTATTTTGCTGCACATAGCAAAATAAATTTCAGGTGATTCAAAGCATAACATTTTGATTCAAATAATAAAGAAAATAAAATAATAAAGTGGGATAGATGAAACCACTAAAAACAGATTTCCCACCTGGGTTTCCTCATCTGAACTGCACAACACAGAAAATGAACTGAGTGACTAATTTCTAAAACATCTACCAGTTCTACAAAACAGGTACCATTCTAGATGTTTAAGACAGAAGTTAATTCCTTACATACAACAGGTATAGGGAATTAGTGCTAATTCTCTCAGGAAACCTTCATTGAGAAAGGCTAACAGACAAACAACCAATTGTCAAAAATAGTTGCAATATGTGGCTGGGCTTGGTACTCATGCCTGTAGTCCCAGCACTTTGGGAGGCCAAGCCCGGTGGATTGCTTGAGCTCAGAAGTTCCAGACCAGCCCGGCCCACGTAGCGAAACCCCATCTCTACTAAAAATACAAAATTAGTGGGGCATGATGGCATGCATCCGTAGCCCCAGCTACTAGGGAGATTGAGGCAGGAGAATCGCTTGAACCAAGGAGACGGAGGTTGCAGTGAGCTGAGATGGCACCACTGCACTCCAGCCTGGACGACAGAGCGAGACTATTCTCTCAAAAAAAAAAAAAAAAAAAAAGGTTGCAACATGTATGAATAGGAATTCATATCCCTAATCTACAGAGCTCTCAAATGCTAATAAAAAATGACTATCTCAATATACAAATACACAAATAACTCAGAAACAATACAGGAAAGAAAAAATCTAAATTGCCAATAAACATGAACTGTTTTAACTCTCTCTAGAAATTAATGAACATTTTAAAATAAACAACAAGAAGACATTGCTCTCAGTTAACAAACTGTCAAAAATGGTACAGGTTAACAAGGATATGCTGAAACCAATACTCAGGTTCTTTTGGTGGAATTCAAACCAGTGCAATCTTTCTAGAAGGCAGTCTGGCCCAAGGAGATAACTAGGTATGAGTGCAAATGTGTAATACAGGGGTTGTGACTCCAGACTTTTTAATAATATATATTTTAAAGCTACACACAACTTGAGTATCCATCACTAAAGGCTTGTTTAAAGATTCTTCTATTGGCCAGGTGTGGTGGCTCACACCTGTAATCTCATCGCTTTGGGAGGCCAAGGCAGGTGAGGCCTCCCAGCTACTCGGGAGGCTGAGGCAGGAGAATTGCTTGAACCCAGGAGGCAGAGATTGCAGTGAGCTGAGATCTTGCCACTGCACTCCAACCTGGGCAACAGAGTGAGACTCCATCTCAAAAATAAAAAGAAAAAATGTTAAAAAATTCTTCTGTTAACCTGCCAATAAGAGAGGCAAGCCTATTTATAAATAGTGAATAATGAGTAAAATAAATGCATCATAAGCTATATGGTGTAAAAACTGTGCCACGAACTAGGCTGAGGTCAGGAGTTTGAGACCAGCTTGGCCAACATGGTGAAACCCCGTCTCTACTAAAAATACAAAAATTAGGTGAGGCTGGGCTCAGTGGCTCACGCCTGTGAACTTTCAGAGGCCTAGGTGGGCGGATCACCTGGGTCACTAGTTCAGACCAGCCTGACCAATATGGTGAAACTCCATATCTACTAAAAATACAAAAATTAACCGGGCATGGTGGCACGCTCCCGTAGTCCCAGCTACTTATGAGGCTGAGACAGGAGACCCGCTTGAACCCAGGAGACAGAGGTTGCAGTGAGCCAAGATTGCGCCACTGCACTCTAGCCTGGGTGACAGAGCCAGACTTCATCTCAAAAAAAAAAAAAATTAGGTGGGCGTGGTGGTGCACACCTATAATCCCAGCTACTCAGTTGGCTGAGGCAGGAGAGTTGCTTGAACTCAAGAGGTGGAGGTTGCATTGAGCCGAGATCATGCCATTGCAGCTCCTTCAAGCTGCCTCCCCGTCCCTCGTCCCCTACCCCTTGCCCTGCTTCTGCAGAAGGTAACCCTGCTGAGGGTTGGGGAGCCAGGCTGCAGGCACAGGGAAACTTCCTTCCTGGTAAATGGGTAGCAGGGATGGAACAGGAGAGAGGAGTTGAAGAGAGGAGAGGGACGCAAGGGGGAGGAAAAAGACCCAAGAATAAAATTCATGTCTAGAGATATAAGAAGAAGTAAATATTAAAAATTTAAAAATTGGCCAGGCGCAGTGCCTCACGCCTGTAATCCCAGCACTTCGTGAGGCCAAGGTGAGTGGATCACCTGAGGTCAGGAGTTCGAGGCCAGCCTAGCCAACATGATGAAACCCTGTCTCTACTAAAATTACAAAAATTAGCTGGGCATGGTGGCGCACATCTGTAATCCCAGCTACTCAGGAGGCTGAGGCAGGAGAATTGCTTGAACCCAGGAGGCAGAGATTGCAGTGAGCTAAGATCTTGCCACTGCACTCCAGCCTGGGCAACAGAGTGAGACGCCATCTCAAAAATAAAAAGAAAAAATGTTAAAAAATTCTTCTGTGAACCTGCCAATAAGAGAGGGAAGCCTATATATAAATAAGTGAATAATGAGTAAAATAAGTGCATCATAAGCTATATGGTATAAAAATTGTGCCACGAACTAGGCTCCATGGTGTTTCTTTTGAGAAGGCTCAGACCAAGTCATTTCCAGACAAGGCAGGTCCCTTCCTGGGAATGACCCCTTATCAGCCTCAGATGGTTTGGTCCTAGAAACATTTTCCCTAAATAGAATGGTTTCTCTCTGTCAGGAACCACATATGTTAAAATGTGCTGCTGATTTAAAAAGTTATTCGAAGGCAGATGCTGAAGACTTCTACAGGCCAAACTAATCAAATCTTATTTATGTATTTTTTATAAGACATTGGAGAGCATTCCTTGATGTTCAGAAATTCCACAGGTTTGTTGGAAGTGGGACAGACTAGAGCTGAGGGAACCAATGCGGACAATAAGTCAGAAAATATAAAGCCAGAAAAAGCCAAGCGTCTGCTGGAATGGAAAGGAGGGGACACTCCCAAGAGATGAATAAACAAAAGTGAGTGACTGATTGGGATGGTGAGGTGGGCGATGGGGAAGGGATGTATAGGTAGACTCTAAGTCAAAAGCCTTACTGAAATCAGCCAGAAAGAGCTGGGATGTTCTTCAATCATGATCTCAATTAATGAAGGCCCCACGTCCTAGCCCTTCAATCATCTCCACTCATCAGCAACTGTCTCCGTCAATATCACCCTTCCCCAGGCAGCTCCATGGAGACATTTTTCCCTGTCTCTTCCAGTAGTTCACCTCCCCAGATTTCCTCCATTAATCACTGCAGTGAGAATTCACCATGATCTCCCATTTTTAAATTTCCAAGTCGCTGAGCTGACCCTCACCATACATCCGCTTCACCCATAGCGGAAAAGGAAGCCACCCCCACTTTCTTGGTTTTTCATGAGAGCCACAGGCTGGGGATCACCTTAGCAGTACTTGTCTGACCTTAGTTCCAGGACTTGGATGGCTCAAGGCTGAGGGGGGAGCACGGGAGGGGGCGGGGGACAGGGCAGATGGCCGGCAGCGGTTGGGTTCAAGGTAGGGTACCAGTCCTCAGCCTGGTGTGGCAGAGCAAAGGTGCCTCCTGTGGAGGGCTGGGAGGGGAAGGCGTGGCTGTAGGGGTGAGGGAAGCAGGTCACTGGTGGAGGTGGCGTTGTGTAGGAGTAGGGGCCAGCAGGGGACTCTGGCAAGAAGCCGGAGAAGGTGGCAGGAGACAGATGGGCCAGGGGCTGGATCAGTGAGCGCTCTTGCTTCCGTTGCTTAGCTCTGCGGTTCTGGAACCAGACCTGAAAGTGGGGAGCAAACACATCAGAGCCCATGCCTCAAACAGGTGGTGACACCCTGCTCCAATGACAAGAGGTGCAGGGACAGGGAGCAGGCCTCTCCAGCATGGCCAGAGGAAGTAAAGCCCTTCCACAAGGCCTGGCTGAGCCTGGTCTGCTGACTCAGGAACCCACCGACTTATCCCCAACCTGCGTCCAAATGTGCCCATTTCTACCACTCTGGGCGAGTAAGAAATGTCAGCTTCCAAGAAGGAGATGACTATGGTAACAATGATGTTTCCCTTCCCCAGAGAATGGGAAGTTTCCCCTAGGGTTAGGTTTAGCCATTAAGACTGTGAATAAATCTAATTATTATAGACAAGTTTGGATTTAGGGTAGGGTTTACCCTTACGGCTAACTAACTCTGTGGTTAGAATTGAGGGAGCATCGGGCCGGATGAGTTTCAAGGCTATGGTTAGGGACAAGCTTCCATATGTGTGAACAATTAGGATTGAATTTCTGTTGGAATTGGCATCATTACTGTGTTTTTGTTTTTTGTTTTTTGAGACGAAGTTTCGCTCTTGTCGCCCAGGCTGGAGTGCAGTGGCGTGATCTCGGCTCACCGCAATCTCAGCCTCCTGAGTTCAAGCAATTCTCCTGCCTCAGCCCCCCAAGTAGCTGGGGTTACAGGCACCATGTGTGGTTACCTGACACCATGCCCGGCTAATGTATTTTGTATTTTTAGTAGAGATGGGACTTCTCCATGTTGGCCAGGCTGGTCTCGAACTGCTGACCTCAGGTGATTCACCCACCTTGGCCTCCCACACTGCTGGGATTACAGGCGTGAGCCACGTCATCCAGCTGGAATTGGCATCACTATTAAAAATTGGGGGGTTGGTGTTGAAATTCAAGTTAGATTAGCCTATAGCTAGCGTTAAACTCAAGGGACATTCTCGATGCAGATGCTTTGATGCTGGTGGTCAGATGAGGCCTGTGTTGTGGTGACCATTTAGGTTAGAGTTATAATGCCTAACATTCTATGATAGCACCAAAGAAATCTGCATTTCTTCCCCCGAGGGAGGAGGGGTCCTGAGCATCACCTGGATTCGGGCCTCACTGAGACCGGTGTCCCGGGCGAGACTCTCTCGGGCCCAGATGTCCGGGTACCGGTTCCTCCCGAAGGCTGACTCCATCTGTTCCAGCTGCACCGCGCTGAAGGTGGTGCGGTGGCGACGCCGGGAGTGCGGGCGGCTCCTCTGTCCTTGTGGGGAGAACCGTGGTCTCCCAACTCCTGCACTGGGGAGCTTCCTGGAGGGTGGAGCACTCGAGTCTGAGGAGGGAGAGAAGGGAGAAGTGGCTTCTGAGGAGGACGCTCCTCGGTGCTGGACCACACGCGCCGGTCCTGGATTCCGCTCAGTGCTTCCTGTGCAGCTCCAGTCTTTCTTTATTTTCTCTTTTTTTTGAGACTGAGTCTCACTCTGTCACCCAGGCTTGAGTGCAGTGATGTGATCACAGCTTACTGCAGCCTCAAACCCCTAGGCTCTAGTGATCCTACTGCCTTAGCCTCCCGAGTAGCTGGGACTACAGGTGCGCACCAACACACCTAACCAATTTAAAAAAAAATTTTTTTTAGAATGGGGTCTTGCTCTGTTGCCCAGGCTGGTCTCAAACTCCTAGCCTCAAGCAGACCTCCCATGTTGGCCTCTCAAAGTGCTGGGATGATAGGCTTGCACCGCCACACCCAGCCCTGTCTCACTTTCATTTGCCCTGCCCCACAAGGAATCTTTTAACTGCCATAGCCTGGTTCCTGCACCCTGCTCAGCCTCAGCCCCTGGTTGCCTCTTAGTCCCTGACATCAGACTGTGCTGTCTCATAGGGCATGCCCTCAGACTCATTCTTGGCCCCAGGGCCTCATGCCCTGTCTACCTGGCAACTCTGCCATCTGCCCACTTCCTATTGCACCTCCAGACACATGCCCCTCCATGTGTATTCACCTGTCTGGACACACACGACCACCTGAGGCTCACTCTGCAGGTCTGCTGTCTGGACCTGCACCCAGCAACCATCCCAGCTGCCCATGGAAGACACCAGTGCTTGTCCCCTGCTGGTGAGGCTCATGTTCAACTTACGCCTTCTTCAGACTGCTGCCATCCTCCTGCACTCCTCACCTGGGAAGATGAGCACCCCCCTCTTCCACCCAGACACACCCTCCCTACTTACTTTTCATCTTCTCCCTACCCCTGCCCTGGCCCATCCACCAGGCTGAAGGAACCTGAGCTCGTGGGAAAGGCTTGCCTCTCCTCCCCACAGGCTCCCTAAGCCCCCACACACTAATTAGTCTGAGAGCGGCTGGGAGGAGAGAATGGGGAGGGGAAAAGGACACACCTGGAGGGCGCACACCAAGAAAAGATGTCTGGAGCTGAGGCACCATCCCCATGGGGACCCAAGGGCGCGGCCCCTCCTAGAGCTCACTGTCCAGCATGGGGACACACACTGAGCCCGCTCTCCCTGGACCCAAAGCCCTGGCCCCTCCAGCTCCCTCCATTAGAGAAGGCAGTGCCCTGGGCTAACACACTCTGAGGTCAGGAGCGAGGGGACAGAGGCAGCTGTCTCACACCCCCACTGTGATGAGAGCTGTTTGGTCGCCCCCTCCTGCCAGAGGCTCAGTTCCCCAGTCTGTAAAGCCAAGGGGTGCTCCAGTCCCTTACTTTCAAAGGTTCCCAGAGTTTTCACGTTTTGTTTTTTTTTTTTTTTTTTTTTGAGATGGAGTCTCACTCTGTAGCCCAGGCTGGAGTGCAGTGGCGCGATCTTGGCTCAGGGCAACCTCTGCCTCCCGGGTCCCGGTTCAAGCAATTCTCCTACCTCAGCCTCCCAAGTAGCTGGGATTACAAGCACGAGCCACCAGGCCCAGCTAATTTTTCTGTTTTTAGTAGAGACAGGGTTTCACCATGTTGGCCAGTCTGGTCTTTAACTCTTGACCTTGCGATCCACCCACCTCGGCCTCCCAAAGTGCTGGGATTACAGGCGTGAGCCACCGCGCCTGGCCTAGATTCTGTTTTTAATTTCTCCTCCTAACCTTCTTCATGGAGCCTATGCTTTGAGCCTCATACCCGCTGCCTCTTCAGGGACCCATGTACACTGGGACAGTCACTCACCCACCATGGTGGTCAGGGTCCCAGCAGCCGGGTGTCTCTCCAGCAAGAGGCTGCTGCAGACTCGCCCCTTCTTCGGCTTCCCTGGCTGGCTCCTCCTTTCTGCTTCCATGGCTCACCGTGGGGACCAAGTGTCCCTGAATCTCTGACTCGAGATTTCTCTGCTTCGGCAGGTCCTCCCCACACCTGTTCTCTCCCCACTTCTCCCTCTGCGTATGCCACTCCCTGGGTCTCTGTCTCTGAATGTGTGTGTAGGTGCAGGTAGCTATCTCTGACTTTTTTACTGTCTCTGCTTTTTTTCTAACTGTTTCCTAATTCCCCATTCCTTGGCTTGAGTGTCATCTCATTCTCCTGGCTCGGCCTCACCGGTTGCTCTGTTTCTGACTCTACTTTTCTCTGCCTGCCCCTTCTCTCCACCGGGATGCTGCTCTGTTCTGTCAGCTGCCTACTTTCCCATACCACCCCTCAGTCTTGGAGGAGTGACTTCCTCCTCACCCCTGTGGGCCCATCCAATCACCACACGGTCACCAGAGCCCCCTTGCTCAGGGGAGGATCACAAGCCGGATGAGGGAAGGTGTTCTGTCGGAGGGTCCAGGGACGGAGGCCAAGGGCTCGTATTCCCAGAAGACCGGATTCTTTTGTCCTGTTAAATCCCCTCCTGGGAGCAGGCAGGGAGAAGAGGAGAAAATGCATTCCTCCTGAGACCCCTCCTCAGAACCCCACTGTGGGGGAGAGGAACAAAGAGTGGGGGAAGGGGACCCAGAATTGGGGCCTGCCTGGCATCTCAGCATGGGGGTGACACCCAAGGACCTGTTTCCAGGAAATTAAGAAAGGAGAAGTCACAAGTGCATGCCGGCCCCTCTCAGATACCCTGATAGTTCAGAATGCACCAGCCACCGCTCAGGCCAACCTGAACCGACTCCGGAGAATGGGCCTCCAGGACACCTTAGCTCTCAAGTACTCTCTGATTTCCTCCCTCAAACACCACTTCCTCATTCACCCAGGACCCCCAGGACACCATGACCTTCCAAGGTCACCTGGACCCTCCGAAAATCCTGACCTAAGGAACATCTACATTCCAGATGCATCCTGACCCCCACCCCACCCCAGACTTCAGGACTCGGAAAGAGACTGAGATTCCCGTGACACACTACATTCTGATTCTTCAAGGAAATCCTGACACTGGGAATCCCTGAGCAGTCAGGACGGCCCAGTCCCATAGTCTTCTGCCCCTTGAGGTTACTTAGACCCAGGAAGTACATTCTGACATCCCCAGGACACCCTGACCATTTAAGAACAGTGTGACAGCCCAGGACCTTTGGATCCCCCAGGACACACTGACACCCAAACACTTCACCTCTACTTCTCAGGCCACACTGACCTGATGCGTACACATGGACCCCCCTGGAACACACTGTACCCACAGGACAGTCTGATTCCCACAGTCATGCCGTCATACGGGTCCTTTAAAAACACTGATGATTCAAGACAGGAAATCATAATCCTTTAGGATCTCAGTGCTTACAGTGTGGTCCATGGATCAGCAGCAGCAGCAGCAGCAGCAGCAACAGGAGCATGTTGGAAATGCAGAACCTGGGGCCCCACCTCCATCCCACTGAGTCACAGTCTGCACGGTAACAAGATCTCCAGAAGAACCAAGTGTATGTGGATCTTAGTCAGCTGGGGCTGCCTTGACAAAATAGCATAGACTGTGTGGCTGAAACAGTAGACTTTTACTGCTCACAGTTCTGGAGGCTGGGAAGTCTAAGATCAAGGGGTCGGCCTATTAGGCTCACCTATGAGGGCTCTCTTCCTGGTTTGTAGGTCACTGCCTTCTCACTGTGCCTTCACATGGTGGAGAAGAAGCAGCTCTGGTTTCTCTTCCTCTGCCTATAAGGACACTAATCCCATCATGGGGCCTCACCCTCATGAGCTCGTCTAAACCTAATCACCTCCCCAAATCCCCACCTTCAAATACCATCACATTGGGTGTTAGGACTTCAACATGAATTTTGGAGGGGGCACAAATGTTCAGGCCATACCAGCAGTGAAGTTGAGAAGCACTGCTCTGATACCAATCCTCACTTCCTACCCTAGGACACACTACGACCTCCTAGAGCACCCTGAACCCCATGGCAGTCCTAACCTAGCAAGACCCAGTGACATGCAGTCAGCTCGGACTCACAAGAGAAAACTGAATTACAACGCGCCCTACTGCCTGGGGGGTGCCCATTCTGGCCCTGTCAGGTCCTTGAATCCCAAGAGCACTGAGGATGCATTCACTCTCTAGGACATACAGACCCTCCAAGGGGCACTGACCTCAGTACCTTATAGTCAGCACGATAGCTTGGGCTCACATGGACTCCATGACCCTCTAAGACACCCAGACCACAAAGACATGGTGAGATTTGGGAAATTCTAACCTTTTAAGGAATTCCTGGCCTTACAGAATCTAGACAGTCAAGGGCATCTTGCCTTCCTGCCAATTCAGAGCCCCCAGTTTGCTTGAATCTTCCAAAGTGAATACTGACACTGAAAAACCACTCAGTGTGGTTTTTCCCAAGCCGGGAAATACCCTGACCACACTAGCCTGACCCGCAGGACATGCTGACAAAGTAAAGACGTATCCTGGCCTACCAAAGCACTCTGACCATCCAACATGCCTTTAACACATGGGATGTCTTAATGCCAGCGCTCTCCAACCTTCCAGTGTGCTCTGGCTGTCTCAGCCCTAGAGTTGTCAGTAGGTACCCTAATCACTGTCACTCCCTGCCTTCCCAGCATGCAGACGGCCCACCACAGCTTCAGCTAGAACCCCCTGAATCCAAAAGGCGATTATTCTAACCCTCGAGAAATGCTGTCCTCTCAAGGGATCTATTCCCTGCAAGACACTCCGTAAAATACATATCCCCAGAAGTGCCAGGACATGTTGATTTCCTGCATACTCTCACCCCTGTGCACACTCGGCTCATCTAGAACTTCCTGATTTCCTGAAAATGCTCTGATTGTACAAAAATACCTTGACACTCTACTTCATGACAGGTCCATTCAAGTCTACGCAAACCTTCGAGGATCACCTGAGCTCCAGAAAACCTTGATCTCTCACATTCAGATACCAAAAGGATATGCTGACCTACCTGGAAATCTTCACAGCTCTGATTCCCAGAACGTCTAGGAGTCTCTGAACCACACAGCCAGACCAACCTTCAAAACACGCATGCAAGCAGTGTGATCTTCCAGAACAGTCTGACCTCAAAGCTGGTGATGATCTAAGGATACTTCAAGTGTTCTGACATGATAAAAATGCCTGTAGGCCCAGAACACCTGCCTCCCCTGACGCCCTGTCTCTCCAATACCCCTGCCTTCCCAGGATTCTCCAAGTTGCCCAGACTCTCTGACTTTCACCGTTAAGATCTCATCTGATCCTATGTGGTCTCGGGGATCCTCTAAACACCCTGTTCCCCAGGGTCCTCTGACCTTTTAGCATCCTACAAGATGCCAGGCATGGTGGCTCATGCCTGTAATCCCAGCACTTTGGGAGGCTGAGGCAGGTGGATAACTTGAGGTGAGGAGTTCGAGACTGTTTAATAGAGACAGGGTTTCACCATGTTGGCCAGGCTGGTATCGAACTCTTGGCCTCAGGTAATCTGCCTGCCTCAGCCTCCCAAAGTGCTGGGATTTCAGGCATGAGCCACCGCGCCTGGCCTCAACTATTTTTTGTGAGACAAAGTCTCCACTCTGTTGCTCAGCTGGAATGCAGTGGCACGATCTCAGCTCACAGCACCCTCTGCCTCCTGGGTTCAAGCAATTCTCATGCCTCAGCCTCCCCAGTAGCTGAGATTATAGGTGCATGTCACCACTCCTGGCTAATTTTTGTATTTTTAGTAGAGACAGGGTTTTGCCATGTTGGCCAAGCTGGTCTCGAACTCTGGCCTTAAGTGACCCACCCACTTCAACCTCCCAAAGTGCTGGGATTACAGGTATGAGCCACTATGCCCAGGCTTATTCAAAATTTTTAAATGATATAGCTATTAGTAAAATATTTAATAAAGGCTATCCATTAAAACCTACAAGATATTTTGATAAAAGTGATCTGTCAAATACTTGTCATTCTTAAATGACAAAATGTAATTAGCATTCTCCTAAAATCAGAAGAAACACAGGGTTGGCTGCCTTTACTCCCTCTATGCACCACTGTGCTGGATATCCCAGCCAATCCAACTAGACGAGAAAAAAATAAGAGGTATAAGGATCTGAAAGAAAGAAAATTGTTTTCATTATTGTAGATCATATCTTCATCAGTATAAAGCATTCAAGAGCATGTACATACAACTGTTAGAACAAGACAGATCAACACATTTCTAAATAAAAGATTAAAAACAAAATCAATTACATTTATGTACACCAGCAATAGCCAATTAAATAATGCAACAGAAAAAAATTCATAATAGTACATAACTAGCAATATTATCAAACATTTGTAAGAAATTTAAGAGAATAGGCTGGGCTCCGTGGCTCACACCTGTAATCCCAGCACTTTGTGAGGCCGAGGCAGGTGGATCACAAGGTCAGGAGTTCAAGACCAGACTGGCCAACATGGTGAAATCCTGTCTCTATTAAAAAATACAAAAATTAGCTGGGCATGGTGGCTCGTGCCTGTAATCCCAGCTACTTGGGAGGCTGAGGTAGGAGAATTGCTTGAACCGGGACCCAGGAGGTGGAGGCTGCAGTGAGCCGAGATTGTACCACCGTACTCCAGCCTGGGGTACAGAGCAAGACTCCATCTCAAAAAAAAGAAAAAGAAAAAAAAATGTAGAGGATAAAGAAATTATAAAAATGATACTAGGCCAGGCACAGTGGTTCACATCTGTAAACCCAGCCCTTTGGCAAGCCAGTGCGGTGGATCACTTGAGATCAGGGGTTCAAGACCAGCCTGGCCAACATGGTGAAACCCTGTCTCTACTAAAAATACAAAAAAAAAAAAAATTGCTGGACATGGTGGTGTGGCACCTGTAATCCCAGCTACTTGAGAGGCTAAGGTAGGAGAATTGCTTGAACACAGGAGGCAGACGTTGCAGTGAGCCAAGATTATGCCACTGCACTACCACTCTGCCACTGTGCAACTGAGCAAGACTCCAGCTCAAAAAAAACATGAAAAACAAAAAATTATACTGAAGGACATGAAAGATAACTCAAACAAATTAGAAGATAGTCCATTGACAGAACACTCAATATTGATGAGTGTCAATTCTCCCACAAGTTAATCTATACTTGATATAATTTCAGTCGAAATCTAAAAGATTTGTCATAGATTTTGAATGCCTGATTTTAAAATATGTATGGAAAAGTAAAGGTCCTAAAAGCCAAGACTATTTTAAAAACAAACAAACAATCAGACAAACAAAAAAAAGAGGAAGGAATTTGTCCTCCCAAATATCAAAAGGGTTTTAGAGGTGGAATTTTTGCTTCTTTTTTTTTTTTTTTTTTGAGATGGAGTCCGCTCTGTCACCCAGGCTGGAGTGCACTGGTGTGACCTCGGCTCACTGCAATCTCTGCCTCCCAGGTTCAAGTGATTCTCCTGCCTTAACCTTCCAAGTAGCTGGGATTACAGGCATGTGCCACCACACCCGGCTAATTTTTGTATTTTTAGTAGAGACGAGGTTTCACCATGTTGATCAGGCTGGTCTTGAACTCCTGACCTCAGGTGATCCACCCGCCTTGGCCTCCCAAAGTGCTGGGATTACAGGTGTGAGCCGCCACACCTGGCCTATGTCTTTAACATTTATCATAACAAGACAAAAACTAATCTTGAGGAATCATTTCTTTTTTTTCTTTTTTTTTTTTTTTGAGACAGAGTCTCTCTCTGTCGCCAGGCGCCAGGCTGGAGTGCAGTGGCACACTCTTGGCTCACTGCAACCTCCGCCTCCTGGGTTCAAGCAATTCTCCTGCCTCAGCCTCCCAATTAGCTGGGATTACAAGGCGCATGCCACCATGCTCAGCTAATTTTTGTATTTTTAGTAGAGACAGGGTTTCACCATGTTGGCCAGGATGGTCTTGAACTCTTGACCTTGTGATCTGCCCGCCTCGGCCTCCCAAAGTGCTGGGATTACAGGCGTGAGCCACCGCACCCAACCGAGAAATCATTTCTATATAAGATTTTGGTTGAAAAAAATAATTCAAAGCAAAATAGGTCAATAAACTACTCTGCCTTGTCCACTACATGAAGAACTGCCTCGGAGGGCAGGAGGGCAGGAGGGAGGGAGGGGACGGGGCAGAATGTGGACAGCAATAGGTTAAGGTTCCAAGTGAATGTTTTATTTTATTTTATTTTATTTTTGCTTAAAATTGTAGATGTGAACAACTCGGTGTCTAAAGTCAAAATAAGCTTTCCCTGACTTATTGAACTCTACAAATTCTTCATTCTAGCTTTCAAAAATCCTTCAGAGTTTAGACTTTCTGGGGATAAGGAAATTTCAAGAAATCAATGATAGCTTCCAGTAGACTCCAGAAAGGAAGCCATGTGGAAAGCGAGTCAACTTTTTCTGGGTGATTCCAGGGGCCAGAACAGACAGCAACCATGCTGATAAAAATCTGCCAGTACAGGGCACCCTGGAGAGGAGGACGGCAGCTCTGCCACCCTGGGGGAGTCCCTGGACTCTGCTTTGCCTCCCCTGCCTTGTGCAAAATGAGGACATCGTAACCTCCCACACAGGCCGGCTCTAAGGGGTACACTGGGACTCTGTACAGAGCTAAGCCCAGGGCTTGTGATTTGCATAGTGAGTGATCAGTGGGTATTTTCCAGCTGACTGCAGCGCTGCAAGGACAGGAGTCCAGTGTTACTAGGTCTGCCTATTTACCAAGAATCAGGAATGCAGATTTTGTCTAGAATCTTTGCTTTTAAAATGTCAGCCCATGTGAGATGTTTTGTAAAACATGAAGGGTCCAAACTAAATACACCTGCAAGCGAGATCTAGCTCACAGGAGCCAGTTTGCCCCTGTGGTCTACACTGGTCACAGGTGCTGGATCACATGGAGGCCACACAGATCATCCTCTCCATAGGTACAGCTGCGGATACTCCTGGTGACATGTGACCACGGACTTACTCACACTGACACTGACTGCACACTGCCTTCCTCTCCTCTGCTCACTTAGAAAGGGCTGCACTTTGTGCTTTAAGTGATCATTTTATTTCTTAAATGCATTCCAAACATTTCTTTTTCTGTTGTGTGTGTATGTTTTTTTTTTTTTTTTTTTTTTGAGACGGAGTCTGGCTCTGTCGCCCAGGCTGGAGTGCAATGGCACAATCTCAGCTCACTGCAACCTCCGCCTCCCGGGTTCGAGTGACTCTCCTGCCTCAGCCTCCCGAGTAGCTGGTACTACAGGTGCCCACCACCATACCCGGCTAATTTTTGTATTTTTAGTAGAGACGGGGTTTCACCATGTTGGCCAGGTTGGTCTTGAATGCCTAACCTCAGGTTATCTGCCCACCTCAGCCTCCCAAAGTGCTGGGAGTTCAGGCATGAGCCACCACACCTGGCCTATCTTTTTTTTTTTTTTTTTTTTTTTTCGACAGAATCTTGCTTTGTTGCCCATGGCGCAATCTCGGCTCACTGCAACCTTGGCTCACTGCAACCTCCACCTCCGAGGTTCAAGCGATTCTCCTGCCTCAGCCCCCCGAGTAGCTGGGATTAAAGGTGTGTACCACAACATCTGGCTAGTTTTTGTATTTTTAGTAGAGATGGCGTTCTCCATGTTGGCCAGGCTGGTCTCAAACTCCTGGCCTCAGGTGATCCATCTGCCTCAGCCTCCCAAAGTGCTGGGATTACAGGTGTGAGCCACTGTTCCTGGCTGGGTAGTTCTTTATAGCAATGTTAGAACAGATTAATGCAACTTGCCAGCCAAATTTCATAAGGTCTGTGTACTATAAAGTGTGGCATTTGAGCCGGGCGCAGTGGCTCACACCTGTAATCTCAGCACTTTGGGAGACCAAGGTGGGTGAATCACCTGAGGTCAGAGTTCAAGACCAGCCTGACCAACATGGAGAAGCCCTGATTCTACTAAAAATACAAAATTAGCCAGGCATGGTGGCACATGCCTGTAATCCCAGCTACTCAGGAGGCTGAGGCAGAAGAATCTCTTGAACCCGGGAGGCAGAGGTGGCGGTGAGCTGAGATCACACCATTGCACTCCAGCCTGGGCAACAAGAGTGAAACTTCATCTCAAAAAAAAAAAAAAAAGTGTGGCATATCAGGATTGTAAACACTGGAGCCTGCTTAGGTATCTCTGTGGTTGAGCCAGTAGGCCGATGTTCATGAATGAACACAGTCTGCCAAATAAGACAAAAAATATAAAATAAATTATATGAGAAGTGTGATTCCATTTTTGGTTCATACACACAAATATGTATATGTACACAAAATAGCATTTATGAATAGATATAATCAGTGTTTCTGCTGAACTTATTTCTCTAGTACATGTTTCTTCACTCCATATACTGTGTAAGCATTTTATAATGAATCCATTATTTCCATAGTTCGGGTAAACAGAAAAGTACTTTCTTTTAGTATTTTGTTTTTGTTTTTTATATGGAGTCTCGCTCTGTCGCCCAGGCTGGAGTGCAGTGGTGCGGTGCAATCTCAACTCACTGCGTAGCTGGGACTACAGGTGTGTACCACCATGCCCAGCTAAGTTTTGGATTTTTAGTAGAGAGGGGGTTTCACCATATTGGCCAGGCTGGTCTTGAACTCCTGACATCAAGTGATCTGCCTGCCTTGGCTTCCCAAAGTTCTGGGATTACAGGCATAAGCCACTGCACTGGGCCAATTTCCTATCTTTTTTTTTTGAGACAGAGTTTCACTCTGTTGCCAAGACTAGAGTTCGGAATTCAGTGGTGCAGTCTTAACTCACTGCAACCTCCACCTCCCAGGTTCAAGTCATTCTCCTGCCTCAGCCTCCCAAGTAGCTGGGGTTACAGGCATGCGTCACCACACCCAGCTAATTTTCTTTTGTTTTTAGTAGAGATGGGGTTTCATCATGTTGGTCAGGCTGGTCTCAAACTCCTGACCTCAAATGATCCACTCACCTGGACCTCCCAAAGTGCTGGGATTACAGGCGTGAGCCACCTCGCCTGTCCCTCCTCTTTAAAAAATTATGTATACACAGTATTTCAAAGTGATGCCAAAAAATTGAACATTTCAATAGGAAACATCCAACATACCAATTAACATCAGAAAATATCTGAATAATTAACATATAAAAGGCTTATTTAACAGGTACTCAGAATCACATATGAAAACAAGATAAACTGTTTGCACTAGTAAAGAAACAAAAGCATTTTTAAAATCCAGAGTGGGTAGGACCACTAGTCACATATTGTTGCAAACTGCCTATGGAAATATAAACCGTAAAATATTCCAGGAAGGCAGATGGGCAATGTGCTCAAACGTCTTGGAATCTACGAGTCCTTCATCCAGCAAGTCAGTTTAAAGTGGTTTAAGAAAATAGTCTTCAAAGATATAGCTGCAAGGATATTAAAGGTGTTAAAAAAATAGAAATAATATAAACAACTAAAATATAAATAATATAAATGACGAGGAGTTTAGTTAAATATATTGAAACAAGCTTAATTAAACTTTTTTAAAAGTAATAAATGCAATGGAATGCAAGGAAACTATCAAAAATGTCACTGAGGGAGAATATTTACTGGCAAATTCAAATGTTCAAGGCATATCTTAAGTAGGGAAGCGCCAAACTTTCTAAACAGGACAGGTGTTCTTTTTGTAACTGAAAACGTTTAGTTAAAAAAAAAAAAGGAGGAGGGAAGGCGCACCAAGATGGCCGAGAGGAGGCAACACCGGAATGCAGCTCCCAGCGAATGAGACGCAGAGGGCTAGTGGACTTCACAATTCCTCAGGCAAGGTGCCGGGTTCATTTCGGTGGGACTGGTAGGGCACTGAAAATACCCAGGGAAGGTGAGCCAAAGTAGAGGGAGAGCAGCCCAGGGAGGGCGAACCGAGACAGGGTGGGGCACGACCCCACCTGGAATGTGCAGCCGGCTTGGAGGGTCAGGGACTTCACCCCTCTGGTGCTCCGATTCGGATCCTGTGCTTCCCTCATCCCCTCCCACAACCCACGGTCCATGAGAGCCCCACCAGATTGAGGGGCACCATGGGTTGTCAATGCAAATCTGAGCTATGGCTCCCACCTTGTGCTGCAGGTCGTCAGCACAGACCTGGGCAGAAATTTGGTCTAATGCCAGCAGGATGAAACTACCCGTCCCACTGAAAGAGGCAGAGCTGAAAGCAGGGAAACGGCCAGGAGGCCTGGCAGGCCCCACCCCCCACAAAACTCAAACTGAAGCCCACATGCTAGAGGGCTTGGCAGAGAATAACCAGTTTGACCCTAAATGGGAAGATCGAGCTCGGGGAAGGAGAGACGCCATTGGGAAGGCAGGGCTAATCTCATCTGCATAAACAAATTCCAGGGGGAAGACTACCTACCCAGCAACCTGACTGAATCCAAGGCAGCCCATCAGCACCTCTACAGGCCTAAAGAGGATATAGCTCCAACCTCAACAGAAAGGATGCCCACTCAGAGATTCCTCCCCCAAATCATCAACTTCAAAGATCAAAGGGAGATAAATCCATGAAAATGGGAACAAACCAGTGCAAAAAGGATGAAACCATCAAAGACCAGAACACCTCTTCTCCTCCCAGGGATCCAACTCCTCACCATCAAGAGAACAAAACAAGACAGAGAATGAGTTTGATGAATTGACAGAGGCAGACTTCAGAAGGTGGGTAATAACAAACTTCTCTGAGTTAAAAGACCATGTTCTAACCCAATGCAAAGAAACTAAGAACCTTGAAAAAAGGTTAGACAAAATGCTAACTAGAATAACCCAGCTTAGAGAAGAACATAAATGACTTGATGGAGCTGAAAAACACAGCACAAAAACTTTGCAAGGCATATACAAGTTTCAACAGCTGAATCGATCAAGCAGAAGAAAGGATATCAGAGATTGAAGATCAAATAAATGAAATAAAATGAGAAGGCAAGATTGGAGAAAAAAGACTGAAAAGAAACGAACAAAGCCTCTAAAAACTATGAGATTATGTGAAAAGACCTAATCTACACTTGATTGGCGTACCTGAATGTGATGGGGAGAATGAATTCAAGCTGGAAAACACTCTTCAGGATGTTATCCAAGAGAACTTCCCCAACCTAACAAGGCAGGCCAACATTTAAATCCAGGAATACAGAGAACACCACAAAGATATTCCTCAAGAAGAGCAACCCCAAGGCACATAATCGTCAGATTCACCAGGGTTGAAATGAAGGAAAAAATCCTAAGGGCAGTCAGAGAGGAAGGTCAGGTCACCCACAGAGGGAAGCCAATCAGACTCACAGTGGATCTCTCAGCAGAAACCCTTTAAGTTACAAGGGAGTGGGGGCCAATATTCAACATCCTTAAAGAAAAGAACTTTCAACCCAGAATTTCATATCTGGCTAAACTAAGCTTCATAAGTGAAGGAGAAATAAAATCCTTTATGGACAAGCAACTGCTGAGAGATTCTGTCACTACAAGACCTGTCTTACAAGAGCTCCTAAAGGAAGTACTAAACATGGAAAGGAACAACCAGTACCAGCCACTGCAAAAACATACCAAATGGTAAAGAACAATGATGCAATGAAGAAACCGCATCAACTAATGGGCAAAACAACCAGCCAGTAACAAAATGGCAGGATCAAATTCAAACATAACAACGTTAACGTTGAATGTAAATGGCCTAAATGCCCCAATCAAAAGACACAGACTGGCAAACTGGATAAAAAGTCAAGACCAATCAGTGTACTGTATTCAGGAGACACATCTCATGTGCAAAGACTCACATAGACTCCAAATAAAGGGATGGAAGAAGATTTACCAAGCAAATGGAGAGCAAAAAAAAAGCAGTGATAGCAATCCTAGTCTCTGATAAAACGGACTTTAAACCAACAAAGATCAAAAGAGACCAAGAAGGGCATTACACAATGGTAAAAGGATCAATGCAACAAGAAGAGCTAACTATCCTAAATATATATGCACCCAATGTAGGAGCACCCAGATACATAAAGCAAGTTCTTAAGGACCTACAAGGAGACTTAGACTCCCGCACAGTAATAGTGGGAGACTTTAACACTCCACTGACAATATCGGACAGATCAACAAGACAGAAAGTCAACAAAGATATCCAGGACTTGAACTCAGATCTGGACCAAGTGGACCTAATAGACATTTATAGAACACTCCACCCCAAATCCACAGAATATACATTCTTCTCAGCACCACATTGCACTTACTCTAAAACTGACCATATAATTGGAAGTAAATCATTCCTTGGCAAATGCAAAAGAACAGAAATCATAACAACAGTCTCTCAGACCACAGTGCAATCAAATTAGAACTCAGGATTAAGAAAAGCACTCAAAACTGCACAATCACATGGAAACTGAGCAACTTGCCCCTGAATGATGAATGGATAAACAATGAAATGAAAGCAGAAATAAAAATGTTCTTCAAAACCAATGAGAACAAAGGCACAACATACCACAATCTATGGGACACATTTAAAGCAGTGTCTAGAGGGAAATTTATAGCAATAAATGCCCACATGAGAAACAAGGAAAGATCTAAAATCGACACCCTGTTGTCAAAATTGAAAGAACTAGAGGAGCAAGATCAAAAAAACTCAAAAGCAAGCAGAAGACAAGAAATAACTAAGATCAGAGCGGAACTGAAGGAGATAGAGACAATTAAAAAATCATTCAAAAAATCAACAAATCCAGGAGCTGGTTTTTTGAAAAGATCAACAAAATAAACAGACTGCTAGCTAGACTAATAAAAAAGAAAAAGAGAGAAGAATTGAATAGATGCCATAAAAAATGATAAAGGGGAAATCACCACTGATTCCTCAGAAATACAAACTACCATCAGAGATTACTATGAACAACTCTTATGCACATAAACCAGTAAATCTGGAAGAAATGGATAAATTCCTGGACACTTGCACTCTCCCAAGACTAAGCCAGGAAGAAGTTGAAACCCTGAATAGACCAATAACAAGGTCTGAAGTCAAAGCAGCAATTAATAGCCTACCCACCAAAAAAAGTCCAGGTCCAGATAGGTTCACAGCCGAATTCTACCAGGCATATAAAGAGGAGCTGGTATCATTCCTTTTGAAACTATTCCAAACAATACAAAAAGAGGGAATCTCCCTAACTCTTTCTATGAGACCAACATCATACTGATACAAAAACCTGGCAGAGACACAAATAAAAAAGAAAACTACAGGCCAATATCCATGAAGAACAGTGATGCAAAAATCTTCAATAAAATACTGGCAAACTGAATCCAACAGCACATCAAAAAGCTTATCCATCACGATCAAGTAGGCTTCATCCCAGGGATGCAAGGCTGGTTCAACATATGCAAATCTATAAACGTAATTCACCACATAAACAGAACCAAAGACAAAAACCACATGATTACCTCAATAGATGCAGAGAAGTTCTTCAACAAAATTCAACAGCCCTTTATGCTAAAAAGTCTCAATAAACTAGGTATCAGTGGAATGTATCTCAAAATAATAAAAGCTATTTACGATAAACCCACAGCCAATATCATACTCAACACGCAAAAACTAGAAGCATTCCCTTTAAAAACTGGCACTAGACAAGGATGCCCTCGCTCACCACTCCTATTCAATGTAGTATTGGAAGTTCTAGCCGGAGCTATTAGGCAAGAAAAAGAAATAAAGGGTATTCAATTAGGTAAAGAAGGATTCAAATTGTCCCTATTTGCAGACGACATGATTGTATATTTAGAAGACCCCATCGTCTCAGCCCAAAACCTCCTTAAGCCGATAAGGAACTTCGGCAAAATCTTAGGGTACAAAACCAATGTGTAGAAATCACAAGCATTCCTATACACCAACAACAGACAGAGAGCCAAATCATGAGCAAACTCCCATTCACAATTGCTACAAAGAGAATAAAATACCTAGGAAAACAACTAATAAAGGATGTAAAAGATCTCTTCAAGAAGAACTATAAACCACAGATCAAGGAAATAAGAGAGGACACAAACAGATGAAAAAACATTTCATGCTCATGGTTAGGGAGAATCAATATTGTGAAAATGGCCATATTGCCCAAAGTAATTTATAGATTCAATGCTATCCTATCAAGCTACCATTGACCGTCTTCACAGAACCGGAAAAAACCACTTTAAACTTCATATGGAACCAAAAGAGAGCCCGCATAGTAAAGACAATCCTAAGCAAAAAGAACAAAGCTGGAGGCATCATGCTAGCTGACTTCAAACTATACTACACGGCTACAATAATCAAAATAGTATGGTACTGGTACCAAAACAGAGATGTAGACCAGTGGAACAGAACAGACGCCTCAGAGGCAGCGCCACACATCTACAACCATCTGATCTTTGACAAACTGGACAAAAACAAGCAATGGGGAAAGGATTCCCTGTTTAATAAATGGTGTTGGGAAAACTGGCTAGCCATGGGCAGAAAGCAGAAACTGGACCCCTTCCTTACACTTTATACAAAAATTAACTCCAGATGGTTTAAAGATTTAAACATAAGAACTGACACCATAAAAACCCTAAAAGAAAACCTAGGCAACACCATTCAGGACATAGGCACAGGCAAGGACTTCATGACTAAAACACCAAAAGCAATGGCAACAAAAGCCAAAATAGACAAATGGGATCTAATTAAACTTAAGAGCTTCTGCACAGCAAAAGAAACAATCATTAGAGTGAACCAGCAACCAACAGAATGGGAAAAAATTTTTGCAATCTACCCATCTGACAAAGGGCTAATATCCAGAATCTACAAAGAACTAAAGCAGATTTACAAGAAAAAAACAAACAAACCCATTCAAAAGTGGGTGAAGGATATGAACAGACACTTTTCAAAAGAAGATATTTAGGCAGCCAAAAAACATATGAAAAAATGCTCATCATTGGTCATTGCAAATCAAAACCACGAGTTACCATCTCACACCACTTAGAATGGCGATCATTAAAAAATCTGGAAACAAGAAAAATAAAATAAATAAATAAATAAAAATCTGGAGACAGATGCTGGAGAGGATGTGGAGAAATAGGAACACTTTTACACTGTTGGTGGGAGTGTAAATTTGTTCAACCATTATGGGAGACAGTGTGGCTATCCCTCAAGGATCTAGAAATAGAAATTCCATTTGACCCAGCAATCTCATTACTGGGTACATACCCAAAGGATTATAAATCATTCTATTATAAAGACACATGCACACGTATGTTCATTGCACGCTGTTTACAGTAGCAAAGACCTGGAACCAACCCAAAAGTCCATCAATGATAGACTGGACAAAGAGAATGTGGCACATATACACCATGGAACACTATGCAGCCATAAAAAATGATGAGTTCGTGTCCTTTGTAGAGACATGAATGAATCCAGAAACCATCATTCTCAGCAAACTGATACAAGAACAGAAAACCAAACACCACGTTTTCACTCATAGGCGGGTGATGAACAATGAGACCACTTGGGCACAGCGAAGGAAACAACACTCACTGGGCTAGGTGAGGGGGGGGGGGGGGGGGCGGTGGAGGGGAGGGGAGGGACAGTGGGGGGACAGGGAGAACAGGGAGGGATAACACCGGGAGAAATGCCTGATACAGGCGATGGAGAGCGGGTGGAGACAGCAAACCACCACGGCATGTATGTGCCTATGCAACAATCCTGCAGGATGCAGGATGTGCACATGTACCCCAGAGCCTAAAGTACAATTTATATGTGTGTGTGTGTGTGTGTGTGTGTGTGTGTGTGTGTGTGTGTGTGTGTGTTACATCCATGGCCTTCGCAGTAGCTGGAACCCCCTCCCCTTTGCTTTGGGCTCCTCCTGGGAGTCCTCGCCCATTCTCACCTCAGCGAGGAAACCCATCCACATACCTTTTGTCCTGTCACATTTATCCCTCAAAATGCTTTATGTTTATGGCTTATTGTCTGCTTCCTACCCCCACAAACAATGTTCTCCAGGGCAATGACGTATGTTTCATTCATTGATAACATTTGAAACCACTTGCAACTGTGCTCGGCTCACAGCAGGTAATCAGTGCCTCTCTGGTTAATAACTGAGGGGAAATGGGTCTGTTCTGGGCGGTTGTCTGGTGCCGCCCACGCCCTCTCCGAAATTCACACAGACACAGAGTTCCAAGTTACTTCCTCTGCGAACCTCCCCTTCTCTTCCAAAGAACCAGAAACCCGAGGCCCTACAGCTCACAGGGGCCCTCTCGTAGCGTGTGGGCGCCTAACAGCTCAGCCAGGACCCCGCCTCAAACGCGTGGAACTACACTTCCCAGAATGCCAGCGTCCTCCCGTGGACTCCATCTCCCAGAGGCCTCAGCGGCCACCCCGCCCCTGCTGGTCCCTGGCGCGCCGCTGGGCCTGAGGTCGCCCTGACGCCGCCGGGCGGAGCCCGGTCGCGCTGCTGTAGCCGGGCCGGTTGGTTCTTGAGCCTTCCGCCTGCGGAGCGCGGCCGGGAGGCGAGCCCCGGGAACGCCCGAGTCTGGGGAGGTACGCGACAGAGGGGAGCGGGCCGGGAGGAGGCGGCGCCGGGCGCGGGGACAGCCTGCGGTCTCCGGGGCTCTGAGGGCCTTTGTGAGCGCGGGCGGGCACCCCCCGCGTCTGTCACCGGCCCCCCGCGTCGGGCCCTGGACTCTCGCCCCCAGCGGGCCGCTCCGCGCCACTGCCGGTGCCCCCGCGTCGGGCTCGTCGCCGCCCGCAGTGGACGCGGGGCCAGGCATTTCCTCCCGCGTCCGCCCTGTCTGCGCGGTGTGGGCCTCGCTGACTTGGGGCGCTGGAACCCCGAGCTCAGGGCGGACGCAGCTGGGTCCCTGGTTTCCCTCTCTGTCTCCAGGGGGTGCCTCCCCCTCTCCTCGGGACACCTAATGCTTTCCTGTTCAAAGCCGTTTTCTGTGGAAGTCAGGAGATGATTCCTTGGCGGGAGGCAGAGGAACCGGGTGGAAAAAGGCTTGGGGTGGAGGGAAGTCGTCCCCGGAGCCGTCGTGTTGGGAATCCCGGGCCAGCCTCGCAGGGGTGTGAATGGGGCAGGTGCCCTGGGGCTGCCTCAGTTTCCTGAGCGGTGCAGTGGGTGCTGGCAGTGCCACCTAGCGTCGAGGGACTCAGCGGCTCGGGGCGGGCCCTGGTCCTAGTGGGCTCAGCGTGTTGCTGCTGCTGCCGCGGGTCCAGCATCCCCTCTGGAAGCCCTGAGCCTTCGAGACCTGGGCCTGGACAGGCGGCCCAGCGCTGCTCTTCCTCTGGCTCTTGGCTCTTCCCTCTGAGGGCGCACGGGGTCGGGTTTCAGAGCTGGGGGATTCCAGGGCTGGAAAGCAGAAGGGGCTTCCTCTTGGCTCCCTTTTTCTTCTCAGATCTGCCTTCTGAAGACTGCACAGTCATCAGGGAAGAGCCCAGAAAGAGGACATGGCTGCTGGGCAGCGGGAGCGAGGCCCCAGGTGAATTCATTGCCCTCTCAGATCCCAGTGGATAGATTTTTCCCACTAATGGAAGTTCCTCACCCATAACCATCTTCAGCCAGGATGGCGCCCAAGTCCTTTTCCCTTGGAGGAGTTGGTCCGCCCTCATGAGTGGTAGATTCTGTAAGGAGAACCACCCACCTTCCCCATCTATATGTCTGGTAGTTTTTTTTGTTTGTTTGTTTGTTTTGAGTCTCGCTTTTTCACCCAGGCAGTGGCACGATCTTGGTTCACCGCAGCCTCTGCCTCCCGGGTTCAAGCAATTCTCGTGCCTCAGCTTCCCAAATAGCTGAGATTACAGGCGACCACCACCACACACGTCTTTTTTTTGTGTTTTTAGTAAAGACAGGGTTTCACCACGTTGGCCAGGCTGGTCTCAAACTCCTAACCTCAGGTAATTCACCCGCCTCAGCCTCCCAAAATGCTGGATTACAGGTGTGCGCCGCTGCACACAGCCCGAATCATTTTCTATACACATTTATTTATTTGTGTGTGTATGTATGTATGTATTTTACCATTTTAACCTTTTTTTTAATTGTGGCAAAATATGTATAACATAAAATTTACCGTTTTAATTTTTTTTTTTCCTTCTTTTTTTTTTGAGACAGAGTCTCACTCCGTTGCCAGGCGCCAGACTGGAGTGCAGTGGTGCGATCTCGGCTCACTGCAACCTCCGCCTCCCGGGTTCAAGCAATTCTCCTGCCTCAACCTCCCGAGTAGCTGGGACTACAGGCATGCACCACCAAGCCCAGCTAATTTTTGTATTTTTAGTAGAGACGGGATTTCACCATATTGGCAAGGATGGCTCTTGACCTCGTGATCGCCCACCTCGGCCTCCCAAAGTGCTGGCATTACAGACGTGAGCCACCGCGCCTGGCCTACTCTTTTAATTTTTTAAGTGTATAATTCAATGGCATTTTAAGTACTTTCACATTGTTGTGCAACCATCATCACTGTCCATCTTTATTTCTTAACCCTAAGGGGCAGACATTAAAGGGCAGTTTTACAGAGTAGTTAAAAATGGAGGCTCAGTCAGACATCTGCCTGGATTTGAATTACACAGGAAAAAACAAAGTGACAGAGAGGATAACAAATTTGTACAGGTCGGTTGGCCGCAGTGACTCACGCCTTTAATCCCAGCACTTTGAGAGGCTGAGGCAGACAGATCACCTGAGGTCAGGAGTTCGAGACCAGCCTGGCCAGCATGGTGAAACCCCATCTCTGCTAAAAATACAAGAATTAGCCGGGCATGTTGGCGGGTGTCTGTAATTCCAGCCACTTGAGAGGCTGAGGCAAGAGAATCTCTTGAACCCGGGAGGCGGAGGTTATAGTGGGCTGAGATCATGCCATTGCACTCCAGCCTGGGCAACAAGGGCCAAACTCTGTCTCAAAGAAAAAAAAAAATGTGTACAAGTCACAAGTCACAAAGCTGGTCAGTGACTCTGTGACCTGGACAAATTTCTTATCCTGTCTGTGACTTTGTTTTCTCTTGTGTAAAGTGGTAACAATAATAGTACCTGCTTCATAGGATTGTTGTGAATATTAAATAAAGGTTATACACTGCAAATTAACATAAAGCTCTAAGAACAGTACTTGGCCCGTAGAAAGCCTTCAATAAATTACAGCTTCTTTACTTTTCATCGTTACTATCCTTAGGCTTGAGTAAGCACAGAGAGTTCCTTATTTAACCTAACCTCCATCATTAAGTATTTAGATTGTTCCTGGTTTTTTTGCTCTTACAAACATGAATATGTTTGTGTGTGTACTTTATTGCACTGTTCATTACAGTACAAATAGAGTAACTGATACTTAAGGCTTCTAATATGTATTATCAAATCACCATCAGAAAGAATATTCTAATTAACACTTCCACTGATAGCCGTAATCCCTCTACCCATCTCTTACAGTGGCTGTAAAAGGCCTCGCTCTCACTGTGTGCTGCTCAGTATATCTTTGTTACTGGTCAATCGTTGATTAAATGAATGACTTGGAACCTTCAGAAGCTTGAATAGTATCAGAAGCATTTCTTGGGTAGCCTGTCTTCCCCACTGCTGCCCTCTCCACTCTGAGGGTGGTCCTGGGTGAGCTGGAACGACTTGTCCTTACAGGTGTCACTGACGTTCGAGGATGTGGCTGTGTTCTTTACCCGGGATGAGTGGAGGAAGCTGGCTCCTTCTCAGAGAAACTTGTACCGGGATGTAATGCTGGAGAACTATAGGAACCTCATCTCACTGGGTAAGGAAATTTCCCTTCTGGAAACAGAATTCAAAAGTTGGGCTCTCTCAGCACGCCCTTCCCTGAATAAAAGCTGTAGGTCACTGAAAAACTTGAGCTGAGTTTGAGGATTGTACAAATCAGATCTTTATAAATAAATATTAAAAACATACTCCTCCTTACAGGCATGGAATTGCCCCTGTGTCTGGGAATGGAAGAGGTGGTATTGATTATCATTCCCCTCCCTTCATGTAATTGCACATTCAGAGTTTCTTCATGCTTCAGGCATCATTTCCCAACGATTGTTCTGTAGTTTGCTCATCTCTCTAAGGAGGGCTTCATTCAGATTCTAGGCCTACCACTTGCCTTTCCCACATGTTTTTTCCAGGGATCAGCAAACTTTGACTATAAAAAACCACGTAGTAAAGATTTTAGGCTTCGTGGGCTGCAAAATGGTCTCCGTAACATATTTCTCTTTTTCCACCATTCTTTGTGCAAGGCCATACGTAAACAGGCAGTGGTCTGGATTTGGCCCATGGCCCATAGTTTGCTGAATGCTGCCATCCTTAAAAGGAAGTCAGATAGTGTTTTCTCCTTTTAAACAAACTACCTGTACATAATCCTTTTCATAGATAACCTACTTACAAATTTTCATCAGTCTCTATATGTAACATTCCCTCTTCTATAGAAAGCTAATGGCACCCTATTAATTACCAGTATGGTGTGTATATTATATTTTGTTAACATATAATTAATTATACCAAAGTCCTGTCCTACAAGTCACCTGTCTTTTCCTTACACTACCCCCTTACCTCCTGGGGTCACAACTTAAGCACTACACGGAAGCTCTTTGTACCATCCTATGAGTTTTGTGTTTAAATTTGGGATAACTGTCAAAACAAAACCAAGTCTGATTTCTTTTGTTTTGCTTTTTTGTCTGTGTGCAGGGCTCCCATATACCAAACCAAAAGTGATCTCCCTGTTGCAGCAAGGAGAAGATCCCTGGAAGATGGAGAAAGGCAGTTCTGGCGGCCCCTGTCTAGGTAAGTGGGTGGCCCAAGGTGCCTGGGAATCGTGACAGGCAACTATCTGGTTAATGAGAGGAGTTACAGCCTTGAGTGTTGGTTGGGAAACTCCCTTGAGGATTCTCAGACCTTCAGAAGTGGTGGGGAGGGGAAGCCCAGGCTCTTAGAGGCGATTATTCCCTTGTAATCACTTCATCATGAATCTCCCCAGAATCTCTTCTTGCTCTTTCCTGTTGTTTTAGAATAGGGCTGTATTTTCATGTATTCATTAAGCAAACATAGTATATTTAAGGAATTTCAAATAATTCACTCTGGCTGAAGCTCAGGCTGTGTATTTGGGAAAAGGAGGAGGTAAGGAAGGAAATAGCCTAGAAATCTAGAAAAGGGCCATGTGGTAAGTGCTTTGGCACAGTTCTAAGAGGTGGAAACTATCCCATGGAGCCCTGGAAATCATTGAAGGATTTGGGCAGGGAATCATATGGTCCTTGGTATCTTTGAAAAATTGGTCTGAATTAGAAACAGTTGAGCCTCCATCAGTGTAAGAACAGCAGCGTGTCCTTCCTTTGGCAAGTATCACCACCCTGAAAACAAGAGCCCAGGGACATGCACAGAGCTCCCTGCAAGTTACAGAGCATTGTTACGATGTCACCATTTATATTTAATGAAAATTATGTGCATGTGTAATGTGCATGTAAGCCCAGAGAGAACGTTAAGGAGGACACACCTTAGCTGGTGACATTAGGATCGAGGATGGGTCACATGAAAGGGAATGTTATTTATATGTAACGTTTTAATTTTTCACAAAGAGAATATATTCATGACATTCTTAATGTGATTTGAATTTATAAGAATGGTCACTTTGGAAGCATCATGACTGAAAGCGAGGCAAAACTCCAGGCGCAGTGGCTCATGCCTGTAATCCCAGCACTTTGGGAAGCCAAGGTGGGTGGATCACTTGAGGTCAGGAGTTTGTGACCAACCTGGCCAACATGGCGAAACCCCCTTCTACTAAGAATACAAAAATTAGCCAGGTGTGGTGGTGGGCATCTGTAATCCCAGCTACTCAGGAGGCTGAGGCAGGAGAATCACTTGAACCTGGGAGGCAGGTTCTGGTGAGCCACGATCACGCCACATCACTCCAGCCTGGGTGACAGAGCGAGACTCCATCTCCAAAAAAAAAAAAAAAAAAAAAAGGAAAAGTGAAGCAAAACAAGAGGCAGGAAGCCTTGCAGAGCGATTGTAGTCATGGAGGGAGGCAGGACGTGGAAGGTACCAGACAAAGGCACTTGCCATGGTTTGTGAGGGACAAGGAGGCACCTGCATGATCAGGGTACAGGAGGAGTTGGGTGTGGGATGAATTTCACTTGAGATGCAAGTGAAGTAGGTAGAGATTACTGGTGGGCAGCTGTATAAGTGACAGGCCAGGTAAGTGACAGTGCCGAGACTCAAGGGAAGTCAGGGAGCCATCAGCATGATGGGGGCATTGGAAGCCTAGAGATGGCTGGGTAGGGGGCTGAGCGGAGGCCCAAATCCCAGGAAACTAGCATTTGTGAGGCACTTAGCGGGAGGAATTGGTGACAGAGTCCAAGAAATAATCAGAGGAGAGAAACAGGGAGGGACCATCGTGGCAGTTGGCGACTGAGAGCTGCTGAACTGGGGGCTCCAGCTCTGGGTGATCAAGGATAAACCCTCACCCACGGCTTTGCTGTCCTTTGGTCAGGATAGCCATACACATAGGAGGTGTGGGAGCGAATAAAATCATCTAGAGAGAGGAGGTTGAAGAAACACTCTCCAGGTATAGTAAGAGTCCAGGTAGGAGAGTCTAGATCTAATAGCAGGAACTGGTCAAGGCAGTGGCTCACAGCAAGATAATTCTGGCTTCTCAACTTATGACCTAGGTATTAACCTTGTTCATCAGGTAGCTGGGGCCTGGGGTTGATTCTGGGAGGAAGCAAAGGTTGAACTGTACCTCAGGAGACCATTTGTAGGCCTCTAAAAAATTTTAAACAGATCATAAGGAAGAGTTAGAATGTCCACAATCCAAAACTCACGTCTGCTTCAGTGAAAAACAGACTAAAATCCTGGCACTTTAGAGTTGGGATGAGTTTTAATAATGAACTTTTGATAGGTAATTGTAACCATTAAAAAATAAAAGCTCCCCCACGTCTCATTTTCTTACTCTCCTTTAAAAACTGTTTTAAGGGTTTCTACTCTTAATGTTTCTATTTTCTCATCTCCCATTGTTTCCTCCTTGCCCTGCAGTTGGGCCCTCTTCCTTATGATTCCACTGAAAGCACTGTAAACCTCAAACAACCTCCATCTCGCCACAATCAGGAATAAGTTTTTAGTCCTCAAATTATTTGTCACAATTATCATTCACTCCTCCCTGAAGTACTTGCTTCCTTTGGCTTCAAGAACACTGTACTCTCCTGATATTATTATTTTTAACCTCCAAATATTTCAGTGTCCAAGTGATTCCTTTCAGTTCTTCAGCTTTAAATAAAACCCACATGTTGCTGACTCCCAAATGCCTGTCTGTAGCTCTGACCTTCCCCAGATCTCCAGAATGATAAATACAACCTAGTATTTCAATATCTTCCTGCAGCTCTATTAGGGAATCTCAGCCATCACAAACACCTGAAACAGAGTGCTCCCTCAGACTTGCCCCTTTCCTGGTCTTCCTCTTCTTGGTGACTGTTGCCAGCACTCAAGACTTCTGACTAGAAACCTAGGCATGATCCCTAACTTTCCTGTTTCCCTCTCAGCGTCCTGGGAGTCCTGAGTCTTATTATTCTTGGTCCTGCGAGCTCTTCCTTCACAATACAGCCTGGTGTAGTCAGCTGTACCTCCAGCCCTTTCTCACCTGAAGAGCTGCCGTAGCTTCTTCAGTAGCCTCTCCCCCTCCCTGCTTCCACTGCTGCCCCAGGATAGTCAGTCTACACAGCAGCCAACTCAGAAATGAACACATAATTCCCCAGTGGCTCCTCTAAGGCTTACAGCAAATTCCAAAGTCCTTACTACCTGGGCCCTAGAGCATTTGTCCCCCACCCTTTTTTTTTTTTTTTGAGACACAGTCTCTCTATCGCCCAGGCTGGAGTGCAGTGTCATGATCTTGGCTCACTGCACCCTCCGCCTCCTGGGTTCAAGCAATTCTTTACCTCAGCCTCATGAGTAGCTGGGATTACAGGAGCCCACCACCACACTCGGCTGATATTTGTATTTTTAGTAGAGACTGGATTTCACCATGTTGGCCAAATTGGTCTTGAACTCCTGAACTCAGGTGATCCACCTGCCTTGGCTTTCCAAAGTGCTGGGATTACAGACATGAGCCACAGTGCCCGGCCCGGCTCCACTAATATTTTTTCATTTCACCGTTTTCCCTCCTCTTACTTTACTCCATCCAGTCTCTCTGCTATTCCTTAGTCAGCCGTGCTTTTGTGTTTGCTGGTTCCTTTGCCCAGGGAGCTCTTGAGCACTTTCTTCAGATATCCATATGACTTTTATGTATGTACTTGTTACTTGTCCCTTCATCCCCCTTCCTTCCCTAGCACACATGTGCACACTCCAAGGTATAAGCTCCTTGAAGCCTGGAACCCTGTCTTATTCAATACATTATCTGCATTCCCCGGAACATTACCTGGCCCTTGGTAAGCACTTAATATTTGTGAATGGAAGGGATGTCACCAGCATATGTAAAGATAAACAAGGAAAAATCATGAAGTGCTCCTGAAGCTGCATGTAGTTCAGCATACCTGGCAAGAAGCCAGGGGAGAGGGGTTGAGGACAGGTAGACAAAGGTCAGATCAGATAGTACCGTATTCACCATGTTAAGGAGTCTGGTCTTCAGATGTGAATCATTGAAAATCTATTGGAGGACTTTAAGGAAGTTTGCAACATGGTAAAATACTTATCTTAGAAAGATTGGTCGGGCACAGTGTCTCACCCCTGTAATCTCAGCACTTTAGAAGGTCAAGGCGAGTGTATCACGAGGTCAGGAGTTTAAGACCAGCCTGACCAACATGGTGAAACTTTGTCTGTACTAAAAATACAAAAATTAACCTGGCATGGTGGTGCATGCCTATAATCCCAGCTACTCAGGAAGCTAAAGCAGGAGAATTGCTTGAACCCAGGAGGTGGAGGTTGCAGTGAGCAAAGATCATGCCACTGCACTCCAGCCTGGGCAACAGAGCGAGACTCTATCTCAAAAAAAAAACAAAAAAAGATTATTCCGGCTGCAGTGTGGAGACTGAATTGGTAGAGGACAAGACTAGGAGATTACGGTAGAAATAGTAATTCGTGGCAAACAAAATACCACTTAAGTACCTGATCCCCATGCTCAGGGCTCTAGCAAAGGTGAGGGGCCTTTCTTTACACTAGGCCTAAGACAGATTTGTATCGTTGCCTTACAAGCTATAATCCAAGTTGCAGAATCTTGCTTCCTTCTTCCCAGCACATGTATTAAACCTAGAAACAATGGCTGATATACACAGGGAAAAGCACTTCATTTTGCCACTGCCCCCTCCATATATTTGGCCCAAATAATGTATTACAATTTGATCACTTAATTTAGCAAAACCGAAATGGAAAAGGAACTAGAAAGGTGTTAAGCATAAAGTTAAGAAACTCTGCTTTCCCTTACAGTAAATAGTATAAAGATATGGGGCATTTAAAATTGGTCAAGGAGGATGTGTGGAGTGGAAAAAAAAGAAACCAAACCCTAGAAAATATCATTATTTAAAGAAAGAATGGAAGAAGAGTTATCCATGAAGGAAACTAGTAAGTGAACACTAATAAGAAAAGGGAAAAGCAGAATGTGTTATGTTTATTAAGCAGAAGTAAGTTGTACAGAGATGTGAAAGTGACTGTCAAATAGGAATCACAAATACAGTGAGATACAAATGATCCCTTTAAACAGTTACCTCTACCCCAGGAGAAAATGCTAGGACTATGTGCATAACCATTCCCCTGACAGAATTTAGTATTTACTGAATTGTGTTTTATCCAATTTTAATATTTCTTCAATTCTTTTCTTTACTTTTCCATGTTAACCTTGCTTTATCTTATATATCCATACCTGTCTTATTTGTTGATCGTTGACTCTTTTCAGCCCTCCCATGTAGCCTCTCTTGCTTGATTCATTAATAGTCTGCCTTTCTGGCTTGCAACTCTTGGCTCTAGGCCTACCTTGTGGTACCTCTTGTCGATTAATTCAATAACAGGTTCCTCCTGTTTGAACTGGCCCTGAAACCTCTCTAATCTCTGAAATGTGTATGTGTATGTATGCATATTTGTATATATATATGAAATACATAAGAATATTTGACATTGTTTAAGTTTAGGAATGTATAAGTAATTAGGGCACATTAACAAAACATAAAACTTTTATATGTAATTGGAGTGCTGTCAAGAGGATCTGTAGGAAAACAGGGCATGCTGCTGATCTGCTTGTGAAGAACAGTTATGTTAGAAAAGGAAAGTGAGATATATACAGACATAGGAAGATATATAACTACAATATACATGTGTATATACTACAAAAGTAATACATATGTTTAATACTCTGGTAAGTGCTATAGTAAGGAGAATGAACTGTGGCTGCTCAGAGTTAAAGGATTGAGAGAGTGCATTTTTGAACTGAATCTGAAAGATACAAAGGAATTTGACATGGGGTGGAGGGACTTTCCAGATTAAGAATAATTACACAAAGGCTGGGCATGGTGGCTCACACCTGCAATCCCAGCACTTTGGGAGGCCAAGGTAGGCGAATTGCTTGAGGCCCGGAGTTCAAGACCAGCCTGTCCAACATGGTGAAACCCCATCTCTACTAAAAATACAAAAATTAGCCAGGCATGATGGTGGGTGCCTATAATCCCAGCTACTCAGGAGGCTGAGGCACGAGAATTTCTTGAACCTGGGAGACAGAGGTTGCAGTGAGCCGAGATCGCGTTACTGCACTCTAGCCTGGACGACAGAGTGAGACTGTCTCAAAAAAAAAAAAAAAAAAAATTAGGATTCAATCATGGGTTTTGGGTCTTGACACCAGACTTCCTTTTTCAGCTCATGCTCCCCTTACAACCCTTTTCTCTGTTCTTCATTAGCCAGTTCTTCTGGTCACTCTTATTTTCTCACCCTCTTTAGATGGGTTTGCTTTATTCTTTCCTCACCCTAGTACTTAAATTGCTGTCAATTTAAGTACACATTTAGTCTCAGTAGTCAAATGCTATGATATCACATGAAACATCTTCTTTGTTTCCCTCCAGGATTGAAGAGCAGTCATAAAACCACAAAATCAACGCAAACACAAGACTCTTCATTTCAGGGACTGATACTGAAAAGATCCAACAGGAATGGACCTTGGGATTTAAAATTAGAAAAGCCTTACATATATGAAAGCAGATTAGAGAAAAAGCAGAACAAAAAGGAAAGTTTTCAGATAGTTTCAGCTACCCCACAAAAAAATCCCCCACTAGAGAAAGAAGCCATAAAAATACTGAATTGAGCCAAAACTTCAGCCCAAAGTCAGTGCTTATTAGGCAACAGATACTTCCCAGAGAAGAAACACCACCAAAATGTGAAATACAAGGAAACAGCTTCAAACAGAATTCAGATTTACTTAATCAACCAAAAATTACAGCAGATAAACGCTATAAATGTAGTATGTGTGAAAAAACCTTTATTAACACTTCATCCCTTCGTAAACATGAGAAAAACCATAGTGGAGAGAAATTATTTAAATGTAAAGAATGTTCAAAAGCCTTTAGCCAAAGTTCAGCTCTTATTCAACATCAAATAACGCATACTGGAGAGAAACCCTACATATGTAAAGAATGTGGGAAAGCCTTTACTCTCAGTACATCCCTTTATAAACATGTAAGAACACATACTGTAGAGAAATCCTATAGATGTAAAGAATGTGGTAAATCCTTCAGCCGAAGGTCAGGACTTTTTATACATCAAAAAATTCATGCTGAAGAAAACCCTTGTAAATATAATCCAGGTAGGAAGTCATCTAGTTGCAACACATCCCTTTCTGGATGTCAAAGAATTCATTCTAGAAAGAAGTCCTACTTATGTAATGACTGTGGCAACACCTTTAAGTCTAGCTCATCCCTTCGTTATCATCAGAGAATTCACACCGGAGAGAAACCTTTTAAATGTAGTGAATGTGGGAGAGCCTTCAGTCAGAGTGCATCTCTTATTCAACATGAAAGAATTCACACTGGAGAAAAGCCCTATAGATGCAACGAATGTGGGAAAGGCTTCACTTCTATTTCACGACTTAATAGGCATCGAATAATTCATACTGGAGAGAAGTTTTATAATTGTAACGAATGTGGTAAAGCCTTAAGTTCCCACTCAACGCTTATTATTCATGAGCGAATTCATACTGGAGAGAAACCATGTAAATGTAAAGTATGTGGAAAAGCCTTCAGACAGAGTTCAGCGCTCATTCAGCATCAGCGAATGCATACTGGAGAAAGACCCTATAAATGTAATGAGTGTGGGAAAACATTCAGGTGTAACTCATCCCTTAGTAATCACCAGAGAATTCATACTGGCGAGAAACCATATCGATGTGAGGAATGTGGGATATCTTTTGGCCAAAGTTCAGCTCTTATTCAACATCGAAGGATTCATACGGGAGAAAAACCCTTTAAATGTAATACATGTGGGAAAACTTTTAGACAAAGCTCATCGCGTATTGCACATCAGAGAATTCATACTGGAGAGAAACCCTATGAATGTAATACATGTGGGAAACTTTTCAACCATAGGTCATCCCTTACTAATCATTACAAAATTCATATCGAAGAGGACCCCTAAAAAGTAGATTTGTATGTGAAAGCCTTAAACCAAAGCTCATCAGAGAATACATCCTTGAGAGTGATGTAATAAATGTAATGAATATGAAAAAAACTATAGTCCTCATTAGGTACTTAATTCCATGGATAAACCTTGACTATGTAATAAATATGAGGAAAGTGTTTGTGCCTGTCAGACACTTTAAAAATAACCTGAGATAAAAAGAGTTTACAATTGGAGACGTTGACTTTGGCCATTTTTGAAAGGGGTTTGCTTTTTCCCTCTTCCTACAGACGTATATGCTACATGTCATCACATGATCATAGAAACATCTAAGTGGGTGGGGAGGGGTGCTTTAGAGTTCTCATTAGAAGACCACCAAACTGGTAATATTTTTATAACATTTTAATAGCATACAAATGAATTGATCAAATTGTACCTTTTTAAAGGACCAAAATAAAAGATAAAATGAATTATGAACTACCTCTCAGTCTCTAGGGTTTGTCCTTTTCCTACCCTGATGTCAAACTTCTGCATGGATTTCATTAAAAAAGAAAAATCTGGTCTCTTATTCTTCTAGTAGTTGTGAATTGGGAATTTTCTACTCAACTATGTCTTAACTTGGTTTTGGTTTATTTCTCTGAAGTCATTTATTAGGAAGGTGTATCAGTTATATGCCCTGAACTTTATTAAAAAGAAAAATAGGCTGCTATTTCAGGTTTAAAGCTACTAAATATGTATTTTTTAAATTTATAGCAAAACATCAGAAGAATTTGAACAAATCTAACACTTGTGGCAAACTCTTGAAAAGGACATTGTTGGGGTCTGAATGTTTATGTCTCCCCCAAATTCATATGTCCAAATGCTAACCTCCAAGGTGTTGGTAATTTGAAGTGGGATGTTTGGGGAGGTGATTAGGTTGTAACAGCAGAGCCCTCATTAATGGGATTAGTGCCCTTATCAGGGAGCCCCAAGGGAGCTTGTTCTGCCCTTCAGCCATGTGAGGGCACAGCGATAAGATAACCTTTGAATCAAGATGGCCATAACCAGTCCCCAAACCTGCTAGCACCTTAAATGGATTTCCCAGCCTCCAGAACTATAAGAAATGTTTTGTTAGTTACCTAGTATGATGTGGTATTTTGTTACAGCAACCCAAATAAGATGTGAATTGTTTCATAAACATTGTAGTGTGACAGGTCCCCTACCAGGTTACTTAAGGGTTTGTATCTACTGCTTGAACCCTGAAGTCTGGGCAGTAAGCAAAGGCTGTGGTTCCCAGCCAAGGAGCAAGTGTCCCTGAGAACCCAAACATCCCCAGACTATCTGAGAACACACCAAGGAAACAGTCTAACCACACACATTAGCCAAAGAGCCAGAAAATTAACTTAAACGCAGCTTAGAGGTACAAGGTGGTGCAGGTTTCCAGAGCTGTCCTGCTGCCATCCAGAAGTGCACTATATGGAAGTCCTAATAAACTCATCTACTTACCAAGCTGGATTTGTCTGAGTCATTCTTTGGTCTCTTGGCTCCTTCCCAGTTTGGCTGTGCGGGAATATTTCCTCATAGCAGTAAATATTTCTTAACTTTGGGGCAGGTACTATACAAGTTTTAAGACACACACTTTTCTTCAAGAAGCCATGAATTGGGGGTAAGGGGATGGAGTTGGACTAGCAAATGAGTAAGCAGATTATATTGTGGTTTTTGTTGTTTTAATAGGCAAATAAATTATGACAGTATGTTGCACTATGAGAATATTGTAAAGATATGCACGGGATGAAAAAGACTCACCAAGAGAGCCTGGAGGCATCAAGAAGTTTTCCAGGGGCAATGATGCCTGAGCCATATTTGGGGAGAATAGTAGGAACTCTGAGGGAGAGAGAAGCATCCCAATTAAGAGGAAACTGCATGTGCCAAAGCACAGGTGGACAATAGGGCACATTTGGGAAATTTAATTGTAGAACTAGTGAGCAGGAGAAGGAGCAGATGTTAACGCTTGAGTAGAAGACAGAAGTCAAATCACAAAAGGCCTTATCTGCCAAGCTAAGAAGTTTGGATTTTATGGTAAAATTGGTGGAGTCAAAGATGGTAATCAAGGGAAATTGCATGGAAGATAATCGTAGAGGGAGTGAAGAAAACTGAGGCCTGATGATGACATGCCAAGAAATCTGGGCTGTTTAAATTCAAGTAATAGGTAAATGAGGGTCCCAACTCAAGCAGGGACAGCCTTGATGGAGAACAGGAGGCAGACAATTATGTATTAGAATAAATAAGGCATGGCTTTCACAGGCAAATAGGTGAGAGTTGGTGATTGAGAAGAAAGCTGACTCGGGATTGCCAAACGTCCTGTATTTAATGATTTTTGTCCTGAATCCTGTATTCACTTTGTTAGGATACCTTAAATGTATTCAGAGTTTCTCCCCTCCCCATTAATGAAACATCAGCACTTAGAGCTACTGTTCTGCTTCAGTAATTGGCACTTAAATCGCTTAAGTGGCAATACAAGCTGGAGATGATACCTCCACAAATAAAGATCTGAACAATCTCTTATGCTCTCTCCTACGTGTTTGACTGAGAGAAGACAAGGACGTGAGAATAAAAGCGCTTGTTTTCCATATTAAAGAAAGGAAAAGACTGTTCTTTTGGCCAAATTCCCCCAGTTGTAAATAAATAATCCCCAATAATTAGATATTTGGATCAGTACATATGGTCTGAAAAATCAGTGACAGCCTCACGGCTAGTAGCCATGCTTCTGAAGTCAACTCAATGACAGCCTCCAGCTTCTGACAGCCACTTAGTGCTGCTTCTAGACCACAGCAAGTCCCTCCCTCCAGTGACCGCGCTTATGGAAGTTAGTCAGTCAACAACCGTCTTATTCCAGTGACCACACTAACACACTTGAAAGTCTGTCAATCCATAAATACCGCTGCTTCTGAAAATCCACCAATCCCAGACACTGAGCTTCTCAAAATTTTGGATAAGATCAGCTCTGGCTTTCTTCAGGGATACTATTCCTGCAAACACAGTTCTCCCTTACAGGCATGCATAAAGTTTGACTTTTCTGTGTCACATATCAAGTTCAATTTATTGTTAGTTTGTAAGTTTGCAACCATTTCAATAGTTCAGCCTCAATTTATTGGTAATTATGCTTCACTCTTGTGAGATGATCAAAATCAGTATTTTCAATTATTGTGATTAATCTATTTTTTATTTTATATTTTGTCTTAAGGATACTTAATATGAGATCTACCCTATAGTCTATTTTCATTTATGTATATGTGAATCCCAAATGCAAGTACAAATTTCATGATTAATTTTCAAAACATTTGGTATCAAATTAGAAAAAAGATGTTTTGAAGCTCTCTCTACAGTACACAATTGTTCATTCAGTATCAAGCGTATTGGAAAGTCAGATATAAGCCAGGATATACTAACAGCAAAGCCTAAGAGATATATGATTTCTCAACTGGTACTAAAAAAAGGTAAGTAACAAATTTTCTGATTAAAGGAAATTCAGATGAAAATAAACCAACAATAGCAGAAATTGCAATGACCTTCCACACTGTATATCACCATCATCAATCTTTTCAGCTCAAATGACCAATTGAACACACCAAATTTATTTCCTGCTTCTAAGATTGCAAATGAATTTTCAAGTGTCAGGATAACATCTGCAGTAATAAAAATGTAATCTTTCTGTTTACTATTAGAGATTATTAAGATCTAAAATGCCTCTTTTTGCAATATAACCCCAGATACAAACAATCACAATGAATTTTTGCATCTGGGGTTATATTGTAAAAAGAGGCATTTTAGATTTTTTTTTTTTTTTTTTGCCTATGCAATGTTTTTCTTTTGAAAAATTGTGCTTATAAAGCTATCTTATTCCTTATAGATAAGACCTGGGAAACTGAAATTTTTTGCAGAAACAATTGAGTTAATAAGGCAGATTGTATTCCTTTGGTTGATATAATCCAAATTTATGTAGATGTGTAGAAGTGCAAACAATTTTTATTCAAGATTAAAGCAAAGCCTGGAGTACTCTATGGAAGGTGTCCTGCCCATATTCTGCATTTCTGCATGATGCTACACAGACAGCATCTGATAGCCATTCTATTAACACTGAAGTCATCATGAAATTGTTCCCTTCCTCAGCATTTAAACTGTTTAAACTGAGCAGTTAAAGTATTGTTGTGATTTTGTTGTCATTCGATTATCATTGATTCTCTCTTTAATTCTCAAGCACTCAGAAACTTGTTGGAATTGCCAGTTTCAACTACAACATGTAAACAGCCTGGAAGTCATCACCCCGATCCTTACAAGAAAAAGCTGGTCAAGCTGAAAATCAGTGACTTCTATCTTCCTGAGAAGTCACGACAGTGAAATCTGGAGAGACGGGCATATCCAGAGACACAGCTGAGATCTATTTAGTTGGAGCAGACTGGAGCCGTAAACTGGTAGGAAAACTAACAGGTAATTTTGATGAATTGCTGGAGGCTGAATATGGACTAGACTGAGAATGAGAAACTTCTGGGGGCCATAGTCATAATGGGTCCAGCATACGGCCATTGCCACTAGCTCCAGGAATCCCAACAGATTCACAAGGTGATGATCTGAGAAATATCCCCTAAGGGCTGTGGCAGAAGAAGGAGAATCATTGTGAAATACACCAAGAGTCTTCTCCATAAAAGCCTATACTCTAGGGAAAAGAGTTTGCAGGAGTCTTATGCTAGCTGGAGCAAGTTCATTCCCCCACTCTCTCTAACCTTCCTGTCTCACCTAAGGGATAGGAAACATTGTCAACATGGGTCAAGACTTTGAGGATTTTAGTAGATTGGAATGCTGCAACTGGTGGGGGGGAGGACAGGGCAAGGAGGCAAAGTTATACCACTGGAGAAACACTGAGTAGGTCCCAGCGCCTGGACACAGGCCCACTGACAGATTTAACTGGAAGATTATGAAATGCACCCCCCTCTGCCACCATCCCAATAGAGCTGCAGTGCAACAGCGCTGGGTTACAACAGGCAGAGCCACAGACTGTCCTGAGGCGGAGCATTTGGGGAAACTCAAAGTCACAAGTGGAGACAAAAAGCAAGGATACTAGAGGAATTTGAACGCCCTGGCACCTATGGGTAGGCAATTTCTAGCCAAAATTATATAAATATAGCAGCATATTAAAATGATTACACATCATGAACAAGTGGGATTTATCCCAGAAGTCCAAGATTTGTTCCACATACGAAAATCAACCACACCACATTTAATAGAATGGGTGGGGGAGAGTGTGTTCATCTTGATGCAGAAAAAGCATTTCACAAAATGCAGTTAGTTCTACACTTACACCAAGGTGGGGATTTTTCAGCACTTCCGGTTTCACTGGAAACTCAGTGAGGTAGAAAAAATTCAGGAATCATGGGGTGTTCATTTGTGCAAAATAAGACAACCTCTTATTTCGCAGTTGGGGATATGGGGCCCAGAATCCTTTCAAATCCTTGTCCAAGTTGAAGTCAGTCACACCCTTACCCAGGTGTCCAATCAAGCACAGGTTTAGCTGTCACCCTGAAGAGATTTGGCTGATGCCATCAAAGTCCCAAATCCTTAAGCTAATCAACAGGGAGCACGTCTTTGGTTCAATCAGGAGGGTGAGATGTAAGATTTCCTTTTTTGCAGAGGAAGATAGCAGGACCCAGAGAGAGCAGAGGATGTGCCTGAGCTCACAGAGCAAGTGAAAGTGCTGAGACTCAGTCTCAGACTATTTCATTGAAAAGCAAGGTCTTAGGCAGGGCGCGATGGCTCATGCCTGTAATCCCAGCACTTTGGGAGGCCAAGGCAGGTGGATCACCTGAGGTCAGGAGTTTGAGACCAGCCTGGCCAACATGGCAAAAACCCATTAGTGCTGGCATGTGCCTGTAATCCAAGTGACTGGGGACACTGAGGCAGAATTGCTTGAACCCGGCAGGCAGAGGCTGCAGTGAGCCGAGATTGTGCCACTGTGCTCCAGCCTGGGCGACAGAGCGAGACTCCATCTCAAAAAAAAAGAAAGAAAACCAAGGTCTTGATACCCAGCACCCACTGCAAGTCATGGTCTGTTCCTTGACATTGGGGACTGGCTTCTGTCCCCTGGGCCTTGTACTCCCGTCTAGCACAGCGATATTCACTGCCTGAAAATGTGTCAGTGGCCCCTCTGTCTCCACTCTCCAGTCTCACCCCCTGCACCTGCTCCTCCTTCCACAGCTGGGTTAAGAGTACCATAAGTTCTCTCTCTGCTCTCAACTTCTGTTTTCTGACCTTTGTCGTTATCCCTAAAATATTATATTATTTTGTCACTAAACTGTTTCTGCCCAGGAACCCAGATATTACTGCTTACCTATTTGTTTTAGTCCATTTGGGCTATTACAACAAAATTCCACAATCTGGCTATCTTACAAAAACAAATGTATTTCTCACGTTGTGGAGGCTGCGAAGTCTGAGATGAGGCTGTGGTAGATTCAGTGTCTGGTGAGGTCCCACTTTCTAGCTCCTTCTTCAGGTGGTGAAGGGGAAGAAACCTCTCTTTGGACTTTTATAAGGACCCTAATCCTATGCACCAGGGTTCCATCCTCATGAACTCAGCTAGTCTTAATCACCTCCCGAAGGCCTCATCTCCTCACACCATCATATTAGGCTGTGGGGTTTCAACACATGAATTTTGGGGGTACACAGCATTCAGATGTGACACACTTAATTCTCAATTATTCTTCTCCAATGACTTCATTCCTTCCAGATCCCCTTGAATTCAAAAACTGTGGGGGGGGGGGATCCAAGATGGCGGATTAGACCCAACTCCAGCACACAACACCCAGCGAAGAGACGCAGAAACCCAGAGATCTCCTGGCTCCAACCGAGGTACCACGTGCATTTCAATGGGTCTGGTCCGAGGGTGAGCAAAGCCCACTCAGGGCAGACCAAGGCGGGGAGGGGTGCTGCTTCACCCAGAAAGTGTATCTGACCGGCGAGTTGGAGGCTCCACCTCTGGCACTCCGGTCCAGTTACAGCACTTCCCCCAAAGCCTCAGCAATACACAGAACAGGGGATCTTTGCCAGTCAAGTGCCGGAAATTACAAGTGTGGAGTTGAATAAGAGTCTGCAGATGGAGCTATCGCCCCCTCCCCTGCCCGGAGAGAGCTGTAAGCGGGAGCAGCTGGGCGGCCCCACCCCATGACTGGAGAGAGAGAAAGCTGAAAGGGGGAGACTAACGGGTGTGGCTGGGTGGGTCCCTAACCTCCTCCACAAACCCCAGAGGGCTGAAGCTCTGACTCTAGTGGGTTGCGTAGCCAGTGCCACAGTCTGAGAGGAACCCTGAATGATCCAGCCCAGTGGAGGAAGGGCACAACCCACCACTAGAGGGGTGGGACTGGGCTACATGTTTTAACAAAAAATACAGGAAGCCTACGCAACGGGACAGGGTTCTCGACAACCCAGCAGCGCCTACAGGTCAGCAGCAGAGGCGGGCCTAATCTTCCAGCATAAACAAAAAAGACACAGGAAGCTTCCCTAGTAACCTGAAGGAGTCCCTAGAAACCCAGTAGTGCACCCACAGGCAGACAAGCGACCTCATCAAGCAGCTCTCTGACACCACAGCCAGGTACATCCACAAGATGGGAAAAACCAGCGCTAAAAAGGTGACACCACCAAAGACCAGAACACCTCTTCCCCTTCAAGGGATCACAACTCCTCAACAACACAGGATCACAACTTGACCGAGAAGGAGCGTGAAGAATTGACGGAAACAGGATTCAGAAGGTGGATAATAACAAACTTCTCAGAGCTAAAGGAACATGTTCTAACTCAATGCAAAGAAACCAAAAACCTTGAAAAAAGGTTAGATGAAATGCTAACTAGAATAACCAGCTTAGAGAAGAACATAAACGACTTGATGTAGTTGAAGAACACAGCATGAGAACTACGTGAAGCAAACACAAGTTTTAATAGCCGAATCGATCAAGCAGAAGAAAGGATATCAGAGATTGAAGATCAACTCCATGAAGTAAAAAGAAAAGGCAATACAAAAGAAAAAAGAGTGAAAAGAAACAAACAAAGCCTCCAAGAAATATGGGATTATGTGAAAAAACCTAATCTACACTTGATCAGTGTACTTGAATATGATGGGGAGAATGAATCCAAGCTGGAAAACACACTCTAGGATATTATCCAGGAGAACTTCCCAAGCCTAGCAAAGCAGTCCAAATTTCAAATTCAAGAAATACAGAGAACTCCACAAAGATATTCCTCAAGAAGAGCAACCCCAAGGCACATAATTGTCAGATTCAGCAGGGTCAAAATGAAGGAAAAAAATGCTAAGGGCAGCCAGAGAGAAAGGTCAGGTCACCCACAGAGGGAAGCCAATCAGACTCACAACAGATCTCTCAGCAGAAACTCTACAAGCCAGAAGAGAGTGGGGGCCAATATTCAACATCCTTAACGAAAAGAACTTTCAACCCAGAATCTCATATCCAGCCAAACTAAGCTTCATAAGTGAAGAAGAAATAAAATCCTTTACGGACAAGCAATTATTGAGAGATTTTGTCACCACCAGACCTGCCCTACAGGAGCTCCTGAAAGAAACACTAAGCATGGAAAGGAGCAAGTACCAGTCACTGCAAAAGCAAACCAGTTGGCAAAGACCAAAAATGCAATGAAGAAAATGAGTCAACTAATGAGAAAGAAAACCAGCCAGTAACAAAATGGCAGGATCAAATTCACACATAACAGTATTAACATTGAATGTAAATGGCCTAAACGCCCCCAATCAAAAGACACAGACTGGCAAAAAAATTTTTGCAATCTACCCATCTGACAAAGGGCTAATATCCAGAATCTACAAAGAACTAAAACAGATATACAAGAAAAAAACAAACAACCCCATTCAAAAGTGGGCAAAGGATATGGATAGACACTTTTCAAAACGGGACATATATGAGGCCAACAAACATATGAAAAAAATGCTCATCATCATTGGTCATTAGAGAAATGCAAATCAAAACCACACTGAGGTATCATCTCACACCAGTTAGAATGGCGATCATTAAAAAATCTGGAGGCAACAGATGCTGGAGAGGATGTAGAGAAATAGGAACACTCTTACACAGTTGGTGGGAGTGTAAATTAGTTCAACCATTGTGGAAGACAGTATCGCGATTTCTCAAGGATCTAGAAATAGAAATTCCATTTGACCCAGCAATCCCACTATTGGGTATATACCCAAAGAACTATAAATTGTTCTACTATAAAGACACACACATGTATGTTCATTGCAGCCCCTGTGTACAATAGCAAAGACCTGGAACCAACCCAAATGCCCATCAATGATAGACTGGACAAAGAAAATGTGGTGCATATACATCGTGGAATACTATGCAGCCATAAAAAATGATGAGTTCCTGTCCTTTGTAGGGACTTGGATGAATCTGGAAACCATCATTCTCGGCAAACTGACCCAAGAACAGAAAGCCAAGCACCGTATGTTCTCACTCATAGGTGGGTGTTGAACAACGAGAACACGTGGACTCAGGGAGAGGAGCATCACACACAGGGGACAGTTGAGGGGCGTAGGGGAGAGACAATGGGGGGTGGGGGAGGGAGGGGAGGGCGGGGAGGGATAACATGGGAAGAAATGCCAGATATAGTATGCCCCTAAAGTAAAATAAATAAATTATTTTTTAAAAAATTGTGGCTGTGTGAATTATTTCGGATTGGTATTGAAACAATTGGTGATTTTCTTTCAAATTTTTTTTTGGGGGGGGGGTACATGTGATAATTTAATACATTCATATAATTTGTAAAAATTAGATCAGTATAATTGGGATATTGATCACCTTATCTTTTCTTTATGGTAGAGACCGTCAAATTATTCTCTCCTAGCTATTCTGAAATATACAATAGATTGTCATAAACTATAGTCACCCTGCTGATCTATCCAACACTAGGTCTTATTTCTTCTATTGAACTGTGTATTTGTACCCATTAATCAACCTCTTTTCTCTCATAACTTTGAAAATAGAAGCAGCTCTAAACCACGGTGAAATCCACTCCCTTTATAAGGCATATACTGGACCATTAGTCTTGAAAATTTCAGGCTTTGCCCTAGAGAGGGGCCCTAGAGAGAATCCTGGGCTATAATGGAGGACTAAGTCTCCTCAGGATTTTCTCTTCTGTGTTCCAGCTCACACTTGTGAAGGACGACTTCTGCAAGCCCAGTGCATCACGCTGTGCAGCAGGGCGAGGCACCCTGACATGGGACCCTGCCCGTGGGCTCCCCTCCACACACCTGCCCACACAGCTTACCATGCGAGCATGCCCATGCCTCGCTCCTGCTGCTCCTCAGCAATGGGTGGCCAAAGCAGCAGTCCTGACAACCTGTCCTGGCCTCGTTCATAGTGGACGTGGCCTCTCCCTTGAGGCTGAGATCCAGAGAGAAGAACATGATGTCCTCACGGAATCTGTTCTCTCGGGCGCTGTATCAGGCACTGTCTCAGGCGCTCTCTCGAGTGCCTTTGAGATGGGAAAGGCTGGGCTTGGTGTGCATAGTGGAATTGCCCTGTGTGTTTGTCTCTGGGACTGCTCTCTTTCTGGCCTCTTACCAACTATTTCAGATCCTCTTGACACCATTTAGGTGAAAATTGACGGCCAGCAAGGTGGCTCACGCCTGTAATCACAACACCTGGGGAGGCCAAGGAGGGGGTGGATCACCTGAGGTCGGGAGTTCGAGACCAGCCTGAGCCACATGGAGAAACTCTGTCTCTACTAAAAATACAAAATTGGCCAGGCATGGTGGCGCATGTCTGTAATCTCAGCTACTCCAGAGGCTGAGGCAGGAGAATCACTTGAACCTGGGAGGCAGAGGTTCCAGTGAGCCAAGATTGCACCATTGCACTCCAGCCTGGACAACAAAAGTGAAACTCCATCTCAAAAATAAAAAAGAAAATTGACATGGGCCGGGCGCAGTGGCTCATGCCTATAATCCCAGCACTTTGGGAGGCCAAGGTGGGCAGATCACGAGGTCAGGAGTTTGATATCAACCTGGCCAACACGGTGAAACCCTGCTTCTACTAAAAATACAAAGATTAGTGGTCGTGTGCTACTCTGCCTCCTGAGTAGCAATATCAGCTACTCTGGAGGCTAAGACAGGAGAATTGCTTGAACCTGGGAGGTGGAGATTGCAGTTAGCTGAGATCACACCACTGCATAACACTTAGTCTCTCTTACATCAATTTCCCTTTGTCACTAGGGAACCTGAAAAGACTCCATTTTGATTTGCAAATAAAATGCTTCCTTGGCATATCAGAAACTACCATTGGCTCACCCTGTCCCATTTCTTTTCTTTTAACTAATCTAGGGAAGTTCTTTGCAATTTTTATTATTAAAAAATTTTTAAATAATAAACATATATTTATAAATATGTAATATATAAATACATATTTATAAATATATAATGTATAAATATATACTATATAAATATATATTTATATAGTATATATTTTTTCTTTTTTTGAGATGGGGTTTTGCTCTTGTCACCCAGGCTGGAGTGCCATGGCGTGATCTCGGCTCACTGCAACTTCCACTGCCTAGGTTCAATTGATTCTCCTGCCTCAGCCTCCCAAGTAGCTGGGATTACTGGCATGTACCATCACACCTGGCTAATTAAAAAAATATATATGGGCCAGGCGTGCTGGCTCATGCCTATAATCCCAGCACTTTGGGAGGCTTGTGGGAGGATCACCTGAGGTCGGGAGTTCGAGACCAGCCTGACCAACATGGAGAAACCCCATCTTTACTAAAAATACAAAATAGCCAGGTGTGGTGGCACATGCCTGTAATCCCAGCTACTTGGGAGGCTGAGGCAGGGAGAATGCCTTGAACCTGGGAGGCGGAGGTTGCAGTGAGCTGAGATTGCACCATTGCACTCCAGCCTGGGCAACAAGAGCAAGTCTGTCTCAAAAAAAAAAAAATAGTTTTTTTTTACTTGGAATAGTCTCAGGAGTTTTTGGTTAAAAAAGGAAAAAACAAAAAACATATACATATATATATATTTAAATTAATCCAGGGAAGCCTGTCCGGTCTCTAACCTGTGCAGACCTTCTTCCTCAAGCACCCCATTACCTCACACTTCCATTACTTTCAGTCACTTTCCCCCAGTGTTCTACACTGTTGCCTTTCCAGTTTCCAAAAATCCAGACAAAATTAATCATATATTAATTTTTTACGCTCAAACATTGAAACAGTATCCCCTAAATTAGATGATTTTCCCAAATGTTTAAAACTGAACATCCATGTTTCCTCACCCTTGGAAAGACAAGCAGCCCTGAAAATGTGTGAAAGCCATTTCTTTTAAATTCATACCCTTCTCTCTATCTCAAAGCTCAAGAAGTCTTTCCTAAATCAGGTCCCAATCTCTGCCCTAGGCCCCAGAAATTCTGTGGCACTTCCGTCTGTTGTCAGAAATAAAAAGGTCCCTGGACTTTGGAGCCTCTTCAGGCTCAGCTTCTCAGCCCAGATTGTGCATCAGAACCACTTGGGACCCTCTGAAGTCCTGGTGCTCAGGATCAACCTGGATGGCCACACTGGAATCTCTGAGAAGGGACTCTCAGGATGGTCACACCATCTCTTGGAAGTGCTAGCCTGCAGCCTGGGCAGTTCTAATCTAGTCTAATCTAATCTCCCACCTCCCAGGGACCCAGTGAGGTGGGGCAGGACCAAGGTGCCCCCTGGACTCAGTGTAGTTCATGGCAAAGCCCATAATACTCCTCTAAGGCAAGGATCTCAAACCAGACTAGTGTTAGAATCACCAGGGGACTTTTCACAACACAATGACCAGACCAGAATAATTAAATTTGAATGATTGGAATTGGCCTTTGAGAAAGCCTTCCAGCTGATGCCATTGTAGAGTCAGGACTGGAAAGCTGGCCTATGGCTGGATTCACCTGTAGACAAGATCCACAGTTTCACTGAATGCATAAGCCAGTGGGAGAGCTAGGCTTGACCAGGGAGTTCTGTTGAAATGTACTGTGTCTAAGTTGAGGACAACATGACGAGGCAACACCTGTGAGGAGTGCCAGGGTTGGAGAAAGCCCCATGCCCAGGGCGACTGGGGCCTGTGGGAGGAGCGGGCCTGCTTGGTGACTGGTGATGGGAGCAGGGCAATGAGCAGAAGCAGCAAAGGCCCCAAGGTCACACGGTGCCCAGTGTGTTCAGGAAATGGGATAAGGCTGGAGCCCAGACAAACAGAGAAAATCAACTGGATCTGAAGCTGCCCCATGGCCATGGAATGAAGAATGTCTGCCCTGAAAAGTCACAGAAACAGGCTTGGGTGCATACTGAGGACAAGATAAACAGAGTCGCCATTAGAATGCAACAGCTGTTGTCCATGGAACTACATGATGCCTGCACAATTTTAATTTCAGCATGAATAAAAAGTCAGTTAATGCTACATATTTAGAAAATAGGGTATCAGGCTGGACGTGGTGGCTCACGCCTGTAATCTCAGCATTTTGGGAGGCTGAGGAGGGTGGATCACCTGAGGCCAGGAGTTCAAAACCAGCCTGGCCAACAAGGTGAAATCCCATCTCTACTAGAAATACAAAAATAAGCTGGGTGTGGTGGCACACGCCTGTAATCCCAGCTACTAGGGAGGCTGAGGTAGGAGAATTGCTTGAACCCAGGAGGCAGAGGTTGCAGTGAGCTGAGATCGCACCACTGCAGTCCAGCCTGGGCGACAAAGCAAGACTCCACCAAAAAAAAACAAAAGAAGAGGCCAGGCGCAGAGGCTCATGCCTATAATCCCAGCACTTTGGGAGGCCCAGGCAGGTGGTTCGCACGAGGTTAGGAGTTCAAAACTAGCCTGACCAACATAGTGAAACCCTCCCTCTACTGGAAATACAAAAAATCAGCTGGGCATGGTGGTGGGTGCCTGTAATCCCAGCCACCCGGGAGGCTGAGGCAGGAGAATCACTCGAACCCAGGAGGCAGAGTTTGCGGTGAGCCGAGATTTCACCATTGTACTCCAGCCTGGCAGCAAGAGCAAGACTCCGCCTCAAAAAAAAAAGAAGCAAGAAAGAGAAAATAGAGTATCAATCATCAATCATTTCTGTTTGAGAAGAAGCTGTCACTGGGAAGATAAAGAATTCAGGCATTATTTCTGCGTTTCTGCTTTTGAAACAGGCTGGATGCAGTTGCCATTTACACCAAGGGAGAAGCCCTGGAGATGAGTTGAACTGGAGGTGATGCTGGGGGTGAATACACTGAGTGGAGGCTCCTGCTAGATGTAGCGCTGAGGTGCCTAAAGTTTCTGTTTTCCTGCAGCAAGACAAAGGGCTCGAGCCTGGGAAAGAAGATGGTATTCATTAGCATTTGGGGGAGAAGAAAGAATAACTTGGTCAGATTTTTGTCTCAGATGTCCCTGAGGCAGAGTGGGGGTGTATTGGACAGGCCCAAGGTGGGAAGCACAGAGAACAGTTTCCTGCGCACATGGGCATCAGGATATGGAGGCCTGAAATCTGTCTGTGGAAATGAAGAGAATGTGATATTTTTAGATGACATGGGAAGAAGAAAGGATTAGTTTTAAGCCAATACACATACAGTTAGTTCTGACTTAACAAGGTACCAGTAGGCCCAGCATGGTGACTCACAGCTGCAATCTCAGCACTTTGGGAGGCCAAGGCAGGAGGATCGCTTGAAACGAAGAGTTCAAAACTACCCTGGGCAATGTAGTGAGACCTTGTCTCTCTCTCTCTCTCTCTTTTTTTTTTTTTTTTAACTAATGGTACAGCATTTTATCACCCAGTCGAGACCCTGTCTCTACAAAAAAAAAAAAGAGAAGCCAAGCATGGTGGCACAAGCACCTGTAGTAATCCTAGCTACTTGAGAGGCTAAGGCAGTAGGATCACTTGAGCCCAGGAGTTTGAGGCTGCAGTGAACTATGATCATGTCACTGTACCCCAGCCTGGGCAGCAGAGCAAGATCCTGTCTCTAAAAATAAAAAATAAAGTACCATTCACTGTGAAGCCCCCTTCCTATCTTCCCAGACACTTATCATGAGCTAAAAGCCATGAATCTTAAGATTGTGTAGAGTAGAGTGGAATCAATCCCAAGAGTTAAGATTCATTCTGAGGGGCATCCCTAATCCTGGACTGCATCTGAGATTCTGAAGCCAAAAAACAACCTAGGAGTTGTTTCCCTCACATGCTGGGTACTCAGCACCCTCTTCTCAGTCCCCACCATCACTTACTTGCCCAAACTATTAACCACCCTCTAATCTCCTACTCTGCTTCCTCACTTCTGTATATGCAAATCTCAAGTCTGTCCTCTGGTAAATAGAAAGCTCTGTTTACCTCTCTCTTCCCCACCCTAAACTCTTCTTTTTAATCTAAGCTTCTCATAGAGGGTCCCACATCCATAACTGCCATCCGTGACCACCCATTCACCCTCGACCAACTGAAGCCTAGTCTCTTCCCCTAATCCCCACATCACAATTAATCCTCAAAGGTCAAACCCTAAGGACATCGCTGAACATTCAGTGCCAACTCAGGAGGAAGGGGTATTTTATTTATAGGAATGTAACAACCCATCCCTTTGCGTTTGGAGATGTGGGTCTCAGAGACCCTTAGAACTCCTGCCAGGTGATTTCCAATTTCCCTCTTGCAGTTGTTCAATCAAATTCTAGTCTGGATGAAGGGATTTTGCAGTTGTGATTAAAGTACAAAATTAGTTTATCTTTAGTTAATCCAAAGTCTCAGGTTGGGTGGGTCTAACTCAATCCCATTTAAGATATTTAAACATGATCAGATCTGTATATTTGGCTTCAGAGACCTCCGGAAGCTGAGAGAAATAAACACATTTCCGCACTCAGGTTCCTCCTGACTCTCCTAGGTACCATTAGGGCAGAGTAAGCGCCAGTGTTCCGCCAACCCAGGAACGGGCCCTGCAGGCCCAGTGAGAAGAATCCCAGGAGAAAACTCAGGAATAAAAATGCAAGTAAGTTGAAGGGAGCCTGCTTCCTGTTTCATGGGAGGATTGATGGGGTTGTCTTCATTTCATCTCACAAGATTTTTTGCAGTTATTGAAATGTGTGCTCTCTTTACGAAAATTTTTGTTTTTGAGACAGTCTGGCTCTGTCACCCAGGCTGGAGTGCAGTGGCGCAATCTCGGCCCATTGCAACCTCCGGCTCCCCGGTTCTTGCAATTCTCCTGGCTCAGCCTCTCTAGTAGCTAGGACTACAGGCGCGCACCGCCACGCTCGGCTAAATTTTTTTGTATTTTTAGTAGAGACAGGGTTTCACCGTGTTGCCCAATCTGGTCTCGAACTCAGGCAGTCTGCCTGCCTCAGCCTCCCAAAGTGCTGGGATTACAGGCGTGAGCCACCGTGCCCGGCCTATAAATATTAACTTATTTAATCCTCATGGTAAGCCTGATGGAAAGTGTTACTACTGTGTTCACTTGACCGTGAGGGAAATGGAGGCACAACATGGCTAACTACCTTGAACAGGGGGACCCACTGGTGTAATTTTCAGAGCCAGGATAAAGCAGCACTTTGACCCCCTGAGCCCACGACCTTTGAAAGCTGCTCTAGCTGCCTCTTTATGGCTTATCTATTCACAAGTTCCCGATTTTAATGGGGCTGTATGTCTGCTTTGAGAGTTCACCTCCAGAAGTTCCGTTTAGATCCTGTATTTTCTGATCTTGTCTTACGCGGCTGTTTTGAAGTCTTGCTCCACTGATTCCACCATCGGTGTCATTTCTGGGTCTACTGATGGATTTTCTACCAGTGGTAAATCGGGTTTCTCTGTTTTGTTGTGCCCCAGGTCATTTTATGTAGGAGGCCAGCACTGTGCATTTTACATGATTAGGTGCCTGATACTTCACGTTCCTTTAACTAATGTTGGGCTTTTCTTTGTCATGCAGTTAAATAACTTGGAATTAGATTAATGCTTTGGGGGATCATTTTGAATCTTTTTAGTTGGGATGGGAAGAAACTTCAGTCTGAATAATTTGACCCCACTGCTGAGGCATTACCCTCCTAGTACTCTCTTCAAAGCCCCTTGGGCTAGGGGGACTTTTTTTTTTTTTTTTTTTTTTTTTTGAGATGGAGTCTCGGTCTGTAGCCCAGGCTGGAGTGCAGTGGCACAATCTCAACTCATTGCAATCTCCTCCTCCCTGGTCCCAGTTCAAGATATCCTCCTACCTCAGCCTCCCAGGTAGTTGGGATTACAGGCACAAGCCACCATGCCCAGCTAATTTTTGTAGTTTTTAGTAGAGACAGGGTTTCACCATGTTGGCCAGTCTGGTGTTGAACTCCTGACCTCGTGATCCACCTGTATTGTCCTCCCAAAGTGCTGGGATTACAGGCTTGAGCCACTCCACCCAGCCTGACAGTTTACTTTTTAAATGTAAAGGGGGCTGGGTACAGTGGTTCACACCTGTAATCCCAGCACTTTGGGAGGCCAAGGCAGGCAGGTCACTTGAGGTCAGGGATTCGAGACCAGCCTAACCAACATGGTGAAACACCGTCTCTACTAAAAATACACAAAAAATTACCGGGCATGATGTTGCATGCCTGTAATCACGGCTACTCAGAAGGCTGAAGCAGGAGAATCACTTCAATCCAGGAGGTGGAAGTTGCAGTGAGCTGAGATTACGCCACTGCCCTCCAGCCTAGCTACAGAGTGAGACTCTGTCTCAGAAAAAGAAAAAAAAAAGAAGAAAAGGAATTCTTATGTAAATATTTATTTTTTGAATTAGAAAGTGACACTTCAGACTGAAACTACCAAAAACATCCAGAAAACGAAGCAGGAAAAGCAGCCCAGGAACCAGGAAAGCCCTCAGGTACAGTGTCCTCAGAGTCTTATTTGTAGCAGAGAAAATTTTCCAGCCCACCTCCATCTTCTCAAGTCTGATGTACTCATCCCAGCCCCAAGAGGGGGCATCTCAGGAGATTCCAGGGCTGCCCTCAGCATCCCGGGAGCTCCTTGCCCCTGCCCACAGCCCAGGTGAGAGTAAAAGGCCCCACCATGGGTGGGATGTGAGTCCACATCAGAGAAGCTCATAGGCAGCAAATGTGCCATCATACCTTGTCAATATCCTCTGAAACATATTTTAAGGAACTTGATCAAGACCCAGGCTCTCAGATGCTTCCTTGCCAGTCCCAGTGACTGGATGTCTCAGGCATCAGGACTCAGGCAGATGCTGAATCTCTCACTTCTCATTTAAGGTTCTATTATCTCCCATAACTGAATGAAGTCAAGTTTGGACCTATCTGTGTAGAGGCAGGATCCCGCAAATGTGCAGGTGAGTTATGCCAAAGTGCATTCATATTCCTCTGTCCTTCCAGTCCAGATAATTAAACCGTGGAGTAACCAGGAAATCCAGAGTTTCCTGGAAGAATGGGAATTTCTGGAGTGTGAAGTATTCAGGATGAAGAAGAAGAAGCGTCACATAGTATCGAAAATAATTGCCCAGCATCTCAAGCAGAGGGGTGTGATGAAGAGCTGGCAAGAATGTCTCCAGATGCTGATAAACTTGCAGGACTTATACTTCACTATTCACAAGGCCAACCAGAAGCCAAGGTGCCAACCCTTGCCATGTCCTTATGGGAGAGGCCCTGCATAGGATTCTGGGATGGAAGATCGGTGTCTTCTCAGGTTTGTGTCTTCTGTATTTGCCTCCATGTTCCTTTAGTGAGCGGCATCGGCTTCCCCCATCCCACCCTACCATCCTTGTGCCCTGAGTAGGGCAGAGAAAGATGGCACAGGGCCCTACCCAGAGTCACTCGGCACACAGCACAGGGGCCTTGCTGCTCTGATGGGCTGCCTGCCTCTATTGTTCCTTTTTGGTCTTCCCCAAAGTAATAATCCTGAGGACTTTGTTCATGGACTTGTTCGGAATGGACATGGCCCCAGGGCTGGGTGAGATCACAGGCAAGCATTCAAGGACAGCGTGGGTGATGTCCTCATGAGCCCTCCATGTGCCTTCTCTTTCTCAGGTCCTCCCTGTGCAGATGTGGCTGACTTTGTACCTTGTGAGCACCAGCCCCAGGCCTATGGCGTTCCCGTAGTCTTACAGGACCCGGTCTGGGACCCAACACCTGTGATCTATGTGGAAAATCTTCAGGTACCTGGATGGGAGTCCTGGAACATGGACCTGCCATGGTCAGTTCCATATATGTATCCTGCCTTTCCCTCAGTGGCCCTGGGTCCCTCACCACAGTGGGCCATCTCTACTGACTGATTCAGATCTTGAGGACAATTAGAATCTGGATCCTGATTCCATCAGAAAGACTGAAAAATAGCACAATGTGTGTGTGTGTTGGTGCATGACTTCTTTCTTTTCTCTCCTGGTGTAATGAGAATAAATGTGAAATAAATGAATGACCATGACCTCATCCCTTTCGACCTTGTGCTTGCGGCTTGGGTTGAACCCCCAGTTGTAGAAAGGCCACGGGACGGGCAGGGAGCTCAGCCTGCCCGGTGACTTGGGACCTGTCCTCTCACTCCTGCATCATGCATCCTGCATGGAGGCTCCTTTGCAATAAAGGGCAACTTTTACCCCGGAGATAACTGCTCAATCCTGCCTTCATTTCCTGGCGGTGTGATCATAGAATTTTTATTTCATGTTTCTGAGCCTCCAGATCCTCCTATTAAAATTGAATTGAAGCTGATATTTCTTACTTCAGGAGATAGTTTTAGGATAAAAACACATACATGGCATAATCACCGTGGGTTAAGCTCATTTTCCCACATTTCTTGGTGGTCTTCTTTAAGGATACATATTATTTGAGATAATTATAGTTTTACATGCAGTTGTAACAAATAGTACAAAGGGACTCCAGAGAGATCCCTTAGGCCCCATGTCCAGGTCCCCCCCCAGTGGTAACAGCTCAGAAAGTACAATATCATAACCAGGATATTGACATTCGATACAGTCAACAGAGTTACCAGAATAAAAAGGGCAGTGAGAGTTTATTCTGGTGATTCTGTTGACTGTATCAATGTCTTGTGCCCCTCAGCCCCTGCTTAATTTCTGGCAACCACTGAAATGCCGTTCCTCTTTATAAATTTGTTATTTCAACAATGTTATATAAATGGAATTGTACAGTATGTAGCCTTTTGGTATTAGCTTTTTTCAGTTACTCATTAGAGATTCCTCCAGGTTGTTACACGGATCAATCGTTCATTCCTTTTTTCTTGCCGAGTAACGTTCCACTGTGTGGATGTACCGGAGTTTGTTGAATCATTCGCCCATTGAATGACATCTGGGCTGTTTCCATTTTGGGCTATTGTGAATAAAACTACTATAAACCTCCAGATACAGGTTTTTGTGTAAGCACAAGACTTCCTTTGGGATAAACACCCAGGGGTACAATTTCTGGGTATATAATAACTGCATGTTTAATTATTATTTTTTTTTAATTTTTATTTTTTGAGTTGGAGTCTCACTCTATCACCCAGGCTAGAGGGCAGTGGTGAGATTTCAGCTCATTGTAACCTCTGCCTCTGGGACTCAAGCGACTCTCCTGCCTCAGCCTCCCTAGTAGCTGGGATGCCAGGCACCCACCACCGCACCTAACTAATTTTTGTATTTTGAGTAGAGAGAGGGTTTCACCACATTGGCCAGGCTGGTCTCAAACTCTTGACCTCAGGTGATCCACCCGCCTCTGCCAAAGTGCTGAGATAACCGGCATGAGCCACCAAGCCCAGCCTAAATTTTTTTTTAGAAACTGCCAAACTATTTACCAGATGGCTGTGTCATTCTACATCCCCACCAGCAATGTATGAGTAAAACAGCTTCTCCACATCTTCACCAGCATTTTGTTTTGTCACTATTCGTGAAAAGGCGAATAGAATGGCCTTCAGAGTGCCCGGCTCAGAGGGCCTGAGCAGAGCTTAGAACGATGGGACTGGCCTCTGTCCAGGGCCCGTTGTATAGCATCACAAAGCAGTCATATCTAACTAAGGTTCCCGTTTTCAGCTCCCCAATGGCTGATTTTACGGAACATGTATGTTTATTTGCCAACTGCATATTCTCTGCAGTGACATGGCTTTCCATGGTTTTGCCCGTTTTCTAATTGGATTTTTATTTTTACTGTTACTGTTTGAGAGTTCTTTATATATTCTATATATTAGTTTTATGGGATATGGGTTTTGCAAGTATTTTCTCCCTGTTTGTAGCTTGTCTTTTACCCTCTTCTTACAGGCTTTCAGGGAGAAAAGACTTTATGAGGTACAATTTATCAAAATTTTAATGGGTAGTGCTTTGGGTGTCAAATCTAAGAACGCTTTGGTTAATCATAGAGCCTGCAGACTTTTTTCTATATTTTTCTGAAAGTTTTATAGTTTTACGTTTTTCATTTAAGTCCCTGGTACATTTGAGTTAAATTGTGAAGGTTTGTGAAGTTTAGGTTAAGGTTCATTTTGTGTGTATGTGCCTGTGAATGCCCAGTTGCTCCAGTACCATTTTCTGAAGAGGCTATCTTTTCTCCATTGAATTTCTTTTGCATTTTTGTAACAAATCAGGTGAGCATATTTGTGTGGCTCTAGTCATGGGTTCTCTGTCTTGTTCCATTGGTCTACACTCCGCTGATATCACGCACTCTTGCTTACTATAACTGTATAAGTTATTAAATCCTATAAATTAATTCTTCTACTTTGTTCTTGATTGGTTTTTTAAACATTAAACCAGCCTTGTATCTCTGGAGTACATCAATTGTTCATCACATAATTTTTTCATATGTGACCGACATATTTAGTAATGTTTTATGAATGATTTCTCTGTCAGTATTCAAGAAGGATGGTGTCTGGTAGTTTTGTTGTGCTGTGTTTGATACCAGGATAATGCTAGCTTCATAAAGTAAATAAGCCAAGTGAAATAATCCAGACACAGGAAGACAGATGCTGCATGATCTCACTTACATGTGGACTCTAAAATAGTCAAACTCATAGAAGAGAGTAGCATGGTGATTTCCAGGGGCTGGAGGGAGGGAGAAATGGGGGAAATGGGGAGATGTTGGTCATGCGTGTGAAGATGAGTGTAAAGTTTCAGTTATTCAAGATGAATAAGTTCTGGCAATGGGATATACAGCATGGTGACTATAGTTAACACTGTTGTACTTTATACCTGAAATTTGTTTAATGGGTAGATCTTAAGTGTTCTCATCTTACACACACACACACAAATTAACTGTGTGAGGTGATACATATGTTAACTGACTTGACTGTGGTGCTCATTGCACAATACTTACATATATAAAAAATCAACTTTTAAAATCGATACCATTTTTATCTGTCAATTTTACTTGAATAAAGCTGAATAAAAAGACTACAGTCACCATTATGAATGCTGGTAAAAACAAAACAAAATTATTTTGGTTAAGCTATTTTTTGCTATGCTTGAAGATAAAATTGGACACAGAAAAACAAGCTAACTAAACTAAATATCTAAAGCTATAGAAAGTGCTTCTGTAAATAGAGAAGAGAGAATAAAGCCTTAGAGAGTTAACTATATGCAGAAATCTGAAGACAAAAATCAAACATTGCAGGAGGATACTTCTGCTCGGATTATTTCCTTAAAACTTTGAAACACAGATTCAGAAGACATCCTTCCATTGATAAAATAGTGTCAGTCAATAGACACTGACAAAACTGACCTCAATGATCAGGATAAAGATAATGAAATATTAATTCAATTTGAAGAATCTTGGGGGAATTAAGGTATCCAGAAATAAGCTGATTTTTACCTGAAGCTATTGATATCACATACATGTCTAAAAATTGTTCAGAAATTAAAATGAACAGTTTAATTTAAAAGTATTTGTGCCAAAGTCATACATATTTCCATACTCAAGGTCATTTTACAATTTCCACCTTCTTGAACAGGCCAACAACCATTTTTGTCCTGAAATAAGCCTTCAGAATTAAATTCTGATTTTAGTTTATGGACTTTTTTTCAGCAAGTATTCATTTATATATATGAATGTATATATATGAAAAATGATATATACGAATACATATGCAAAAATGAGAATGAGATAATTCTGGAAAACATTTTTTATTCTCTTTACGGGAAGAAAATACATTTCTAGTCTAATACAGTAAGTTATACTGATTGAAAAGCAGTGCATGTACAAGTTTGTAGAATTTTGCTTGGAGTTGGAATCTATAGCATTCAGCAAATGTTCAAAGGGATCCATGACTCCAAAAAGGTTAAAAACTGCTGATCTAGAAAAATAGTTGCATTAGTTATCCCTAAAGCAGGCAATACATATTGTTTCCGTTAAAAAAAAAAAATTGCCAAACCCCAGGATATCTAGACTTTCTTCTTTGTCATCCACTAGGAGTTTTATAGTTTTATGTTTTGTATTTAGTTCTGGGATCCATTTTGAGTTAATTCTTGTGAAAGGTGTCAAGTCTGTCTCAATTCTTTTTTTTCTTTTTTCTGCATTTGGATGTCCAGACCAGTTTTCTAGCACCATTTGTTGAAGACTACCTTTCCTCCTTTGTATTACCTTTGTTCCTTTGTCAAAGATCATTTGACTATATTTGTGTGGATCTATTTCTGGGCTCTCAACTCTATTCCATTAATCTATTTGTCTGTTTTTTGGCTAATATAATACTGTCTTGATTACTGTAGCTTTATAATAAGTCTTAAAGCCAAGTAGTGTCAGTCTTTTTTTTCTTCTTCTTCTTTTCAATGTTGTGTTGCTATTCTGGGTCTTTTGCTTCTCCCTATAAATTTTAGAATCATTTTGAAATCATTTTTGAAAGTTATTCACAAAATAACTTGCTGAGATTTCAATTGGGATTATATTGAATCTATAGACTAAGTTGGGAAGAAATGACAGCTTGACAATATTGAGTCTTCTTATCCATGAACATGGAATATCTCTCCATTTATTTAGTTCTTTGGTTTCTTTCATTAGAGTTTGTTGCTTTACTCATATAGATCTTGTACATGTTTTGTTAGATTTATACCTAAGAATTTTATTTTGGGGGGGTGCTAATGTAAATTGTATTTATTTTATTTTATTTTTATTTTTTTCTCTATATTTTTTTTCCTGTTTTTTTTTTTAATTGCATTTTAGCTTTTGGGGTACATGTGAAGAACATGAAAGATTGTTGCATAGGTACACATATGGCAGTGTGGTTTGCTGCCTTCCTCCCCATCACCTATATCTGGCATTTCTCACCGTGCTATCTCTCCCCAACTCCCCACCCCCTGCTGTCCCTCCCCCTATTTCCCCCTGACAGACCCCAGTGTGTGATGCTCCCCTCCCTGTGTCCATGTGTTCTCATTGTTCAACAACTACCTATGAGTGAGAACATGCAGCATTTGATTTTCTGTTCTTGTGTCAGTTTGCTGAGAATGATGGTTTCCAGGTTCATCCATGTCCCTACAAAGGACACAAACTCATTGTTTTTTATGGCTGCATAGTATTCCATGGTGTATATGTGCCACATTTTCCCTGTCAAGTCTATCATCGATGGGCATTTAGGTTGGTTCCAAGTCTTTGCTATTGTAAACAGTGCTGCAATGAACATTCATGTGCATGTGTCCTTATAATAGAACGATTTATAATCCTTTGGATATATACCCAGTAATGGGATTGCTGGGTCAAATGGAATTTCTATTTCTAGGTCCTTGAGGAATCGCCACACTGTCTTCCACAATGGTTGAACTAATTTACACTCCCACCAACAGTGTAAAAGTGTTCCTATTTCTCCATATCCTCTCCAGCATCTGTTGTCTCCAGATTTTTTAATGCTCGCCATTCCAACTGGTGTGAGATAGTATGTCAATGTGGTTTTGATTTGCATTTCTCTAATGACCAGTGATGATGAGCATTTTTTCATGTTTTTTGGCCTCATATATGTCTTCTTTTGAAAAGTGTCTGTTCATATCCTTCGCTTGTTTGTTTTTCTCTTGTAAATCTGTTTTAGTTCTTTGTAGATTTTGGATATTAGCCCTTTGTCAGATGGGTAGATTGCAAAAATTTTTTCCCATTCTGTTGGTTGCCGATTCACTCTAATGACTGTTTCTTTTGCTGTGCAAAAGCTGTGGAGTTTGATTAGGTCCCATTTGTCTATTTTGGCTTTTGTTGCCAATGCTTTTGGTGTTTTAGTCATGAAGTCCTTGCCTATGCCTATGTCCTGAATGGTTTTGCCTAGATTTTCTTCTAGGGTTTTTATAGTGCTAGGTCTTATGTTTAAGTTTTTAATCCATCTGGAGTTAATTTTATTGTAAGATGTCAGGAAGGGGTCCAGTTTCTGCTTTCTGCACATGGCTAGCCAGTTTTCCCAACACCATTTATTAAACAGGGAATCCCTTTCCCATTGCTTGTTTTTGTCAGGTTTGTCAAATATCGGATGGTTGTAGATGTGTGGCGTTGCCTCCGAGGCCTCTGTTCTGTTCCATTGGTCTATATCTCTGTTTTGGTACCAGTACCATGCTGTTTTGATTACTGTAGCCTTATAGTATAGTTTGAAGTCCGGGAGTGTGATGCCTCCAGCTTTGTTCTTTTTGCTTAGAATTGACTTGGCTATGTGGGTTCTCCTGTGGTTCCATATGAAGTTTAAGGTGGTTTTTTCCAGTTCTGTGAAGAAGGTCATTGGTAGCTTGATGGGGGATAGTGTTGAATCTGTAAATTACTTTGGGCAGTATGGCCATTTTCACGATATTGATTCTTCCTAACCAAGAGCATGGAATGTTTTTCCATCTGTTTGTGTCCTCTCTTATTTCGTTGAGCAGTGGTTTGTAGTTCTCCTTGAAGAGGTCCTTTACATCCTTTGTTAGTTGTATTCCTAAGTATTTTATTCTCTTTGTAGCAATTGTGAATGGCAGTTTGTTCTTGATTTGGCTCTCTTTAAGTCTGTTATTGGTGTATAGGAATGCTTGTGATTTTTGCACATTGATTTTGTATCCTGTTTTTCTATATTTTTGATTTCACATTCCACTTGTTTATTGCTAGTACTAAGAAAAATGATTAACTTTTGTATATCCTGCAACTTTGTTATGATTGCTTATTAATTCTGGGAGATTTTTTATTTATTCTTTTGTATTTTCTACATAAATGATCATGTCATCTATGAAGAAAGACAGTTTTATTTCTTTCTTCACATGTGTATACCTTTTATTTCCTTTTCTTGTCATATTGGATTAGCTAGGACTTGCATTGTAATATTGAAAAGCAGTGGTATGAGAAGACAGCCTTGCTTTATTCCTGTTCTTGGTGAGAAATTATTGAGTTTCTCACTATTAAATATAATGTAAGCTATGGGGTTTTTGTAGATATTATATAACAAATTGAGGAAGTTCTCCTCTATTTCTAGTTTAATGAGAGTCTTTTTTTTTTTTAATCATGAATGCATACTGGATTTTGTAAAATGCTTTTTCTGCTTCTATGAGTTCAACTTTAAAAAATTCAATATACAAGTGATATGTTTAGTCAGGGTTCCCCATAGATACAGAATCAATAAGCAAGAAAGAGAGACATGTAAGAGGGGGATTTATTAGTGGGATTGGCTCATGCAATGAAAACTAAGTCCCATGGCAGGCCTTCTGCAAGCTGGAGATTGTGAGGTGCTGGCTGTGACCCAGTCCAAGTCTGAAGGCCTCAGAACCAGGGAAACTGGTGATGTAACTCTCAGGTTAGAGGCCAAAGGCCTGAGAAACTAGAGGGCTGCTTGTATGAGCCCTAGAGTCCAGAGGCCAGGGAGCCTGGAGTTATTCTAGGATAAGAGAGAATGAGTGTCTCTCAGCTGTAGCTGATAGATAAACATATTTGCCTTTTCTTTGTTTTTGTTCTCTCCAAACCCCCAGCATTGGATAGTGCCCACCTACATTGAGGCTGGATATTTCCCACCTAGTCCACTCAGACTCATTTGCTAATTTCCTCTGTAAACACCTGCACAAACATACCAAAAAAGAATGCTTTACCAGGTTACTAGGCATTCCGTCCGTAATCCAGTAAACTTGACACCTAAAGTTAATTAGGTGTGAAGTTAAAATGTATTAGGTATCATTGCAAGTCTCCCCATTGTCAACTTGGCACCAATACACATTTCCTTAAACCACAGTAAATCACCAAATAAGACAACACAGGGTAAATAGTTCTGCCTATCATGATGCAGATATCCTGCATACAACCAAAAATGCATTAATCCCTTCTCCAGAAGAGAAGATAAAGTTTATTCTTCTCCTGATATCCCGTGACTTAATGCTATAATGTAAAATTAACAATACTTAAGTGGTTATGTAAATTCAGTAAGTCTAATGTTACATGGTAAAGTAATAAGAAAGGAATGGAAACAAAGTGATTTGCTTAATATATGTATATATACACACAGACATAGTCTTGACAAAATAAGGAGGAAATACTTATAACAATTACAGTCCTCGTTTCTGTAACTGGTCACGTGGTCATAGCTGGTATTGGTAACAACCTTCTACTACCCATTTTGTGTTCCCTTTGCCTTCAGCAGGCACCTCAGCTGGTCGTTGTTCTCACCTGGAAGGGTGACTCAAACTTTTATTCCTTGAGAGTCTGGCCCATCTGTAGTCTTGCCTGGACTGGGTTGTTATAATTTTCTATCAACATAATCATGGGGCATGGTAGCACAAAGAGACTCCCTAAGGAGTCATTATATTCCAGACATGCACTTTTTTACCTCCACTGTGGAGCAGTAGTCCAACCATTCTAGCCAACACTGTAACTCCCTCTTAGCCTGTTGCCATAAGGAGTAGTAGGCCAACGGATGTCTCTTAAAAGAAGACTGGTTACCCCCAGGTGGTGGTAGGGGCTTGCTCCAAATTTGCAAGGGCCTCTGCTGCAATTCACCCGTAGGGCCCCGTCAAAGACTTCACACAACATCTCTGTCTGCCACTGACACCTCAAGCACCATTGGATCTTCTGGGTCGTATGGCCCAAGTGGCAGAGCGGCTTGCACAGCAGCCACCTGTTGCAGAGCCTTCTCCCGTTCTGTGCTCCCCTCAAAATTAGCAGCTTTTCAGGCCACTTGGTAAATGGACTGGAGTAACTCACCCAAATAAGGAATGTGTTACCTCCAAAATTCAGATAGGCCCACTAGCCATTGTGCCTTTCTCTTGGTTGTAGGAGGGGCCAGGTGCAACAACTTGTCCTTCATTTAGAAGAGGTATCTCGACAGGCCCCGCACCACTGGACCCCTAGAAATTTCACTGAGGTAAAAGGCCACTGAATTTTAGTTGGATTTATTTCCCATCCTCTGACACACAAATGTCTCACCAGTCAGCCCAGAGCAGTCGCTACTTCACAGCCACCAGGTCCAGTCAGCATAATGTCATCCATGTAATGGGTCTGTGTGATATCTTATGGAAGAGAAACGCCATGAAGACCCCTGCAAACTAAATTGTGACATGGGGCTGGAGAGTTTACCTGACTTGAGGAAGGACAGTGAGGGTGTACTGCTGACCTGGCCAGCTGAAGGCAAACTGCTTCAGGTGGGCCTTCTGCACAGGGGTGGAGAAAAAGGTATGTGCCAGATGAATAGTTACGTACCAGATACTAGTATATGTGTTAATTTCCTCAAGCAATGAAACCACATCTGGTAAAACAACTGCAGCTGGAGTCACCCCTTGGTTAAGCTTCTGCGAATCCACCGGAATCATCTGTCTTTTGCACAGGCCGGGAGAGTTGGACAAGGATGTGGTGGGACTCGCCACCCTTGCCTCCTTCAAGTCTTTGATAATGGCACTAATCTCTATAACTCCTCCAAAAAGGCAGTATTGGTATGTTTTTTGTTTTTGTATTTTCCTAGGTAGAGATGGCTGTAACGCCTTCCATTTGTTCTTTCCCATCACAATTGTCCTCACTTTACAGGCCAGGGAACAATGTGAGGACTGCTAGCTGCTAAGCATGTCTATTCCAACTACACGTCTGAACCTGGGAAATGACCAGAGGATGGGTTCCAGAACCTGCCAGGCCCACTGTGAGTTGGACTTGAGCTAAAGCTCCTGGTACCAAGATATGGAAAAACCTCTTTGACTGTCTTATTTCACTGAAAAACAGTATGAAGTTTACTAAAAACATTGAAAAATAGAACTGCCATATAATTCAACAATCCCACTTCTGGGTATATATCCAGGATCTCGAAGAGATGTCTGCATCTCATGTTCATTGCAGTACTATTCACAGTAGCAAAGCATATGGAAAGAATCTAAGTGCCCATTGACAGATGAATGGATAAAGAAAATGTGATACACATACACACACAATGGAATATTATTCAGCCACTTTAAAAAAGAAAGTCCTGCCTATCAACAACATAGATGAACCTAAAGGGCATTATACTCAGTGAAATGTGACAGACAGAGAAAGACAAATAGTGTATGGTATCATTTATGTATGGAATCTAAAAAGAAAAAAAAAATGTCCAACTCATAGAAGCAGAGAGTAGAGCAACCTGGTGGTTGCCAGGACGGGGGTTGGGAAGGATGTGGAGAGATCTTGATCAAAGTGTACAAACTTTCAGTTATCAGATGAATTAATTCTAAAGATCTAATGTACAGCGTGGTGAGCATAGTTAATAATACTATATTGTATACTTAAAACTCGCTAAGAGAGTAGATCTGAAGTGTTCTCACCAAAAAAAGGGAGGGGGGTAACTATGGGAAGTGATGGATAAGTGCTATGGTTTGGATGTTTGTCCCCTCCAAATCTCATGTCGAAATGCAGTCCCCAGTGTTGAAGGTAAGGACTAGTAGGAGGTGTTTGGGTCATGGGGGTGGATCCCTCATTAATGGCTTGGTGCTATCCTTGAGGCAATGAGTGAGTTCTTACTCTATTAGTTACCAAGAGATCTGATTTTTTTTTTTTTTTGAGACAGAGTTTTTTTTTGAAACAGAGTTTCTCTCTTGCCACCCAGGCTGGACTGCAATGGTGCAATCTCAGCTCACTGCAAACTCTGCCTCCCAAGTTCAAGCAATTCTATTGCCTCAGCCTCCCCAGTAGCTAGGATTACAGACGCCTGCCACCACGTCCAACTAATTTTTGTATTTTTAGTATAGAGACGGGGGTTTCACCATATTGGCCAGGCTGGTCATGAACTCCTGACCTTGTGATCCGGCCGCCTCGGCCTCCCAAAGTGCTGGGATGACAGGCGTGAGCCACTGCACCTGGCCTAGATCTGATTGTTTAAAAGAGCCTGGCATCTCTCTCTCTTGCCTCCTGTCTTGCCATGGGACATGCCTGCTCCCTCTTTGCCTTTCACCATGAGTAAAGGCTTCCTGAGGCCTCCCCAGACGCCTAGCAGTTGCTGGTGCCATGTCTGTGCAGGCTGCAGAATGTAAGCCAAATACCCTTTTTTTTTTTTTTTTTTTTTGAGATGGACTTTCACTCTTGTTGCTCAGGCTGGAGTGCAATGGTGCAGTCTTGGCTCACCAAAACTCCAACTCCCAGGTTCAAGCGATTCTCCTGCCTCAGCCTCCCAAATATCTGGGATTATGGGCGTGTACCACCACACCCGCTAATTTTGTATTTTTAGTAGAGATGGGGTTTCACCACATTGGCCAGGCTGGTCTCAAACTCCCGACCTCAGGTGATCCGCCCTCCTTGGCCTCCCAAAGGCTGGGATTATAGGTGTGAGACACTGCACCTGGCCCGAATATCCTCTTTTCTGTATAAATTACCCATGCTGTTATTCCTTTACTGCAATGCAAAATAGACTAATGCACCATGTTAATTAACTTTATTGTGGTAATAATTTTATTAATTAGTTAATGTATGATTTATTTATTTTGAGACAGTTTGGTTTTGTTACCCACCCTGGAGTGCAGTGGCCCAATCTTGGCTAACTGTAACCTTTGCCTCCCAGGTGCAAACTCGGCCTCCTGCGTAGTAGCTGGGATTAAAGGCACATGCCACCACACCTGGGTAATTTCTTGTATTTTTTTTTTTTTTTTTGGAGAGATGGGGTTTCACCATGTTGCCCAAGCTGATCTCAAACTCCTGGCCTCAAGTGATCCGCCCACCTTGGCCTCCCAAAGTGCTGGGATTACAGGGGGTGAGCCACCATGCCCGGCCAGGGTAATCATTTTAAAGTGTTAACATATATCAATAATCAATTCTACACCTTAAATATATACAATTTTCTGTCAATTATGCCTCAATAAAGCTGAAGAAAATAAATTTTTTTCTGGTTATATTTTCTGAAAACTGAAGTGATTTAAGTTACATAAACAGAAAATAGTATCAAACAGAAAATACTCAGACCCAAATTTTAACAGTTTTTATTTTACTATAAATGATACTCTTTAGTTTTTCATTTTGGAGTGACTTCTCCCCCTGTGAGTATTTGCCACTTGGAAAGCAGGAGCTGAGAGGCAGAAAATCTGCACAGTGGACACAGAAACTGGAGTTCAGGGACCAGATAAATAACTCAGGTACGTAGCTGAGAACCTTGCAGGTTTACACCCTACAAACAGGGCTGAACTTGAAATACAATCAAGACCAGATTGGATCCAGCTCAATTAGTGATTGGATTAAGGTGGGCTACCTCTTCCTACTTAGATACTTAATTAAATGTAAATGAACTAAGCATTCTCCTTAAAAGAAAAAGAAACATTCAACTACATGCATATGATATAATAAAAAAATACATATGTGGTCTCTGCCCCAGTTTCCTGACACACAGCTTCTAAAGCCCTGGGAAGCTCCAGAGCAATTTTGTATGCTAATGACATGACTGGTGGCTTGGGGCTCCTGGACAGCCTCAGGACGGGGGCTGATTGCCAAGGGAACCAAGCTTGTGATTAGAGATTTGAAATTTTTCAGCCCACTCCCCAATCTCCAGGGAGTAGAGTTAATTATCAACAACCAATAATTTAATCAACCCAGCCAATATACTGGAGGTGGAGGTTGCAGTGAGCCGAGATCGCACCACTGCGCTTCAGCCTGGGTGACGGAGCAAGACCATGTCTCACAAAAAAAATTACAGACACCATGACTTACCTTGCATATGCAAATGCCATAGGCATCCATACAATAAAAAATTTGATGGAAAAAAAAAAAATCCTAAATGTTGGGGCTTGGAGACCTTCTGTTGGCTCTCCTGAGTCACTGACTTGCAGACTTTCCTTGGGAGAAGTATGCATCCCTGACCCATTGGCGTTGGGTTTGGCCACGACACTGGGTTCGCCCAATGGCTAGTAAGCAGATGTTACAGTCACTACTTCTGAAGAGAAGCTTTAAGAGCCAACACCGTTGCTTCTTTCTCTCTGCCGGACAATGACAGGTACTGGAATACCTCATACTGCGGTAAAGAAGACATATGTGTTACACAGGAACGGAGCTTCAGCTCACACATAGCAGGTAAGAGAAATAAAACCTGTCTAACATAGGCTGCTTAGACTCAGGACCCTTTGTGATTGCAGCAAAGGTGACTGGTAGAACTTGCATGCAGTTGTATGTAAACACACGGCATTGCCTTTGGGACCAGGCGGCAGGTGGCTAAGAAACTTACTGGATGATATCATGACAACCCATGTCATGTAGTGGGAAAACTTTTTGTAAAACTGTGTCCTGCAATATTACAGAAGGCATGTACCTAAAAAGTTAGCTTTAAGTAAAGAGGCTGAGAAATACATGATTACTGGTGTGGTTTATTTATTTTTAATTTTTTTGATATGGAATCTGGCTCTGTTGCCCAGGCTAGAGTGCAGTGGCCCAATCTAGACTCACTGCAATCTCCGCCTCCCGGGCTCAGGTTCGAGTGATTCCCCTCCCTCAGCCTCCCAAGTAGCTGGAACTACATGTGTGCACCACCATGCCCGACTAATTTTTTGTATTTTTAGTAAAGACGGGGTTTCACCATGTTGGCCAGGAGTTCAGGCTAGTCTTGAACTCCTGACCTCAGGTGATCCACATGCCTCCGCCTCCCAAAGTGCTGGGATTACAGGCATGAGCCACCAAGCCTGGCCTTGTGTGGTTTATTTCTTAATTAGTTCTGCATTTGACAAGGAACTCTGAAGAAAAGATGGATCCAAAAATATTTAGCAAGCAGGGATTAAAAAGAAGGAAGACCCAAATAATCTAGGGCTTGCAAGTGTGAAAGATTCAGATGCTCATCATTATACAATATGTCTCTCAACTATATAAGATAAAGCTGAAAATCTGTGTGCAAAAAAGGTTAAACCACAATCTTTCAGATGGACAAAATGATTCATGGGAAAGAAGCTAGCTATGTAATTCCTCAGAAGCCTCATAACCTCAAAGTATTGATACTAGCTGACATGGAAAATGATCAATGCATCGTAGCTTTGAGATTTCAGCGGTCTGATGAGCATAACCTAATAAAGATAACAAATATATCTTTCATCCGTTTACTATTCCAAGAGATGGTCCTGATGACTTCTTTCTCTTTAAACCTTTCACACTTCTTTCCTGGATCTGGACTCACCTGGTAACAGCGTTTCCTACTTCAGTGAAAAAGGGAAGAAATGAAAAGAGAACAAAACAATTTCTACAGCTCCTATCACCCCATGGACACAAATACTCACATCCTCATCCTTCCTGTTACCACAGATCTGTGCTCTCTCTACAGTAACCACTAGCTATCAATTTAAATTAATTACATTTCATAAAATTTAAAATTCATGTATTAAGTTGCACTGGCCACATTTCAACTGCTTAATCGCCACAGCTGGCTAGTGGCTGCCATATCAGTCAGCACATACACAAAATATTTTCATCATCACAGAAAATGTGCTGGGACAGAGCTGCCCTTCACTCTCTTATCTAAAGCCACCTGTGCAGTCGGCAATGGTTCCCATCCCTCTACCCTACTCAGATACTCTAACCTAGTGAATTTTACCTCTCTCTTCTACCTTGCCCAACTTTTTCCTCTCTATTGATTCATTCCCATTACGTGTTCAAATTTTTCCAACTTAAACATTTTCCCCAGACTTCGCTTTACCCTCCAGCTAACACTTCATTTAGTCTACTTTGCAAAAAGAAAAAAAAAAGCCTTTAAAGCATTTTCTAGATTTTCTTTCTTATATTTCTGTGCTCTTATCTTCCCTTAGATGAAATCCAATCTGGTGTTATTCCCCCCATTCCCTTACCCTTAACTCAATCACAATATATTATTCACAATGTCAAGGGTAAAATTTAAAAAAAAATAATTATTGACGTATAAAACAGGAAAACATGACCTACTCTAAAGAGAAAAGATCAAAGATTTTTAGATTATTCACATAATGGAGTAACAGAAAAGGATTTTTAAATAGGTTGATAACTAGATTAAGAAAGGAAATAAAAACATGCTTGTAAACATATGAAAAAGGAGAATATCTCAACAGAGAAATAGAAACCATTTTGAAAATGAAAAAATGTTTGACTAAAAATATGCTATCTGTCTGGGTGTAGTGGCTCACGTCTGTAATCCCAGCACTTTGGGAGGCCGAGGTGAGTGGATTACTTGAGATCAGGAGTTGGAGACCAGCCTCGCCAACATGGTGAAACCCTGTCTCTACTAAAAATACACAAATTAGCCCGGCGTGGTGGCCCAAGCCTATAATCCCAGCTACTTGGAAGTCTGATGCAGGAGAATCACTTGAACCTGGGAGACAGAGTTGCAATGAGTCGAGATCACACCATTGCACTCCAGCCTGGGTGACAGAGTGAGACTCCATCAAGACTCCATCTGAAAAAAAAAAGGCACTATCTAAAAGAAAAACAGAAAAACTTCACTGGATGGGTTTCAATTCAGATTGGAGACGACAGAAGAGAGCCAGTCAATTTGAAGGCAGACCCAAGGAAACGCTTCAGTCTGAAGGATAGCTGGAAAGAAAGAAAGGGCTCTGTAGAAAAACAGAATCTAAAAATCTGTGTAACTGGTGTGTTAAAAGGAGAGAAGAAAAAAACAATGAAACAGAATAAATTATTTTAAGAAATAATGCACTCGCCTTTGTTTTTTGTTTTTTGTTTTTTTTTTTGAGACCGAATCTTGCTCTGTCGCCCAGGCTGGAGTGCAGTGGCGCGATCACAGCTCACTGCAATCTCTGCCTTCCAGGTTCAAGCAATTCTCTGCCTCAGCTTCCCGAGTAGCTGGGATTACAGGCACCTGCCACCACACTCTGCTAAATTTTTTATATTTAGGAGAGATGGGGTTTTACCATTTTGGCCAGGCTGGTCTTGAACTCCTGATCTCGTGATCCACCTGCCTTGGCCTCCCAAAGTGCTGGGATTACAGGCGTGAGCCACCACATCCAGCTACACTGGTCTTTTTAGAGGCTGAATGCTATTCCATTTTATGTGTATACCACACTTTCTTTATCTGTGGATTTAGGATACTTGGGTTGTTCCATATCTTGGCTGTCGTGAGTAATGCTGCAATCAACATGAGAGTGCAGATATCTCTTCAAGATTTGGATTTCAGTTCTTTTGCATGCTTACCTAGACATGGGATTGTTGGATAACATGGTAGTTCTATTTTTAATTTTCTTAGGAAACTCATACTGATTTTCAGTGAAATAAGACAGTTAAAGAGGACAAATACTGCATGATTCCACTTGTATGATATAATCAAAATAGTTAAACTCGGCCAGGCGCGGTGGCTCACGTCTGTAATCCCAGCACTTTGGGAGGCCGAAGTAGGCGGATCATTTGAGGTTAGGAGTTTGAGACCAGCCTGACCAACAGGGTGCCACTGCACTCCAGCTTAGGCAACAGAGCAAGACTCTATCTCAGAAAAAAAAAAGTTAAACTCATAGAAACAGAAAGTAGACTGGTGGTTGTTAGGGGCTGGGAGGGTGGGGTGGCGGGGGAGTAAATGGAGGTGTTACTGATGAGCAGGTATAAAGTTTCAGTTCTGCAAGACGAGTGTGTTCTAGAGGTCTGCTGCACAACATTGTGTCTATATTAACAATACTGTGTTGTGAGCTTAAAAATTTGTCAAGAAAATAGATGTCATGTTAAACGTTCTAACTACAATTTTTTTTGGTGGGGGGTTTCAGGGACGGAGTTTCGCTGTTCTCATCCAGGCTGGAGTGCAAATGGCATGATCTCGGCTCACTGCCACCTCTGCTTCCCAGGTTCAAGTGATTCTCCTTAGCCTCCTGAATAGATGGGATTACAGGTGCCCACCACCATACCAAGCTAAATTTTGTATTTTTAGTAGAGAGGGTATTTCATCATGTTGGCCAGGCTGGTCTCGAACTCCTGACCTCAAGTGATTCACCCACCTCAGCCTCCCAAAGTGCTGGGATTACAGGTGTAAGCCATGGTGCCTGGCCTTTTTATTTTTATTTTTTTGAGATGGAGTCTTGCTCTGTCACTCTGCCTCCCAGGCTCAAGGGATCGTCCTGCCTCAGCCTTTCAGAATAGCTGGGACCACAGGTGCGTGCCACTGGGCCTAGCTAATTTTTTTTTTTGTAGGGACAGAGTTGTGCCATGTTGCTCAGGCTGGTCTTGAACTTCTGAGCTCAGGCGATCCACCCGCCTCAGCCTCCCAAGGTGCTGGGACTACAGGCATGAGCTCCGAGCCTGGCCTTCTTACTGTAATTTTTTAGAAAAGAAATGAAACAATGCACCTAGATTTTCCAATGAATGAAAGTCATAAATTTACGGAATCACATTACAGGATTAAAGGGAACCTCACTTAGGCACATAATCAACCTACTACAAACCAAAAATAAAGACAAAATGTTGAAATCAGACAGAGGAAGATGACACATGTCATAGGAGGAAACAATAAATGAAAATTACCACTGACCACTCTTTATCAGAGGGCAGAAGAATGGGGTAGACAAATTTAGAAAAAAGAGCAAAACTGTCAATCAGCATTTTATATCTAGTAAAATTATTCTTTCAGACTGAGGAGAAAATAAAAATAGTTTCAGGTAAAAGAAAAAGAGAATTTCTTGCTGGTAGAGCTGCATTGTAATAAAGGCTAAAGGAGATCTTTAAAGGAGAAGTAAAATGAGACTAGATGCAACAAAGCATAACCTGGTAAATCTGAGTAGATATTTTACAATTAGTTATTCTGTTAGCGGATCCAAAATTTATATAAATAGAAAAGCATGACATTGTATTGTGGGTTATACATGTAACTGTGGTGCTTTTTTTTGAGATGGAGTCTCGTTCTGTCACCCAGGCTGGAGTGCAATGGTTCGATATCAGCTCATTGCAACCTCCGCCTCCCGGGTTCAAGCAATTCTCCTGCCTCGGCCTCCTGAGCAGATGGGATTACAGGCACCCACCAACACGTCCAGCTGGTTTTTTGTATTTTTAGTAGAGGCAGAGTTTCACCATGTTGGCCATACTGGTCTCGAACTCTTGACCTCAGGCAATCCACCCATCTCGGCCTTCCAAAGTGCTGGGATGACAGGCGTGAGCCACGACGCCTGGCCACTGTGGTACTTATAATAACTATGTTATAAAGGATGGTGGTAAATGGATCTATAGAGCTGTAGGGTCTCTACCTATTATGTAAAGGTGGCATAATGTCAACAATTATACTAAACATTCTAATCAATAGGCACAGATTGCAGTAATGAGTGAAAAAGGAAAGACCCAACCATTAGATGTCTGTAAGAAATCTACTTTAAACAGGCCGGGCACGGTGGCTCAAGCCTGTAATCCCAGCACTTTGGGAGGCCGAGGTGGATGGATCACGAGGTCAGGAGATAGAGACCAGCCTGGCCAACATAGTGAAACCCCATCTCTACTAAAAATACAAAAAAACTAGCTGGACGTGGTGGCACATGCCTGTAGTCCCAGCTACTCAGGAGGCTGAGGCAGGTGAATTGCTTGAACCCAGGAGGTGGAGATTGCAGTGATCCGAGATCGCACTAGTGCACTCCAGCCTGGGCAACAGTGCGAGATTCCGTCTCAAAAAAAAAAAAAAGAAAAGAAAAGAAAGAAATCTACTTTAAACATAGACAGAGATATTTGAAAGTAAATGGAAGGAAATCTATAAACCATATAAATATAAGCATATAGACAAGTGTGGTGACAGCCTGTAACCTCAGCACTTTGGGAGGCTGAGACAGGAGGATCGCTTGAGCACAGGAAGTTTAAGACCCGCCTGGGCAACAAAGTAAGACCCCATCTCTACAAAAAATTTTAAAACATTAGCTGGGTGTGGTGGTGCATGCCTGTGGTCCTAGCAACTCAGGATGCTGAGGTAGGAGGATTGCTTGAGTCCAGGAGTTTGAGGTTGTAGTGTGCAATAACCACGCCTGTAAATAGCCACGGTACTTCAGCCTCGGCAACATGCTGAAACCCCGTCTCTACAAAAAGTACCAAAACTAGCTGGGTGTGGTGGTGGTGCCTGTAATCCCAGCTACTCAGGAGGCTGAAGTGGGAGGATCGCTTGAGCATGGGAGGCGGAGAGCTGCAGTGAGCCGAGATGGTACAACTGCACTCCAGCTGACAGAGTAAGACCCTATCTCAAAAGACAAAACATAAGCACAATATAGCTAATACTAATATCAAATAAAAAGTGACTTTAAGGGCCAGGCATGGTGGCTCATGCCTGTCATCCCAGCACTTTGGAGACCAAGGTGGTTGGTTTACCTGAGGTTAAGAGTTCGAGACCAGCCTGGCCAATATGATGAAACCCCATCTCCACTAAAAATACAGAAATTAGCCGGGTGTGATGGCACTTGCCTATAATCTCAGCTACTCAGGAAACTGAGGCAGAAGATTTGCTTGAACCCAGGAGGCGGCGGTTGCAGTGAGCAGAAATCACACCACTACACTCTAGCCTGGGTGCAAAAACTATTTAAAGGCTGAAAATTTACCAAAGGCATACAACAAATTGAGAATCATTTAATCAAGAAAATCTACTGAAGGTTGGTCAGAAGATGGGAGTCTAGGAGTCTCTAATCACTGCTCCCCTTCCCCTGTGGTGTGGACATTCTATCTAGCCGGGCAGGCCAGGTCCGCAGGATCAGCAGCTCTCCTGTCTGTCCAGATGGGCCTGCCTATGTGTAGCAGAGCATGGAAAATTCCATGCCCATCCACAATGGGATCTTAGTGACAAACAATCACATAAAGCCAATGTTGCAGCTATCCTGAGGTCAAGATAGTGATTGGAACAAGCATCGAAGTGGCGGACCAACCAGGAATTTAACAGGGATAGCAAGTGGACGAGACAGTCAGAGGAGGGACATTTCAGATCCAACCTACCCCTGGGGGTCTGGAAAGATGTGTACACACAAGGTCATGCTAGTTCAGGACAAGTGAGGGAAGGCCCCAGTGATGGGTAAGTGTGGGGTGTTAAAAGAAAAGCTTCAGCCAAGTTAATTTAAAGAAGGTTAATTGAGCAATGAACGAGTCATGAATCAGGCAGCCCCCAGAATCACAGCAGATTCAGAGAGACTCCAGGGATGCCTCGTGGTCAGAACAAATTTATAGACAAAAAAAAAAAAAAAGGGAAGTGAGGTACAGAAATTGGCAGTGAGGTACAGAAACAGCGGGATTGGTTACAGGTTGGCATTTGCCTTATTTGAACGCTTAGCAATCTATAAGTGTTTGAAGTATGGCCTCAAGGATTGGCCAAGACTCAGCTATTGTTACAGGAGCATACACCCAAGTTAGGTTTTCAATCTTGTCTGCCTATTAAGCTAGGTTAGTTTGTCCATAGGACTCAAACATAGAAGTATGGAGTCCTTCTCAGGCCATATTTAGTTTGCTTGAACAGGAGCCTTGCAAACATAAGAAGAAAAAATCAAGTACAGACAGTAAATACACACGTTAAAATACATTGAACATCCTTGGGCATTTGGAAATGCAAATGAAAACCACAATGGGATACTACTACACACCTATTGGAATAAACTAAACACAAAAATAAAATACCAAATGTTGGCAAGGATGAGGAAAAGTTGGATCTCTCGTACACACCCGGTGGGAATGTAAAATGGCGCAGCCACTCTAGGAAAATAGTTCGGCAGTTTCTTACAAAAGGAAACATGTGTTTACTATACAAGCCAGCAATTGCACTCTTGGGCATTCCTCGCCGAGAGGGGAAAACTTGCATTCACATAAACCTTGTACACAAATGTTCGTAGCAGCTTTGTCTAAAAAAATGAAATAACTCAAAGTCCTTCAATGTGTGTGTGAGTGGTTAAACAAACTGGCATAACCATAGAGGGGAATACTTCTTAGCAATAAAATGGAACGAAGTATTGATGTAATCACCAACCTGGGTGAATCTCAAGGCGTTGTACTTACACATTATACTTACATGTCATATTGTTAACAGTATTGTACCAACGTCAATTTCCCAAATTTGTTTTGTACTACAGTAATATAAAAATGTCACCGCTCGGGATGCTGTGTGAAGGACACGCAGATATCTATTACTGCAAATTCTTCTGCATCTACAATTACTTAAAAAAGTAAATATTTTTAAATCTCTCCTCAAAGGAAAATCCAAGTCTAATGGCATCACTTGCAAATTCTGCCAAACATTTGAAGAAAAAATATCAATCCCTTTGCAAATCTTTCCAGAAAATAAAGAACAGAACATGTGTCAACTTGTTCTATGAGATGAGTATCACCCTCACCACCCTGATACAAAGCCAGACAGATAATCACAAAACAATGCTAAAGATTAATATCCCTCATGAATCTACAAAAATTCTCAACAAAATACTATCAACCAGAACCCACCAGCGTATGAAGAGGGTCATTCACCATGACCAGTTGAAATTTATCCCAGGTATACAAGATTGGCTTAACATTCAAACATCAATTAATGTAATGTATCATATTAATGGAATAAAGAAAATAAACCCATGCTTATCTTGATAAAAGCAGGAAAATAATGGACAAAATCCAACAGCCATTTATAATTAAAAACTCAAAACAAATCAAGAATAGAAGAGAACTTCTTTAACATAAAAGGGGATACATACCAAAAAATTGACAGCTAATATCATACCGAATGATGAAAGACAATACTTTCCTCCTAAGGAAAAGTATCTGTTCTTACCACTTCTATGCAACATTGTACTGAAGCTTCCAGCCAGTGTAATCAAGTGAGAAAATCAAAAGAGATTTAAAAAGGAAAGGAAGTAGTAAAACTACCTTTATCTACAGACAACATGATCATGTATACAGAAATCCTAAGGAATCCACCCAAAAAAATTAGAACTCTAAATGAGTTTAGTAAATGTCATGAGTTGAAGTGTGTCCCTACCCCCACCCCACCACTGCCCCTGCCACCCTAGTACCTCAGAATGTGAACTTACTTGGAAATAGTGTCATTAATTAAGACAGGATCATACTGGAGTGGGGCAGGCCCTTAATTCAGTGTGGCTGGTCTCCTTGTAAGAGGAGAAGAGATCGCGCCTCACTGCAACCTCCGCTCCCAGGTTCAAACGATTCTCCTGCCTCAGCCTCCCAAGTAGCTGGGATTACAGGCACCCACCACCACGCTTGGCTATCTTTTTTGTATTTTTAGTAGAGATAGGGTTTCACCATGTTAGCCAGGCTGGTCTCGAGCTCCTGGCCTCAGGCAATCCTCCCGTCTTGGTCTCCCAAAGTGCTGGGATTACAGGCATGAGCCATGGTGCCCGGCCTCAACAGATTTCAAAAGATTGAAATCCTACAGAGTATGCCTCTGACTAGACAGTATTCAATTAAAATAAAAAATGAAGTATTAGATAAACTCCAAATATTTGAAAATTAAATGATATACTTCAAAATATTCCATGAGTCAAAGAAGAAATCACACAGAAAATTAGAAGCATTTTGTAGAACAAAGCTAAGACAGAACTTGGAGGGGAATTTATAGCCATACATGCTTTGGTTAGAAAAGAACCCTTAAAATTCCTTTCCCTCTTCCCCTTCTTGTTCGTCCATTATTTACATACCTGTCTTTCATTGTCCCACAGTTCTTAACTAGGTTCTATCTTTTTCATTCCTGCTTTCTCTTTGCATTTCAGTTTGGGAAGTTTCTATTGGCATTTCTGCAAGTGCACAGATTCTTTTCTCAGTCATGTCTAATCTTTTGATAAGCCCATCAAAGGCATTCTCCATTTCTTTTATAGTGAAGTGTCTTTTTATTTCTAACATTTCTTTTTGATTCTTTCTTAGAGTCTCCATCTCCCTGCTTATATTACATATGTGTTCTTGCATCTTGACTACGTTTTCCGTTACAGCTCTTGGCATATTAATTATAGTTTTAAGCTGACAATCTAAGAACTCCAGCATCTCTGCCATATCTGACTCTGGTCTGATGCTTGCTCTGCCTCCTAACACTGTGCTTTTGTCTTTTAGTATGCCCTGTAATGTTTTGTTAACAGCCAGACATTATGTACTGGGTTAAAGGAACCGAGGTAAATAGGCCTTTGGTGTGAGGTGTTGTGTTTATCTGGGTAGGGCCTAGGTTGCGTTTCCTGTCCTGCACGCATCAAAGGCTAACATTCCCTCTGGTGTCCTTGTTTTGCCTTCCCTGTTGTCTTTGGGTTTCTCTAGAGACCTCTTCCTACATGATGTCTGAGACACACAGTTTCTTCAGTTGTCCTCTGCTGAGCCCTGCTGATGTGATGGTAAAGTCTTGGAGAAGGGAAGACTTCTAAAGTCTTATGATTAGGTCTTCACCTTCTAGTGGTGCTGTGGCCCTGGGCTGTGACCTTCATGACACTTCTCTGTTTTGTTTCATTTTTCCTTTTACATGAGACAGGAAGGCTAGAGTGAATGAACACTGCGTATTTCCTGCTTTATTGCTCTAGTTACTGCTGCCACCCTTTCCCCATTCTCCTTGTTTTGTGGAGTTCTAATGACTTTAGCATGGAACCTTTTCATTGTGTCCCACATTTATCTTACACTCTCCTCTTCATTTTAATTTTTTTCTTTTAGTGTTTCAGTTTGGACACTTTCTATCATTTTATTTTCTTGTTTATTAGTTCCATATTTTTCTGTTTTCAATCCCCACCATACCCTGTTCTAGTTCCAATAAGTTCTTAATTGTACATATTGTATTTTTTAGCTTTAAAAAGTCCATTTGACTCATATGTATGTACCTATGAGTCATATATATGAATTCAAATTCTCTGTTGAAATTCCCTGCCTTTCCATTTATTTTGTCCTTCTTTTCTTCTATTCTTCTAAACATATGATGATTTTAAAGTCTCTTTATGACCTGTGTGTCTGCTCCTAAGTCTGTTTTTATTCTCGTAGTCTTTATTCACATGTTCCATCTGTTTGCATTCTCATAATATTCACTGGTGCACTGGGCATTGCGCATGAAAAACTGTCATAACTCCAGATGTCTTCATCTTCCACCAGAGAGAGTGTGTTTCTTCCAGAAGGTAGATGGGATACGATGCAATCATCTGAGTTAAACAACAGACTGGGGCTGAGTCAAATCTTTCTTGCAGTTCTGGTGAGATTCAGTCAGTGCTTTATCCTGCTCTTTAGATTCGGCCCTCCTCAGCCCGGTGCATTTGCAAATTTTTGCTTGGCCTCAGACAGAATTGTGGCTTAGCTCTTTATCTTTCCACTCATACAGCTTTGGAATTCCGCAAATCTCCCTACAGGGGGATCGCGTTGCAACTGTGTCAACACAGAACCATGCAAAGCTGGGCCCCCTTGTCTGTCTCCGTACAGTGCCCTTCTTCCCAGGCCAGGCTTAGATTCTCAGCCTGTAGCTGACTCTAGACAACAAATGCTTCCAGCGAAAAGCATTTTTGTGATCAACAGTGTCAATTCCCCATTCCATCTAGGATGCTCGACTCTCACATTTTGTTCTGGGAGACCCTGTCCTCCACCGGCCTTTCTTCCTAAGCACCAAAAGACAATGAGAAATTCCACTCTGCTTTTCTGAGAATAATGAATTTCTGCTTAGCTCTGAAATGACAAATTTCCTTTCTCCTAGGAAAGGACTAATTTTGCTTTTGCCATAGCAACCGGTTACTATATGAGCCGGTGGAAAACCCATTCTAATCTATCAGTAAGAGGGTTTTCACTTTTTTGCCTTTACCAGTCTATACACTTCTGAAATGCAGCCAATCCGTGCTAGACTCACACTGCTGAAGGGCAGGGAGTCAGCAACAACCACAGTCTAGGCATCTTGCTAAATTCTGACAACTCCTGAACATATCTGCCTCTGAAGGTTCACAAATCTCTAAGCTCCAAATGAGATAGAAAACATTGTTCACGACAACAGATTCATCTTCACTGCTCAGAGATCTCCTAAACCAGACTCCTCTCCACATGCCCTGTGGGAGAAAATGTGGGAAGAAGCTATGTAGTGATTGCGAATATTTTTATCTAAGACAGACTGAACGCCAACTCAGTGGGTGTCCCAGAGTGTAGACAGGGCTATACTTTAGCCTAGCCTGGATCCCCCAGCTCTGTGGTACCCAGAGATAGAGATGCTTAATCTGAAGTCTAAGGAATGCAGGTGGGTGGAAATCCATAACCCCCTTGAAACTATCTGCAAATTGTATGTATATATGTGCAGTTTTCTGGCAAAAGGTTTCACCGCTTTTATCACATTTTTAAGAAGTTAGTGCTTCCAACAGCTAAGAATGTCTGCAAATGAATGAATGAACAAACACATCTTGCATCTTCCAGGGTGTCACGAACATGGTTACTGAGTGTAGAATGCATTTACCCCTTCCCTATCCATTCAATCACACCAAGCGGCTCCTGCTGTGAGTGCACAATGAGAAGAACTTTGGAGTCTGGGCGTGAGTTGGATGCATGCCCTGCCTCAGAGGAGCATCCGGGAATCGAAGAGGGAGGCTGAGCAAGGGAGCAACTGGAGCAGTCAGAGGAGAGAGGTGGACGATGCCCACATGAAGAGGTGGCAGCATTTGAAATGAGCTTCATCAGAAGGAAGTTGGGATGCGAGGTAGATATTCCTGGCAGAGTGGGAAGATACAGCAGCTGTTCAGGGAAAGGGGGCTGTTCCGTTGGATCAGAGAAATCTTATGCACCAGAAAAAAGCAGGAGATGGCTATGGGATCAGAAGCACTGGATTTTAGCCCCAAGTCTGCCCTAGCATGTTGGGTGAGTTAGAGCCAGCCCTTCTCACCCCATGCCGCAGAGCCCTCATCTGTACATTGGGGGTGGTGGAGCACGCCCTCACCAGAGCTCTGTGGTCTGTCCACTCAAGACAGCAGATTGGGGCTGTTGTTATTGCTATTACTACTGTCATTGCTCTTGTTCTTACTGCTAACCATGATGTCAAGTCTCAGTCAACTCAGCTCAGAAATTCCTGCTGTGACCTCTAATATGGTGTTGAAAAAAAGAAATTCCGGTGATACCTCCACTTTGACGTCTAGACATCTCAAGTTCAGTCCAGTCCAGAGCAGAACCGAGGGTTTTCCCCAGCAGACCTGCTTTTCTTGGCCGCAGCCTCTCCTGTCCCAGCTGAAGGCAAATCTGGCTTTTCAGTTACTCAGGCTGCGAACACTCATGCCCTCTTTTATTCCCCACAGGCATCCGGTCCGTGAAACAATGATGTCTGGGCCTTCCAGATAATTCTCTTCTCACCACATCAACTGCTCCCAGTCTGGTTTAACCCATGTGGTTTCTCCCTGGGACTCTGTAACAGTCTCCTAGTGGGTTTTCCTATGTCTACCTTTGTCCCTTAGTCTATTCCATGGCATGCTCAGAGCTTTGCATTATCTCCCCTAGATCAAGCAGAAACTGAAGCCCTAACATGACCTTGCTCCCAGCTGCCTCTGAATTGCTCCTTGACCACTCTCCCCTTTGTCCACTTTAACCCCATGGCCTACAGCTCCAACACACCAGGCCAGAGGCTTTGCTCTAAAAAGTTCTTCAACCTGGAATGTGCATCCTCTGGACAGCGCCGTGGTTGGCTCCGTGTCTTCAGTCCTTGCTCAGCTCTTGCCTTCCCACAGGCCTTCTCTGGCCACCCATTTCATGCTGTCACTGAATCTTCCCCTCATATTCTTAGACCCTGTTTGTTACTCCTCTTCTTCTCTGTCTAAGCCCTTGTCACCTTTTAACGTCATGCATTTCGTTCACAATTTATTTGTACTGTTTGTGTTCAGTCTCTCTTGCTAGGATATCAACTAGAAGAAGAAGAGACATTTGTGTTGTCCACCAGTGAGACCCAAGCACCTGCAGGCTGCGTGGAATAAAGTAGATATTCAGTCAATATTTGTTGGAAGAGTGAATCAGTGAATGAAAAAGAGGAAACTGTTTAACAAGTGAATAAACTAATGGAATTAGAATTTGATAAACCCCTACACTTTATAAAGCTCTCCAGGAATAGCCAAGTTGACAGCAGAGGTGCGTGGGGAGAGGCATTTTCTTGTTGGGTGGTGCTGTGCATCTTTCTCACATTGCCGTGGCACTCCGTGAGACGAGGGCGCAGCTGTAGCTGCAGGAGTTACATTCCCAAAGGCTTGAAGACGGCAGTACTAGGTGCACTGGGGATGAGCAAGGAAGTAAGCATGGCTGCCCTGCGGCGGAGGGGGAGAACACTAAGAAATGAGGCCATGCGCTGTAAGGGCTCACGCTGTGCACAGCCATGGTGTTAAGGGTTGAATTGTATCTCCCCCAAAATCCATATGTCAAAGTCTTAACCCTCAATACCTCAGAATGGGATCTTATTTGGAGATACGATCTGTACAGGGGCAATCAAATTAAAAGGAACCTATTACAAAACAAACAAACAAAAACAAGGCCATTAGGGTTGGCCCCTCATCCACGATGACTGGTGTCCTCATAAAAAGGGAAAATTTGGAGATAGGGAGAAGACCATCCGAAGATGAGGGCAGAGATCGGGGTGATGCCTCTAGAAGCCGCTGAATGCCAAAGCTTGCCAGCAAACCACCAGAAGCCAGGCAGGAGGTGTGGAACAAGTCCCCCTCTCTCAGCCTCAGCAGGAACCCACCCTGCCATCTCCTTGACCTCAGACTTCCAGCCTCCAGAACCACGAGACAATAAATATCTGCTGTTTAAGCCACACAGTTCGTGGAACTTGGCGACAGTGGCTCTTGGAAACGAACACACATGGCAAGAAGTTTTAGGTTTCCTAGGCGAAAAGGAGCCTCTGGAGGGATTGGGGGTGTGATATTTTATTATTATTATTTTGTATTGTGGTAAAAATGAAGAATATAAGCTTTATCATGTTCACCAGTTCTCAGTGTACATACAGAGCAGCAGTGAATGTATTCACAGCACCATCCATCTCCAGAGCTTTTTCATCTTGCAAAACGGCAACTCAGTACTTATTAAACAACTCCCTGTTAACCCTACCCCCAGCCCCTGGCAACCACCATTCTACTTTCTGTGGAACGCTCTAAGTTAGAATGCTCTAGGTATCTCATGTAAGTGGAATCATAACGTATTTGTCTTTTCGTGACTGGTTTATTTCGCTTAGCATCATGTCCTCAAGGCTCCTCCATGTTGTAGCATGCATCAGAATTTCCTTCCTTTTGAAGGCTGATTTATTGAAAGATCACTCTGACCGCAGTGTGAGAGCTGGTGGGAGGTGGGTAGAGCGGATGAGTGGCCTGTCGGAGTAGTCATTGCTGTATCTCCCTCTTCCCAGAGCCTGTTGAATGTGGCTGTGCAGCTCATCACTGTCCCTGCAGCTCCTTCCACCAGCTTCCTCTCCAGCGATGGGTGATATTCATGTGGGGTGAATTCTAACTCCCTCCTCGGACCAGCACCTGCAAGTTGATCTGGAGTTTTCTAGCACCTGAGCTGCTGCAGGTATCTGCGTTGCTGGCATGTGCCAGCTTTCTTTCTGGGGCTTGAATTGCTCACTGCCTTTAGCCTCCTGTGATATATGTGATCACATCCTCACGTGGCAGGTCCTTGCAGCATGAGTGTCACTGCATCCGTAGCTCCTGAGTCCCAGTGGGATCTGGAACGTGGCCCTTTGTTCCCTGGGGCCCAGCTTTCCTCATTCAGGCAGTGGGGCTGTATCAGCACTGATTCCATGTTAAAGAAGAATTTTCTTGCTCAAGTGTAATTACTGCTTGGCTGAAGCTAGTAGACTTATTCACTAAAACAGCCTCAAGAAAACAGGACCTTGAACGTAGATGAGAGAGAAATTCACTGACTAATAATCCCGGGAGCAGGCTGCCCAGCAGTTTTCGACCACCAGATGAGAAGGGTCCGGCTGCGCCTGCAAAAGGTCACAAGATGCTCCCCGAGACAGAAGTGATCAGCTGCCTGCCTGGGGCCGTGCACGTTGCTGCTGTTGCAAAGGATGCTTTGATCATCATTTGCGCTTCCCCTAACTTCCCTTAAAAACCGCTGATCTGGAGACACACCTCAAAGAGGGGATCTTTGAATACAGGTCACTGCCTCCTCCTGGATTGTCCACTTATCAAATAAAGCTAACTTTCTTTTACCGAAGTTGTCTCTTTTTTTTTTTTTTTTTTTTTTTGAGACAGAGTCTCGTTCTGTCACCAGGCACCAGGCTGGAGTGCAGTGGTGGGATCTCAGCTCACTGCAATCTCCGCCTCCCGGGTTCAAGCAATTCTCCTGCCTCAGCCTCCCGAGTAGCTGGGACTATAGGCACGCGCCAGCACGCCCAGCTAATTTTTGTATTTTTAGTAGAGATGGGGTTTCACCATGCTGGCCAGGATGGTCTTGATCTCTTGACCTCGTGATACACCTGCCTCAGCCTCCCAAAGTGTTGGGATTACAGGCATGAGCCACCGTGCCCGGCCAAAGCTTGTCTCTTGAGTTTTGGCTTTCCAGTGATGCATAGCCCAGATGTGAGTTCAGTTACAGGCCCCTCCTCCTAGCTCGTGTCTTGTGAAGTTTTTGTCTAGTGCTGGCATATACCAAACCCTCAATAGAAGTAAACACTGACTATCGCTGTTAATATTGTTCTTTCTATATTGTGTCTAGATATCAGAAGGTGAGGCCATGATGTGTGTTCCCACAGTGGAGTCACGCAGATGCTGAGTAGGGATGTCCATCAAGAGGGCACCCAGTGAGGGCTTCTCTCTCTCATTCTATGAGGTCAAGAGTCATCACGGAAGGAGCCCTGGAGGTGCTTGAACTTCCTCATGTTAGTGATCATGGCCATCACTCAGCCGCTATCTAAAATGACCAGTAGGCTCTGCCTGAAACCTACAAGGGCTGAGAAGTCATCTTTGAAGTTAGAAAGGAAGAAGAGTTAGCAATGGCGGAGGACCTGGAAGTCAGGACAGCGGAGACTGAATGGGTGTAGATGCTGGGGAGGAAAGCCTGACTCCCCAGTGACAGCAACAGAGAAAGAGAACATGGGGACAGGTCTGGGGCCAAGAAGAGGACCTTGAATGGAGCAGCTGCGGGAGGGTTCTAGGCACCAGGGCCTTTCTGGTTCCTGTGCTCAGCAGGTCCACATTCTGCTCCTCAAGAACAGTCAAGACTGCCTGGGATGCCTGGGCCACTCCTAGCAAAACTGAGCTCCTTGGCCTCTCAGCCCCTTAGCTTAATCCCCCGTGGCATCTGTGTGACCCATACGTCTCCAGCCTCGTCCAGTCCTAACCAGGCCCCTCTCTCCCTATTGACTGGGCACCATCAGCTGATGCTGACACAAGCACACACAGGCTAATGCAATAAGAGGCCTTAGTAAAGAATGAAGCATTTCACAAATGTGAGGAATGAGGCCAGGTACAGTGGCTCATGCCTGTAATCCCAGCACTTTGGGAGGGGAGATGGATAGATCCCTTGAGCCCAGAAGTTTGAGACCAGTCTGGGCAACATGGGGAGATTCAGTCTCTACAAAAAAACATACAAAAATTAGGCTGGGCACAGTGGTGCATGCCTGTAGTCCCAGCTACTATGGAGGCTGAGGTGGGAAGACCACTTGAGCCCAGGAGGTCAAGGCTGTGGTCAGCCAAGATTGCACCACTGCACTCCTGCCTCAGTGACAGAATGAGACTCTGTCTTAAGAAAAAATAAAATGTGAGCAATGGTTATTAGGATAATATATGGAATGTCTAATTTGGTTGTTCAGTTCTGTCTACTATCAGTCTGCAACCTAAGACTTCAACCTCATCATGCCCATTTAGATGGCACCAGGCAAAGATAATAACACTCATCAAATATCAGGGATGTATTTTGACATACATGAGTCCATTTTCATCTTCAGAACAGCGCTACATGTTAACTATTATTATCACCATTTGGTAAATGAGACAAAATGAGATTCAGAAGTGGCCGGGCACAGTGGCTCACACCTGTAATCCCAGAACTTTGAGAGGCGGAGGCAGGCGGATTATAAGGTCAAGAGATCAAGACCATCCTGGCCAACCATGGTGAAACCCCGTTTCCACTAAATATACAAAAATTAGCTGGGCATGGTGATGCGCACCTGTAGTCCCAGCTACTCAGGTGGCTGAGGCAGGAGAATCGCTTGAACCTGGGAGGCAGAGGCTGCAGTGAGCCAAGATCTCACCACTACACTCCAGCCTGGTGACAGAGTAAGACTCCATGTCAAAAAAAAAAAAATGGAAGTTCAGAAGTGTTTTGTGAAATGTCCAAGGACATGAACTGAAGCACATCAAAGAATGCATATGTTGGCATCACCATCTGCCCAGCCTCAAAACACAGCCTGAATCCACACCACTGTTAGGGTGACCAGCCATCCTGGCTTGCCTGGGACAGTTCCATCTTTAGCACTGAAAGACCTGTGTCCTGGGAAACCCCTCAGTCCCATGCAAACTGGGATGGTTGGTCACCATAACAGTGTGCTATTTCCAGGCTGATGATAGGATATGAAGGGATGCAGAGCTTCTTGGATCCAAGATGGCCAAAATAGGAACAGCCCTGGAGTGCAGTTCTCAGCAAGAATGCAGATGATAAGTGATCACCGCATTTCCAAACAAGTTTTTACTGCCCACAGACCAGGAGATTCCCAGGCGGAAAAGTGCCATGAGTCTCCAGCACGGCTGTTCAGCCAGCACAGCAGGTATCCACACAAAAACTCACACAAATCTGGGTGGCCATTTCAACTGGCACCTGGAATGCCTAGGAGACAGAGTTGCCCATTCAACTGAAAAAAAGGGGGCTGAAACAGGGATCCAGGTGATCTGGCTCAGCAGGTCCCACCCCCCACAAAGACCAGCAATCTGAAATGCCCTGGACTGAGAGTTTCACAGCAAGCAAAGCTGGACCTGGGACGGTCCAGCTCTGTGGGGGAAAGGGCGTCCACCATTACTGAGGCAGTCCACCATTACAAAGGCCGTCAGCCATTACTGAGGCAGTCCACCATTACCAAGGCAATCCACCATTACCGAGGCAGTTCTAACTATACCTCTATAAACAAAACCACAAGGAAGTTCACACAGCAGCTGAGCAGAGACCATGGCAGCTTAGCAATGCCTCTGCTGGCAGACTGTGACTAGGCTACCTCCTTGCTGGGCAGGGCATCTCTAAAAAAGGCAGCAGCACATCAGGAACTTATAAATAAAGCCCCGCTTTCCCAGAACAGAGTACCTGGGAAAAAAGGCGGTTATGAGTTCTGCTGCAGCAGACTTAAACGTACCTGCCCAGCATCTCTGAACAGAACAACGGAGCTCACAGCTCAGCACTTGAGCTCCTAAAAGGGACAGATTGTCTCCTCAAGCAGCTCCCCGACCCCTGTATCCAAAGAGACACCTCATAAAGGAGAGCTCAGGCTGACGTCTGGCAGGTGTCCTTCTGGGACAAAGATAACAGAAGAAGAAACTGGCAGCAACCCTTACTGTTCTGCAGCCACCACAGGTGATCCCCCAGGTAAGCAGGGTCTGGAGTGGACCTCCAGCAGTCCTGCAGCAGAGGGGACTGACTGTTAGAAGGAAAACTAAAAAACAGAAAGAAATAACTTCATCATCAACAAAAGGACATCCACTCAGAGACCCCATCCAAAAGTCACCAACTACAAAGACCACAGGTAGATAAATCCACAAAGATAGGAAGAAACCAGCGAAAAAAGGATGAAAACACCCAAAACCAGAACACCTCTCCTCCTCCAAGGGATCACAACTCCTCACCAGCAAGCGAACAAGGCTGGATGGAGAATGAGTCTGATGAATTGACAGAAACAGGCTTCAGAAAATGGGTAATAACAAATTCTCTGAGCTAAAAGAACATGTTCTAACCCAATACAAAGAAACTAAGAACCTTGAAAAAAGGTTTGACGAAATGCTAATGAGAATAAACAGCTTAGAGAGGAATACAAATGAATTGATGGAGCTGAAAAACACAATACAAGAACTTCATGAAGCATACACAAGTTTCAATAGCCAAATCAATCAAGCAGAAGAAAGGATATCAGAGATTGAAGATCAACTCAATGAAATAAAATGAGAAGGCAAGATTAGAGAAAAAGAGTAAAAAGAAATGAACAAAGCCTCCAAGAAATATGGGATTATGTGAAAAGACCTAATCTATGTTTGATAGGGGTACCTGAATGTGACGTACAGAATGAATCCAAGCTGGAAAACACTCTTCAGGATATTATCCAGGAGAACTTCCCCAACCTAGCAAGGCAGGCCAATATTCAAGTCCAGGAAATACAAAGAACACCACAAAGATATTCCTCAAGAAGAGTAACCCCAAGGCACATAATCTTCTGATTTACCAGGGTTGAAATGAAGGAAAAAATGCTAAGAGCAGCCTGAGAGAAAGATCAGGTTACCCACAAAGGGAAGCCCATCAGACTCACAGCAGATCTCTCAGCAGAAACCCTACAAGCCAGAAGAGAGTGGGGGCCAATATTCAACATCCTTAAAGAAAAGAACTTTCAACCTAGAATTTCATATCCAGCCAAACTAAGCTTCATAAGCGAAAGAGAAATAAAATCCTTTACAGACAAGCAATCACTCAGAGATTTCATCACCACCAGGCCTGCCTTACAAGAGCTCCTGAACAAAGCACTAAACATAGAAAGGAACAACCAGTACCAGCCACTCCAAAAATGTACCAAATGGTAAAGAGCATTGACACAATGAAGAAACTGCATCAACTAATGGGCAAAACAACCAGCTAGCATCAGAATGGTAGGATCAAATTCACACATAACAATATTAACCTTAAATGTAAATGGGCTAAATGCCCCAATCAAAAGACACAGACTGGCAAATTGGATAAGAAGTCAAAACCCATCAGTGTGCTGTATTCAGGAAATCCATCTCATGTACAAGGATACACATAGGCTCTAAACAAAGGGATGGAGGAAGATTTACCAAGCAAATGGAGAGCAAAACAAAAGCAGGAGTTGCAATGCTAGTCTCTGATAAAATAGACTTTAAACCAACAAAGATCAAAAGAGACAAAGAAGGGCATTACATAATGGTAAAAGGATCAATGCAACAAGAAGAGCTAACGATCCTAAATACATACTCACCCAATACAGGAGCACCCAGATACATAAAGCAAGTTCTTAATGACCTACAAAGAGACTTAGACTCCCCACAGATTAATAGTGGGAGACCTAACACTCCACTGTCAATATTAGACAGATCAACGAGACAGAAAATTAGCAAGGATATCCAGGACTTGAATGCAGATCTGGACCAAGCAAACTTAATAGACGTTTACAGAACTCTCCACCCCAAATCCACAGCATATACATTCTTCTCAGCACCACACCACACCTACTCTAAAATTGACAACATAATTGTAAGTAAATCACTCCTCAGCAAATGCAAAAGAATGGAAATCATAACAAACAGTCTCTCAGACCACAGTGCAATCGAATGAGAACTCAGGATTAAGAAACTAACTTAGAACTGCACAACTTCGTGGAAACTGAACAACTGGCTCTTGAATGTTGACTGGATAAACAATAAATGAGGGCAGAAATAAAGATGTTCTTCGAAACCAATGAGAACGAAGACACAATGTACCAGAATCTCTGGGACACATATAAAGCAGTGTCTAGAAGAAAATTTATAGCAATAAATGCCCAAATGAGCATCAAGGAAAGATCTAAAATCGACACCTTATCATCAAAATTGAAAGAGCTAGGGGAGCAAGATCAAAAATACTCAAAAGCTAACAGAAGACAAGAAATAACTAAGATCAGGGCAGAACTGAAGGAGATAGAGACACAAAAAACCCTTCAAAAAATCAATAAATCCAGAAGCTGATTTTTTGAAAAGATCAACAAAATAGACCACTAGCCAGATTAATAATAAAGAAAAGAGAGAAGAATCAAATAAATGCAATAAAAAATGATAAAGGGATGTCACCACCAATTCCACAGAAATACAAACTACCATCAGAGATTATTACAAACAACTCTATGCACATAAACCAGTAAACCTGGAAGAAATAGATAAATTCCTAGACACTTACACCCTTTCAAGTGTAAACCAGGAAGAAGTCAAAACCCTGAATAGACCAATAACAAGGGCTGAAGTTGAGGCAGCAATTAATAGCCTACCAACCAAAAAAAGCCCAGGTCTAGATGGGTTCACAGCTGAATTCTACCAGACATACAAAGACGAGCTGGTACCACTCCTTCTGAAACTATTCCAAACAATCCAAAAGAGGAAATCCTTCCCAAATCATTTTATGAGACCAACATCATCCTGATACCAAAACCCGGCAGAGACTCAGAAAGAAAAGAAAACTTCAGGCCAATATCCATGATGAACATAGATGCAAAAATCTTCAATAAAATACTGGCAACCTATTACAACAGCACATCGAAAAGCTTATCCATCATGATCAAGTACGCTTCATCCCAGGGATGCAAGGCTGATTCAACATATGCAAGTCTATAAACGTAATCCACCACATAAACAGGACCAAAGACACAAACCACATGATTATGTCAATAGATGTAGAGAAGGCCTTTGACAAAATTCAACAGCCCTTTATGCTAAAAACTCTCAATAAACTAGGTATCGACAGAACATATCTCAAAATAATAAAAGCTATTTATGACCAATTCACAGCCGATATCATACTGAATGGGCAAAACTGAAAGCATTCCCTTTGAAAACTGGCACAAGACAAGGATGCCCTCTCTCACCACTCCTATTCAATCTACTATTGGAAGTTCTAGTCAGAGCAATCAGGTAAGACAAAGAAATAAAGGGTATTCAATTAGGAAAGGAGGAAGTCAAATTGTCTCTATTTGCAGATGACATGATTTTATATTTAGAAGACCCCATCATCTCAGCCCAAAACCGCCTTAAACTGATAAGCAACTTCAGCAAAGTCTCAGAATACAAAATCAATGTGCAGAAATCACAAGCATTCCTATACACCAATAACAGACTTAAAGAGAGCCAAATCAAGAATGAACTGCCATTCACAATTGCTACAAAGAGAATAAAATACCTAGGAATACAACTAACAAAGGATGTAAAGGACCTTTTGAAGGAGAACTACAAACCACTCCTCAACGAAATAAGAGAGGACACAAACAGATGGAAAAACATTCCATGCTCATGGTTAGGAAGAATCAATATTGTGAAAATGGCCATACTGCCCAAAGTAATATATAGATTCAATGCTATCCCTATCGAGCTATCTATGACCCTCTTCACAGAACTGGAAAAAACCACCTTAAACTTCATATGGAACCAAAAGAGAGCCCGCATAGCTAAGTCAATTCTAAGCAAAAAGATCAAAGTGGGAGGCATCATGCTAGCTGACTGCAAACTATACTGGTACCAAAACAGAGATATAGACCAATGGAACAGAACAGAGGCCTTGGAGGCAACGTCACACATCTACAACCATCTGATCTTTGACAAACCTGACAAACACAAGCAATGTGGAAAGGAGTCCCTGTTTAATAAATGGTGTTGGGAAAACTGGCTAGCCATGGGCAGAAAGCAGAAACTGGACCCCTTCCTGACACCTTACACTAAAATGAACTCCAGATGGATTAAAGACTTAAACATAAGACCTAACACCATAAAAACCCTAGAAGAAAATCTAGGCAAAACCAGTCAGTACATAGGCATAGGCAAGGACTTCATGACTAAAACACCAAAAGCATTGGCAACAAAAGCCAAAATAGACAAATGGGATCTAATTAAACTCCACAGCTTCTGCACAGCAAAAGAAACAATCATTAGAGTGAACTGGCAACCAACAGAATGGGAAAAAATTTTTGCAATCTGCCCATCTGACAAAGGACTTATATCCAAAATCTACAAAGAACTAAAGCAGATTTACAAGAAACAAACAAACAAACCCATTCAAAAGTGGGTGAAGGACATGAACAGACACTTTTCAAAAGAAGACATACATGAGGCCAAAAACATATGAAAAATGCTCATCATCACTGGTCATTAGAGAAATGCAAATCAAAACCACATTGAGATACCATCTCGCACCAGTTAGAATGGCGATCATTAAAAAATCTGGAGACAACAGATGCTGGAGAGGATGTGGAGAAATAGGAACACTTTTACATTGTTTGTGGGAGTGTAAATTAGTTCAACCATTGTGGAAGACAGTGTGGTGATTCCTCAAGGACCTAGAAATAGAAATTCCATTTGACCCAGCAATCCCATTACTGGGTATATATCCAAAGGATTATAAATCATTCTATTATAAGGACACATGCACACGAATGTTCATTGCAGCACTGATTGCAATAGGAAAGACCTGGAACCAACCCAAATGCCCATCGATGATAGACTGGACAGGGAAAATGTGGCCCATATACAACATGAAATACTATGCAGCCATAAAAATGATGATCTTATGTCCTTTGTAGGGACATGGATGAATCTGGAAACCATCATTCTCAGCAAACTGACACGAGAACAGAAAATCAAACATTGCATGTTCTCACTCGTGGCGGGTGTTAACAATGAGAACACGTGGACACAGGGAGGGGAGCATCACACACTGGGGTCTGTTGAGGGGGGCTAAGGGAGGGACAGTGTGCGTAAGGAGCTGGGGAGGGATAACATGGGGAGAAATGCCAGATATAGGTGATGAGGATGGAGGCAGCAAACCACATTGCCATGTATGTACCTGTGCAACAATCCTGCATGTTCTGCACATGTACCCCAGAACCTAAAGTGCAATAAAAAAAAAATATATATATATATATATAAAATGAAGGTATGCAGAAAAGAGTCTACTAAATTCAATGCACAGTGAAAAGTACTGAAGCTCTGCCGGGTGCAGTGACTCACACCTGTAATCCCAGGACTTTGGGAGGCCAAGGGGGGTGGATCATGAGGTCAGGAGTTTGAGACCTGCCTGACCAACATAGTGAAACCCCATCTCTACTAGAAATACAAAAATTAGCCGGGCATGATTGCACGTGCCTGTAATCCCAGCTACTCAGGAGGCTTAGGCAGGAGAATCATTTGAATTCAGGAGGCGGAGGTTGTAGTGAGCCAAGATTGCACCACTGCACTCCAGCCTGGGCAACAGAGCAAGCCTCTGTCTCAAAAAAAAAAAAAAAAAAAAAAGTATTTAGGCGCCAAAGGAATACACGGCTCAGGTATTAACAGAGTATTCTCTAGGTGGGCTCTAGAGACAACAAGCAGAAGGAATTAGAGAGATGTGTTTCAGGACTCTAGGCAACCAGACTGCTGTCTAAAGATATGGAGGGAAATAAGCAGCTCCCACAAAAGTGCAAGGTAAAGAAATAATGAGCTATCCATGGCCTGATACTTGGCGCACAAACACGTCTCAAATATTCTTGTCCTGAGGTGATCCTCGTGAGCATTGGGGTGTCCTGGAAGGATATGACAAGATGATCCTCCTCCTGAGAAAATATAGATAAATCTTAAATAGAAACAAGATGTACAAGTATAGCAATGCCCCTTTTTTCTCCAACATGCTCACGATTTATGCAAACAGAGTCACAGCTCCAGAAAATACGCTGTTCCTCAAATCTCCCTTCTTTATCTACAGCCGAATTTTGGTCTGGTCTCAGCAGGGTTATGTAGCATTTAGGAGCAAATACGCATCCCAGCAACCCCAGGCAGCGGGCCAATATGGAGACCTCCATGACCCCCATGGCCTTGTCCCTGTCCACGGGTTGGTAAGCAGGAAGGATGCCCAGAGACCATGGGTCCACAGGCATGCAGAACGTGAGGAACTTGGCCTCATAGAAGGTGTCAGGGAGGTTTCCAGCTGCAAAAGTGATAGAAAAGCTGACCAAAGCCAGGAAGCAGCCCAGGACACAGCAGGAGGCAGTGACTGGCCCCTCACTGCACTCCAGGCTGCTGTGTCCAGGCTCAGATAAGGGCCTGCATCTGGGAAGGGAGAAGAGTTCACTAGCCAGCCCCGTAAGGGAGAAGAGTTCACTAGCCAGCATCACGAGGACCAGGGATCAGGCGAAAATGCAGGAGTTAGAAGCTCTGGGTGCTATGAGCTGCCCGATGCTGCTGCCTGGCCTGATGGTTTTACAGGCCAGAACCACGGTGATCATCTTTTGGCATGGTGGAAGCAGCTCCTGGGAATACAATTCCAAGGGTTGATGGTCTAGAGAGGCAGGTCATTGTGGTAGGACTGTCAGAGGTGTCACCAGATGCAACTCCATTTTCAATAGGAGCCGGGTAAAATAAGGCTGAGACCTACTGGGCTGCATTCCCAGACAGTGAGGTGTTCTAAGTCACAGGATGAGATAGGAGGTCGGCATAAGATACAGGTCGTAAAGACCTTGCTGATAAAACAGGTTGCAATAAAGAAGCCGCTAAAACCCACCCAAACCAAGATGGTGACGAGAGTGACCTCTGGGCGTCCTCACTGCTACACTCGCACCCACCATGGCAGTCTACAAATGCCACAGCAACATCAGGAAGTTACCCTATATCGTCTCAAAAGGGGGAGGCATGAATAATGCACCCGTGTTTAGCATATAATTGCGAAATAACCATAAACACGGGCAACCATCAGCCCTCGGGCTGCTCTGCCTATAGAGTAGTCATTCTTTTAATCCTTTACTTTCTTAATAAACTTGCTTTCACCTTAGTGTGTGGAGTCACCTCGAATTCCCTCTTGTGCGAGATCTAAGAACCCTCTCTTAAGGTCTGGATTGGGACCCCTTTCAGGTAACAGGACCCCCAATGAAGAGCAGGGAGCAGAGGACACAGAGGAAAGGAGGTGAGGAGAATGTATTTAGGTTGGTGCAAAAGTCATTGCGGTTTTGCCACTAACCATAATGGCACCAATCTAACAGCTGAGAGACCAGCTGTGGATTTTGACAATGGGAGTGTCTCAACGCTTCACAAAGACCCTCAGAACCAGGGCTGTGAGGAGAGAGGACAGAGCTGCTCAGGCTAGGGTTGTCCCAAGGGTTCTAAGTTCAGGAAGTTGGTGGCCCTGGGGAGGCAGCGATCCCTTTGCCTACTTGGGTGCTGGGCACTTCTCACACCTTCCCAAGCCTGGAAGGGACAACAGAGATGAGTTCAGAAATAGCCTTTGGAGGCCGGGCGCGGTGGCTCACACCTGTAATCCCAGCACTTTGGGAGGCCAAGGCAGGCTGATCACCTGAGGTCAGAAGGTCGAGACCAGCCTGGCCAACTTGGCAAAACCCCATATCTACTAAAAATACAAAAATTAGCCGGGCATCGCGGTGGGCGCCTGTAATCCCAGCTACTCAGGAGGCTGAGGCAGGAGAATTGCCTGAACCCAGGAGGCGGAGGTTGCAGCGAGCTGAGATTGCACCACTGCTCTCCAGCCTGAGCAGCAGAGTGAGATTCCATCTCAAAAAAAGAAAATAGCATTTGGACCACAGCTAAAACAGCCAACTTAAACCGAGTGTCTGCTCAGCTCTTCCTAGCACCTGCTGTGTCCTGTCTCCTCCCCGGGCCTGCAACCCACCTCAGTGGGCTCATGCCCTTGAGTCCTTGTCTGCCTATAGCTTGTCCCTTCAGACCAAAGACATCTATTTCTTTTCATCTTTATTTACAGGAATATGCTTTGATTATTTTGGATTTCTCTTCTTTAAACGTCTCAGTCTCTATGTGAAGTTGCAGAAATCAATCCAAATCAGGCGCTGTGCTGAGCTTTTAGATTAACTCTTTCACCAAATACTCGTGGGAAGCCTTTGAAGGAGGCCTCAGGTGTCCCAGTTTACAGACAAGAAGGCTGAGGCTTTGAAGAATCAAGGACCTCGTCCAGTCCAGCCAATGGCTTCCCTTTGCTGTTACAAGTAAGGCCCAGGGCCCTAAGATGCCCAGATGATCCAAAGTGAACTGGCCTCTCCAGCCTCAGCTGTACTTTTCTCTTCTCCCCTCTTGTCCCAGCCTCAGGGGTCTTCTTCCAGTTGCTCAGACAGCACTGACGTCCTTCCTTCTGCCTGGAATGCTCGCACCCCAACCCATTCTTCATCCCATAACCCACGCTGTCTCCATTTTCAATGCAGCTTCCTCTGAGAAGCCTCCTGAAGAGCCTGACCAGGTGCCCCGGGCCATGCCCTCAAAACCCGCCATCCTATTCTCTTTCTCACCCTTAGCACCAGGTTTTGACTAGATACATATTTGATTCATATCTGTCTCCCCCCACCCCCACCCCCCTGGAGAAACAAGTCCACAGAAGCAGGAATTATGGCTTTCTTCCCCCTCACTATATTTTCCCTAGCACTGAGCACCATGCCTGGCCTGCAATAGGTAATAATTAATATGTAAGTAATGAAAGGGTGAATGGATGAATTATGTAGTCAGAAACAGCTTTTTCTTTTCCAATTTTGACATTTAATGTACAAGTGAACTCACACAAGAGACATTTTCATTCTAAAGTTCAGTTTTATTATCTAAAATAGTGATCATAATACTGACCGTATAACATCAGCATGAGTAATAGATCTGGCAGGTATTAAACACCAGCAGCTGGTGGCTGCCATCGTTCCCACATCCATCATCATCTCCACCGTGACCATCGTCACAAAGGCTGCTCATGTGATTCACCAGTCAGGTCCAGCTCACTCGCTGTCCTGGCTGAATTCTGAATCCAGTGCCTTCCCAAGTCATCTGCCTGTCAGATCCTTTCCACCTGAGATTCATTAGTCTCAGTTTGTGTTAATCTGGTAACCTCAGACCACCTGTCCTGAAGATCACATTAATTAGGCACCAGCCCCATGTTCCCTCTGTGCACACACAGGGCCAGGCGGATGACATGGACTCCCTAGAGCTTCCCTCCCTCGGCCAGGCTGCCCACAGCAGGAGCTGACAGTCAGACATAGGTTTGGCCTCATAAAAATAAACAAGAAGGGGAGTTGGTCTTTGAAATGCCAGGCTCTGGGATTAGGTGTGAGGCATTTTCTCAGCATTAGTAGCCATGATCCCCCCCGTCGGTTCTCAGGTGAGTAGTACCCCAAATTCTCTTCCTAATCCCACATCCAAACCTGCTCTTGAGTCTCCTGTTTCACTTGAAGTCCTCCTGATTCTGTAACCACCTACAGGGACACTTTCACAAGAGTTCTATAAACTCTGTAGTGAACAGATAGACGTTCAGACACATAGATGTTTGGACCCATTGGCATTCAGGAAGGCAGATGGGGGACATTTGGACAAGAAGAACATACATTCAGATAGACAAATGTTTGGAGAGACGAACAGGCATTTTGATAAACTGATATTCCAACAGATGGGTGTGTCGACATGAAGATGTTCAGACTTAAGGATGGTCAGACATGTGGATGGATTCTCACACAAACAGACATTCAGACAGGTGAATGTTATAACAGATAGGAATTCCAATGTACCGAAATTCCAACACATGCACATTCAGATACATGGATGCCCAGATGGACAGACAGATGTTCAGACAGATAGGTGTTTAGATGGATGGACATAGTTGTAGACAGACATACAGAAAGATAGACATTGGAACATACAAAAAGTTGTCCTGTCAGATAGACATTCCCACATACGAGCAACTGACACACAGAACATCTTCTGTAGGCACGCCTATCTGCTGGAATGGCCTGTGTGCCCAAATGTCCATTTTCTGGACTATCTTTCTGTCATAATGTCTCTGTCTGTCTGTCTGTCTGTCAGAATGCATGTCATCTGTCTGAACATCAGTCTACAGAAACACGTTTGAACATCCATCTGTCAGAACTGCTGTACATTGTCATGCCCTTCTCCCAAAACACCTGTTTGTCTGAACATCTGTCCACCTGTGGACCGTCAGATGGATCCAGCCTATCAGATACTCAGTCTATCTGCCTGAACAACTAGCTATGCGAATGTTTGTCCCTATGTCCACAAGTCCATCAGTCTGAATGTCTGTTCATCTGTCTAAATGTTGTTCTGTCTGAACAGCCATCTGTCAGGGCATCTGGGAACCTGTCCAAATATCTGTCTGTCTGAACATCTGGCCATCTGTCTGAAGGTCCAGATCTCTGAAACTCTGTCTGTCTGATGCTCATCATTCTGAACACCCCTCCATCCTCCAAACACGTGTCTCAATTTCTGTTTGTCAGAACATCCACCCATAAGAACATTTGTGTGTCTGAACATTTTTGGGACTGAGCGAACATCTGTTTGAGCATTCCACCTATCTGAATGTTTCCTCCCGTCCATCCATCCACCATCTGTCCATTTGGATGTCTTCTCAGAATGCCTGTCTGCCAAAATGCCCATCTGCAGAACATCTGTTCATGTATCTAAACATCCCTGTCGGCATGCCCACCTGCCCAATGTCTGTGTGTGAATGTCCTTCTGTCTGTCCAAAGGTCTGTCTGTCCAAATGTCCATCTGTCTGAATGTCTGTCCGTCTGTCTGAAAGTGATCTGTCTGAATGTCTGTTGGCCTGCCCAAATGTCCTCCCCATCTGAGTGTCCATCTGTCCAAATATCTATCTGTTTAAGCATCTATTGGTCAAAGTGTCCATCAGTATGAAGATGTATCCAATCAACTGTGGGTCTGAATATATGTGTGTGAAAACACCCATCTGTCAGGAACATCTGTCTGTCTGAAAGTCTCTCCTTTGGGGACATCCATTGACATCTTCTGAACATGAATCTGTCAGAATATCCGTAAGTCAGAAACTCCATCTCTGATCATCTGTGTGTCATAACGCCTGTCTGTCAGAATTCTCATTTGATAGTCTGAATGTCTGTCTGTCTGTTTCAACATCCATCTGTTGGAATGTCCGTCTGTCTAAACTTGTGTCCATCTGTCTAAATGTCAGTCCATCCAAATATCTGTGTGAACATCTCCTGTTGGAACTTCTTGTGTGTCAGAATGCCCATCTGCTGGAGCATCTGTCTGTCTGTCTGTCTGTCTGTCTGTCTAAACTTCTGTTCATCTGCCAGAACATCCATCTCTCTGAATGGAACATCTGTCCTTGTGTCTAATCATCTGAGTGTCTGAACAGGCATATTTCTGATTCATGTGTCTGAACACCTGTCTGTCAGAATGTCTGTCCATCTGTCAGAATGTACTTGTCTGTTTTTCATTTCATTTTTTATTTTTTTGAGACGGAGTTTCGCTCTTGTCACCCAGGCTGGAGTGCAGTGGCACGATCTCCGCTCACTGCAACCTCCACCTCCTGGGTGCAAGTAATTCTCCTGCCTCAGCCTCCTGAGTAGCTGGGATTATGGGCTCCTGGCACCACGCCCAACTAATTTTTGTATTTTTAGTAGAGACCGGTTTCACCATGTTATCCAGGCTGGTCTCGAACTCCTGACTTCAGGCGATCTGCCTGCCTTGGCCTCCCAAAGTGCTGGGATTACAGGCGTGAGCCACTGCACCCAGCCAGAATGCACTTGTCTGAACATCTGTGTGTCTCTCTGAATGTCTATGTGTCTGAACATCCATCTGTCAGTACGCCTGTCTGTGGGAAAGTCCGTCTGCTGAGGGAGGCATGTCTCCGTGGGGCCGTGTTTGAAGAGCACAGTACTCCTCAGTGCTCTGTGGCTCTGCAGCTTGTTTGTTTACTGTTCTGGGGCAGAGGGCTATCTCCCTTCTCTCACACATCTGGCTGCTGCAGGATTCCATTTTTGCCATAGTGTAAGGGTATGTGGCCACAAGGTGGTGATAAGTACTTTTTAAGTTCAAGACCTGTTTTAATTTTTGTCACAAATCATTAGAATTCTGATTCGGGGTTCTGTTTTACTGGTTTCCTTATATCACTTAAATAAGCTGACCACTGGCAAACAGTTCTGGCTGCCAAATCAGTTTGGAACTTGTCGTTATTGGAACGCAAAGCTGTACCTCACACTGGCATAAAGCGGGTGAAAGCACCCTGGGTTAGTGCAGAGGGGAGCAGGCCTTCCTCAGAGCTGAGGGTGCACACACCACGCCCACGTGCTGCTCTCATCGGACTTTTCCCAGCAGACACACACGTGAGTAGGCACCAAAAGAGTCAAAAAAAATTGCCTTTTGTTTTGTTTCGTTTTTTGAGATGGAGTTTCACTATTGTTGTCCAGGCTGGAGTGCAATGGTGATCTCAGCTCACTGCAACGTCTGCCTCCCAAGTTCAAGCTATTCTCCTGCCTCAGCCTCCTGAGTAGCAGGGATTACAAGCATGCGCCACAATGCCCGGCTAATTTTGTATTTTTAGTAGAGATGGGGGTTTCTCCACATTGGTCAGGCTGGTCTCAAACTTCCGACCTCAGGTGATCCGCCTGCCTCGGCCTCCCAAAGTGCTGGGATTACAGGCATGAGGGACCACGCCTGGCCAAAAATTGCCTTTATTGGAAAGGTATGGTTTACGGTTTCCAGATTCTTATTTATTTTTTTTAGACAGAGTCTCACTCTGTCACCCAGGCAGGAATGCAGAAGTGCTATCTTGGCTCACTACAACCTCTGCCTCCCAAGTTCAAGCTATTCTCCTGCCTCAGCCTCCCAAGTAGGTGGGACTGCAGGTGTGCACCACCATGCTTGGCTAATTTTTGTATTTTTAGCAGAGACAGGGTTTCACCATGTTAGCCAGGCTGGTCTTGATCTCCTGACCTCAGATGATCCACCCACCTCGGCCTCCAAAAGTGCTGGAATTACAGGTGTGAGCCACTGCGCCCAGCCAATGGTTCCCAGATTCTTAATCCAACAAGAGTATGACAAACTTGTGACTGTCATCCATTTCTTCCTGCTCACCTTTCTCATGGAAGGCATTTCAGAAGAAACCACAAGGTGTCTATATGTGTTTATCTTTTGGAAGTACACAAGTATGTCAATGTATAAATTGAAATGGTTTCTAAACTAAATACTTGGAAAAAAATCAGCTACATCATAGCATAAGAAACAGTATTAGATTGAAGAGATTCTTTACATAATGTTTGTTTAGCATAAATAGAAATTTATCTGTTTATGGTTCTAAACTGGGCTCAGAGTTTCTGTTAGTGAAAAACCCATCAGTTTATACTTTCCCATATGCCATTTTTGAAGGATTCTACCCTAGTAAACTAAGATTTTATGGTTTATCGATAATACTCTTAAGCTTCTTTTCAGTGAAGAAAGGAATGTTTTTATCTGTAGTAATCAAAACAGTATGATACTAGCCTAAAAATGAACACATAGACCAAGAGAGCTGAACAGAGAAGCCAGGAATAACCCTATTCCCCATGTACATGGTCAAATAACCTTCAACAAGACACCAAGGAAACAAGAGGGAAAGAATGGTCTCTTCAATAAACGGTGTGGGAAATTGGATATCCACAGGCAAAAGAAGGAGACTGAACTCCTTTCTTACATCATACATAAAAATCAACTCAAAATGTGTGAAAGATTTAAACATAAGACCTGAAACTGTACAACTTCTAGAAGAAAACTTAGAGGAAAAGCTCCTTGACATTGGTCTTGGTGATGATTGTTTGAATATGACAACGAAAGCACAGACAACAAAGGTAAAGTAAAAATAAACAGGTGGGATTACATCCTACTAAAAAGTCTGCAGAGCAAAGGAAACAATCAACAAAATGAAAAGACAACCTACAGAGTGGGAGAAACTATCTGCAACCCACATATCTGATAAAAGGTTAGCATCCACAATACACAAGGAACTCAAACAGTTCGATAGCAAAGAAACCTCCAAATAGCCCAATTTAAAAATGGGTACCGGCTGGGCACGGTGGGTCATGCCTGCAATCCCAGCACTTTGGGAGGCTGAGGTGGGCAGATCACTTGAGGTCAGGAATTCCAGACCAGCCAAGCCAACATGGTGAAACCCTGTCTCTACTAAAAATACAAAAATTAGCCAGGTCTGGTGGCACACGCCTGTAACCCTAGCTACTCTGGAGGCTGAGGCAGGAGAATCGCTTGAACCCAGGAGGTAGAGGTTGCAGTGAGCCGAGATGGCGCCATTGCACTCCAGCCTGGACGACAAGAGCAAGACTCCATCTCAAGAAAAAAAACATAATGAGAGATCACCCCATTGTGAGCATGGCTATATATTAAACACAAAACAAAAGATAAGTGTTGGCGAATATGTGGGAGAACAGAAACCCTGATACACTATTGGTGGGAATGTAAATTGGTAGAGCTATTATGGAAAATGGTATGGAGGTTACTCAAACAATTACAGATAGAACTATCATATGATCCAGCAATCCTACTTTTGGGTATTTATCCAAAGCAACTGAAATCAGGATCTCGAAGAGACATCTGCTGCCCTCCCATGCTCACTGCGGCGTTATTCACAATAGCCAAGATATGGAAACAACCGACATGTCCATCGACAGAGGAATGGATAAAGAAACATGATATATATATGCAACGGAATGTGGTACAGTCATAAAAACAGGAGGAAATTCTGCCACTTGTGACAATTTGGCTGGACCTGGAGGACATCATGCTGACTGAAGTAAGCTACATACAGAAAGACAAATACTGCCTGGTTTCAGTATGATGAGGAATCTAAAATGGTCGAACTCATAGAAATAGAGAGCAGGATGGTGGTTGTCAAGGGCTGGAGGACGGGGAAATGGAAAGCAATGGTCAAAAGTACAAAATTTTGGTTATGTAAGATAAATACATTCTAGAGACCTACAACAGCAATGTGCCGATAGCTAACAATACTGTCTTGGAGACTTAAGATTTGCTAAGAGGGCAGATCTTCTGTTGAGTCTCTTACCACAAAATAATAGCAATGATAATAACAGGGGTGGGAGGAAGCTTGGGAAAGTGATGGAGATGTCTATGGCCTTGGTCGTGGCGATGGTTTCACAGGCGCATACTTATCCCTAAATTCATCGTGTTGGATACATAAAAATGAACAGCTCTTCATATGTCAATCATAGCTTAATAAAGTGGTCTTAAAGGAACAAATGCTTTTTATACTCTGTCTTTAAAATAATAAAAGGGAAAGTCTTATTCTTTTCATAATGATACGGCTCTCAGGAAAGAAACAGGAAGCACATGTACCCTGCATTCACTGGAAAGTGGAAGTGTGATTTACTTTTATTTATTTATTTATCTTTTTTAAGACAGAGTCTCACTCTATCACCCAGGCTGGAGTTGAGTGGTACAATCTCAACTCACTGCAACCTCTGCCTTCCGGGTTCACAATTCTGCCTCAGGCTCCCAAGTAGCCAGGATTACAGGCACACACCACCACACCTGGCTAATTTTTTGTATTTGTAGTAGAGATGGGGTTTCACCATGTTGGCCAGCCTGGTCTCGAACTCCTGATCTCAACTGATCCACACACCTCAGCCTCCCAAAATGCTGGGATTACAGGCGTGAGCCACTGTGCCAGCTGGAAGTGTGATTTACGTGTGTGCTTTAGTTCCATTGTTCTGTAACCCATTCATTCAGTCTTGTCTTGCACTTTCATAAAGTGAGTTTAATAATTTGTAACGGTTGTCCTAAGGCTGAGTATCAGCTTCTATATAAATCATTTCCTTTAAGTACCTTGAGGAAAAATAGATGGAATTTGTAAGGCTTTTATGATTCTAAATTAGAGGATGTTCAAGGACCTATCGTATTCCTTAATGGCACATTTTTGAAAAAAGTGGGTTTCGTTTGCTTGTAAACATTACTCTTATAGTAGCCTCAAATTAATGTATATTACTTTGTTTATGAAAAGTTTCCCATCAAAACACTAAAATGCTGTCATGACAGTACAGAGTTCCTTACAATTACCTCTTACCTCAATGGTATTCATGTTGATGATTCATTAACATCAGCATTAATGCTATTCTCTGTGCAAAGCTCATATTTTCATATAATCTGTTCCCAGAGATTCATCCCTGTTAGCAAACAACTGTGCCAACAATAATAATAAATAAGACTAGTGCGGCTGCCAAAAAGGGCAGAAGATTTATGAGACTGGGTCGCCATGGGGCTTACAGCATGATGTCAACAGACACAGAAGATGAACTTTATTTAGGATGTAAAAATGGAAGGGGATGGTTGCAGAAAGCAGGAATTATAACTGATGTCCCCAGAAATGTCCCCTGTGTACACAGGGCTTGGATAAATCCCAGCAAGTGGAGTGAGGACTCTGCCAGGCACAGGACACTCCCTTTGACTCTTACTGGAGTTTTTATTTATTTACTCCCCCACTATCTCCCCTCCATCCACCCTCATGACTGTTCTAAAGGATGACTATGTGTTCACCCACTCACCTGATGCAACTAAATGGCACATGGTCAGAACACTAATTAACAAAATTTTTTAACATATCTCATCTTTAAGCTGAGAGATACCAATAAGCGTACGTGGAGAAGAATGGATGGTCACACAACTGTGAGCACACGTGTGTGGTGGACACATGTACACGAGTATACATATGTGCAAGTCTGTTACATCTGCATGTGTGTGTTACTCCAGTGAGATCCACTTTTGTCAAAAATTTCATTGCCAGGGGCACAGGGATGCCCTCTAGGACCTTGCTACTCAAAGTGGGACCCTCGAACCAGGAGCAGCAGCAGCACCAGCACCTAGGAGCTTTTCAATTTTTTACTTTTAAAAATTTTTTTGTAGAAACATAGTCTCAGTATGTTGCCCAGGCCAGTCTAAACTCACGAGCCCAAAGTGCTGGGATGATGAGCATGAGCCACTGCACCCTGCCTTGGGAGCTTTTTAGAATGCAGACTCTCAAGGCCCCAACTCACACCTACTGAGCCAGAACCTGTATTAACAAGATCCCGAACGATTACGTGCAGATTAAGTGTTGATCTAGAACAATATTTTTCAAAGAGCTTATTAGCGACTCATGAAACCATTTAGCCTGTTGTGACCAGCACTTAAAAGAAAGAGAGAAGGAAATGGAAGAGGAAATAGAGAGGAGAATCAAAGCAAATCAAGAGGTGAGAATACATCACATACAGTAAGTATCAATATTGCGCGTCGACATGTGGTTTCCAAGGTCAACATAGCAGAAGAGGAGAAAAGAGGCCACACACTGGCTCTTTATTGCCCCAACCTGAAATTGATGCACCCACAGGCCATTGGCAAGAACTAGTCATGTGGTTCCAGCCTTACCACAAGAAGCGCTGGGAAATAGAGGCACTCATGGACATTTGGTCAATGCTAATGTCTCTTCCACAGCCTGCATACTGTTTCACCCTCTTAAACTAGAATGGAGGTTCCACGAAAGCCTGGGCTTTGTCTGTGAGGGCCCCTGTGAGATCACTTGCCAGGAGAGTAGTGACTGGCACAGTCTGCCTTCATTAAATGTTTAGTGAATGAATAAATGTATATTTCTCATTCATTGAGCTAGATGTGGAGATTACAAAAACAAATCTGATATGGTTCCTGTTTTCAATGAGCTCTCAGGATTCTTCTCTCTTTCCCTCATGTTTTAGGGAAAAACTGGTCTCTCTCCTCTTCAAAAGCTCCGTTTGCCACCTGTGCCTCCCCCTGAGAATGTCCTTTGGCTGTCTCCATCAACTGTCACTGTCTCCCTGATGACCCCTCTTCCTCTCCACTGACAGGTTACCTCCCCTTGCTCTCCAAGAAGCCTCACATCTTCTCAAACCTGAAATAACCTCTCAGCATTGCTTCCCCTATGTCACTTTGTAATTCCCAATCACCCTCACCATACCACAGCCAGTCTCCTAGCCTCATCACTCTGTACTTGATTAAAAATGCTTCCTCAAAAGCTACTGGTGACTTCCTAATTTTTTAAACGGCTTTCTTGAGTTTTATGTTTCATATACCATACACTTCACCAATGTGAAGTTCACAATTCGATGGTCTCTAGAATGTTTCACCAAAGGAAACTCCACACCCTTTAGCTTTCACTCCCCCTACTCCCATCCTCCTCCCTTGGCCCTAAACAGCTGCTAATCCACTTTCCTTCACTGTAGATTTCCCTGTTCTGTACTTTCATATGAATGGAATCATACCATCTATAGCCTTTTGTGACTGGCTTCATTCACTCAGCATTATGTTTTCAAAGTTTGTCCATGCTGTGGCAGGTGTCAGCACGTCATTCCTTTTTAAGGCTGAATAATATTCCACTGTGTGGAAAGACCATATTTTGTTTCTCCATTCATCCATTGATTGACGTTTGGATTGTTACATTTTTGGACTATAATGAATAATGCTCTTATGAACATTCACGTATACGTTTTTGTATGAACATATGTTTTCATTTCTCTTGGGTAAATACCTAGGAGTGGAATTGCTGGGTCATATGGTAACTGTTTAATCATTTGAGCAACCGCCAGACTTTCCTAAAATGGCTGCACCATTTTACATTCTCATTATCCATGTATGGAGGGTCTAATTTTTGCCAATGCTGGTTATTATCTAATTTTCATTCTAACCATTCTAGTGGGGGAGGGGAAATTGTAGCTCATTGTGGTTTTAATTTGCATTTCCCTGATAACTAGAGATTTTCTATTTTTTTTTAAAGTAGAGATGACATATTGCTCTGTCACCCAGACTGGAGTGCAGTGGCGCAATAACAACTCGCTGCAGCCTCAATCTCCTGGGCTCAAGTGATCCTTCCACCTCAGCCTCCCAGGTAGCTGGGACTACAGGCATGCACCCCTATGCTGAGCTAATGGACTTCCTAATTTTTAAAATCACTATCTTCTTATTTCCTATCCAACATGTTCTTTATTTAGCTTTTCACACTACTCTTGGTGTAACTCAGTTCCCACCCTTATACAGCTCCTGAGGTCTGCTCCTCTCCGGCATTCCCTTCCAAATTTTCTGGCCTCCTTCACTGGCTCTTATTCCTACCCCACAAATTCTGTTGCTCCCAGGGCTTCATTCTCAGCCCTGTTCTTGCTCTACTCTGCCCCTGCTAACCCTGTTCACCCCTGCGCCTCTGACCAGCACCCAGATGGAAGACTCTTGAATGTATATACTTCCCAGGTCTTAATCCCTGTTTCACTTCAAATTATCCTTAATAGAAACCCAATGAAAAGTTCAATCCAATATCAATAAAGTGTCTATGACTAAGATGCACAGAAAATATTGTATACTATAATTAGTGATAATGACTCCTTCTTTCAAGTATCAGTTAAAAATCAGTAGATGGCTTGAGCCCAGAATCCCAGCTGCTTGGGAGACTGAAGCAAGAGGATTGCTTGAGGACAGGAGTTCAAGATCAGCCTGGTCAACATAGTGAGACCCAGTCTCTACAAAAACTTTTTTTTTTTTAATTAGCCCAGTATAGTGGCACGTACCTGTAGCCCCAGCTACTCAGAAGGCTGAGGCAGGAGCATTGCTTTAGCCCAGGAATTTGAGACTATAATGAGCTATGATCACACCAATATACTCCACCCTGGGAGACAGAGTGAGAACCCATCTCTAAAAAACATTAAAAGGTAGATGGACAATAGGAAATACTGAAAGAAATCCCCAAGGGAAAAAGGATTGAATTATAGCATATTGTTCTCTCAGGTTCTTTATGGTACAAAAAGGGAATTCATATTCTAGCCCAGGGATCAGTAAACTCATGCTTAAGGAGCCAGAGACTAAATATTTTAGGCTTTGCTGGCCATAAAGTCTCTGTCATAACTAATTAAATCCACCTTTGTAATACAAAAGCAGCAGACAATGTACAAATGAATAGGCATGACTGTATTTTTTTCTTTTTTACTTTATAAAATTTTTCAATACAGATAGGCTCTCACTATGTTGCCCAGGCTGGTCCTCCCACCTCGGCCTCCCAAAGTGTGGGGATTATAGATGTGAGCAACTGTGCCCAGTCATCATGACTATATTCTAACAAAACTTTAAAAACATCTGGCCAGCCAGTAGGTGGTACTTTAAGGATTCCTGATATAATCATTATATCTACACTATACCCACAGAAGGAGGGCAGAGAACAGAAATGCACACCTCTCCATTTAGGAACATTTCTGCTTACCTGTTATCCCCTGGAACTAGTTACAAGGCCTTACCAATCTGCAAGAGTCAGAAACACACGATCTTTAGGCTAAGCGACTATCAGCAGCTAACTAATGGGTAGGAGAACTACTATTGAGGAAGAAGCAGAGATTAGACATTAGGACATTAGAAGTCTCCCTAGCAGTTAGCTAATTTTACAAAAGTGTGTATAACACCCCCAAACTCAGTTGCCCATAGAAAGCCTTTATTTCTCACTCGCACATCTGCAGTCTGGCTGAGTTTGGCTGATCTTGGAGAGGCCTAGCTGAGTTTGAGTCCAAGCTGGGGGCTGGGTCTACATTGGCTCCATGAGTCTCTCCTCTTCCCTGGACCAGTATGTATCTGAGGCATGTTCTGCTTGAGGTGAAAGGCAGGAGTGTAAGAGGGGCAAGGGGAACATACAAAACATCATAAGGTGTAGGCTCCAGCCCACTGTCACTCCTACCTACATTTCATTAGCCAAGTGACATGGTTGAGGCCTGTACCAATCAAGTAGGGCATTATCCTCTTCCCTTGGATGTTGATAGAGAAGGAGTAAATATTTGGTGAACAATAATGTAATCCACCATACTTTTCCTCAACTAGCAAAGGGGATTAAACATACTTATATCCACAGGATAACACTGGTGTTTTCCTGAATCCCTACTGTGTGCATGCACACAACATAAGTGCACATGCACACACATATACACACACACTAACAAACAATAACAGAAAGCAGGAGATTTCAGAATATTAGATTTCAGAATATTAGAATACAATTTCAGAATATTAGATTACCATCACAACACTCCACTATAGCTCCTGAATAACTGGTAATGCTTTTCCTAGATTCATTTTACATTGAAATAAAGTGAGAACAGGTACCTTTATTAAATAATCAAACACACTTATTGTTGATTTAGTTTCTTTCTTAAGTCTCTGCAGTCACCTTTCCCCAGGCTTGAGGATTGGCATAGCAGGGGCAGAAGTTACGAGAACAATGCAGCCCCTGAAGAGAGGGCTCGTCTCCTTCAAGCCGTGGGGCATGCAAGGACATGGAGATGAGAATCAGCAGCAACAGAGTTCTTGGCTGAATTTCTTAAGTAAAAAGCATTTCTTATTTATGGAAAATAAGAAGGTGAACAATGCCACTTCATATCAAGGGTGGTGATGGAGCAGGGCCCAGCCCTGCACTAGATCCAGCCAGTTTTCCACAAACTCTAACTGGAAGCCTGTACCCTACAGTAGCAGATGTTTCCCAGCTCTTCCAACCCCATTTCCCACAAAGTACTCTCTACCCTACGGGAAGGGCAAAAAGAATGCGCTGTCAGAACACAAAGACAGCTGTAGCCTACTTGAGATCAGAAAGACCTACGTGACCACCATCCAGCTAGAAAATGCTTGGTAGAGCAGGAGTTACCAAGCTCCCTTTCACTGAGCTTCCTCCACCCTCCCCCTGAAATATCCTCTTTCTACCTCTCAGATTCCACCCTTTCCCCATATGTGTCTGACAGCCTAAGTTTCCTGTGACTCAGCTCACAACATGACACTACCCCCGCCCTCCTTCTCAGCTACTTAAAAAGGCAAAGATTTTAACAAAGAGACAGGGGGGAAAATATGCATCCACCCCAGCTGTAAGGATGAAGAAGCAAGCCAATGCTCCCTCACCTTTGCAATATCATGCATTACCATGGTCCCTTCCTCTTCATTCACCATAACACACATACACACACACACATGCTGGGGAGGGACTGCAGCCACCACCCTCTTGTCACTCTCCAAAGGATCCACCAACCACCCCTGTCTTAGGCTGTGGCACACTGTCACTCCTACCCACATTTCTGATTATAAGCACATCATCACAGCTGCTCTCAGTGAACAAGTTCATGTACACATGCATCTCCATCTCCTCCTTTCTGGGAGTAAAGCTCTCTAGGGATCCTTCTGTTCATCTACATGCCTTATAACTAACCCCCCAGGGTCGCTGTTCCAAATGTGCTATCCCCCAAATAGTAAACATGTTCTCTTCCCTAGTCTCACCCTTCCCTCCAGGAAGTCACCTCTGGTAACTCTTCCTGATGTTAGAGATGTTGTCCCTATTCCAACATCATGTCTCAAGTGCAGAAAAGGCTTTTCAGGTCACCTTTGATGACCCCCAGATAGACACCTGGTGGTCCTCCTTGAACTGAGGAATTTGCCTGCAGCAGCATGAAGGGGAATAAAAGAGTGAGGTGAGATTGGTGGGCTGCAGGTTTCCCAAGTGTGACTCAACTAATCCCCCAAACCTAAATTATAGGCTGGTGTGTAAAGCCTTCACCATGAAGCTTTACATTGGCAAATGTTTAGCTTGTTTTTACATCATCAAAGAATTGCTTACAGGAAGGCATAATAATTATATATATATATATATATATATATATATGTATATGTTTTTGGGATGAGTGGATAGCTGATAGATTTTCTTTCTTTTTTTCAAACTGAGAGATATAATACATATACAAAAAGAGTAAACTAAAATATCTGGTAGAAAGCAGGGCTCAACAAACATCTTCTGTAACTAGCTAGATAATACATATTTTCATCTTTGGCGGGCCACACATTCTGTCATAACTGTTTGATTCTGCCCATCTAGTGGGAAAGCAGTTATAGACACTAGGTAGGTGAGTGGGTATGGCTGGACTCCAGCAAGACTTCACTTACAAAAACCGTCGGCAGGCCAGAGTCGGCCTGTCTGGCCATAGCTTTCCCATACTGTCTTAGTCCATTTGTCATGCTATAACAAAATACCACAGACTGGGTAATTTACAAATAATAGAAATTTATTTCTCACAGTTCTGGAGTTTGGAAAGTCCAAGATCAAAATGCTGGCAGGTTGGGTATTTCTGGTGCAGACCTGGTCCCTGCTTTTAAGATGGCGGCATGGACACTGGTTTCTTCAGAAGTGAGGAATGCTGCATCTTCACGTGACACAACAGGGAGGAAGGGTGAACTCATCCCCTTGAGCACGTTTATAAGGCACTAATCGATTCATGAGAGCAGAGCCCTCACGGCCTAATCACCTTCTAAAGGCTCCATCTCTTCATACTGTTGCATAGGAGACTAAGTTTCAACATGCTCTTTGAAGGGGTCAAAAACTTTCAAACCATAGCACATAGAGTTGAAAACTCATAAAGCAAATACAAAAGCAACCGCTAAGTCAAGAAAGAGAACATGGCAAGTACTCATAGGACTTAGACATAAGAATCGTGTAATTCCAGAGAAGGTTGTATGCTTAACTCCAGTAGGTTTGCTATGCCAAAGTCAGGATCCTAATTGGTAAGGAATAGGAGCCTGACACTTGAAATAGGAATATCTGGGTTGATGCACTAAAAAATCTTGCATCTTTGGATTGCTCTGAACCTCCTGGGTCTGCATAAATGTCCTGTTCTTCCCTGTTAAAGGCCGGTACTGCTGCCATGCTTGAAGATGTAAAGAAGATCTAGAGGCTTTTGCTTTAAAGGAAAGCATGCAGCCTCTTCAGCATCCCAAGACCAATAACTAGGGTCAAAGTACAACATAATCTGGCCAGGCAAGTGCTGGGACTCTTAAGGAAGGAAAGAACCATAGGCAAAGGAGCTTCAGGACCTTGCCAACAAGTACTTGCAGGACACTTCTGCAGATGCCATTGAATCAACCCCATTCCCTCCTGCTCTTACTTGTAGTTCTCAAAAAAACCCATAGAATATGCTGGAAACACAACATTGTGAGATAACGAGAAACTGGCTGGAAAGGCCTGGGCTGTGTTCCAGTCCCCCTCTACCCAAATAGGTTGTCCTTCAACGCCTTATTCCAGTGAGTCACGTTGCCCTGGGGCATAAAACCCAGGATGCACTTTCTTCATGGCCCCTTGGCTGCAGTCCAAGTGGAACACACACACAGCAAGACTTCAATCCAACCTCAGGTGGCTTTCCTCAGCCCTGGGGATCAGCTTCCAATGTATCCAGGCTTCTGTTGTCCCTTGTTGCCTATGAGTAAGTAATAAACCCTCTTCATGTAACTTATATGTGGGTGTTCTGTCTCACCAGACTCATACAGTGTGGTAACTAGAGCGCAGTGAACCTGCTCACAGCACTGGCAAGAGCTGAAAGAGGAAATGTGGGCTGAATCCCAAAGGTGCTGATCAAGGGCTGTGCAACAGAAACCTGATGAGGACAAGTTTATTGATACTTGAGCACTCTGCTATGACACACGCTCTAACACCTGGGCAAGGCCTCTGAGAGACGAAGCTAATGTGCTGCTAGAGATGAAGCCCGGGGAAAGTGCCACTCACCCTGCATAAAGTGCACGTGCTGGAAGTGCTGTGGAAAATGGCAGATGAGGGGAACATAAGGCCCAGAAGGAGACATGCTAGAGGGCATGTGCTCCACAAGGCCAGAAAACTCATCAGCTGACTCTGTCTTATGGGAGGGCCTAGAAGAGGCTCCATCCTCCAAAGAGATAAGGACAGTGCTGATGAGAGGGTCACCAGCATCACTGAGAAGCTCAGTGGGGACCATCCTCTGAGGCTAGTCATGACCCTCAGGATTGAGGCCCAGAGCAGGAAATGGCCATGGAGCAAGTCTCAGCTTTGGTGTACACAGCCCTGTCACTTGGGCTATACAACCTGGAAGTCCCTACAGTATTAGAGATATCTGTGAAAGGGCAAAAACACCATGAGGAGAATCTGTGCTTTGTTTCCCCACAATTCTACACTCTGTGGGTCTAGAGGTCTTAGGTCTCAGAGGGACAATGCAGAAAGACACAGAAAAAGTCCCATTAAACTTTGAGCTACAGCTGAACTGCTGCCCAGTTATTTGAGTTCTGTGTGCCAAAAAGATTAGAAGGCATGAAAGAGAGTCAGAATCCTGCCAGGGGTGACTAACCCTGATAATCAGGGGGAGGCCGGACTGCTGTTACACCATGGGGACATGAAGGATGAGTGAGACACTGAGCGACCCAATCGGGTGATCTTGGTACCCTCCTTCCCAGTCTTAACAGTAAATGGACAAGTAAGTAAGCCGTGGCCTGAGAAGGACAGGGTGGCTAGGGGCTCAGACCACACAGGGTTGAGGGCCTGGGTTACCTTCTCAAATGAGCCGCCAAGACCAGCAAAGGCGCTAGCCACAGGTGCAGAGACTCTCAGCTGAAAGTAAAGGGAGACAGTAGGTACCAGCTGTGGCCTGGAAACCAGCTATAGCAGAAAGTGCTAAACCTCATCCCACTAACCCACCTCCTCTTCAGGGAAAGAGACCAGCCAGAAACCTGGAAGAGTGGCTCCAGACAGCATGGGTTTACTGCAGTGGAAGGGTGACCTACAGTGGACACGGTGGTGTGCCACCCATATCCCACTTCAGGACAAGTGCACTCACTCCTCCAGCTGCTGGTTTACAGATGAGTCACTGATAGAAACTGCCCTCAACTTAAGGAAGCTTCTTCTCAAAGCTACATGCCTTCCCTGGGGTCAGCCTACCTCTAACGACTGGTCAACACTGGAATATAAAGATCGGGACCTCCTAACTCAACTGGGACAAGTGTGAAGGGTGACTTCACACCCCAGATTTCCTGAGAGGACCAGCTGAAGCAACACATCTGCTCACCTCAAGGTGCTCTTCCTGAGAATGCTCCTTATGAAACTTCTTGCCACAAATATCTAATAGTCTGGGAATCTTTTTCCGGAGACACCCAACGTAGGGAGATCTGTTCCTGGGCTCTCTATTCTGTTCCGTTGGTTTACTTATCTATCCTTGTGCCGACATCATGCTGTCTTAGTCACTACAGATTTACTATACCATCTGTTAGAGCACGTGCTCCTGCCTTATTCTTCAAGTCACTTGGCGAGTCTTGGCTCTTTATAGTTTCATTACATATTTTTTTAGAATCAGCCTCTCAGTTTCTACAAAAAGCCCCATTGGGATTTTGTTTGTGATTGATCTAATGGATCAATTTGGAAAGAATGGGCAGTATTTTTAATATGGAGTCTTTTATCCAATGAATTTGATATCTTTGTATAGGTCTTCCTCAAGATATCCTAGTAAAGTTTTATCATTTCTACCATTTTACCTTAGTTAAAAATGATAAAACTTTACTAAGACATATTGTTGACAGAAACATATTTGATTTTTTACACTGATTTTATATCCATCAACTTTGCTAATGATTTACATTAGCAAATGTTGTGCATTTTCTTTTTCTTTCTTTTTTCTTTTTTTTTTGAGACAGAGTTTACTCTTGTTGCCCAGGCTGGAGTGCATTGGTGTGATCTTGGCTCACTGCAACCTCTGCTTCCCGGTTTCTTTTCTTTTTTTCTTTCTTTCTTTCTTTTTTTTATCTTTGAGACAGGGTCTGGCTCTGTCACCCAGACTGGAGTGCAGTGGCGCAATCTCAGCTCACTGCAACCTCTGCCTTCCGGGCTCAAGCAATTCTCGCACCTCAGCCTCCCGAGTAGCTGGGACTACAGGTGCACACCACCATGCCCAGCTAATTTTTCTGTATTTTTTGTAGAGATATGGTTTCACCATTATGTCCAGGCTGATTTCAAATTCCTAAGCTTAAGCAATCTGCTCGCCCAGCCTCCCAAAGTACTGGGATTACAGGAGTAAACCACCTTGCTTCTTTTGCATTTTCTACACATGCAATGATAATATCCACAAATAATGACAGGTTTGTTTTTTTCTCTGCAATTCATTTCTTTCTGTTTGTTGTCTTAATGAACTAGATAGGCTATCCAGGAAAACATCGAGTAGCACTGAAAAAGGCTGAACGTAAATGAAGAACAGCATAAGATATACCAGATTTTGTAAGCCTTGTTGACCAGAATAATAAATTTAAATTTGTTTTAAGTGAACTTAGAAATTTTTGATAGCCTTCTTTTTTTTTTTTTTTTTGAGACAGAGGTTCATTCTTATTGCCCAGGCTGGAGTACAATGGCACGATCTCAGCTCACCACAACCTCCACCTCCCGGGTTCAAGCTATTCTCCTGCCTCAGCCTCCTGAGTAGATGGGATTACAGGCGTGCACCACCACACCTGGCTAATTTTGTATTTTTAATAGAGACAGGAAGAGGGTTCTCCATGTTGGTCAGGCTGGTCTTGAACTCCTGACCTCAGATGGTCCGCCCACCTTGGCCTCCCAAGGTGCTGGGATTACAGGCGTGAGCCACCGCGCCTAGCCTTGATAGCCTTCTATAGAGAAGTAATGAGTGCAGTATTTCTAAGACTTTTCCAACTACTAGGTGAATAATGAATTATAGGAGAATAAACAGTGGAGGCAGAGGCTGGGCACGGTGGCTCATGCCTGTAATCCTAGCACTGTGGGAGGCCAAGGCAGGCGGATCACCTGAGGTCAGGAGTTTGAGACCAGCCTGACCAACATGGAGAAACTCTGTCGCTACTAAAAATACAAAATTAGCCGGGCATGGTGGTGGGCGCCTGTAATCCCAGCTACTTGAGAAGCTGAGGCAGGAGAATCACTTGAACCCAGGAGGAGGAGATTGTGGTGAGCCGAGATTGCACCATTGTACTCCAGCCTTGGCAACAAGAGCGAAACTTCACCTCAAAAAAAAAAAAAAAAAAAAAAAAAAGTGGGCCAATCTTATTCATGAACATAGACACAAAAAGCCTTTTAAAAATTGCAACAATGACCCAGAAAAGTATAATATACAAAAGGTTTTTCTAGCAATGAAAAAGTAGCTTAAAGTTAAAGAAACTCTAAATGTAATTTTATATTAATGTAAAAACCATTAGACCATCACAAAAGAAGAACGAAAAGCAAATAAAATGCCCACCAAGAACGTGTGTGTATGAATTTGAAATGGAAAGGAACCATCTCAATCTAATGAAAAGTTGCTATCAACACCTGTTACAGACAGCATTCTTAACAGTAAAATGTTAACAATATTTCTGGTAAGATCTGACAAGACAATGTTGTCCACTGTCACTGCTTCCATTTGTAGCTGTAGTAGTTGCCTTAGGTAGCACAGTAACAGAAGAAAAAGAAATAGGAGCACAGACCAAGAGATTAAACAAGCCCATTATTATTTGCGGATGATACAATCTTTTACCTGGAAATCTCCAGATAATTTAAAGACAGAAAATTAGACATGACAAGAGAATTTAGCAAGATGACAACGCATAAGATTGATATCTAAAAATCAGCAGCATTTCTTTAGCAACAGTTAAAACTGTGCTTTCAATCTTACAGCCACTAGCCAATGTGGCTATTAGGCACTGAAAATTTAACTAGTTCAAGTTGAGATAAGCTGTAAGTGTAAAATATATATCAGATTATAAAACCTTGGTACAAAAAAAAGAACACAAAATGCTTCATTAATAATACTGATATAGGCAAGGCACAGTGGCTCACTCAGCACTTTGGGAGGTAGAGCCGGGGTGGATCACCTGAGCACAGGAGTTCAAGACCAGCCCGGGCAACATGGCAAAACCCCATCTCTACAAAATAATAATAATAATAATATAAATTACATGTTTGAATGATGTTTTTGATATATTAGATGAAATTAAAACAGAAAATCTTAATTTATACCCATGGGGAACTTCCAGAAGAACAGAGAGAGGACCTTGACACATTCTCTCCCAAATTAACCAACTAAAAAATAAATAGCAAATTACTAAAAACAATTACTTCAGAACTCTGGAAATTAACCAAAGGCATACAACAAGCTGAAAAGCATTTATTCAAGAGAAGCTATTGAACCTTTGTAAGATCAACAAGGTCTGTGACACATTAACTTGGAACTGCTCCCGTTCTCACTCCTCCTGGCCCCCGCTCACTCTCCCACCCCAGCTCCATGGTGCAGTATTGGTGGGACTAGCTGCCTTACTGGTGCCAAAAGGGGCTGATATGATTTGGAGCTTCATGGAAAAGCTCTATTTCCTTGGTTTTGTTGGACACAATAATATTTGGTAGCGATCAGAGGCCAGCAGAGCATGGAATCTCCTAAGGCTGTGATAACACTTAGGGCAAGCAAGCAACCAGCAAAACATTTAAAAGGGAGATCTAGGGAAGGAACAACATGGGCCCCAGTTTATACTCATATCTGATCGACCTCAAGACCCTGTACAAGCAAGAAGTAAAAGCTAAGGCAGATTTGTTAACTCCCTGAACTTTGAACACATTCCTCAACCCACACACAGGTTCCCTCGGCAATGGATGGAAGCCTAGCCGGCTCAAATTGTTTAATCTTGTGTTAAAGAAAGAGGTGGTGAAAAGTTCATTCCTTTAAGTGTCAAGCAATTCTTAAAAGAGACAACCTTGCTTGTGAAAATAAAAAGAAATTCTGGCTGGGTGCAGTGGCTCACGTCTGTAATCCCAGCACTTTGGGAGGCGGAGGCAGGCCGATCACCTGATTTCAGGGGTTCGAGACCAGCCTGGCCAACATAGCGAAATCCTGTCTCTACTAAAAATACAAAAATTAGCCGGGTGTGGTGGCGGGTGCCCGTAATCCCAGCTACTTGGGAGGCTAAGGCAGGAGAATTGCTTGAATCCAGGAGGCGGAGGTTGCAGTGAGCCAAAACCACACCACTGCACTCCAGGCTGGGTGACAGAGTGAGACTAGGCCTCAAAAAAAGGAAAAATAAATAAATTCAGAATTGTGATGGATAATTTATTTTTTTTTTTGAGACAGAGTCTTGCTCTGTCGCCAGACTGGAGTGCAGTGGTGCCATCTAGGCTTACTGCAACCTCCGCCTCCTGGGCTCAAGTGATTCCCCCTGCCTCAGCCTCCCAAGTAGCTGGGACTACAGGCATGTGCCACCACACACAGCTAATTTTTAAAAAATATTTTAGTAGAGATGGGGTTTCACCATGTTGGCCAGGATGGTCTGGATCTCCTGACCTCACGATCCGCCCGCCTTGGCCTCCCAAAGTGCTGGGATTACAGGTGTGAGTCACCACGCCCGGCCATGTAATGGATAATTTTTATGACACTTGCCACTGCTGTCTTTTGAAGTGGATTTTGAAGAATTTTATTCTTTTACACAGATCGTGATCAAGAGATGTAAAATAATACTGAAGAATGGAAAGTTATGCCTTGAAAAATGATATTATGTATTTCAATGGATCAAACTGAAAGATCAGTTTTTGGTTACTAATTTTATGGCAACACATGTTCAGTATATATATATATATATGCAGTATGTATATATAGTTATATAAGTGTGTATACATATATAGCTCATAATATTAATGTTGGGAGTATTTTCTTATTAATGACTTAATAGGCAAGAGAATGAAATAAGTTGATATAACCACTGTAGAAACTGTGTAACAATGTAAATGAAACATAGATTGTAACTGCAAGGAATTTTATAAGCAAATTCTGCAAAACTAGGAACTGTTGAGGAGAGCCAAATCATCAGGGAAATATAAAGAGAGAGCACTTAGATACTTACAGTTTATTTCAGATAGAAAATAAATTGTATGAATCTCTTAATAGGCAAGAGAATGAAATAGGTTGATATGACCACTGTAGAAACTATGTAACAATGTAAATGAAACATATATTGTAACTGCAAGGAATTTTATAAGCCAAATCATCAGGGAAATATAATTAAAGAGAGAGCACTTAGATAACTTAGAGTTTATTTCAGATAGACAATGAATTGTTTTCAGCACAAGGATTTCCCCATGCAGCATGTTTCTTTAATCTTAATGTATGCAGTTGATTCTCATTATTTGGCATCATGGAATTAAATGAGACTTGCAGGAGGTTTTATCCCATCCTTCACATGTCCAGCTTCCCCTTTTCCTTTAGCTTTATCTAAAATGTTACAGCTGCCAAGAGCGCTTTTCTGAGGAGCCCAACTAAAGCAAACCCTCCTCAGTTATTCTTTCAGCCCCTGGTTTTTTTCTTTCACAGCACATGTAAAAAGTTGAAGTATTTTATTTATTTCCATTTTTTCCCTCTCTCTCCCACTGCAACCTAACCTCCATGGGGACGGCACTTTGTCTTATATACTTTGGTATCTTTATCATCAAGAACAGTATGTGGCATACATAAGTGCCCCGTAAGTACAGAAGGAAAGAAGGAAGGAAGGAGGGAGTCTGTTGGTCAGGGTGAAGTGCGGTGGTGCCATCTCGGCTCACAGCAACCTCTGACTCCTGGGTTCAAGCAATTCTTGTGCCTCAGCCTCCTGACGCAGCTGGGATTACAGGTGTGCACTACCACATCTCGCTAATTTTTCTAATTTTAGTAAAGACCGGGTTTTGCCATGTTGACCAGGCTGGTCTTGAACTCCTGGCCTCAAGCAATCTGCCCATCTCGGCTTCCCAAAGTGCTGGAATTACAGGTGTGAGCCACTGTGCCTGACCAAAAGAAGAGAGTTCTTGAAAGAAAATTTGAGAATGATTCAAAGGAACTTGGCTGGTGGAACCTAAGGAGAGAAAGACCAGTAAGAAATGAGCCTACTTAATGGGGAATGATTTGGCATCTTCAGAATTGTGAATCTGATACTAAATTTTAAGTTGTTTTCATTTCTGTGCTGTACCCACCCTCTAGTATCTCAGTCTCCCCTTAGATTCAGTGATATGTCCCAAGACGCTCAGTGGGTGCCTGAAACCAGAGACAGTACTGAACTCAGTTGCCACTGATTGGAACACATTTCTGTTCATGTCTCCCACCCACAAATGTAATCCCTTTTCCATCTTCACTGAGCACTTATCGGGCACTGTGGCTATAATTTATGCAGTCTGAGGTACGATAGCAAAACTAGCATGAATTTCTTTTTCTTTCACAATTTTACAAATAGAAGACTTGTTCTCAATGTAGATCTGAGCAATCTCAGGATATAATTTTATTTTCTTTCCTTAAGTCGAGAACTTCCACCTTTCCACTTTAAGGAAGCACTTTGCAGCTTCTCTTTGGCATACCCAAATTGCTCTGGTGCATTGGGGCAAGAATTATTATTAATAAGGGTTGCTTGAACATAAGCACTGCAATATCATCCCAGTGGATCTGACAACCCAGATGGCTACTATGTGACTATCATGTGAGGGTTACAGCATGGATACGCTGGACAAAGGGAGGATTCACTACATGGGCAGGAGAGAGCCAGGCCGTGCAAGATTTCATGAAACTACTCCCAACGGTGTATGATTTCAAACATATGAGGTTTTATTTCTGGAATTGTCCATTTAATATTTTCTGACTGCAGTTGACTGTGGGTAACTGAAACCATGTGAAGTGAAAACTGAGGATAAACAGGGTAACATGGTTGGCTCTGTGTCCTCACCCAAATCTCATCTCAAATTGTAATCTCCATAATCCCACATGTTGAGAGAGAAACCTGGTGGGAGGTGATTGGATCATGGGAGTGGTTTCCCCCATGCTGTTCTCCTGATAGTGAGTTCTCACGAGATCTGATGCTTTTATAAGTGTTTGACAATTCCTCTTTCACACACACCTCTCTCTCCTGTTGCCTTGTGAGGAAGGTAACTGCTTCCCCTTCTGCCATGATTATAAGCTTCTTGAGGCCTCCCCAGCCATGCGGAACTGTGAGTCAGTTAAACCTCTTCCCTTTATAATTTACCCAGTTTCCAGGAAGTTCTTTATAGCAGTGTGAAAACGGACTAATACATGGGGACTCCTGCATCCTCAAAGTTTTAAGCCTATTCCTAATTAAAGCTATGTTTTAGAAGGTTTTGGGAAATAAAGGACAAGGGATCTCTGTCCATAGTTGGCACAAAACGTTATGAAGTAAGGAAAGCAATTGCAGATGAAATAGTATAGGGCAACTGAGAGGCAGAGCCAGAACAGAAATCAAAGTGAGACGTGACAGGGGCTACCAGAAAAGTTAACAGCCTCTCCAGAAGTCATTGGAATATTCTGAAAGATGCTGCAGTTCCTATAATTACATGAAATAGGACATTGATATTTATACATTAATATAAAGAGTAACCCTGCTGGGCACAGTGGCTCATGCCTGTAATCCCGGCACTTTGGGAGGCCAAAGCGGGCAGATCACCTAAGGTCGGGAGCTTCAGACCAGCCTGACCAACATGGTGAAACCGTCTCTACTAAAAAATGCAAAATTAGCTGGGCATGGTGGCACATGCCTATAATCCTAGCTACTCGGGAGGCTGAGGCAGGAGAATTGCTTGAATCAGGGAGGCAGAGGTTGCAGTGAGCCGAGATCATGCCATTGCACTCCAACCTGGGCAACAAGAGTGAAACTCCATCTCAAAAAAAGAAGAGTAACCCTAGAAGATTTAGAGACAAATATATGTTACATATTTTCATACTTTTATGTAGAATTCTACAATGTTCCTTAAATATTTAGAACTTAGGTAAATATACTTTCCCATTAATGGTTTCATTGGATGCTTGATAATTGAGGATATTTGTAGGGAGGGTTGAGAAACCCTAATTTACTAACCTGGGTGAGAAATGGCCTCTAAAGAGATCATTTAGCTCTTGTGAATGTCTCTGTATATACAGGACTGTCCAACACAGATCTATAGATTGTCCAAGACAATCACAGTCTTTGATGTCTGATCTACAATGATAACATAGTCAATCAGCATAATTTTATAATAAGTTTTAAATGCTGAGGGAAAATCACTAAGCAGATTCATTAGAGAAAGCACATCTGAGAAAATTTTTTAAACATGATTTGAATCAGATCAGTGTTGGGGCACAATGACCTATAGGGTAGTAAGTGCTATAGACATTAGGAAATCAATAAGACATTTTAGGGACTGCTCTGAAACACAGGGACTCCATAGCGAGCCAATAATTGAAGTTGACAAAAAGATCTAAGTTCAATTCTTGATTTTCTATACCAATGGGAAGGGATGATATAGCTAATCCACAGCAGCTAAGAATCTAAGAATCCATTACTGAGTCTACTTAAATTGTTACTTCTTTTCCAAGGGTGTTGGGGCATAAAATAGCAGGACATATGGTAAATTGTTGATCTGCTACAGTTTCCAGAACCAATAGCATGAGGAGTCCTGAAGGTTACTGCCATCCACGTGGCAGGTGAATCCAAAAGGCACATTCAGCTGTGACTCCGCTCTAAGACCCTTTCATTGTTGTTAGCAGAAAGTGACAAGGAGGTGGGAAAGACCAGCTTATCATATTCCCCTACAGAACCTCTGAGCTAAATCACTCCCTGGACCCTTCCACTCCCCACCTCACATGTACACTGCAAAGTGTGTTGTGAACCAGAAAATGCTTCTAGCACCATTTGGTGCCACTGAATCTTACTTTATAGTATCAAGAAACACTGGAGAAACCTGAGATGTTACTTATCTGGGGCAGCATGGGACGCCTGGGAGACCCTTTGTGACTCAGTGTTAAACAGCAAATAAGGCACTGAGACCTTTAGTGACCTTGATGTGCTGGAGATAAACTGACCCATTGTGTCATCGTGAAAAGCCTTTGATGATATACTACCTTGGAAAGTGTTGTTTTTTTTTAAGACAAACCTTTGGTCTTGCTGAAAGATGGACTCAGTATGTTTGCTCTAATGTCTAAGTGAAGTAAGTTGCTATGTACTTTGCTGTGTAAGTTGAAGCAGTCAGTAGAATGGATTAAATGCAAGAGCTTTGGAGCAAGCAAGGTCTAGGTTTAAATCTTGATTCTGGGACTTGATAACTGATCTAGGGAAAATAATCAATGATTACTTGACAGGATTCAGATGACTAAATGAGATCATGTATATAAAGTGGTTAGCATATAATGAGTATTTGATAGCTAAAAACAAGTCTAATTGAATACAGATTAGTAAACATTAGTAACGAGCAGCTAATAACAGAGGCTATAACTGCAAAGGTTTATACCTCTGCAAAGGTTACACTATAAGATAATAAGCTTTTGTTAAATTTAATTTACACAATAATTTAGACTTTTACTCTGGAACTTGACTTTCATATATGAGTGTTTTCGATGTCTGAAGTTAAGCATGTAGTACGCATATCCTAGAATATGTGATAAGAATATTCCTCTGGTTGCTCCTAAAAGCTAAAAATTTCTTAAACTAGTTGTTTTTGTTTTTGATTTTGCTTTTGAGACAGGGTCTGTCTCTGTCACCCAGGCTGGAGTGCAGTGAAACAATCTTGGCTCATTGCAACCTCTCCCGCCTGGGCTCAAACCGCCCTCCCATCTCAGCCTCCCTAGTTGCTGGGACTACAGGCATGCACCACTATGTCCAGCTAATTTTTTTTCTGTGTTTTTTGTAGAGATGGGGTCACCATGTTGACCAGGCTGGTCCTGAACTCCTAGGCTCAAGTGATCCGCCCACCTCTGCCTCTGAACTGAGATTAAAGGCGTGAACCACTGTGCCCAGCCTTTGACTAGTTGCTTTTGACACATGAGTTAACTTAAGGTTTTTTTGAACATAGTTGTTCTTGTGAAGAGATGAAACCACTGGATTAGGGAGTCTTTCTGGTATTGGTAGTAGATTCTCCGAAATTTAGATAGACCTTTTCATTAAGTCTTGCCAGGTAACTGACTTAATAGCAAGGATTGAGGCTGCCACGTAAGGGTGGTAAGCTAACTGGCACAGTGATTCTGGGATGAAATGTCTACCTTTAACTTACTCATTTTGACCTTAAACCAACTGAGCAAAATGGCCAAAAGCAGCTTATGTAAATAACCTTCAAATACTTACTGGGTTCTAGGCACTGAAATACCAAAGACAATATAATTCTGGTCCTTGCCTCCAAACTAAGCACAAAGCCACAGAGAGTGGCTAGGGGCACCATAGTGCTACATCACATAACATAGAGATGCTAGTCATTCTCAGCTTCCTCCTGATCACTACACACTTTTAAATATGAAAACCTTTTGGTGGCATACAAATTAAAACACTAAAGCAAGATGAATGTAATTACAAAGCAGACTCTACTATTGGGTAACAGTGTGTGTGACGTCTACAATATAAAGGCTTCTGTAGGCGGCATTTCAAGGTGGCTGCCTTTTAACATAGTGTTGCTTTTTGAGCAGAATTGCAGGCTGTCCTCACCAAACTTTCTTATAATCTCAAGATGCACAGATCTCTCATATTCTATGAAACAGAACATTCTTTAGTGCCAGCTTGAATTTCCACTCCCATATCCTGCAATTTGAGCCCCACTCTATCTTGTACCATCGCCCAGTCCAGCCAGCTCAACATTCTATCTAAAAGATGCCCTTGAGACAGGATTAATCAATTAATCAATTGTGGAATCAATACATTTCACTCTTTGGGCAAAATTTGTTGGCATACCAGGTGACTCTAAATACTCCACTGTTTGAGGACTTCATATCTAACTGGAGTAGTCAGGAGCAGGGAAATGGGTAGGAACGGATGTCAGAGACAGCATATTAAAGAAATGGCCCTTTAAAGATGAGTAAGATTTCAATTAATAGATGCAGAAATGGTGGCTATGCTAGATGAGAATAACAGCATTTGTTTCATTCTATAGCGTAGGGTTTTCCCTTCCAATTTTCCAAGTTTCTTTTCAGCTTCACTTCTTGGAGTGCAATCTCCATGAATATTCAACTTGTCATTTCAACTTTACTTTTTGAAATGCAGTACAATCTCGGAGATTTAGCTAAATTTACCCTACTTACCCAAAGCAGATGGTACAAGTTTCTATAATGTTAGATCACTAGAGGTATTACTCTTCCCTTCTTTTACCTAACAGGGTAACAGGTCTTCCAACAGTATTAGCTGTTGGGCTAATACCCACAAGAGTTCAACTCCTCTCCCAAATTTGATTTCTGGCTTTCCCTTTATGCAGCGAATCTCCGTCAGACTACAGGAACACCCCTCGCCCCCACCACGCACCGTCGCTCTTCAGTTCTAACCTTACCTAAACCCTTTCCCTCACTTAAGCCCTTCCCTCCCTTGCTTTGACACCCTATTCTTGGTTCTCCTCCTCTCCTGATCCTCCTTCTCAGGCCCCTTTTCCTCTAGCCCTTAAGTTTTCCCCATAGGGCTCCCACTTTGACCCTAAGATTTCTCATGCTCCATACATGGGGGAACTGCCTGGGGGTTCTCAAAACTACAGAATACCTTATTTGAGGTAAGCAAGCCCCTTAACGGACCCTCACTAGCTCACAGACATTTTTCTGCCTTGGTTGAATAAAATCAACCCACAGGGACAAAGAATGGGGAAAACTTCGTTAGGGAAACTTCCAGCTAGCTTATCTGCTCAGGAGGTAGGGATCCTAAAAAAAAAAACCTTGTCAGGAGTCTCCACTGAAACCTCCCGTCTGTTTTGTTCTGAATAGGAGCACATGCCTTGAAAAGCTAAGCACCCCTTGAGCTTGTTTTCTGAGACAGCCTCTTTATCTGAATCCACCTTAGACTGGAAGCTCCAAGTGGGCTCGACTACAAGCACCCAGTTCACAGAACAGCCCAGGCACTAGCCAGGCCCGGCCCTGGGCAGTTTCGGGGCCAATGTCGTGCGCCGGCTCCCTCTGGAGTTGAGGTTTCCGGGGAGGGGGCAGGCAAAGCGTGATGGCGCGGCGCCCTCCGCTGGAAGAGCAGGAAACAGGGCACCGGCCCGCTCTGCCGAGAGGTGCGACACTCAAGATAACTCCACCTCAAGGGGCAGACGCTCAGGGCGGGACACAAGGGGTCCCTCCCGGTTCCACTCGAGCTGGAGTAGAATGTAAACAACCCCCTCCACCCCGAAGACGCGCAGCCGCAGTGTGGAGGCTCAGGTCCCGCTTTTACGTCACGTGGAGACCCGCCCCTTACGGGGGAGAGGCGGGAGCGCGCGAGGCTCTGTCACGCAGGCGCGTTCTTGCGGCGTAGGTGGCGCTAGAGGCCGCCGGGGGGAATTGTAGGGCGACGGCGCTGCCGCCATTTTGTGGGGTGTTTGTCGCAGCGGTGGAAGAGGGAAGACAGCAGTTTGGCGACATTTCTCAGCTGAAAGGCCATTTGCTTTTGCTGAGGTAGGTTTGCAGGTGGTATATGCTGGGTCGGGCGGATGTCGGTCTTTAGGTCTCCAAGCCAGGTATCGGCTAAACGACCGCGTTATGAGCTTGGGCTTCTGGGGCTGAGTTGGGAGTTCTGCGGGGCGCTGCTCGGCTGGTGAACGCCGGAAGCTCCGAAAGTTGCTCGGGCGTCGAGGTTCTGCCGTTGACCTTCTCTGAGGGCCCTCGCCGCTCGCGTCGCGGCTCCGGAGGCCCTGGGCTCGCCGCCCGCTGCTGGCCGGCGAGCGCGGCTCTCGGTTAACCCTGTCAGGACCTCTTCCCGCCGGCGGGCGCGAGGACCTGTCGGGAGACCCTTTGAGAGCCGTCTCTGGCATTCGTATTGTCGGCGATCAAGTCTTCCCCTGGACTCTTGGTCTGGGCGGTTGATAGCGTTTTGGGGTTTTCCAGAGTCAAGCATTTGCCCCTGTCTGAGTACGCCAAAGGCACTGGCCGGGTGCCCAGGAGCCGGGAGGTGGGGACCGGGCGTCCGTGCAAATCCAGGTGGTTGAGGGCAGTTAGGTGCTTGTGAGGGGTGGAAATCGGCGGAGGCTAGTCCTCTTCGTACTACACGGAACACAACATTGTTACAGCGAATCTCCATATCCCCAGTTGTTTAGCCCAGATATGCTTATCTGATCCTTAGGAAACAGCTCCCCAGACTGCACTCGCCAGCCACTTTGTCTTGCTTCATAGCTGTCCTGTGCGATTGTGCTTTTTACACACCTCTGCAGGCCTGTTACCCACTAACTGCAGTTCTGTTAGAACCATACGGTCCTAAACTTATAACCAATTTCGATGTTTTTAAGCCATGTACCTAGCATAAAGTTATCAAGACACATGGTCTTAAGGGCAGTGGCAACGGATCTACATATGAGATCCATTGTGTCATGATTTTTTAAAAGATACCTGGTTATTCTAGCATAAAGGATCCTTAATTAATTAGAGGCAGTATCATGATTCTAGATAGCTTTTCTTTTTTGTGTATGGGAAGGAAACTTACCACATAGAACGTGGGTCGGGTGACCTTTGTGCCTCCAGATAAAATATTTTTGAACATTGTAGGGTGGGTGGGGGAGATAGGCTGGCACTAACAGCTGAATTAAATTTGAAGTAATGAACTTGAGAAAAATTTTGAACTCTCACAAGGGAGCTCATTCTTATTTTAATGTCTGCATGTTAACTGATAATTTTAATTCTGCTTTGCTGGAGGTTAGCTGGTTGTTGCAGACTTACAGTAGAAGAGGAAAAACAAACCTGAAGCAGACACATAAGTCTTGAAAAAAACTGCATAATAATGGAGGATCATAATAATAACCCTCAGTTATCAGATGTGATTTTGCTTGCTATGATTTGAAAATACTTAACCAAGCTGAGTTCCTGATGTGGTTAAAATACAACTTTGGTATTTGACAGAACTTGTCAGAAGAACTGCACTTGATATATAAATGTTCTTTCTTTTCTTTTTCTTTTTCTTTTTTTTTTTTTTTTTTTGAGACAGGATCTCACTGTCACCCATGCTGGAGTGCAGTGGCATGATCACGGCTCACTGCAACCTTGATTTCCTTGGGCTCCAGTGATTCTCCCGAGTAGCTGGGACTCAAGTCACCATGTCTGGCTAATTTTTTGTAAAGGCCCAGGCTAGTCTGGAGCTTCTGAGTTCAAGGAATCCGCCTGCCTTGGCCTCCCAAAGTGTTGGGATTACTGGCGTGAGCCACTGCGCCCAACCATAAATTTTTGTTGATAGCTCTAATGAAGAAAATTTGTGTTTTGGCCTTTTGCCTCCAGTAAATTTGTGCTGTTATTCATGTCACGTTCCCATATAGAAGTGACTCCATTTGTATCAAACTGGAATGCTCACTTACTTCCATTGAGACACTAACAAGAGTTTTAGAATTTCTGTTTGACCTGATCAGTGCCTTCTCTTCCTCCTAGAGTAAGCTAAGAGCCACATCAGAGGGATGCCTGATGGGCATAGAATTAGAATCAGCAAGAGAATGAGTTAAAAGATCTGAATTTCTGGTGGCAATCAGACTCTGATGGCATGACACATACTTTCTTGTGGAATACCTCCCAGAAGAATTGAAGCTGCCTCATTTCAAAGCCTTTAATCCATTTAAAGTCATTTAAATTTCTACTTGCATTTGTTTGCTTATTAGTCATTTGGGCAAGCCGAATGAGATTAACTAAGTGGGTTTTACTCCATTTTAGCTTTTTCAGCTCCTTGCTCACCCTGTTTAGCAGAGTTTGGACCTTACTGTTAAAACTTAACTGCTTTGGAAAATAAGATGGGGAGAGACAGATAGGGGTTATATTGTTTGAGCACAGATGCTGTGCCTGGAAGGAACACAGGTTATGAATTGGAGGTTATAACTAGAGTCACATGTCACCATTATCATTTGATTTCACTGTGACCATGCTTCAGTGTGCATCCTCTTAGGTTGATTTCTTTTTCAGAGTTACTCCAGATGTACAACGAATAGATTTTAAGTTTAAGAATAACTGCTGGAGGGAGCCACAGTGACTCAGGCCAGTTGTCCTGGCACTTAAGGAGGCGAGGCTACGCATTTGAGGCCAGCCTGGGCAACATAAAAACCTCTCATTCATTAAAAATAAATAATAATAATAATAAAGAATAACTGCTGGATAAGAAAATAAACTTGTTGGATAGAGAAAGTTCATAAAATCACTTAAACATTAAAAAAACTCTTTTGTAGAGACGGGGTTTCACTGTGTAGCCCAGTCTGGTCTCAAACTCCTGGGCTTGGCCTCTCAAAGTGCTGAGATTACAGGCATGAGCCACCGTGCTTGGCCTAAAATCACCTTTTTATATCCCTTCAGTTTCCTGTTGAATGTTGTGTTCTATCCATACAAAGTTAGTATTCTCAAAGCTTGGAGTCATTCTGAGATTTAGAGAAAAGAACTGTGGATAATTTGAGAAAAAGAAGCTTCATCATTGAATAGCTCTTTACCGATAAAACAAAGTCACCTCCTGTATTTAGTATCCTTAAGTATTTGTCTCGCACTTCAGTTATTTGTATTATAGTACTTTGCCAAAGCTGCATGACACTGTGATATTATATTTCCTTAAATCAGCTCACATTTTAATGCTAACATTTTTAAAAGAATTATGTCAATAACTTAATTGGAAAATCACTAGTAAGTAGAAAGTAACAAAACAAAACAAGATAAATAAGAACGTTGCTAATTTTTAGCAAAATACTCTTGTCGACTGGAAATGCTAGGCCTGAACCTTTTTATTTGGCCTTTTTTTGTTTACTTTTTTAAAAGGGCAGTTAGCAAGTGTTAGTTGAAGACAAGCACCAAGCTGAGAATTTATCCTGGATATAATCAGAAGAATTCAAAATAAATGTCTTAAGGTATCAGTATTACCCACAATTGAATATTAGATCTCTATGCCTCTTAGCAGTCATCTGACATACCAGTCAGAAGTGGTATAGTGCCCTGATGCCTTGGGAAGCATTACCACCTAAAAAGACTTTGGAGCCTATATTTGTGTTGGGTTTTGATACTTAAATAATATTAATATATAATATTTATTTATAACACATCTATAACCTCCACAATTCTTTTTCTTTTCTATCAACAGATGCGGCATTCCAAACGAACTCACTGCCCTGACTGGGATAGCAGCGAAAGCTGGGGACATGAAAGCTATCGTGGAAGTCACAAACGGAAGAGGAGATCTCACAGTAGCACACAAGAGAACAGGCATTGTAAACCACATCACCAGTTTAAAGAATCTGATTGGTAAATTAACTCTTGAACTAGTAGCGTTTTAGCTCTAATAGTTTTAAATGATTTGTCATTTGCTTGTATAGCTTTCATCTGTCAAATTGTTTTATAATTCAGTCAACAAACATTCATTTAGAAAATATTTGAGTGCCTGTTTTAGACTAGACTATAGGTGCCAAGGCTACAGCTGTGAATAAAACAAAGTCCTTGTCCTTATGTATGTCTGTCTGAGAGTGGTAGGAGACAGTTGATCAGTAAGTAAATGTAAAATGTAAAATAACATGGTAAGTCTCAACTACCAGTAATGTCACTAGGGAGATGACACAAAAAGTTAAGATGACACAAAAAGTTAAGTGAGAATCCCCAATGAGTAGCTTTAATTTGTATGTAGGAGAGAGATGTGTATGTTGTAGTGCTCATTAAGTGTTTCAGAACTAAGATAGGGTTTTATAGGGGAGTAGTTATCCAACAGAGAAAAGCAACATGTATTATTAGTCACTTGTACTGTGTTCTACAGGTTATGTTTATAGATGAGGCCAAGGAATATGTTTGGGATTTTTAGAAGCTGGCTTTATTCTTAGAACTATTCTTGTGCATAGGTAGTAGCTAGTAATTTGGGAAATGGCCTCAATAAAAACTTGCAACAGCATATGTCTTTTTTATTGTATTTTTACCAGTGTAAAATTTGGAGGTAATACATTTATATAGAATTAAGGAAATCTTAAAGTTCTAAATGATTAAAGAAAGGCTAGGTAAGTTTCTTTCACTCTGTCTTTCATTAATTTCCCTTTTTCATTTGTTTTGTTGGTTCTGTTTTCTTCTTCTTTTGTGCAGATGTTCCATTGGGACTGTTTACCAGATTGCTTTCTAAATTAGCCAGCTGGGGTTACTTTAAAAAACAGTATGTAATTTATTTCCTTCTCCACATTAACAGACTTGTTCTGCCAAACTGAGCTTATTTGTAGTCAGTGCAGACCAATCATCCTTCATACACATTGTTACATAAGGGGAAGGGGGAAGGTTCATGACAAGATTTCAAAGACCAGAGATGATTAATGTACAGTATACTAAAGAAAACTATCTATACCCCACTATTAATAAATACAAAAATCTCTAAGGCTTAATGTCATAGTACTAGTTATTCATAGGATTATTATACATTGTATATATAGAAAGGAAGTGATAAGAGTGCTCAGCTGTTCATTCATGCTCATAGTTAACTACATAAACATGATACTGAGTCCAGTTAACAACCAGGCCAGTACCTTCTTTGACGTTGGTACCAGTTGTGTTTGGTGGTCAACGTTCACCATAATCCATAATATTCTAAACTTAATTATTTGTTAAAAATATCTTTGTATTTAAATCTTTGCCTCTGATTATTGCCTGCAAATACTCTCCAAGAAAAGGCTTTTTAAGGTAAAGGATATGGACTCTTGCAAGTTTCTTGCTACAGGTTCATATTTCTTTTTCTAGAAAGTTTGCCGAATTATACAATGTGCTCCTTCATGCTCTCGCCAATCTTGGCTGTCTTGAGAGGCCAAGGATAATGTTTTGATTAATCTGAATTTTTAAATTTCTAGTGAATTTGTCCACTGTCATATATTTGTTGATCATTTGAACATCTTTTTATTTTTAGCTTATTAAAGTATACATTTTTTATTGATTTAGAAGAGCTTTTTATGACATTATTATTATAACCATTTGTCATAGATATATATCGCATAGTGTCTTTTCTTTATGATTTGTCATTTGGAGGTAGCCTGTGAATTGGTCTCCCTTTCTACAGGCTTAATTAATCCATTCTGCATTAGAACAACTGATGTGGGTGTAAATCCTACCTTTATATATTGTCAGAATCCTGTAACATAGAGTAACAAGTCTTAAACCAGTAATTCTCTATCTTTAGTGTGAATAAGAATCACCTTGAAGGTATGTTGACCACATTTAGAGTCAGTGAGTATGACCTGAGGCCCAGGGTTGCCATTTTTAATAAGAACTCCGTATTTGATATTGCTGGTAAATAGACCGTCCTTTGAGAAATACTTTAGCCTAGCATGCAGGGCTTTTAATGATGCTGTTCTCAGCTTACTTAGTTGTCTGCGTTCCCTTATGTGAAAATTGCTCTTTCTGGAATTGTCTTTTTCCCAAGTAACCCATAGATAAATCCATCTCTAAGCCATTGTGGCTAAAAGTGCTGTATGAATTTAAGATGGTAGTATGCCATTCTTCTCCCCCAGAATTTCTTCTGTATTCCACGTTGTCCAAATCCTGGCTTCCCTTTAAGATGCAACTCCATTTCCATCTTTTTTGTAATTCTCCTCTGACCATTTTAAACAGATTTTTTTTCCCTTCTCTGACGCTAAGCACTCATGTGTTGTAACCTTTTAGAATTTCCTCCATTGTTGGATTTTGTTTCATTTTTATATGAGTAATCTCAAATTGTTCATTATTTGTTAGCAAGGACTTTGTCTTACATAATTTTTTTTTTTTTTTAATCTCCCACAGGACCTGTGTGGATATAAAAACGAATGCACTTACCTGTCTTGGCTGTTTTAAAGGCTGTAGTGAAATATTCACTGGGCATTCAGTGGATATTTTAAAAAATTAAAGCAGTCTGTTCATCCTGTCTACCCTATCCATAGCCTGTGTAATTCTGTAGACTTTGTTTATATAATCTCTCAGCCTTGGTAATTGGCCATTGTCTGTTGAAGAGACTCTCATCCTTTTAGTTTGTCCTCATGGTGTTCACCCTATGTTTTGTTACTCTAGTCATTGTTTATGGCTTATTAGCAACTCTTAATTTCATGCAGTATTCCAACTAAAGATTGTTATTGTTAGTTTTTTCTAATAGAAGGATTTTGGACTTTTATGGGAATGATGCCCTTAAGAGTATGGTCGCTTCTAACTTATTGTATTGGTGGTCCCTCTCTGACAGTTCCAAGCCAACTGATCAGATCCCTAACCTAGACTACCTACAGTCTTACCAAATATCCTGAGTTGTTTCTCCAGTAGATAGAACTTAAAGCTGATGCTAGGGAAAGAGAACCAGGTTTCTACATCTCCCCCAGCCTGGATTTGCTGTTAGCCCTGTTGGGTAGTAGTTGTAAAGATGCTTCTATTTCTGCCTAAACCAGCCTCCTGGGAAAAAGAACGACAGCATATTCTGGGGGAAAGGAAAGGGGTTGGTGAGGGCAATCTAGTCAACATCTGTCACTCCATTGCTTGTTAGGATTATTTTAGCCGATTTGTCTGACTGGGCAGGTGTCCCCTCTCTCCCTCAGTGCTCCATGTGCATCCCTCTTGAAGCTTCGCACTCTGTTGAAGAGGACACTCATCCCAGGTAGAGAGGGGGACGGGAAACTGGGCCAATTTAATCTATGTCCTTTTCTTTCCATCAGATCAAGGCTACTTAACTGGGATCCATTGCCATCCTGAGGTCCATGACCTTTATGAAATTCCTTACCAAGTTTTGTTTATGTGTTTCTTGGGGAAGAGAGTTCATGGCTTTCAGCAGATTTTCAAAGGGATCTGTAGATTAAAGCACTATGGCACTAGATGATGGTATTTTCTGTTGTTTCTTACGTATTTGTCAAACAGGAATGACAGGAAATTAGAAATGCAAAGAGAAGTAGGGTGGTGGAACTACTGTAATCCTAAATTACAGGATCCCTTTCTTATTTTAGGAGGATATATTTTAGATGCCTTTGGCACATGAGGCAGCCCTCAAAAGCTGTGTTGTCTATTTCTCTAACAGGAATAACAAGGCTAGAAATGCAAAGAAGAGAGGAGATGTGATAGATGATGTGTGTGATAAAATTGGCCTGTGTAGTAGTGATTAGAAAATAGTTTTTTTCACTAATGTGCTATACAATCTTGGCAAATCATTTTTCTTCTAGGGATCTTAATTTAGTTGTTGGTAAAATGAAGGGCTGGGTTACATTTAAGGCTCCTGATAGCTCGAATATACCTTTCATGAAGGAATTCTCTGTGTGCCAGGGATATCTAAAATGCACTTATATTAAAAGTGAAAGGAACCCTTTTTGCCTGCCTCTGATTGTACCTCTTTGAAAGACTAAGATAGCTTAGATACAGGTGCAGAAGGTAAAGGAACACTTAAGTAAACACTAGACATACATTAATGATTTGACTCAAGCTTTAATTCCTTGGTGTGAAGTGCTTGACAGCAGTCTATATAATGAGCCCATTGCTTGTTTGTTAAAGTAAAATAATTTCTTAAGCTTTGTGAGATAAATATAAATGCTAATTCATCTGTTTGAATTTTTTTTTATGTAGAGTTAGCTTTTTAAACCAAGAATTTTTGAGGTAATGTTTTGTTTGAACCACACTATTTCAGAATGAAGAGAATAATTTGAAATCCTTTAATGTGTTTGCAGTCACTATTTAGAAGCAAGGTCTTTGAATGAGCGAGATTATCGGGACCGGCGATACGTTGATGAATACAGGAATGACTACTGTGAAGGATATGTTCCTAGACATTATCACAGAGACATTGAATGCAGTTATCGAATCCACTGCAGTAAATCTTCAGTCCGCAGCAGGAGAAGCAGCCCTAAAAGGAAGCACAATAGACACTGTTCAAGTCATCAGTCACGTTCGGTATGATTGATTTTGTTTTTATTTTGAGTGGAGTTTTATTTTTGTGTAAAAGCTGTTAATGAGGTGATAAGTTTCTAATTTTTTATATATATAAAATACTATTTGGATATATTATAATTGCACTTATATTACTTAATTCCTTAAAGGAAACCTCCAAATTCTTATAGCCGATCTGTATATTTATTACTAGCCCTCATTTGCCCACAGTTCCTCATATTCTGCAGACCAGATAATGAATTTATTGACCTTAATAATAAAAATATTTTTGTATTTGTAACATATTCTTATGAAAAAAATTATGCACCCATCTTTCATCTTAAGCATTTTTTTTTTTAACTTGGAAAGCCTTTATCTGGTACTTAAAAACAAATGCAAAATATTACACTGGTAGATACCTAAATGTCACTAACCTGCCTAGAGCATAGTTCATAGCACAGTGCATCATTGTCTTCAACAACTTCTTTTGAAATTGAAAATGGGTGCTGAATGGGAAACATCCAAAAAGTCTGCCTTTTTTTTTTTTTAACTCAGGTATCTTCACCTACTTGAACAGTAAACTTTGAATTATTTTCTCCCCAAGTTTTCTTCAGTAAAACTAGTTTTTATTAGATTGAACATTGAAATTAACTAGCTTTTATTTTCCCCTTTTATTTTAATCATGTATATTTTAAAATATTGCTAAATTAGAATAATTTCAAATAGTCTTGACATTTTAAAACATTTTTCTGACAAACTAGACATCTCAATTCACAGCATATGCTGTTTATAGCAAGAGATAAGTAAATCATGACATTGCATTCTTTAAATTTCAGACTTCAATTAAATCAGTATTTTAAAGAGACAATTGTGTTGTTTTTTTTCTATTGCCACTTTAAGTATCTTATCTGAAAATCTGTTCCTTGCCATGTTTTTCTTCTGTAACATAAACTGTGCCCTGTGAATTTCTGGGGACTGAATTTGAAATTGCTCCTGCCAACTGTTCGTGGCCTGGTGCTTATCTGAATGCCTGAATATCTCCCCCGCTGAATGAATTGCGTATTCTGCCCCTGAATTCACTCTGATATATTGATTGGCTGGACGATCTTGGTGCTGCCCACTTGCCGTTCCAGAAGAGCCACCGAAGGAAAAGATCCAGGAGTATAGAGGATGATGAGGAGGGTCACCTGATCTGTCAAAGTGGAGACGTTCTAAGAGCAAGATGTATAGAATATTTTTCAACACTTTTTAAACTTTGCAGAAAGAATAATCTTTTTAAGAATAGTTTGTCAGCGGGGGGCTAAAGAACTCTTCATTGCTTTTTTATTTTGTTTTTTGTGGGTTTGTTTGTTCTTTTGTATTTCTTCTTTTCTGTAGAATTTAAATATTTCTATTCTAAAGTTCCAAAATAATCAGTGGAATTTGAGATTAGAGCAAGAAAGATAGCTCTATCTAATTGTTTTTGTAGCAGCTGAAACTAAAATAATTTGAGTGCTGAAACGTTAGTTATGCTTTGATAGAGATCATTTGAAAATATTCCACACTTAAGCATTCATTGTTTGAATAACTAGACAATTTGTACTCAAGTACTTAGACCTCTTTTTCCTCCTCACTTTAGATGAAATCGTGGACACTTTGGGTGAAGGAGCCTTTGGCAAAGTTGTAGAGTGCATTGATCATGGCATGTAAGTTTGTTTTTTTCCTTTTTGAATGTTCTGATATTTTTGGTGGGGAAAGATTCATAATTTAGATGGAATTTATTTTATTTTTATTTAATTTATTTATTTGAGATAGGGCCTCTGTTGCCCAGACTTGAGTGCAGTGGTGCCATCTTGTCTCACTGCAACTTTCACCTCCCAGCTTTAAGTGATTCTCCCACTTCAGCCTCCGGGTAGCTGGGATTACAGGAGTGTGCCACATGTGATTACAGGCTCGTAGCTAGTTTTTGTATTTTTGTAGAGATGGGGTTTCACCATCTTGGCCTGGCTGGTCTCGAACTCCGGACTTCAACTGATCCACCCACCTCAGTCTCCCAATATGTTGGGATTATAGGCGTGAGCCACCATGCCCAGCCAAGATGGAATATATTTTAAATGGTAGCCTCATGTTTTGGGGATAAATTACTCACAAAATTTCTCAAATTGTTCATGATTTGTTTACCATGAATGTGGATGTTAAGAATGCTGACGGCTGGCTGCGGTGGCTCATGCCTATAATCCCACCATTTTGGGAGGTTGAGGCAGGCGGGGCATCTGAGTCGGGAGTTTGAGACCAGCCTGACTAACATGGAGAAACCCCATCTCTACTAAAAATACAAAATTAGCCGGGTATGGTGGTGATGCCTGTAATTCCAGCTACTTGGGAGACTGAGGCAGGAGAATTGCTTGAACCTGGGAGGGGAGGAGGCCGAGGTTGCAGTGAGCCAAGATGGGGCCATTGCACTCCAACCTGGGCAACAAGAGTGAAACTCTGACTCAAAAAAAAAAAAAAAAAGAATGAGAATGCTGACAAATTTCAACAGAGGGAAATCATTGAAATAAAAGTGTGTGTTCAAGTGAAGGAATTTTCCGGAACTCCAGAACTGAGGCACTTGACCCTGTATATGAGATTCAGCAATTTTGAATTGCAGAGGCAATAAAGCATGTCTAATCTTAAATGTTAAGAGTTAGCTTCCTAAACTATAAATAAATTTTGTTTTATAGAGCCTAGAGAATAAAGTTTGTGATTTGACCCTTTGTGCCTCATTTTACCATTTTCCTCTAGGACCTCTATTTTGTGTCTTGCAAACTTTTTTGTAAGTGAAGCTCTTAAAACTTTAGTGAAACTGCACATTTCTAAAGTGACATAAAATTTTTTATCATAAATGAGTTGGGATGAATGTAATTTCCAACCTGTTGTAAATATTAATACTAAAAAGTAAAACTTACATCTCTTTAAATGCATTTGAGGGAATCTGAATACCATAGCAGCTTGATACCTACCATCATCCATGAACAAACTCTTGAATACTTAGAAATGTTTTATTTTTGAATTTATTTTCATTTTGCTTTCCATAAATATTCTAAATTATCATATCCCCACAGTTTGCTTTTCTGCAACAAATACATGAATATAAATTGAACTTGATTTTGAAATATTTGCAGACTTACAGAAAAGTTGATAAAATAGTTCAAAGAATTCCCATGTATTCTTCACCCAGATTTTCCAAATGTTAACATTTTATAAGATTCGCTTTATCATTATACATACATATGTGTTCAAATTTTGCCAACTAATCTGCAGACTTTATTCAGATTTCACCAGTCATCCCATTAATGTCCTTTTAGAATTTCATGAAAGTTTTAAGTCTTGACTTAATACTCTTAATAAATACTCCATTTATTGAACTGTATCTTTAAAAAAATTTTTTTTTAATGAGGTAGGGTTTCACTATGTTGCTCAGGCTGGTGTGGAACTCCTTGGCCTCAAGTGATCCTCCTGCCTCAGCCTCCCAAAGTGCCGGGATTATAGATATGAGCCTGTAATCACATGTGGCACACACCTGTACCACATCTGGCCTGGAATGTTTCCTTTATTGGAAAGTTGAGGCCTCTAAAAATACGAGTACATGTATCCATAGATGAATATCTGACTGTTTAGCATTGTTTTCTTTTTTTGTTTTTATAGATACAATCACCGAAAAAACTTTTTGGTCATATAAATAGTTAGGAGTAGACGTTTTGTCACAGTAATCTCACTATAGTTCTTTTAAGTCTTGAGGTATATGCCAGACATCAGAAAATCTTTTTAATGACTTATCAGTCCACAGTTATTGAGGCCTTTTGAAAGCAATGAATTGGAAACGACTAGATGTGGAAAAAGGTTTTGTATCCAGACATTAGAATACGTATTTGTTTGCCCTAAATGTTTTTATAGCATGTATCTTCTTATACTAATAAGGGATGGGTATGGTTTTGTAAAGTGGAAGGGCCGTAGTGAAAAGAAGGCTTGAATGCTGGCTTATCTGCAGGTAGATTAGGTTTAGAAAGGAAGACAAAAAGAAGTTGAAGATTTGAAACATTTACGGCTCTATATTTTTTAGGGAGCATTCTTACAGATGCCCCAGTCTGAAGTCCACTACCCTCCCCTGTAGCTGTTTCTGTATATTTGCATCAGTGCGTCTGCTAAGGTTTTTCTGGGCTTAATTACTTACAGTTGGTGTCTCCTTTACCTGAATGTTTCCTTCCCAGTCTGACAAACTGCCAGCTATTTTTCAGGACTCAGTTCTGTGCCACCTCTTCTGTGAAGAAGTCTAAATTGTTTACGTGTCTGTCTTTTCCATTAGACTTGAAAATACGTAGGGACACGCCCTGTCTTTTAATCACTAATAACTACGCATTGCCTGGCACAGAGTAGGCCTAGCCTGGTAAATGAATGAATGCTTTCAACAGTAGCATATTCTATTTTTGGTTTATATTTGTATATATTTTTTAAACTGTTGTATAAAACTCATTAAGGGAATTATTTCATGGAAAGTATTTTATCAAAATGTTTTGAGAAGATGTTATATGGAATTTGCTGTAATATGTTCTGAAAGACTATTTTAAATGGCGTAGAGGATTATAATTAATTAAGATTATGCTTTAGAGCATAACATGGTTTCAGCTCACTCCTGTACATTTATCATTTTTATCCTTATTTTTAAGGGATGGCCTGCGTGTAGCAGTGAAAATCGTAAAAAATGTAGGCCGTTACCGTGAAGCAGCTCGTTAGAAATTCAAGTATTAGAGCACTTAAATAGTACTGATCCCAATAGTGTCTTGTAAGTATAAATTTAACCTATGAGCCATCATATTACATGAAATACTCAGATTTCTGTAAACTGAATTATTATTTTGATCTGTTTTAGCCGGTGTGTCCAGATGCTAGAATGGTTTGATCATCATGGTCATGTTTGTATTGTGTTTGAACTGCTAGGACTTAGTACTTACGATTTCATTAAAGAAAACAGCTTTCTGCCATTTCAAATTGACCACATCAGGCAGATGGCATATCAGATCTGCCAGTCAATAAATTGTAAGTATACTTGATAAATCTTTATTTTTAAATATTTTTTATTATTATTTTTTACCTCTTTAATAGCAATTAAAATAAATCTTTAAGCACCAGAAAACTCGTTTTTATTATATAAGTTATATATTCAAATGTTGTTACTAAAAAATACACATTTTTCAAGTAAAGATGAAACCTCTCTTGACCACTGTATCCTTTGTCAGTCCTCCTTTCCCTGCTAGTACAAATTAAGTTTGTAAGTGAAACTAATAATGTGTTTTTGTTCTCTTGTAGTTTTACATCATAATAAATTAACCCATACAGATCTGAAGCCTGAAAATATTTTATTTGTGAAGTCTGACTATGTAGTCAAGTATAATTCTAAAATGGTAAGTTAAAGACTTGTTTTAATTTTGGTGGTTATCTTTAAAATTAATTTAGCTTGATGATCATTGGATGAGGAATTTCACTTCTGACCCTCATTATGTCCTGATGTTTAACCAAAAAGAAGAAACCTTTCTTTGCCTTTCTCACGAGCTTATTTTGACAATCCAAAAGATAATTCATGTGCTGGCCTTTTGAGTAGTGCTATAAAATATTTCCTATCTATTGAGTTTCATATTTACTCAACTGTATCTCTCTAGAAACGTGATGAACGCACACTGAAAAACACAGATATCAAAGTTGTTGACTTTGGAAGTGCAACATATGATGATGAACATCACAGTACTTTGGTATCTACCCGGCACTACAGAGCTCCTGAGGTCATTTTGGGTCAGTAGACACCAAATGCTGATATTATAATTGAATGAGAGATTTTTGTTCTTTACAGCTTTACTGGTGGAGTGGGGAAGTGTGATCTTCTTAGCAGGATTCGGAAAACGTTTTCTATTTTCATAAAAAATGTGTGGACGTTGCTATAAATACTTTTCCTGAGTGGTAAGAATGTGATACTGTCTGTGAAAGATATTCCAGGTAGTGGTTATTTTTGAACAAGTAAATCTTAAATGATCATAAGAGAACAGGCTCTGTTAACTAGTGCATCACAGAAATGTGATTTGGAAGTTATATGAGTACTTGTTTTTGTGCCATCACAAAAAACACAGGGCTGGTAAAAATGCTGAGGAAACTGGTTGGCAGATGTCTAGATAATAAAGGATGGATAAAAGTCGAGAATAAAGAGGGGCTTCTCTAAAAGGAGAACTCCTGTGATAACCCTTGATGTGAGAAAGTCTGGGAAAGAAAATGAGTTAAGGTGCAGAGTCTTCAAATAAGAAGGAACTTTTTAAGGGAGTGTGCATCTTATGCCTGAACATTAAAAGTTAGAGATCAGGTCTTATTAATAAAGCAGGGAAATCAGATATTGGCTTGGGAGCTTGGAGACATTGGGAAACATTCAGATCAGGTACATCAAGAGATAGTTGAATGTAATAAGCCAGTTACTTAACCAAAAGTTAGGTCCAAGTGAGTTTAGATTGTAAAACATTTTTGTGGAGGAATTGTATTTTATACTTTTTACTTTTTTCTGTGTCCAGTAGGACTTGGTAGTTCCGAATAGGAGTGTGAAAGCAAACTAATGATATTTACCTAGAGTAGAGTAGTAAAGGAGTAAGGAAATCAAGAATGTTATACAGCGTTTGCCAGAACTTCCCTTGATAATGGAAATGTTCCATTTCTGCACTGCCCTGTATGGGAGCCACTAGTCACTGGGTGACTGAGTACCTTGTAGTGAGTGGGGCCAGTGTGATTGGGGAGGAACTGAGTTTTGAATTTATGTTAATTTAAATTTTAGATTTAAACAGCCGTATGTGGCTAGTGATTACCATATTGAACAAGCATAACTCTAGAGCTTGTCTTTTAAATACATAATAGTAGGGTTTCTGCTTAGTACAAACTGGAAGGAGCTGCTGTGTAAGGGTAAAGAAAGCAATATGGGAAGACATAGTGGACACAGGTATTTTCAGATATTGGAAGGAGATAGATTACTGTGTTTTTTCAGTTTTAAGAATCAGATTTTTCCCTACGTTTTAATGTGGGGGGAACACCACACAAAATAATTGGCTTTTTTTCTTTGTTATTGGTATATAAAACAGTGGTGCATCTTACAGTTTATGCTATCTGTATAACTGAGCAAAATATAGTAACTCTTTTTTTTTTTTCTTTTTTTTTTTTTTTTTTTTGAGATGGAGTTTTGCTCTGTCACCCAGGTTGGAGTGCACTGGTGCCGTCTCAGTTCACTGGAACCTCCACCTCCTGGGTTTGAAAGTTTCTCCTACCTCAGAGTAGCTGGGATTATAGGTGCCCACCACCATGCCGGCTAATTTTTATAGTTCTTAGTAGAGATGGCGTTTTACCATGTTGGCCAGACTGGTCTTGAACTCCTGACCTCAGGTGATCTGCCTGCCTTGGCCTCCCAAAGTGCTGGGATTACAAGCGTGAGCCCCTGTGCCTGGCGCAATTCTCTCTTTTTTATTTTTATTTTTTTGTAACAGAGTCAGGGCCTTGCCATGTTGTCCAGGCTGGTCTTCAACTCCCAGGCTCAAGTGATCTGCCTGCCTTGGCCTCCCAAAGTGCTGGGATTTAGGCGGGAGCCACGGCACCCACCAGAATATAGTAAATCTTAGTAATAATAAAGTTCCAAATGTGGCCAAGCATGGGATAGTTAATATAAATCTGACATTGGAATCACTGGCCTTGAGGAGAAAGAATCAGGAGATTGGGAGAATAGAAAGGTCCTTTGTGGCATGAGGATGAAGTCAGAATTCGGTTAGAGAGGAAGATGTAGTCAGGTGCTAGAGCTGAAGTGGGCAGTTGGCCTCATGTTGAGTATAAAAGCTAACTCATCCAAGAATGAGATGATTTAGAGTGGTGTACTACTGCAGAAGATTACAGTCACCTGGGGGAAAGACTAAATTGGGAACCTAGGAGTGGTTGAAAAAACTTTTTGAGATGTCTCACACTGTCGCCAAGGCTGGAGTTCAGTGGCGTGATCTTGGCTCACTGCAACCTCCGCCTCCCAAGTTCAAGCAGTTCTCCTGCCTCAGCCTCCCGAGTAGCTGGGATTACAGGCGCCCACCACCACACTCAGCTAATTTTTTGTATTTTTAGTAGAGACAGGGTTTCACCATGTTGGCCAGGCTGGTCTCGAACTCCTGACCTCACGATTTGCCCGCCTCAGCCTCCCAAAGTGTTGGGATTACAGATGTGAGCCACTGTGTCCAGCTGAAAAAGAAAACTTTGATGAGATCCAAGCTCTAGCATTTACAGATTTTATAGTGTTAATAGGTGGAAACCATGCTCCATTATCGTCCATTTGTTCAAATGATAAACACTGCGGAGGTTAACAAAAATGACTTAAGTCACAGTCAATATATATTGACTTGAATATATTTCTTTAATTTCAGTGATACCAAAAGTAATTGAAATGTCTTTGAATGTAGGTTTTATTTATACATTATTTTTTTACTAAATACTTGATCCTTGAAAGATTAAAACATCTATTTGATTGGTTCTTTCTCCTCCTTTCCAGTTAAGTATAGATTTAAGAAGGCTAGATGTTTTATTCTGATCTGCATAATACTGTCATTGAGAATTCTGAAGGAGAAAGTGTATAAAATCATGTCTAGACAGCCCTGAAGTTAATGTATAGATCCCTCTTTAACAATATTTCTCTTAATAGAAGAAGTAACCTCATGCGTCAAGCTGATGATTATTGATAAGTGATTAGTAATTTCATTATGAGCCTAATTAGAAACTTGTATTTGTGCTAATAAAACATGAAAATTCCTGGACTAACCATGAACCGAGTATAACAACAGTTTCAACAGCAGTGCCCTCCCACCATATAAAAAGTTCAGAGACTATGAAATATTTGCACAAATTGGTTGTATACTTGGAAAATGGTAGTCCTATTATTTTATATGGAATGTATCCCTCCCTAGTTACAGTACTGTGTCTTGATGTGAGCAGATGGACCATGAGAGTGTGTTGAATAGAATTTGATGTAAAACTAAAAATAGAAACCCTGAATTTGTCATATTCTCCCAAATGGGTTCTGTAAAGGGAGCACCCATATAAGGAAGGATTTAATGTACTGTCAATTAAAAGTTGTAAAATGTTTAAATGTTTGAAAATTGTAAATGTTTCTAATTAATGTTAAAAGTAGTAAAATGTTTCTGTTTGTTTTAAAATAGCTTTAGGTTGGTCTCAACCTTGTGATGTTTGGAGCATAGGTTGCATTCTTATTGAATATTACCTTGGTTTCACAGTCTTTCAGGTACGTGGCTAGTAAATTCCATGTAATAGTTCATAACAAATTTTAAACGTTAAAGGCATTCTAAAGTTTTGACTTCTGTATTGGAAAATTGCCATACATCATTATTGTTAAGATTAAAACTTATATGTGCAAAATAATCATTCTTTAAAACTACAGTTGAATGAAATACTGTGAGTGAGTGATCATAGTTAATTTTGCACGTGATTAGTGTTTGTAACACATGGTTCATGTATGGTTCATACTACTGACTTTTTTAAATTATAAAACTCCCTCATAAATTTGCAGTAGTGTTATTGTGGCCCATTTTCAGTCTAGTTATGTTGACTATCAGTATGGCCATGAACAGGTCACTTACTCCTTTTTATAAAAGAATTCAGGAACAATAAGGGATTGTATTTTGCTCTAAGTATTAAGCATCTATAATGTCTCAGGCATTTCTAAGTACATAAAGGTGAAGAGACAGTATCTTCCTCAAGTCATTCAAAAGACATTGGAAAACTATTGCAGTAGAGTGTAGTATTTGCTGTAATGGAACAATGTAGAAAATGTAGGTAGGGGGAACCCAGGAAAGTTTAACGATTACTTTCTTTAGAGAAGGCGTCACTGAGAACACAGGAAGAATAGGAGGAGTTTGTTAGAAAACTGGAATGTGATGGGCAGATAAGGAAGAAGAAATAGTGTCTGTAAATGCACAGAGGAGTGAAGGAGCATATTCTACTCAGGGAAGAATAGTGTTGTCAGAGTGTCTTGTATAAATGGGAAAATTATAACAATAGGCAAGGGCTGATTCATAAAGGACTTCAAAGACTTTGCAAGGTATTGGTTTGATCGTAGAAGTCAGTGTTTTCCAAAAGTAGACTGATCCAAAATGAACATGATTGTCTAGGGTGCCGTTCTGACCATTATTTAGACATTATCCCTTCTGCTTTTTTTTTTGTATTTAAATATCTCTTTTATGAAATGATAGTTACAGTTGTTGGTAGTTTGCTTTTAAAAATAAAAAGTCTTTAACTGGTAAAACAAAAAGTAGGAAACGCTACTTTCTTTTCAACTCTGTCCTTAAATTGTACTTACATCTGAAATCTAAAATTCTTTTTTTTTTTTTTCTGAGATGTAGCCTCACTGTATCACCCAGGCTAGCATGCAATGTTGGCTCACCGCATCCTCTGCCTCCTGTGTTCAAGTGATTCTCATGTCTCAGCCTCCCAAGTAACTGAGTCTACAGGCACGAGCCACCGTGCCCCACTAATTTTTTTGTATTTTTAGTAGAGACAGGGTTTCGCTTTGTTGACCAGGCTGATCTCGAACTCCTGACCTCAGGTGATCTGCCCACGTCAGCCTCCTAAAGTGCTGGGATTACAGATGTGAGCCACCGCGCCCAGCCTGAAATTTAAATTCTTGAAAGCTTTAGGTTATGCAACTATTAAAGAACTTTAAGTAGGGTTGTGGTATGATCAAGGTGTTTTATTGTTTTGTTTGGGGAAGAGGGGGTTGGAGATCCCAGTTCAGTACTGTTGAGGTTAATTTGAAGTTAGAGTGGTGCAGTGGGCATGCAGCTATGATGAGCTAAGAATCACTTAGGCAGCTATTGCAGTGATGAATTTACTGCTTGTGGGGCACCTCACCAGATTTCTATTTCTATCTAATCTGTAGAGATCCTGTTAAAAAGTACTCTGAGTTTATAGGTAAGCTTGATGTCTAGAATCATGGTTATCCATCAGTTCTGGGAGGTGTTGTCTGGTTTTGTAGTAGTGAGCTGTAGGGTTAAGAAAAAGTTAAGCAAAGTGCATACTTTCTTCATTCTGACTTACATAAAATGGGTGCTTCAGGTGATTTTGTGATTATAAATCACTGAGTTTTTAAGTACACATTATTTGAGAAGTGGTTTATATTTTTACTCCACCCTGCAAAATACTCTTAAACTAAGGAATTTCTTTAAAATGTGAAGCTGTTATTATTTATTTCTGTCATGTATCACAACGATTTGAAAGCAATATGCAAAGCACAGTAGTAGATAGATTTCTTTTAAAAGTATTGCGTACAGCCTCTGCTCTCCAGAGCAAGGGTTAGCAAACTTTGGCCCATGGTGAAGTCCTGCCTCATGCCTCTTACTACAAAAGGAAGAAGAATATGTAATAGGGACCATTCATGACCGGCTAAGCCTGAAATATTTACTGTCTGGCCCTTTACATAAGTTTGCCAACCTCTGCTCTAGAAGCATACCATTGCAGCTGTAAATTTGACAGTTTTCTGTATTCTACTTTAGCCAAGACTCTTTTGCTGTCTAATTTAAGGATATGTGCTTTGACATGGGTAGTAACTTTCCTCATTATATTTGAGGTAGTATCTTAACGTCTTTGAAATTCATGTTCCCACATAACTAGGTCAGCATTGTTTTGAGAATTATTGGGACTCTATGTCTGTTGCCTGTGAGTAGTAAGTGTTAACAGGTGGACTATTCATTGGGTACTGGATGTTAATTTTGGTTAAGCAGCTGATGAAATGAGGAGACACAGTTTTTCTGGTAATCTTCGCCAGTCAAATAGTGTAAGAAATACAAATAAGGAAACTGAAATTTTAGATTAAACAAGTTACATTTGGATTGCTGTACAGAATCTTACTGATTTATCTGTGAGACTTTAATTTTACCATGTTTGTGGCAGACAGTACAGGTCGTTCAGTACTGAATTGTACAGAATCTAATCCTTTAATATCAGCACCATTTTCTTGTGTTTTCTTTTAATGTTTTATAGGGAAATAGTGCTAAATTTCTTTTTCCTATATTTTTTAGACTCATGATAGTAAAGAGCACCTAGCAATGATGGAACGAATATTAGGACCCATACCACAACACATGATTCAGAAAACAAGGTATGTTTTAAGATTAAAGCCTTTTGTTGGATACATGGAATCGTATATATTCAAACTACAGAAAACCCAACATTGTTGTAATGTAATGTAAGGACTATAGATTTTGACCTTTTTTTTTTCTGTCTGGTAGTAACTTGTAACTGCATCTTACTACTTTAAAAAAAAAAAGTCATGGTGAGTTTTTTGTTTGTTTTGGTTTGGTTTTGATTTTTTTTTTTTTTTTTTTTGACATGGAGTTTCTCTCTGTCGCCCAGGCCGGAGTGCAACTGCGTGATCTAGGCTCATTGCAACCTCCACCTCCCGGGTTCAAGCAGTTCTACTTGAGCCTCCCGAGTAGCTGGTACTATAGGCGCCTGCCACTACACCTGGTCAATTTTTGTATTTTTTAGTAGAGACAGTGTTTCACCATGTTAGTCAGGCTGGTCTGGAACTCCTGACCTCAGGCAATCCTCCCACCTCAGCCTCCCAAAGTGCTGGGATTACAGGTGTGAGCCACTGTGCCCGGCTATGTTTTTAAAAACTAATATAATAAAAAATATTTACCTTGTGATGTAGTGCAGGGGTCCCCCCAACCCGTAAACCGGGCCTTACAATAGGAGGTGAGCAGCGGTGAGCGAGCATTATTACCACCTGAGCTGCACTTCTGTCAGATCAGCAGTGGCATTAGATTCTCATAGCAATGTGAACCCCATTGTGAACTGCGCATGTGAGGGGTCTATGCTGCATGCAGGCTCCTTATCAGAATCTAATCCCTGATGATCTGAGGCAGAATAGTTTCATCCCAAACCAATCATCCCCCCATCCCAGGGTCTGTTTCCACTAAACTGGTTGCTGTTGGAACCAGTTCCCGGTGCCAAAAAGGTTGGAGACCGCTCATCTAGTATACAAAATGATTTTTGGGTTTTTTTTCACTCAAGTTTACATTTGCAAAAATGTTTTCCTAAGGTAATGTATAAGTAATACATAGAATATGAAAAAGCTTGCTTTTTGGAATCATACCACTCTAAGTGTGAAATGTATTCTGTCATTAACCAGCTGTATATTCTTAGACAAGGTAGTATTTCCAAACACAGCGTCACCACAGAAGCCACCTAGGGAGTTACTTAAAGATTTCCAGCCGCATTCTAGATCTAGTAAAAACAGAATTTACAGGACTGGATCCAGGAGGCCCCTAGTTTTAAGGTGGTATTGTTCCATGTATGATAGGAACAACTTAGTTGAGATAATAAAACCTCACAGAGTCGAGGCTATAAGGTGTCTGATATGTGATTGTTGCTGAGGTTTCTAAAAATTGCATGCATATGTATTACATAATATGTCTATACATCTAGAGAGAGCTGCTTACTATGTGTCCTCTCATGGGTTCAGGGTAAAGATGTAACTATTTTGTTATTTTACTAATCCAGGCTTTTTTTTTTTTCTGTAGAAAACGCAAGTATTTTCACCATAACCAGCTAGATTGGGATGAACACAGTTCTGCTGGTAGATATGTTAGGAGACGCTGTAAACCATTAAAGGTAAAATAAAAAAAGATTAAAGCTTAAAATAAGAAACTACATGTTTTCACTATTACTAATTTTTTTTTTAAACAAAAACATTTCTCCCCCAGGAATTTATGCTTTGTCATGATGAAGAACATGAGAAACTGTTTGACCTGGTTCGAAGAATGTTAGAATATGATCCAGCTAAACGAATTACCTTGGATGAAGCATTGCAGCATCCTTTCTTTGACTTATTAAAAAAGAAATGAAATGGGAATCGGTGGTCTTACTATATACTTCTCTAGAAGAGATTACTTAAGACTGTGTCAGTCAACTAAACATTCTAATATTTTTGTAAACATTAAATTATTTTTGTACAGTTAAGTGTAAATACTGTATGTTTTGTATCAATAGCATAATTGTTAAGTATGGTCTTGATAATGCAATAGAAGAGTTAAAGTTAATTTTTGTTTTTGAGATTAATTACCATTTTTAAAGACTGTTGAAATATCCTTTGTGTCCAGTGATAAATGTGATTGATCTTGCCTTTTGTACATGGAGGTCACCTCTGAAGTGATTTTTTTTGAGTAAAAGGAAATACTGACTACTTTATATTCTTAAAGGAATATTCTTTATATACCTCAAATTTAGAAGTTAACTTTAAACTTTTTTCTGTAATTGTTGAACGGGTAATTATTATTAACTCTAGATAAGCAGGTACTAGAAAACAAAACTCTTAGAAAATGTTTACTGTTAGAATTCTATTAAATTGTGAGTGTTGTGTTCTTTTTCATTGGGTAATAGCAGGGTGATAAGTAGACATTCATGGAAGGGCATCCAGTTTGTCCATAGTGACAGTTTGTTTAATAAAACCACATCCACGCTTGATTTAAGATTAAAATCTAACTAGAAAGTCAGCTTGGAAAATGGACATTTCCAGGTGTGTTTGGTGAGTCACAGGCATAAAAATAGAAATTCTGATGATTGAGGTTTCAGTTTTTAATACCAAGCCCTGAGGGATCTTAACATTCTCCAGTATCTGTTTATCAAATGACATAATATGTAAACCTATAAGAATTTAGGATATTAATTAGGCAATTTATGTTTGTGATAATTCTTACTGGAGAAAGGAGTTGATTGGAAAGCATTTTGGGAAGAAAGTACTACTGAAATTTCTGGAACTTGATTGGTTAACATAAACTTTTTGACTATAGGGTTTGTTGTTGTTTTAGTGTCCTTGTTTTCACATGAAAACTATGTGAACTGAGTGTGGCGGCTCACGCCTTTATTCCCCACCACTTTGGCAAGCCGAGGCAGGCGGATCACCTGAGGCCAGGAGTTTGAGACCAGCCTGGCCAACATAGTGAAACACCATCTCTACTAAAGATGCAAAATATTAGCTGTAATCCCAGCTACTTGGGAGGCTGAGGCATGGGAATTGCTTGAACCCAGGAGGTGGAGGTTGCAGTGAGCCAAGATGGTGTCACTGCACTCGAACCTGGACGACAGAGCCAGACTCTTTCTCAAAAAAAAAGAAAACCCACTATATGGTAAATGTTACTTAATTGAGTAAAAGGAAAAAAAGTCTGTTACTATGGTTCAGTCAGCCAGGTAGGAATATTTTTTGTTGCAGAATTCCTAAGTGCTGATTCAGATACAGGTTATTTTTTGTTAAAAGTATCCCCATGTCATAAGTGCATTGCACAAATACTGGAGTTTTAACTGTTTCTGTTGTTTTTTTTTATAGACAGAGTCTTACTCTGTTGCCCAAGTTGGAGTGCAGTGTCATGATCTTGCCTCACTGCAACCTTCTGCCTCCTGGGCTCAAGCAATTCTCTCTCAGCTTCCTGAGTTGCTGGCATTACAGGCATGTGCCACCAGGCCTGGCTAATTTTTGTATTTTTAGTAGAGACAAGGTTTCACCATGTTGGCCAGGCTGGTCTCGAACTCCTGACCTCAAGTGATCCTCCTGCCTCAGCCTCACAAAGTACTGTTGTTATAGGCATGAGCCACTGTGCCCGGCTAATGTGTTTTTAAATGTGAAATGCATAGGATTTTCTTGTAGGACAAATAGTGAAACCAAGTTTGGTTTCCTGTGTTATTTAGGGGCAATATTTGTCAATACAGTAAGGTTGTGTTCCTAAACTAGGAGTTTAAGAAAGCTGAAACAAAGTTTGTTATAGAATCACTGCATAAATTATGTTTAGGTCTGTGATGCAGTCCAGATACAATGACTGTACCTTCAGAATAGTTGAACTCTATGTGATAATTTTTTTTAAGAAAGCATTTGATGTTAAAAAAGTGTTTCCTGAGGCATTTGTAACGTGCAGCTAAATAGATTATTTCCAGTTTTCTGCTGCGCTGATTTTCTTGAGATTTTTTATTCATCCATGCAGTCACCAGAATTTTCAGAGTAGTTGAATTAAATTGACTCCTGCCAACAGCAAGGGGACAAACTACTAACAATTTTACACTTCATAAAATTGAAAACTATTCTTCTGAGTAGTCTGGAAGGGCTACACACTAGAGAAATTGGGCGTGACTTGGCTAAGTCTCCCAGTAATTGTGACTTAAATTCGAGTTTGCTAGATTCTAACTTTGTGCTTTCCAGTAATAAATCATTGAGTCAGAACAATCAGTTTAATTCTTATTCCCAGCTCTACTGTGAAATGACTTGGAGTAAAATGGAATAATAAAACCCAGGTTAATACTTTCATTTATTCAAATTTTTATTTACTAAATGAGTTAAACATTGCATGGCCAGTTGAAAATATAACACTTTTACGTAGATAGGCAGATACCAATATTTAAGGCTTATTTTGACATCCTGGAAGGAAGAAACACTTTGGCAGTTAGGTGACCTGGGTTTTAACTCCCTTCCCGTTTCACAATTCTGATTCCCACAAAATTTGGTGCAAGTGAAATATTTTAAACGTCTAGTACTTGATTTAAAAAAGCTACATTTTCAAATATTGTAGTCAGAAGAATTCATCATCAATAATAGCTGACAATTATAGTCTTAGTAGAGCTTATATTTGCAAACAGAATTCTAAGTCTTAAAGGTTTGTTTTTTTTTGTCCTTTGATCACTGTTTTTAAGAAGTTGATCTCTCCACCTAAATCCCTGAAAGGTCTTAATATAGTTTTTTTGAATTTGATTGGTTGGTTGGTTTTGTTGGAGTTCATTTTGTTTGTTTTTAGAGCTGGGGTCTCACTTTTTCACCCAGGCTGGAGTGCGTTGATGTGATCACAGCTTACTGCAGGCTCAAACTCCTGGGCCCAAGCAATCCTTTCACCTTAGCCTCCCAAAGTTGCTGGGATTACAGACATGAGCCACTGTGCATGGCCTGTTATGTTTTTCAAGTAAAGGGAATGTAATGTTCAAAAGTAAGGTTGGTTTTCTAACTGTCAATCCAGCCTTTTGGGACATACTTAAAAGAGTAAATTCCCCTAATAAGAATATACTCAGTTTAAGTCGTTTGGGAGAGTTGGCCAATTCTGTATTAGGGATTAATTTTTAAAAAATAGAATGTAAAAGTCAAACAGAATAATGAATTTCTATATACATATAGCCCAGCTTCAAGAATTAAAAATGTTTTCCAAATTTTGTTCCTTTTCACCCATTTAAGTTCCCTGTTGTATTTAAATACAAATGCCAGATACCATATTATGTCACTCATAATTTTTTATTATGTTTTGTTTTAATTAAAATAATTTGATAAATTTTTTAAATTATGGAATATGACATAATATGGTATATGGTATTTAATTCCTAAAATACTTTCAACAGGTAAGTATTTTCTCATAATGTCACTATGATATCTAACATCTGATATTCAGTCCATATTTAAAGTTTCATGAATGTGTGAAGAAAGTGCCATTTTATAGTTGATTGGTTTGAATCAGGACCCAGTCAAGACGGGACTAGTGGAATGAATGTCACTATGATGAAATACTGAATATGGGAAATTCTTGAAGACAAATGACCCAGTTTTATTAGCAAAAAAGTAGAATGAGCTTGGAGGTGGAGAATATACATACAATGATTAAGAGCCCTGAGACATATTAGCATGTGGTAGACTCTGGTCCCAATTCAAACAAATTGACTATAAAATAATATTTTTAAGCAGAATTTGTTATAAATTCAGCAGGGATGTTAGAAATATATTGCAACTTTTAATAAAATAATGGATCCAGACACCTAATCATTATCAGAGGCTAAATCATTGTGTGAAAAATTGGAGGATATATTAGTCTTTTCACACTGCTGTAAAGATACTACTTTCGAGACTTGCTAATTTATAAAGGAAGGAGGTTTAATTGCCTCACATTTTTGCATGACTGGGGAGGCCTCAGGAAACACAGTCATGGCAGAAGGGGAAGCAGGCACATCTTATATGGTGGCGGGAGAAAGAAGTGATCGTTTTATAAGAGCACCTTATACCATCAGATCTTGTGAAAACTCACTATTATGAGAACAGCACGGGGGTAACTACCCCCATGATCCAATCACCTACCTCCCTTGACACATGGGGATCATAATTCAAGATGAGATTTGGGTGGGGACCCGGAGCCAAATCATATTAGGAGACTTTATCAGGGAGGGATTGGGCTGGCAATGCCTGAACTCAGTGATCAGTCACAACCTAAGTTTGATAACTAGATGGTGTACTTCCTGAGGTGATGAAATGGGAAGAATGCAGCACCTGTCATAAAAAAAAAAAAGTTAACCTGGAATTAAGCCTCTCGGTTGAAGCTGTAATATAAAGGTTTTAGTTCTTTGTTCTTCATTTCTTACCTTTCATCTAATTCCTTGAGGTAGCAGTTTAGTGTATTGAAAGGACTTGGATTTTTTGGCACCATGGTTAGAACTTTAGTCTCGGATCCTCTCTAACATGCAACCAAGTAAAATAATTTTACTTTGTTACTTGGGATTACTTAGAAGTGATATCTATGTTACAGGGTGATTGAATCATCTAGCAGATTACCTGGCATTTGGTAGTTCCACTAGAAAGTAGCAGTTACTTTTTCTATAAATGTTTTAACAGACAACTTCTTGTTTTTTGTTTGTTTTTTCTTGAGATGGAGTTTTGCTTTTGTGGCCCAGGCTACAGTGCAATGGTGCGATCTCAGCTCACTAAAACCTCCGCCTCCCGGATTCAGATGATTCTCCTGCCTCAGCCTCCCAAGTAGCTGGGATTATAGGCATGCGCCAGTATGCCCAGCTAATTTTTGTATTTTTAGTAGAGACACGGTTTCACCATGTTGGCCAGTATGATAACTCCTGACCTCAGGCAATCCACCTGCCTTGGTCTCCCAAAGTGCTGGGATTACAGGTGTGAGCCACCATGCCTGGCCAACTTCTCGTTTTTTAAGTAATGTTAATTGTTCTTTATGGCACCAGAAGTTACTGTCAATTCTATTTTTGATCCATTAACGTTTTTATTGCAGCATTTCACTGAAATTGGAAGGAGTAGAACTTTGAAAGAAACTTGTATTTAACAATCAAGTATGTTCACCATTCAGATTGATTTTTTTTTTAACATTTACTCCTTTCTTGGTTTTAAAAAATGGTTAATTCTGGTGAGAAATCTAACTAATTAAAAGACTGAGAAGGCTAGGCATGGTGGCTCACACCTGTAATCCCAGCACTTTGGGAGGCCGAGATCGGTGGATCACCTGAGGTCAGCAGTTCGAGACCAGCCTAGCCAACATGGCAAAACCCATCTCTACTAAAAATACAAAAATTAGCTAGACATGATGGTAGGCACTTGTAATCCCAGCTACTCGGGAGACTGAGGCAGGAGAATCCCTTGAACCCGGGAGATGGAGGTTGCAGTGAGCCAAAGTTGTGCCATTGTACCTTAGCCTGGTGACAAAAGCAAAACTCGGCCTCAAAAAAAAAAAAAGTGAGGCAAAGATTGTATGGATTTAATAATGAACACTTGAATTAAATACCCTTTGAGGCTGGAATGCCATAGGCCAGCAGACAGTGTAACAAAATGGAATAAAAATTAATCGATTTTTATAAGATCCCCCTGCCCTGGCCACCCAGGTGACTTAAAAATTTTTCCATTGTAGAGTTTTTAAAACAAAAAAAATCAAGTGTTTTCAAAAGCTGTTTGGTTTGCTTCTAGCTAAAGACGACATGAGCAAGTATGGTTTTGAGAATGACAAAAGCAAGCCTTTATGATATTTAGAGTATCTCATTGATAGGGGAGTTTATTTTTAAAAGATCTCGCTATTTACATTTTCAGACTACTTTAGAAACATTTAAATAGTCAGAGTGTCCTCACAACAACTGTATAACATGAGAACAATATGGTTTGCCTGCCAGCAGAGTTCGTTGGATTCAGACCCTGTTGACACCTGTATTATGTGGACAAGTTACATAATCTCTGCCATCTCCTCATCTTTGAATTGGAGTACTAATACCTAACTTCCTGAGGGTTGTGAGGATTAAATGAAATTATTTACATAAAGTGCTAGTGAATAGTGGCTATTATTTTCACCATTTCTTGATCTATTTCCTCTATTCTTGGTTTATCAGTATTCTATAGCCTACAAATTATTTTCTTGTTATTTTGTTTTTCACCCTATAAGAAGCATATAAAAGAGTGAAGTGCAAATAGAGATTATCTCCATTTCAATGTTAGCACAGTACCTTTTTCAATCCTTGTAATTTTTTGGTGTCTTTAAAATGTTTCTTATAGGCAGTATAAAGTTGGGTCTTGCTTTTTTATCCATCTAACAATCTTTGCCTTTTAGTTATGTTTGGACAACATACATTTAGTGTAATTATTGATGTGGTTTGATTTAGATCTGCCATCTTGATATTTTCTGTTCCATTTGTTCTTTATTGCTATTTTCCTCTTTCTCTACCTTATTTTAGATTGAGTATTTTTCTGCATATTTTATCTCCTTTGCTGGTTTATTAGCTATAACTATTGTGTGTGTTTAGCAGTTGCTTTAGCATTTATAGTATACATCCTTGTTAAAAACCATCCATGTTAAAAACCCACTATATGTATGTGTATATATATATATATATTTGCTTTAAATCATTGATTATCTTTAACAGAAATTTAAATAAGAAAAGAAGCCTCATATTTACCCATAGAGTTAGCATTTCCTATGCTCTTCAGTCCTTGTGGAAGTTCATATTTTCATCTGTCATGGTTTTCCTTCTGCCTGAATTACTTCCATTAACATTTTTAAAATTGTGAGTCTGATAGTAAATGAATTCTTTCAGCTTTTATATGTCTATGAGTCTCTCTTTTTAGCCTTTGTTTTTTGAAAGATAATTTTGCTAGGTATAAAATTCTAGGTTGACAAAAGATGTTGCTTACCTATCTTCTGGGCTGCATTGTTTCAACAAAAAATATTTTATCTTTGTTACTTTATATATGTCTCTTTTTCTGGTTACATTGTTTTCTTTCACTCATTTCAAGCATTTTGATTATAATTTAGCTTGTGTGGTTGTCTTCATGTTTCTTGTGCATGGGTTTCTTGAAATTATTGGGTAAGTGTGTGGGTTTACAGTTCTTCCCAAATTTGGAAAATTTTTTGAGGCATTATTCAAATTTTTTTTTCTGCCCTCTTCCCTAGGGACTCCAGTAATACATTAGGCCACTTGAAGTGATTGCACAGATCACTGATACTTTTCATTTTTTTCAATCTTTTTCTCACTGTTTCATTTTGTTTATATTGATATATTTTTAAGTTTCTATTAATCTTTTGCTCCAGTGTCTAATTTGCCTTTAATGTCATCCAATGTATTTTTCACCTCAAACATTACCATTTTAATCTCTAGAAATTTTTAAGTCTTTTTAAAAGACATCTTTCATGTCTCTACTTAACATGTGAAATCTTCCCTCTAGTTCCGTGAACATATGGAATACAGTTAGAGCTTTTAGTAGCTTTGCTTACTACTAATTCCGTTATCTCTGTCATTTCTAGGTTGGTTTTGATTAATTGCATTTTCTTCTATTATGGGTCATATTTTCTTGCTGCTTTGCATGCCTGGTAATTTTACCTTTTACCTTATTGGGTAAAATTCTGTATGCTTTATTATGGGACATGATTAAGTATTTGAATCAGTTTGAGCTCTTCGGGTTTGTTTTAAGCTTTGTTAGACAGGACCAGGGCAGCATTTAGTCTAGGGCTAGTTTTTTCCCCACTACTGAGGCAAAAGCCTTTTGAGTACCCAATGTTCTCTGAGTTACCAGATTTTCCACACTGGTTGGTAGGAAGAACTATGTCTGGCTTTGTGTGAGCTGTGGGGTTTGTATTTGCCAATTATTAGAGTCTAATCCTTTTGGTTTATTCATTCTCTCCTGGCCTCAGATTTGTTCCTCACACACGCATGCTGATGAGTCGTCAGGTGAAGGCTTCAGAGGGACTAGTTGCAGATCTTTTGTTCTCTGTGCAGCTCTCCACTCTCTGCAAATTCTAACTGCTTTGGCCTCCCTGGACTCAGCTCTGTCTCTTTACCTTCAGCTGGCTCTACCTGCATTGTGTCCTGGAAAATCTCTCCAGAGTAGGAACCTACGGCAATCCTTGGGTTCACTTTGTCTCCCATCTCCCAAGAATCACTGATCTTTGTTTCCTGATGTCTCGTATCTCAAAAACTGATGTTTATACAGTTTTCTTGGCTTTTTATTTGTTTCAAAGAGTAGGATAGTAAATCTGGTCTGTGTCAATATCTGTTTTAAAAACTAAAAGGTGGCCAGACATGGTGGCTCACACTTGTAATCCCAGCATTTGGGAGGTCAAGGCAGAAGGATTGCTTGATTCCAGGAGTTCAAGACCAGCCTGGGCAATATAGTGAGACCCCCCCCCCATGTCTAAAAAAAGAAGTTAAATAAAAAGTGAGGGTCTATAGCTTGTTTCAGTTTATACTGTGAGATGTGAGGGGAGCCAGAACTAGAATCTAGGCATTGAATCAAAACCTGGTGCCTTTTTTAACATTGCCTTTTTAAAAAATCATTTTAAAATTACATTGCCTTAAAAAAAACAAAAAAACCCTTTGCTATCCCTTTAAACCTTGTGGCTTAATTTAAACAATTTTCTGCTGAAAATTTTTATAAACTGGATTACATAGCCATGCCTTCTTGAACAGCAGTTTGAACATATTTGAACCTTTTCATTATTAACATTACCTCTTCAGTGGTTGTCAACCCAATCTGACCCAAATAATCCCTATTTTATAAAATATTTTGTTATGCTCCTTTTATCTCCAAGAGTCTGAGCATTTGTCGATCGTCAGGCCAGGGTTGCTACACATTTTTATTCCAGTTGCAATGGGGCAAAGGAGTATCATGAGGTGCCCAGCCTATTCTTTCCTGCCCGCATTGGATAAAGCAGCCCTACCTCTTCCTCCTCATTAGGGTCAATTGCCTCTGCCAAATATCTTCTTGATTGCAGGTCCCTATATACAGAGTTCAAAGTGCCCTGGCTGGCAGCCATAGCTTGTAGTTTAATGGAACCCCTACTGTGTCCCCTGGCAAGAATGTAAACCCTTTGAGAACTAGGACCTCCAACCCTCTTGAACCTAGTTGGAATAGCAAGCACAAGTCCCCATGAGGTCGTGGGGGAGGGATGGCTAGTGCTTCTACCCCTGGGTTCTTGGAGTATTCTATCCCTGGTTTCCCAAGTATTCTTACTGGGAACACAGCATCATAGAGAGGTTCCTGATTTAATGCATACACTATATCCTGAGAGATGGCACTGAATCCTTCAGGGAATGGCCTCTGAGCTGGTGCTTCATCTGTGCCTTCAGAAGGCAGTTCCAGTATTCTGTGTGACTGGTTGCTCCTGACCAGTGCAGGGTGCAATACAACCAGTGGATTCCTTGGTCCATGGGCTCACCCCCACACATTTACTGTAAAGTGGGTGCCCTGGTTGGGTGTGGTCATGTGTGAGATCCTGTACCTGTGGGTTGGGCATTCCGTAAGGATAGTGATGCTGGCTGAGACTCTGCAGGCAGGAAAGACAAGCCCACACCTGGTGTTATCCCTGTGAGGGACAAACCACTGGCCCTTCCAGAAAAAAAGGGAATCCAAAGTGGTTGGTTTGCCACCAGGTGGCCAGTTGGTCTCCCTGAGTACCTTGTTTAGTCGATTGCTGACAAGTTAGCCATTCATAGGCAGCAGTAGCGGGACTGATGTAAGGCTGTCTACCTGTTAGGTGGTGCTGCTATACATGACAGGTTAGTAGATACTCTTTTTTTTCTCCCTCAAGATCTGCCCTCCACCCTTCTGCCTCGCTCTCTGCCCTTTAGGAGGCTGGCCTCTTGCTCTGGAGGTTTGGTCATTGGAAGGCCCCAGTAGATCAAAAAGCAGGAGAGAGCGGTTGAGTATTTATTCTGTTAGCTCACTCCCTTCCAAGCCATGGCTTTGCAGAGGCTGTGCCCCTTAACCAAAGGCCACAGCTGCTATGGAGCAGCCCTATTCTATAGCTCCAAGTTCCCCAGGGTTCATAGTTAGGGATGGTAATGGCCTCCCACTGTCAATACCCCCAAAGTGCTGCTTTGGCCTCCCCTGCTGGGCCCCTGTGGTCTCCACTTTGTGAAGTGGCTCTACATTCAGGCTGTCTTGAGTCACCCTCTCTGAGGATGCCATCTATTCTCCAGGACTCTAATGGACACGTTATTTTCTTTTTTGTCTTTTAGAATTATAGACAGCATTTCCATCTTAATTCAGCTGCCCGAATTCACTGATTAATCCTGAGGGGACTGAGGATCCGGCCACCTTAAATTGGGCAGTCTGGGAAGGTCTTTTAGAAGCAGTGAGGTTGAGGACCTTGACCAGGAGGATGAAGAGGTCTAGTGAGGTGGTAGTGAGGTGGTAGTCAAGGGCAGAGGCCCAAGGGGCCAGTGAGCTTGGCTTTTTCAATACACAGGAGAGACCATGGTGAACAATACATGCAGTAACATTAACATTAGTAGGTGGTGTGCAGTTAACCTATGTGTAAGAATGTAGTGCTCGGTGGGCACCATAGCTGACGCCTGTAATCTCAGCACTTTGGGAGGCCAAGGTGGGCAGATCACAAGGTCAGGAGTTCAAGACCAGCCTGGCCAAGATGGTGAAACCCCATCTCTACTAAATATATAAAAATTAGCTGGGCACGGTGGCACATGCCTGTAATCCCAGCTACTCAGGAGGCTGAGGCAGGAGAATCGCTTTAACCCAGGAGGCAGAGGTTGCAATAGCCGAGATCGTGCCATTGCACTCCAGCCTGGGCGACAGAGTGAGACTCCATCTCAAAAAAAAAAAAAGAATGCTGTGCTGACTTGTAAGAGGGTGTTGGCCTCTTTTCAGAATAGACTGTCAAGTTTGCTTAGCACAAGTACTTTTCATTCTGTTGGGCATGCACTAGACTTTAGCACAGAGCCAAGGCTATCTCTGTATAACCATAACCCCCAGCCAACCAGCCATCTCAGGGGCTCCCCCTCTGAATTAAGGGAAGGAGAAGGAACACGTTAGCCAGAGGCACTCAACAGTTCTGAAAGGTGAGTATCCACATAAATTAGACAACCAGAAGATATCCAGAGAGTGAGAGGGAAGATATAATGTGTTTTTCTAAAAAAAAACACAAAATGGTTGTGGGGTTACTCAAATCACAAAGATCCGAGCTACTGGTGTTGTTTTTATTTAGGAATTACAGCAGTTAGCGGAAGTGTTACCTGGGACCCATTTAGGACATGAATATGCCTGGTAGGAATCTGAACCCAGCCTGACTTCCAGCAGTTCCTCCCTTTCCTGCCAAGACTTGTTAGTGCCACTCATTCTGTTCTGTGGACCCAGGCTGTACGCCAGAGCCTTCTTGCCTCAGCCCTGTGATTTAAATTTGCAGCAGAATCGCAGTACAGGTTAAGTGTGGTGCATACTAGATCATAATTTTTGGCCAAGTTGTGTTTCTAATACAGAATTAAGTCATCAGTTCAACAAGACTTGGAATTCATTTTCTGAATGTTTGCCATTCGTTATAGTATCAGTTTTCTCAAAAGCCCTCTCTAGGCCAGAAACAGAGTCTTACCATTTTTGTTTCCCGCACCGATGTCTGGCACCTAAGAACTCGTGAGAGGAGATTCTAAGAGGCCTATTTCTGCTTGGCTCAATCTCGACCCTGCATTTTCAAAGGTGAGTGCGCAGAGGTCGCTTTCCGCCACGAAGCGGCGCTAATCCACCACCTAGGACAGACCCATTAAGTTTTCCACAGGATTGGAAGTTTTGAACTTTTTACAAGTGTCAGAAAGGTTAATTCCCAAGTTTAGAGGAATGTTCCTAAGGCACGAGTGGTGACTGCTCCAGGCAGAGGTGGGCTGCAGAAGGCGCGCGGGGTCGCTGTGCACCCCTCCGACCTCTGGGGTCCTCAGTGCGGACTTGGGCTGGGACAGCCGCAGAGGTGCAGGCGCGGGGGCTCGTGCCGGCGCCCGGGGCGGGTGAGGGCGGAGGTACGCGCTGCGCGTGGGATCAGCCTGGCGAGGACCAGTGGCTCCCAGGAGCTAGTTCCCTCCTCGCCCTCGCCCCCGCCCCCGCCCCCTCGCCGCGCGAGGCCAGCCCGGCCGCTCCTCCCCTGGGTGGGTCCCGGCTCCTTTTCTGGCAGGGTCTATTTGCATAGAGGAAACTGCCCAAGTGGCCGCTGTGGAGGAGCTGGCGGCGGTGAGGGGGGCGTGCGCCGCAATCCGCGGCTACCCGGAGGCGAAGCCCCGCGCCCGGCGGACCTCGCGCCTCGGGCTGTCTCGCCTGTTCCTCGCGCGCTCAGCCGCAGCCCCAGCTCAGCATCGTCCCTTCGGAGAGTCCACGCGCGACGAACGCGCCATGGGCCCAGGCGAGAGCGCCGGTGGCGGTGGCGACGCGGTGAAGGGCAACTCGGCGGAAGGCGGCGGCGGCGGCGGGCGGGTCCGCTCGGCGACGATGGCCGGGTCGCGGGCGGTGAGCGCGCTGTGCCTGCTGCTCTCCATGGGCTCTGCGGCCGCCTGCCTGCTGCTGGGCGTCCAGGCGGCCGCGCTGCAGGGCCGGGTGGCGGCACTCGAGGAGGAGCGGGAGCTCCTGCGGCGCGCGGGGCCGCCCGGCTCCGGGGCCGCCTGGGCCGAGCCGCACCTGGAGCGTCTGCTGCGAGAGGTGAGCGCCGGGGCGCGTAGCAGGGCGGACTCGGGGGTTGTGTCGGGCTGGGGATGGCCGTGCGCTGGGAGCCAGGGGCAGCGTGCGGGTTTCTAGGAGGAGGGTCGCCCGCCGGCTGCGTGCGCTCTGGGTCATCCCAGAGATGGGCGCATCTGCGCCAAGGCGGAGGGTGGGGCTGCCGGCTCCAAGGGATTTTGCGGTCTCCGTTCCCGCCTCAGAGTCCCGTGCCAGGCAGTCGGCTGCAGGAAAGAGGAAGGAGAGACCAGTGACTTTGGAGTAACAGACCTAGGGTCAGTCTCCACCGGGTGTGCGCTCGGACACATTGCTTCCCGTTGGCGGCCAGCGGCCAGGATAAAGATGAGGCTTGTGTGAGGTGTGTAGTGACTATCACCAGTAGCAGCTACTGTTCCCAACTAACGCTGGTCACCTGGTGAGGTGGCTGTGACCGTGGAGGGAAGCCTCAGACAGGCCCGAGGGCTGGGGCTCGCCGTGTCCCGCCGTGCCCCGGTGTGTCTCCAGCAGCTCAGGCCCCAAGGCTGAGCCACCACCTGTGCACTGAGGCCTGTGGGATGAGGGTGGGGGGGCGCCCACATGACTTGGTAGGATGAGGGGAAGGAGAAGAAATCGGGGGTTAGAGGAGCTGGATTCTGGTTTCAGATGGTGCCATCTGGGGTGTGGGCTCGGCAGGACATCCTGAGTTTCCCATCCCATAAATGGGAATCGTGACTTCCACAGCTTACTTGAAAGCTCCTATGAAGCTCTGTGACACTTCTAAGGGATAAGATTGCTGCTGTGTGTCTTCAAAGTAAGGGCCACATTTGGGTCCTCCTCAAAGCCCTCACCCGACATGTTGGCCAAAGCCTCCACCTTTTGTGCGGTAGCTCCCCTCCCCCACAGAACTGGGACAGGCCCCGGTGGGCTGGCCAGAGCCTCTTCTGGAGCCTTCCTCCTCCTCCTGGGGTAGATGGCTGCCCCAGACCTCCAAGGCCACTGCCCAAGGGGGCATCCTTAATTGCTTTGTGAAAAGAGGCAGTGTTTCAAGGTAGAGGAGAAGGAGGACTGGCCTGTTCACCCTCAATTCCCTAGACTCTGACCAGCTGGGATCTTTATTAATGTATCCAGCTGTGTTTCCAATGTTGAGTTCCTTTGGACTCTAGGAAGGTAGGAGAAGATGACTGTGTACCACACCTCTTGTTCACCCCACCTGTTTCTTAGTCACTTTAACTTAAGCTAGTATTACATCTTTTCTAGCTGGGTTCTGGGTAAAATTGCTGCTTTATGAAATGATTTCCTATTTTCCCCTTGAAAGGGTCTGCAGACTTCAGAACTGTCTCTGAGCCCTGCTGGCAACTCCTTGCGATGGTTTCATAATTACTGCCCATTATCTTTTGGCAAATCCCTGGAGACCAGGGGGATGTTGAATTGATTTATGGAGGGCCAGTAAAGTTTCTACCTGTTAATGATAATCTGCGGCTGCTCTTTCTCATAGGAGGCCTCTCTTATTTGGTAAAAAATAAACCAAAAGCCCTGATTGAGTAACTCAGAAATCCTAGTACAGTCATTTTACAAGGAACTACAAATTGTGTCTATTTAGGAGGGAGGGGCATCTTGCGCAGGCAGCCACTGCTGGGAAGCGTTGATTCTTAAGTCCTGAACTTTACTGGGGAGAGACTGTGCAGTTGCTCTCCCAGGCTTCCTCTCCCACCCCGGCGCTGAATTTTACCTGGGTGAACTACAATGCTTGAACAATGAATTACTGGACAGAGTGATGTTCGTTCTCTCTCTCTCTCTCTCTATTCTTGATTAGAGAGGCAAAAGAAAAATTTAGAATTCAGGGAATGCTGGATTCTGGAGAATTTGCTGTGCCATTCACACATAGTACTACTCACTAATTGGAGCTCTGTATCTGAGGTGCGTGCCGTGCTTGGAGTGTAAAGTGGCCGGGTTTCCCCGCCAGTGGAGAGTCGGAGATGGTGCAGTAGGAATGCAGTTGGGGTTTAACTTCTGGTTGTTTGGGTGCCCACTGTGAGACAGCTTCTCTCTTCCAGGGTACCAGTCTATTTCTGCTAGGAGCTATTCTTGAAAATTTCACTGGATGGGAAATATACACAGCCTGGCTGGTGACAATGAGTTACCTGGCTGGGAGGAGAACACTGTGGGAGGCATATACGGGGAGTCAGTAATTGACTGTAATTAGATGTATAGATTCTTTTTCAAGCCATTAGATATGAAGGCCAAATAAATATTGAACTGAAAATCTTGTGAGGAAAGAACATTTGTACTTGAAGCTGTTTTTCAGTTCTGATTTGTTCTCAGTGAAGCCTCTTTAAGCCAGTGCCGAAGTAGTTATGTATGTGAGTGCGCGGGCAGCTTGTCCTACCAACAAACTTGCTTTCAGAGAACCAGAGGCAGAAACCATGTCCAAATTAAAGAAAAGCCATCCTTGCCAACCATACATGGCTTTAATGTCAGGGGGGAGAAAAAAGCCAACAAAAGCCACTGTTAATATGGGACCCACTCTCTTTGTTCCCTTGGGAACAGAACTGTGAAGTAAGTTTTTCTGGACTGGCTGATGTGCCTGATAATGAAGATACAGAAGCTACAAAAAAAGGAATATTCATGTCAACTGGTGATCATTAAAGACCCTTCCCACGGCACACAAAGGAAGAGATAAACAAGATTTCTGAGTAAGAGCCATGAACGATACCATCTAAAAAAATTCATGCAAAAAATTCTAATACTTTCCTCTTAAAGTGCTTTAAAGAGGTTGCCTAAGTAATCAATCCCCCCATCTTATACCTATAGTTACAATGTTATAAAAGCTTAAAACTTTAGAATACATGGCCTCCATAATACAGTAAAAAATGTAATGCAAGGATTAAAGAAATATTTAGTTGTATTCAGAGGAGACCACGCCAGCTTACAATGGATTTATTGTTGGCTGTTGGCCTTCCATTGTCCAGACCAATCAGTTTGAAAACAAGAAAAGCCTAGAGACTCGGGGTAAAATTCACGCACTTTTCCTTCTCTCTTACCAACTCTATATATTGGTTAAATACTGTCAATCCAGAGTCAAATGGAGATTTTTCAGCCTCCTTGGCAGTTTTTCTACTTGTCAGGCTGCTCTCTGCTGTCAGTTTTAATTAAGATGCCTATTTTTGAATCCCATGGCACAACTGGAGATGCAGTGTAAATCATAGCTACATTTGTTTCCTTGACATTTCCTGGCTCCCAAAAAAAAAAAGTTTCCTTTCAATGACTTCCTGGCATGCTCACTTTCTCTCGCCACTCTTTTCTTGTCCTCTTTTTTTTCTTGCTACAGTTTGGGAGAGTTTTATAATAATAGCAGCATGTTTAGAATGAGCCAAGGGTTGGGGCATTCCTTTCAAAGACATATTTTGTCATTTTGGATTGGACTTTCCCACATTGGCTTTGAAGATTTGAGGCATGGCCTCTGAGGTTGGGGAATCTGTAAGCTGAATGAATTTATACAGAGCAGAGCAGATGATGCCTGAAGTCTTCCATCAGCAGAAGAGAGTTTGAGGCCTGATGCTACCATTTACCAGCTCTGTCATCCCACCTCTTCCACTTCCTGTCCTCTGATATTGTGGTCACAACTCTTATGTAGTTACGAGCAAATATGGTAACATACAGGAAAAGTACAGGATGGTAAATATGCTTTTGATGGCAGGTAACAGAATACCCAAGTGTCCTTACTTACCTTACATTTCGAGAGAAGCCTGGAAGACGGTCAGCACATCTTGGGTTTGTCAGTGACTTGGCCACAGCTGAGTCACTCAGTGTCTGCCATTCTCTTGTCCTTTCCTCATAATCTCAAGATGGCTGCTGCAGCTGGGAACCTATGTCTGTATCCTAGAGTAGCCTGGGTAGAAGGGAAGGGGGCAGGGAAAAGAGCAGTCTTCTTGAGAGGTTGTCTCTTTAATTTCAGTTCAGGGGGAAACTTTCCCACCTTTTAGCAGACTTCCTTTATAGCCACTAGCCAGAGCTAGGTCACAGGGTCACCATCACCCGGTCACTGGCAAGGGTAATGCGATTGCCATAGCAGGCTTTGGCTGATCTTGACTCATCCCCTGAGGCTGGGCATATTGCCACTGGATCAGAATTGAGGCTTTGGTAGCAAGGAAGACTGGGCACGGCTACTGGGGATCAACCAACAGAGTCACCCACTGCTGTGGAGCACTACTCCAGCGTCAGCCAGAGCCATGGAGTATCACGCCAGTGTCATCTAGGGCCACGGAATCTTACCCCAGTGTCAACCAGGGCCACAGAGTGTTACCCCAGCATCATCCGGGGCTGCAGAGTGTTACCCCAGCGTCAACCAGGGCTGTGGGATGTTACTCTCACGTCAGTTGAGGCCATGGAGTGTTACCCTAGGGTCAGCCGGGGCCATAGAGCATTACTCCAGTGTCAGCCAGGGCCACGAGTGTTACCCCAAGGTCAGCTGTACTCCAGCCTGGGTGACAGACTGAGGCTGTCTCAACAACAAGTAAAAATGGGAAGAAACAAAAACAAAACAAAACAAAAGCGGGGTGTGGAGTTCTCTATTACTTCTCGAGTAATAGAGAAGTCCAAACTAGTGTCTGCTTAGGCACAGCTCAAGGTGCGTGGATTTTCTGTTTCTTCCTCTTGACTCCATATTTCTCAAGGATGCCCTCACTTTTCCCATAAAATACCAGGGAAGCTTCCAGCAGCTCCAGATTCACATCCTTAGTGTTAGTTTCTGTTTTCCAACAGTCCCAGCAAAAATTCCCTAACTCCCCTCTGATGGACCTGTGTAAAATACCTGCATTTATCAATACAGATAACCTGCATCTAGCAATACGGATTACCCACCCTGGTCACTGAGACCTGAAGAGCAGCCTCTCCGATGGGCCAGGCTCAGGTGTGTCTGTGTGTGTGTGTTCATGTGTGTGGACGATCAACCCCCCTGGAGCTATAGGGACCAAGAAGTGAAAGATGGTCGCAAAGGACAATTTGGAGTTCTGTTACTAGAGGAAGGGGGAGAGGACATGGGGCCGGTAAAACCAGTAGGTGACCATCCAAGGAATAGGGCGAGAAGCTTGGGCGCTAAGCTGGAGCTATGTTCTAGAGAAATTCCACCTTGATGGCATGAAACCCAGCTAAAGGATTTTTGATTCAGTGGGGTGGGCAGTGGGCACTTGTTCTGTAGAGGTTTATGTACATTGATAAATTTGGGTTTATCCGTGCCAGTATCAAAATCTGTGTTTCTCTGTATATAATGTGCTTACAAAATGTGAGCTCTCCAAGTTACTTCAAATCCTCAAAATTGTCCACAACAGCCTCAGGAGATGTACAGACAGAGGTTACTGCCATTGTTTTACAGGGGGAGAAATGTCATGGAGGTGGAAGCCTGGACCTCTGCAGAGCACACAGGGCCAGGTCTGAGCTCCCTTAGGTTTGCAGGCCGCCTCGGAAAACGGGAGTGAAAAGGACGAATGTCGGCGAACCCTGTGTGCGGGTTTGGCACTCAGCCTGGGACAGTGCGAGTGTGCCCGGGTCAGGCCACCTGCTCCCAGGTCCCTGTTCCTCTGCCCACTTTCATCAGCTTCCTGGGGAATCTTCTCAGGGGAATGTTCTCAGAAGATGTGTCTGGTCTAGCTGGGGAGTCTGGGGAGTACCCTAAGTCCTCGGGACTTGGAATGGTGAGGTGCGTGTAGCTTGAGGGTTGTCATGCCTTGCTTGGTGCTTTCAGAGGTGGTTTTTGGAGAGCTGAGTCTGGAAGAGGAAAACGCTGTGGGCTGGAGGGGAAGGCTGTAGATGAGGAGCCTGGAGGCCTCTCCAAGCCTCAGTTCTCTGGCTGTGAGGTGGTGCTGGCGCAGCCAGGGGTACACTGTGAGCCCTGTGTCCCACTGTCCTGTGCTTTCAGGGCCTCACAAAGTGTGGATGTGATCCTGCACCTTCAGAGGAGCCCTCTCTGCCCCACAGATTTTCTCCGTTTCTCCCCCTCTCTGGAAATAATTGAGTCCCTCCCTGGGGCAGTGGCGGGTGTTGGGGAGGTGGAGACCTTTCACAGTGCTCTCTTCCAGGCAGCTGCACATTGTATTCTTGCCCCTTGAAGTGCCCATTAGCACTCCAGCAGCAAGCCTCTGAGCTGTGGCTGCCGCGTTACCCAGGCTCTCGGGTTGGAAAATGGCACGATGGCTTGCCCATCCTTCTCACTCTTTTTTTTTTTTTTAGACAGGGTCTCGTTCTGTCTCCCAGGCTGGAGTGCAATGGCGTGATCACAGCTCACTGCAGCCTTGAACTCCTGGCCTCAAACAATCTTCTTGCCTCAGCCTCCCAAAATGCTGTGACTACAGATCTGAGCTACTGCACCTGTTCCCCCAACCCCGGCTTTTTTTTTTTTTTTTTTTTAAATACCAAGCTATATCTTGATTTAGCATGATGAATGTTACTGAATAATCTCACCATCCTAAAACAGGGGGTGATTAACTTTTTGCATAATCCTTTCTCATCTGTCCTGTGGGCAGATATTTGCTCACCTAATTTTAACCACAGAATGCACACCATTTATACCTTGCTTTTATGTATTTAAACTGTATATCAGACACATTTTTCCAGCTAATGCATCATCTTTAGGGTCATGTTTGATGACTGTATAGTATATCCCATCAAGAAAATCTGCATCCTGCTATCAACATGGCATACAGCCTCCCCCTGTTTTTGTTAGCGCAGATAATGGTACAGTCAGTGGTAGCGCAGATAATGGTACAGTCAGTGGTTTTGAGGGGGAAAGTTTCTTTCTTCTGTTATTCTTTGGGATGTGGAGTAACTGGATACAGAAGGATATCTTTTGGGCTCTTTCTTTTCTTTCTTTCTTTTCTTTTCTCTTTTCTTTTCTTTCGACAGAGTCTCGCTCTCTTGCCCAGGCTGGAGTACAGTGGCACGATCTTGGCTCACTACAACCTCCATCTTCTGGGTTCACGTGATTCTCCTGCTTCAGCCTCCCTAGTAGCTGGGATTACAGGCGCCTGCCACCATGCCCAGCTAATTTTGGTATTTTTAGTAGAGACGAGGTTTTACCATGTTGGCCAAACTGGTCTTGAACTCCTGACCTCAGGTGATCCGCCTGCCGGCCTCCCAAAGTGCTGGGATTACAGACGTGAGCCACCACGCCCAGCCTCGTTTTAATTTTAGAACGTCTGAGTTTGTGTGAGACAGACAGGTTTCTCCTCCTGTGGTATTTGGAAGCTGTGGGACCATGACGAAATTGTGCTTCAAGTTTTATAATGGGCAAAATGGATTCAATATATCTTTCAGTTGAATTTTTTATTTCAGTTGGATTTATCATTGTTGTTGAAAGCAAAAAGCAATTGATAATAAAGAAAGCTTTAAAATAAGATACGGAAAAAATTTGAAGGTTTCATTTCAGAATTAGAACCCTGTATCGATTTGGTGTGGCAACCTTTCTTCTTTATTTTTATTATTATTATTTTTTTGAGATAGCGTCTTGCTCTGTCAGCCAGGCAGGTGTGCAGTGGTGTGGTGTCAGCTCACTGCAGCCTCAGCTCCTGGACTTGGGTGATCCTTCTGTCTCAGCCTCCCAAGTAGCTGGGACTACATGTGAACACCACCACAGCTGGCTAATTTGTAAAGTTTTTGTCTCACTATGTTGGCCAGGCTAGTCTTTAACTGCTGGGCTCAAGCAACCCTCCCACCTCAGCCTTCCAAAGCATTGAGATTATAGGTGTGAGCCACCGCGCCCGGCCAGAAACCGTTCCTGAGCCCGCATTTCGTGGTGCCAGGCACTGCGCTTAGTCCTCACTGTGATTTCTCATTATGTGAATGAATGTAATTCAGTTTGGGAAAGTTATCCAGAGGCCACACACCACCTCCAGCTTTCTCCCTCATGCAATTTTCATCATGGGTTGAATCAGGATTCATCTTTAACTGTTGACATAGGCACTCAGAGAACATCCCTTCATCATGTCCAGAAACTTATTTCAGGACTCAGCACAAACCACTGGGAGAGAAGCCTAAGTTTGCAGATGTCTTCTGAAAGTCATATTGGTGTACTCCTAGAGACCAGAGGAGAAACGACTGAGTGCCTCCCATGTGTGCCCTGGGCAGAGGATTCACATGTCCTCTAGTTTATTTCTTCCTTTCTTTTTTTTGAGATGGACTCTTGCTCTGTCACCCAGGCTGGAGTGCAGTGGCGCGATCTCGGCTCACTGCAGCCTCCACCTCCCGGGTTCAAGCGATTCTCCTCCCTCAGCCTCCGGAGCAGCTGGGATTACAGGTGCTCGCCATCGTGCCTGGCTAATTTTTGTATTTTTAGTAGAGATGGGGTTTCACCATGTTGGCCGGACTGTTCTCTAACTCCTGATCTCAAGTGATCCACCTGCCTTGGCCTCCCAAAGTGCTGGAATTACAGGTGTGAACCACCGCGCCCGGCCTCATGTCCTCTAGTTCCTTTACAGCCTCCTCTCTCTACAGCTGCTCTGCTGTGGGTGAGATGGGATCCAGTCTCCCAGAGAGAGGCAGTGATTTGCCCCTGGTGGCAGTGGGCACCTGCACCTAGGTGACTCAGTAACCTCATTCCTAATCCCCAGCCCTTTCCACAGCTTCATGGCAGACCTGGTGGAAACAATGATTTGGCTTTGGGCAGTAGCTCTTTCAGACATCTGTAAGTGATGGATGCCTGGAGTTGCAAGGAAAACTTCAGCCTCAAGGACACCCAGGTTCACATCCCAGCACTGCCATTTTCCAGCTGTGTGACCTTGGGTAAACGAATGTTTTCCAAACCTCAGTTTGCCCATCTGTTAAACAGGGATTGTAGTACTTGTCTGTGGGAATTAAACAAGGGGATGTGTACCAGGCACTCATCATATCGTGCACACCCCGAACATGGCTGCTCTTATTAGAATTTTTTCTTTGAGTGAATCTGGAAGGAATGTCTACATCTGTTTGCCAATCAGAGGAGGTCCCATGGTTACATGGCTGACCTTAAGATTCTTTTAACACCGGGTTTCTGCCATCCTGTTAAGACCATACAGAAGCAAAAAAAGCTGTTAACACATGTCCAGCCTCTGAGTCAAAGAGCAGAGAAATGTGAGTTGGTTGTTGAAGAAATGCAAAGACTGAATTAGTTTCATGAGCCCATTTTTTTGGTTTATCATTTGAACAGACTGAGACTTTCCATTTATTTTAAAAAGTCATAATTATGACCAAAATAAAAAATTATTCATGAAAATAATTTTATAATTTGTCATTGTGAAAGAGCATACAAACACCTATTAATTAAGAAGGAAGTCCTGTGTCTTAAAACAAAAAAAAGTCTGTTTTTGTAATCATGAAATATGGCAGCAACATGGCCAGATGCTCACGGTTCACCCGGTGAGCTAGAGGCTTCACCCACGTCTGCTTCCCTTCACATTGGTAAATGAGAAAAACCTATTCTCCTGATGTAGCCACGGAATTGGGGGCAGGAAGGCGATGCTTGCAAATGGGTAATGGCAACTTCTAAAATGGAATTTTTTCCAATTTTGAGTTGTGAAACAAATCATAAAGCAATTAGAATGTATTTGAAAGGACAGTTTAAATAAAATCTACTCAACTTTGGGCCTCCTGGGAGGAATATCACACAAAAAATACAGGATCTGTTCATGGATTTAACTGTGCCTTTTTGTGTGTTGCATGGGCTGTTACCATTCACAGCATTTTGTTTTCAGACCAGGGTTGTGGTGCCGTCAAGAAGGGAAGATTCCCAGGATGTCAAGGGGACTAGAGTGTGTGTGAGGGTGAGCTAGTGTGAGTGTGCAAGTGTGTGTGTGCCAGGAGTATGCATGCGTGGATGTGTGTGTACGTGGGTGTATGAGTGCACGTGTGTACATGCATGTGTGTGTTGTGCATGAGTGTATATGCATAAAAATATGCCTGTGTGTGCATGCATGTGGGTATGTGCATTAGTGTGTGCATGCATGTGTGTGTGTGTGCATGCACATGTGTGTGCGTGGTGTGTGGGCACTGTGCAGGAATCTCACTTATAAAGTGAGAGTTTATAAGGTACCCACCTTATCGCCTCACCGTGGAAGTTATCCTGTCCAAGTTTCCCTGAAAGCCACCATAGGTGGGCCCTGACGGCTCATGCTGTGGGCTTTAGAATTGGGAGACCTGGGTCTGAGTCCAGAGCTGCCTCTGAACCCCTTGTCCCGGTGTCCTGGGACAAACTGGTTGAGTTTTCTGAACCTCGGCTTTGTCTTCTGGATAAGGGCTGATAGAATCCACCTCGCTCGGTCTTAGGACAGAGCAATGACCCTTCCGGGGCTGCCCTGTGGGGGGCGCAGCGCGGCCGGAGGCGCCCCCTTGGCACTCCAGTCTGTGGATCCCGGCCGGCAGGCGTCAGACCTCCGCCTCCAGTGCGGCCTCGGGGCAGCGCCGCCCCTCCCCCACACCCTCCCCACGCCTGCACTGGAGGCGACCTGAGCTCGGCTTTGGACCAGGCGAGCAGCGCAGCGCCGGCTGCTCCGCCGGGTCAGCCCTGCGGGAATTTCTTCCCCCGCCTCCCGGGGTCCCCAGCGCAGCGCCAAGGGAGCGGCCCTTCCTGCAGAGGCCGGCGCCTGCCTCCCCAGTCCCGCCACTGCTCTGGGCCTCCGGCATCTGCCTGAGGAGTCCCCGCTGGGGTCTTCTCGGTGTCGCTCAGCCCAGCGCTCCAGGCCCAGCGGGTCCCTGCTCTGCTGTCCGCGCGGCCCCGTTCATTCCCCGCGCGGCTCCGGGGCCCCTCGTCCGGGCGGAGCCTGGTTCCTCCCCCACTCCTCTTCCTGAGGCTGGTGGTCCCACCGAGCAGGCCACGTCTCCTCCTCTCGGGATGCCAGCCCTGTTGCATTAGGGCCCCGCAACGACCTGTTCCACCTTATCCGCCTCTTTAAAGGCCTTCTCCACTGGCAGCCGCATCCGGAGGCTCCGGGGTGAGGACTTCGCCACGTGAAGGGGGGACACGATTCAGCCACCGCCACCTCGGCGTGGCGCTGTAGGGGGGAGCTCAGGCACTCACCGAGGGACCAGCTGGGGCTTTCAGCAGGGCCTGGCTCGCAGGGCCTGGGGAGAAGAGGCGGCTGTGGTGAGGAGAGGACTCGAGGATCAGAAACAGCCCGGGGCCTCCCCGACCCCGCGCCCGATCCCCCACCCCTGTCCCCGCACCTGCATTTGGTCTCTGTGCCAGCCCAGCATGGTGAACCCTGGAGGGCAGGTTCTGTGTGTGTGTCTTTGGGCAGAAAGGCAAGACTCTTTCGGCCCGCATGCTGTAGGGAACTGAACTTCGCTTGAAACAAAATACCCTCGCGAAATCATCTCCACGGCTGTAAGCTGGAGCTACCAGCATCGACTTGCTGCGCAAGGAGAAACACAGTCTAAAGGGGTATTGAGGGACTGCCAAAAGCACAGTGGCTATGTGGCCTTCCAGCCCCTCTGGACGTCACTGTCCAGGCCAACATGGGATGAGTTTTTATCCATTGCCATTAGAGGAATCGGTGGATTCGACCTGCTGGCTCAGAAGACTTGTGAAGCAGGTGTGGCTACAGTCATATTCTGAACACCTGGTATATGCGAGCTTCTCTGAGGACAGATTTGCCTGGCAAAACTTGGGGCAAGTGAAGGTGGGCCTGGTCCCCCCCTTCTTTCCTGTCCTGAGCCTTTCCCCTCACCCCCAGAGCAAAGGCCCTTGCATTCTTCTTGCCTTTCCCAGGAACCGTCCTGCATTCTGTTTCTGCTCTCACAGTAACCTCTCCACCCAAATAGCGAGGGCCGGGTGCCAGGTGCCTTGGCTATGGGAGGAGCACTGCACCTGCTCTGGGAAGACTTGCTTTTTAGTTCTGGCTCGGCTGCTGCTGGTCTAGGTGAGCCATGGAACTGCTTGAGATTTATCTCACCTGTGGTCTAGGTGAGCCATGGAACTGCTTGAGATTTATCTTCCAAAAAAATAGGTGGAAATAATAATAATACATTCTCTTCTGCAGGAGCTCCTCGTGAGGGTCAAATGACGTAACACATGGGAGTGTGTTGTGAATGGCAAATTAACATGAAAAACAAGATGTTGTTATTAAGCAGCTGAATATGTGACTTTCCTTGGGAAATACTGCACTTTATTTTTGTTTTTATTTTTATTTTTTGAGATGGAGTTTCACTTTTGTTGCCCAGTCTGGAGAGCACTGACATGATCTCGGCCCACTGCACCCTCCACCTCCGGGGTTCAAGCTATTCTCCTGCCTCAGCCTCCCGAGTAGCTGGGATTACAGGCATGTGCCACCACACCTGGCTAACTTTGTATTTTTAGTAGAGACGAGGTTTCTCCATATTGACCAGGCTGGTCTCAAACTCCCGACCTCAGGTGATCCGCTCACCTTGGCCTCTCAAAGTGCTGGGACTACAGGCATGAGCTACCGTGCCCGGCCGCTGCTGCAATGCTGCACTTTAAAAGGGAATCTTTGAAGAGGGAAGCTCCTTCATTCCTTACACAAATGAAGTTGTAATAGTGAAAAGACAGCCTTAGGAAGGGTTGATTTTGAGGTTAGGAGGTCCTTACTAACTGTCCAGTTATCCCTTAGTTTTGCAGCTGACTTCATTCCCAGGATAGTAGTTAGGACCTGGAGGTTCCTATTTCCTAAAAGAGGACACTTTTCTTTTCATCATTGGTGGATATTTCTGCAGCACTCTTAAGATAAGAAGTGGTGTTGAAAAAGAATGGATCAAATGAACAGCCTGGTTCCCCTTGACCCTAAGAATGCACGTAGGGAGCTGTGTGGAGCTGTCCTTTCCTTCTTCTGAAGGTAAAAAAGTGACTGACACGTGAAAGATATCAGGATGAAGATGGCTAGTTAATGACTGCTAAGAACTTGAAAGCAAATGAAGAGTTGTCCCAAAAGAATGGGCTGGGAGGTGTTGATCGCACAAGTCAAATCAGGTCAGTGGCTGGATTCTTATTCAGCAGGAGTGCTGGAGAAGGGTCTCTGGCTTGAAGAGATGTCAGATGGATGGTGTCCTCATTCTCTCCAACTCAGAGATGGTAAGCTCCTGAATACCTTCAGCGTTAGCATTCATGCGGTGGGAAGAACGACGTAGATTGTCTTATGTTTATTGACCCTGCAAACCAATTGCAGCAAGAAACAGAATGCTGTATTTTTGACCCACCCTTTTGGAGTAAGCTTCTCTTTCAGAGTGTGTATATTTCTGGGGGAGACAACTTATATTATCTGAGTGTCTCCTCGCAAGGACCGTTGAAGCGGCTTCCAAATATTTCCTGGAAGCAACCTTTTCATTGGCATCTGTGCCACAAACGCAGCATTATTTGTGGAGTCATCCAGCTCCATGAGAAGTAGAATGCTTGGACAAATTGAGGGGCTGGCATGGTTTTCTTGCGGGATTCCACTGAGAATTTCTCTCCACATCCTGTGACTTACTTTTTTCTTTTGTTCTTTCTCTTTAAAAAAAAATGGGACATAATTTACACACAATAAAATCACAGATTTTAAGTGTAGAGTTAGATGGATGTTGACAAATATGTGCACCTGTAACGGTTATTGCTGAGTTTAAGATGAAGAAACTGAGGCCAGTATAAGAAAATTAAATGCCAGTTTATTCAGCTCCCAGGCGAGGTTCTGTGGTCTGGGGAAAGGGGGCCAGAGAAGCCACGCTGACTTCCTGGGGCGTGGGGTTTTTATGGCTATGAGGAACGAGCAACAGTAGGGCACTCTGATTGGCTCCAGGGGGCGGGATTGAGACGGGGTGAGCCGCTATTGGTTGGCGGGTTATCGCGTGGGTTTTTTAGTGCAAGAGCCGGCCAGGGTTGCATCAGCTGGAGCTTTTTTGGTTTCGGCATCTTGACCCTGGGCGCCGGTTTCCTGACGTCACAAGGTACTCCGAATGAGGCCGCCAGCCTTACATTCCGACCCTTTTGATGATATAGGACGCCGTTTTTCTTCTGGCTACTTCGTGCTGATTAGGGGTGTAGTGAGGGAAAAGGGTCAGTTGGCTGGTGCCTCGGTTGGGAGTCGGACATAGGGGTGAAGTAGCATCTGGTTTACGGCTATGCTGGAAATTTCCCTTATGCGGGCCTGTAAAAACCTGAGGAAGAAAGGGGCTAACATTAACAGAAGGCAAATGACGATAATGGCGGTGATTGCCACCAGTTGAGAGGCGAGACTGATGCGTTTTGCTTCTTACGGAGGTCTTCTTGGAGGTGATAGAGAATGTTGACATTCTCCTCTACAAGGCCTGTATCGTTGATATAATAGCAGCACTGTTCCTGAAGAAACAGACAGGTACCTCCCTTTTCTGCTGTCAGCAGGTCAAGGGCCCGTCGGTTCTGGAGAGTTACCTGGGCCAGTGACGTGATTTGTCGCTGGAGGGAGGCCAGGGAGGCGGCCGACGCTTCGATAGCCACGTGAAGCTTGTCCTCTAGTTGAGTGGCAGAGGTGACACTGTAGCCTAGGGCACCGCTACCCAGCCCGGCCGCCACCAGAGAGGATGCTAGAGAGAGACCAACGACCACTGGGAGGAAGACTGCTCGTCTGTCTCGGTGATTAGGTGAAGGTGGAAGGAGGGATAGAAGTTTGGCCTGTCCATATACCTCTGACTGTGGGACCAAGGTGACAGGCACACAAGGGAAAGAGAAGGAGGCATTAATAACTTTAGTTAAGGTTCCATTACACCAGAAGTATCCTCCTGGTGGCACGTAGATGGAGGATTTTACTTTTACTGTGGTGTTACAGCTGGGACTGGAGCTGCTGGCTGTCTTACAGCAGAGAGAGAAATTTTGAGAGTGTACTTTGAACAAGGGGATATCCGTTAAGGTGGTGCCGGGCCCCGTAGGTGATTGTGACAGATTGAACCCGGACCTGAGGGGAACTGCAGCCAAGGGGGGGATGCTGAGAGAGGCACATAAAAAGCAGTTGGTGATATTCATGGCTTTGGTTAAATTCAACATGTTGGCTCCCTGCTGTACTAGAGTCAACCAGAGAAAGGTTGAGAGGTGCTCTCTGAGAGTTTGAATTGGTTAGTTAGGGTGGCTTCATTTTGCAGGATTGTATGGCTTACAGAGCTGAGTTGTTCTATAACCTCAGGGACAATGTGGGTAGAGGACCGGAATATCAGCCATGTTCCCTGGGGGTGACTGTTTTGCCACCAGTTGTAGATTTTTCCATTGACCCCCTTTATCCAGTGGTCATCCCACGGGTTGCGGATGGTAAGAAATAACTTACCTCTGCCGTCGGAGGTGAGTACCTTTTTTCCTTTTTGAGTTCCCGTTATGTCTAGCTGTGGTGTATGGATGATGCAGGAATTACATGGGCACCCCCCATAGGTGGTGTTCCACCAATGGCAGTAGTCATGGTATTGATCATAGAGAAAGCACAGGCCATGAGCAGAGAACCCGATTTGTAGAGTTTTGGTTTTTGTTTTTTGGATCTCAATTATTACCGCTGGCTGGCAGCCAGCGGGTTGGCAGTCTGCTTGGGCAATGTAGTGAGTCCTGGTAGTGGGACCCTCAACCCAGGATTCCTGGATGTAGAAGCACCAAACATATGAGTTGGCTTCAAGAGGAGATATCAGAAGGACTGTCAGGAGGAGGCTCCGAAGGGTTAGGGGGTGACGGATCGGGGCAACGGGTGAGGCGGAGGCGAGTGGGGCCCAGGGGTTCGGATTTCCACTGATCATTTTGGGGAGCCAGCTTGAGGCGGGACACATGATACCACAGAGTGTGACCCAGGAGTTTGGCCGCTGTGGGGGTAGTTAGGATGACAATGTGAGGTCCCGACCACCTGGGCTGCAAAGATCCTGGTTTGAGCTTTCGGAGGAGAACGCTGTCGCCCGGTTGGAGAGGCGTTGCTGGGTGGGGGTCCTCCGGTCCTGGAACAACAGGGAGGGTGTGGTCCGAGTGTTCCCTAAGCAGGTGGCGGAGAAGAGAGAGGAAGGGAAGGTAGGAAGCCAGTGGGGGCGGTTTTATAGGGAGATTATGGGAGACCAGGAAAGGTCAACCGTACAGCAATTTGAAGGGGCTAAGGCCTGTTGGCCCCCGTGGGGTGGCCCAGACCCGGGCCAGCGCAAGAGGTAGGAGTGTGGGCCAAGAGAGTTTTACCTCAATAGCAATTTTGGCCAAATGGTCTTTGAGGATGCCATGAGCCCGTTCAACTTTACCCGACGACTGAGGATGGTAAGGGATGTGTAGTTTCCAGGAGATGTTGAGGGACTTGGCAACTAGCTGGACTACTTGGGCCGTAAATGCTGGACTGTTGTCCGACTGGATGGTGGCAGGTAGGCCAAAGCGAGGGATGATTTCTTGAGTAAGAAGGGAGGCCACCGTGTCTGCTGTCTCCTGGGAGGTGGGGAAGGCTTCAATCCAACCTGAAAAGGTATCTACAAAAGTTAGGAGGTAGCGGAGCTTTTTGTGAGTGGGCATATGAGTGAAGTCAATTTACCAGTCTTGGGCCGGTAGGTTGCCACACATTTGGTGGGTAGAAAACTGTGGCCTTAGGCCTCCCTGAGGCGAGACCTTAGAGCAAGTAACGCGTGCCTTGTGTACCTACTCAATTGTTCGTTGCAGACCTGGTGAGAAAGAGGGGCTGTACAAAGTGGTGTAACGCCTTAGGTCCTATATGTAAGGATTGGTGGATTTCAGCAATAATTTTAGAGGCCTGTTCCCAGGGAAGGGCGATTCTGTTATTTAGGAAGATCCAGCCCTGATTAGATTCTGTTCCACCTTTTATTATGAAGGCCTGTTTCTCTGATGGTGAGTATACAGGCTGTGTGGCCGTGATAAGGAAGAGAACAGGGGTAGGGGTCAACTTGGCGTTAGTTAAAGATCTTGCTGCTGTATCTGCCCACGCATTGCCCCGGGAGACGGCATCATGCTGGGCCCGGTGTCCTCGGCAGTGTATGACTGCAACCTCCCTGGGCAATGATAAGGCCTGTAAGAGGTTAGAGATCTGTGTAGCATTGATTATGGGGGACCCCTTTGTGTTAAGGAATCCCCGCCCTCTCCAGAGGGCAGAGTGGCAATGGGTAATAAGAAAAGCATATTTTGAGTCAGTATAGATATTTGCTTGCTTTCCCTGTGCTAGTGTAAGAGCTCGGGTTAGGACAGTGAGTTCCGCCTTTTGTGATGTGGTTCCATCAGGAAGGTGACGTGCCTCGAGGGTGGCTGAATCTGTGACTACCGCATAGGCTGCCTTTCGCCGCCCATCGGCTGTCATTACTGAACTTCCATCCACATAGAAGGTAAGGTCTGGGTTAGGTAGGGGAAGGTCGGATAGGCCCTCCCGAGGTTTGGCAAGTGCATCCATTAGTTCAGGGCAGGAGTGGGCTGGGGAAGGGGGAAGGGATGGAAAGGGAAGCAAGGTAGCCGGGTTGAGTGGGGAAGTGGGGTGAAGGCTGACTGAAGGATTTTCAATGAAGAGCAGGTGGAACTCCTGTAGACGGGAGGGCCCTAGGTGAGCGAGAGATTTGTGGGAGAGGAGGTCGGTAAGCCGGTGAGGAGAGAACACTGAGATGGGCTGGCCCAGGGTAAGTTTTAGGGATTCCTTGGTAAGTTCTGTTGCTGCTCCCAGGGCCCACAGGCAAGGCTGCCACCCCCTGACCGTGGGGTCAAGTTGCTTCGATAAGTAGGCTATAGAGCGGAACACGGGACCCAGACAGCAACGCCCTGTTGGGTTAGAACCCCAAAAGCAACGCCCTGTTTCTCATCAGTGAACAGACAAAAGGTGCGATTGAGGTCCGGCAGATGAAGTGGGGGGTGTGGTGGACAGAGCAGTTTGGAGGGTTTTAAAAGCCCGTTTTACAATCTCGGGATGGGAGAGAGGTCCCGTGGGGGGTGTCCTTAGCTGCCACATACAGAGGTTTTGCTAGAAAGGCAAAGTTAGGTATCCAGTGGCGGAAGAATCCTACAAATCCTAAAAGGAGAAAATCTGGTCGGCAGTCTCCAGGGGTTGCAGTGAAAGAAGTGCTTTCCGGTGATCTGTTGTTAGGCTTTTAGTTTTGGGGGGTGAGGCAAATGCCCAAGTAGACCACTGAGGTGACTGATAACTGTGCTTTGGAGGGAGAGACTCGGTATCCCTGAGATCCAAGAAAGTTAAGGAGAGTGGCAGTATGCTGTTGGGATAGGGAGAGGTAGGGGCTACAAAGTAACAGGTCATCCACGTACTGGAGAAGGAGACTGGGTTGAAGGGGGCAGGAGCCAAGGTCGGCTGCCAAGGCTTGTCCAAAAATATGAGGGCTGTCTCTGAATCCCTGAGGCAGGACTGTCCAGGTAAGCTGTTGTGACAGGTTGGTGTCAGGATCGGTCCAGGTGAAGGCAAAGAGAAAGTAGGACTCAGGGTGAAGGGGAATGGTAAAGAAGGCTTCCTTGAGGTCAAGAACTGTAAAATGAGAGGTAGTGGAGGGAATGTTTGATAATAGGGTGTATGGGTTGGGGACTACAGGGTGGAGGGATACCACCGCCTTGTTGATAAGGCACAGGTCCTGAACCAGGCGGTAGTCACCAGATGACTTTCGGACCGGCAAGATAGGGGTGTTACAAGGGGAACTGGTGGGAATGAGTAGTCCCTGGGCTAGCAGGCGGGTGATGATAGGCTTCAGGCCTTGACGGTGGGTCTTTGAGATGGGGAACTGAGGACGTGAAGGAAAGTGGGTAGGATCTTTGAGAAGTATCTTAACCGGGGTATGATGTTTGGCCACTACAGGCTTGGAGGTATCCCATACCAGGGGGATTAACTATGTCAGGAGGGATAGGGGGTTGAGGCAAGGAGTTAGGGCAGAACGTGGCGTCAGTCAGGAGTGGCCGTAGGAGGTGAGCGGATGATGGGTTTGAGTGTGGGGGCCAGTGAGTTGGAGAGTGGCCCCCACAGTCTGGAGAATGTCTCATCCTAAAAGGGGAACTGGGCACGAGGGTATGATTAAAAAGAGTGGGAAAAGGGGTTTCCCTTGAGGACACAGGCTAAAGGATGGGTTTGATTAAGACAGGAAGGCTTACCGTCAATTCCCATGACTGAAACCTGGGAAGGTATGCTAGGTCCTGAGTAGGAAGGCAATACAGAATAGGTAGCCCCCATTCCACTAAGAAGGAAATGGACTTACCTGCTACCTGCAGCGTTACCCTGGGCTCGGCAAGGGTGATGGGGGTCTTTGAGTCCGGGCTGCGTCAGTCATCCAGAAGGCCGAGAAGTTCAAGCGGTGGGATTGCTTCCTGCGGACTGGCCTGCCCTCCACATAGAGGTGTGAGGGGGTGGGCCTGTAGTCCGGGATGGGCAATCACTGCACCAGTGTCCAAGCTGCTTGCAGTTCGGGCAGGGCTTGGTAGGTGGTCGGGCACATGGACACTGACGTGCCCAGTGTCCCTCCTGACCGCACTTGAAACAGGGCCCAGGCGGAACGCCTCCGGAGTTCTCGGCGGGTTTTGATGGACCCCCTCCACCAGGTGCCTGATGGGCTACCGGCCTCAGGGCTGCCACAAGAGCTTGGGTTTGGAGGCTTACCTTTTGCTGTAGATGGGCCTGGCGGGTGGTCTCAGCCTTTTCCTCTCGGCCGTTAAAAACTTTAAATGCCATGTTTACCAGGTCTGGTATGGGAGTTTGGGGGCCCTCCTCAGCCTTTTTGAGTTTCTTTCTAACGTCAGCCACTGACTGAGAGATGAAATGGGTGGCTAGAACTGTAGCCCCTGGTAAAGAGGCCAGGTCCAGCCAGGTATGGAGGATCATAGCATTAGTTAATTGGTCGAGGAAGGCAGCGGGGTTTTCGGTAGGACCCTGAGTTATTTCCCTTAATTTATCATAATTAACTACCTTTTGGGCTGCGCTTTGCATGCCCGCTAGGAGGCACTGTAGCATTTGGTCTCGGCAGCGGCGGCCATCTTGACCAGTTTGATAATTCCAATTAGGGTCGGCTTCGGGGACCACCGCCGCACCTACTGGCATCTGATTGTCTGTGAGATGTACCTGATCAGTGTACGCCTGGGCCACCGTAAGGATGCGGTCACGCTCATCTGGAGTGAGGATGGAGGACAGAATTGCATAGGTATCATGCCAGGTGAGGTCGTAAGCCTGGGCGAGGTAGCGGAATTCTTTGGTGTAAGCAGTAGGATTGGTGGAAAATGACCCTAGGCGTTTCTCAATGGTTGATAGATCAGAGAGGGAGAAGGGAACATGTACTCGAACAATGCCTTCCGCTCCGGCGACCTCGCGAAGGGGGCAAAGGAGGGAGGTTTCATCGTTAGGAGCACAACGCGAGCGAGTGTGAGCACTGACAGGAGAGGCTAGGTTGGAACCAGGAAGAGGAGGAGCTGGAGGGGGTTGAGGTTCTGCACATGGCAGAGGATTTGTGGGTCGGGCGGGTGGAAAGGATAGTTCTTCGGGCGGGTCGGGGTCGGAAAAGGAGGGAGGGTGGAGGGGCCAAGGGCAGTGAGGGAGTTTCTTTGACCAGGAGCACCTGAGCGGTGGTGCAAAAGGAACAGAGGGCGGGACGGGAGCGAAGATACCAGAAGGCCTGAACGTAGGGGACCTCCGACCATTTACCATTTCTTTGACAGAAATTGTCTAAATTGGTTAGAATGCCAAGATCGAAAGTTCCCTCCGGTGGCCACTTGGATTGGTTGTCCAGAGGATACTGGGGCCAGGCCACGGTGGAGAGGAAAAGCAGCCTTTTCTTTTTTATGGAGAGGCCCAGCTTTGGTAAATTTTGGACTAGACATCCCAATGGCGACTTGGGGTCTAGGTGGGACTCCTGATTACCCATAGTCCGTTCTCTGTCGTGGAGTAGTCAGGAGTGAGGAACGGCGTCCTGGACCTCAACACCTGAGTACCGGATACTACGGGGAAGGAAAGGAGTATAGGGACGTCTCCATAATATTCCTGTCTTCTGGGGCAGGCGAGCAGGGGCACCGGGACATCTCCATGAGACCCACAGCTCGAGATGGGAAGGAGTCCCTGACACGGCCGCGATTATGGACAGGGTACCCCAAGGTTCGGAGCAAACAGAGGATGGGGTTATAGGCAATAGGAGCCTTACCGAGTGATGGTTGCAGACGGCTGGAGGGGCGGGGGCTCCCTGGTTCAGCTTATGGTGGAGGAGTCAGTTTCCCCAGGAGGGGTCTTGAACTCCTCCCAGGTTTTGGCACCACTTGTAAGGGTTATTCCCGAGTTTAAGATGAAGAAACTGAGGCCAGTATAAGAAAATTAAATGCCAGTTTATTCAGCTCCCAGGCGAGATTCTATGGTCCGGGGAAAGGGGGCCAGAGAAGTCGCGCTGACTTCCTGGGGCATGGGGTTTTTATGGCTGTGAGGAAGGAGCAACAGTAGGGCACTCTGATTGGCTCCGGGGGAGCAGGATTGAGATGGGGGCGAGCCGTTATTGGTTGGCGGGTTATAGGGCGGGTTTTTAGTGCAAGAGCCGGCCAGGGTTGCATCAGCCGCAGCTTTTTTGGTTTTGACTTCTTGGCCCTGGGTGCTGGTTTCCCGATGTCACAAGGTACTCTGAATGAGGCCGCCAGCCTTACACACCCATGTCACTGACATCTCCAATAAGTACAGAATATGTTTAACTCCTCAGAAAGTTCCCTCTGCCCCTTTCTTGTCTCCACCCAGAGGTAACCGCCATCTTGTTTTCTATCACCAATAGCTCAGTTTTGCCTGTTCTAGAACCTCATATAAATAGAACCCTTGGGGGCCAGGCTTGGTGGCTTGTGCCTGTAATCCTAGTACTTTGGGAGGCCGAAGTGGGTGGATCACTTGAGGTCAGGAGTTCGAGACCAGCCTGGCCAACATGGTGAAACCCAGTCTACTGAAAATACAAAAATTAGCCAGGTGTGGTGGTGGGTGCCTGTACTCTCATCTACTCGGGAAGCTGAGGCAGGAGAATTGCTTGAACAATGGGAGGCTGAAGTTGCAGTGAGCCGAGATCACACCACTGCCCTCCAGCCTGGGTGACAAGACAAGATTCTGTCTCAAAAAAAAAAAAAGAACCCTATAGTATGGTATATCTTCTTTTATGTGGTTCTTTTACTTAAAATAGTGCTTTTGAGATTTATTCATGTATTTGCATGTGTCAATTCTTTGTACTATTGAGTAGTATTTCATTGCATGACTATATTACTATTACTATTTATTCATTCTCCTGTTAATGAGCATTTGTGTTGTTTCCAGTATTGGGTTATTATTAAAAAAGCTGCTGTGAGCACAAAATTATTTTTTGTACAAAATTATTTTACAAATATTACAAAATTATTGTACAAAAAATAATTTTAAAAATAATGAATGGGAATGCGAATGAAGGATTACTGAGGATTCACATTTGTTTGTAGACCGATCCTTTCAAAACATGTTCATGTATTTCAGGACCAAGCAGGTACCCTTGAGGAATGCGTTTGCTGACGCAGTTTGAAAGAGAGTCACTCTGTGTGCCAATGGGAGTCACTGATATAAACCCACATTCCTTAGAGAAAAGCCAGGCGGCTCCTGCCAAGTGCCATGGCTGGGCCAGATGCTCTCACAATTGGCCTTTGCCATGACTCTGCCAGGGGCTTTACCTGGCACCGAACCCAGGTGAAACCTGAAGCTCAGTGTGATGCCTTCTGTCCCCAGGACACACACTTCACCACCCTGCCAAGCCTATGGAAGCCCTGCCTGGGATTTTTGTTCTTTGCCTTTTTTTTAAGTATAATTGATATACAGTGAACTCCACAAATTTAAAATGTACAACTTAATAAATTTTGACATCTGTGCACAAATATGAAACCTTCTCCACAATCTAGATAGGGAATGCATCCATCACCCTCCAGAGTTTCCTCCTGCCTCGTTCAATTCCCCTCCCTTCCATCCCTCCCTGCCTGCCACCAAGGTGCCACTGATTTCTGTTACTATTGATTACTTTTCATTTTCTGGGATTTTTCTCTGGATGGAATAACACACTCTTTATTAGTCTGGTTTCTTTCACTCAGCATAGTTATTGAGAGATACTTTGATATATTTTTGTAGTGGTTATACAAATAATGGCTTTTCCACAATAGTTAATTCATTCTTTTTCGTTACCAAATATTAGTTCACTATATGGATATACCACAATTTGTTTATCCATTCAGCTATTGATGTATATTTGGATTGTTCCTGTATGGATTTATACTTTCACTTCTCTTGGATGTAAATACCTTGGAGTGGAATGGCTGAACATATGATAGGTATATGATTAACTTTCTTTTTTTAAGATGAAGTTTTGCTCCTGTTGCCCAGGCTGGTGTGCAATGGTGATGCAATCTCAGGTCACTGCAACCTCCACCTCCCAGGTTCAATCAAACCTCCTGCCTCAGACACCAGAGTAGCTGGGATTACAGGCATGTACCACCATGCCCAGCTAATTTTGTGTTTTTAGTAGAGATGGGCTTTCTCCATGTTGGTCAGCCTGGTCTTGAACTCTTGACCTCAGGTGATCCACCCGCCTCAGCCTCCCAAAGTGCTGAGATTGTAGGCGTGAGTTTCTTTTTAAGAAATTGACAAAGCCATTGCATATACCATATGATAGGTATATGATGAACTTTTTAAGAAACTGTTACTCGAAGCCATTGAATCATTTCAGATTCCCACCAGCAGTGTAGGACAATTCCAGTTGCTCATATATATGTCATTTTTCTCTCACTGCTTTTATGATTTTCTCTTTATCACTGGTTTTAAGCAATCCGATTATGATCTATCTTGGTGTCATTTTCTTGGGTTTTTTTGTGCTTGGGTTTCACTGTGATTCTTAGATCTTTGTATTTACAATTTTCACGAAGTTTGAAAACACTTTTTGACTATTCTTCAAATTTTTTTTTTCTATTTTGCTCTTTCTCTCACCTCTTCTTTGGTGACTCCAATTACACATATTTTGACTGCTTAAAGTCCCACAGTTCACTAGCTCTCTTCTTTTGTCTTTTCCTTTTTAAAATAATTCTTTCTCTGTGTGTTCATTTTAGACAGTTTCTATTGCTGTCTTCAAGTTTATAATCTTTTCTTTGGCAACGTCTCATCTGCCATTAATCCCTTCCACCATGTTTTTCATCTCGGACATGGTAGTTTTCATTTCTGGAATCTCAGTTTAGGTCTTTTAAATACTTTGTTGTCTCTACTTAACTTCTTGCACATATGTGTTACGGTTATAGTAATTATTTTTAATGTCTTTGTGTGCTAATTCTAACCTCTGTGGCAGTTGTGGGTCAGTTTCAATTAATTAACTTTTCTGTTCATTCTAGGGCCTATTTTCCTGCTGGTAACTTCTTATCTTTTGCCAGACATTATGAATTTTACCTCACAAGATGCTGAATATTTTTGTGTTTGTATATATATATTCCTGGGCTTTTTGATGCCACAATTAAGTTACTTGGAAATAGTTTAATCCTTTAGGGTCTTGTTGTTAGGATTTGTTAGGTGGGACTAGAGCAGTGTGTAACCTGGACACTAGGGTTAATTACTCCCTACCAGCAAGGCAGGGCCCTTCTTGGTGCTCCCCTCAGTATTTTATTTTGTTTGTTTATTTATTTATTTTGAGACGGAGTCTCACTCTGATCACTCTGTCACCCAGGCTGGAGTGCAGTGGCACGATCTCAGCTCACTACAAACTCTGCCTCCTGGGTTCAAGTGATTCTCCTGCCTCAGCCTCCCGAGTAGCTAGGGTTACAGGCGTGCGCCACCACACCCGGCTAATTTTTGTATTTTTAGTAGAGACGGGGTGTCATCATGTTGGTCTGGCTGGTCTCAAACTCCTGACCTCAAGTGATCTGCCTGGCTCGGCCTCCCAAACTTCTGGGTTTACAGATGTGAGCCACCATGCCAGGCCTCTCCTCAGTACTTTCTCACAGTGCATTATGAGGTTTACTGGGCTGGCTGGTGGGAATGAGCATTCTCCCGGCCCCTGTGTGAATGCTGCCTGCAGTGCCCTGGAATCCTTTTGAGTGGTTCTTTCCTTGACCTCAGGAGTGTCCTTGCCCACAGGGGCTGATTAACCCTCTGCCTCCTACTCGAAGGGGATTCTCAGCAGATTTTTATCATCTTTCCAATCCCCTGCTCTGCACACTCTGACTGCCTTGGCGTCCCTGGGCTCCCAGCCCCATGTCTTCAATTAGGGTGGCTGCCAGGCATCACCCATGCCCCCTTCCCTGTGCTCAGCCTGGTCACTCCCCAGGTGGGAAGCTGGAGCAGTTGTTGCCTGTCTTAAAGATGACTGTCCTTGCCTGCCTGGCCCTAGTGTCTTCAAAATTACTGTTTTATATGCAGGAATACATTTGTGGGTTTTGCTGTTGATGTTGTTTAGGTAGAAGGGCAAAGCTAGTCATTGTCGCTCTATCTTGCCTGGAAGTGTAAATTCGTGATGTGATCTTTTTAAAATGTGGGGATGATTTTAGATTTGTAGAAAAACATACCGTATATATGTACATAAGTATAGTACATTTGGCAAAAGTAAGAAATTAGGCCAGGCACGGTGGCTCACACCTGTAATCCCAGCACTGTGGTAGGCCGAGGCAGGCAGATCGCTTGAGCCCAGGAGTTTGAGATCATCCTGGGCAACATGATAAAATCTGGTCTCTACAAAAGATACAAAAATTAGCCTGACTTTGTGACACCTGTAGTCCCAACTTTTCGGGAGGCTGAGGTGGGAGGATGACTTGAACCCAGGAGGTCGAGGCTGCAGTGAGCCATGATGGTACCATTATACTCCAGCCTGGGTGACAGAGCAAGACCCTGTCTCAAAAGAAAAAAAAAAAAAAAGAAATTAACTATGATACTGTGACAGACAGAGTTCTAAGATGGTCTCCAAGATTCCTGCTCCCTGGTGAACACACTTTTTACAATCTCCCCTCCCCTGCAGTGCAGGCAGAACCTGGGGGTATGATGGGCTATCCTCCTATGATTGAGTTACTAATGAATCAGTTGACTTTGAGTTAGTAAAAAAGGAGATTATTCAGTGGGCCTGACTTAACCAGGTGAGCCCTTCAAAGGGACTGGGGCCCCTCCTGAAGTCAGGGATGTGCAGCATGAAGGGGTGTGGAGGGGCCGTATGATGGGGAACTGTGAGCTGCCTCTGGGAACTGAGAGCCCCTGGCCAACAGCCAACAAGAGAATGGGGCCTTCCTGCTAAACCACAAGGAACCACATGAGCTTGAGAGAGGACTCAGAGCTCCAGGAAGAAACCCCCAGCTGACTCATTGATTTCAGCCTGTGAGACCCTGAGCAGAGACCAACTGCTGTTATGCCCAGCCTCTGACCACAGAAACTGTAATATAGTAAATGTGTATTTAAACTGCTAACTTTGTGGCATTTGTTAATACAGCAATAGAAAACTAATCACTGTTAACTAAAGAGGATCAGATCAAATATATTAGTGACAATAGCCTACTTTTACTGTAGCAAGATCTCAATAAGGACTAATGTGAAGACCAGCACGAGACCATGGGAACACTTCCACCACTGTTCAAGATGATGTTGACACGCTCACATTGCATCTTGGTTGGAGGTTGTTAGAATCCTGATCAAGAATATATCTGTTATGTGAGAAAATATTCATAAATCCTATGTCTGATTAAGGTGTAGTATACAGAATCTATAAAGAGCTCCTACAGTTCATCAGCAGAACTACACACAACCCAATTTTAACATGGACAAAGGACTTGAACAGAATTTCTTCAAACAGGATATACAGATGGCCAACAAACGAACACATGAAAAGCATCTTGACATCATTTATCATTAGGGAAATGTAAATCAAAACCACAATGATATACCATTTCACATCCACTAGGATCTTTTGGCAAGGATGTGGAGAAATTGGAACTGTCATATGTTCTGGTGGCAATGTAAAATGGTTCAGCCACTGTGGAAAACAGTTTGGTGGGATCCTCAAAAAATTAAATTACCATATGACCCAGCAATTCCACTCCCAGCTTTATACCCCAAAGAATTGAAAACAGATACTTAAATAAAAGTAGACTCGTGTTCACAGCAGCACTATACACAAGAGCCAAAAGGTGGAAGGTGCCTCAGACACATCATGCTGAGTGAAAGGAACCAGACAAAGGGAAAGGAAATCACAAGTGGTGTGCTTCTGCTTATGTGAAATATACAGAATAGGTAAATCCACAGAAACAGCAGACTGGTGGTTGTGGGGGCTGCAGTTAGGGAGGAAAGGGTACAGGAGTTCCTTTGGGGTGATGACAGTGTTTTGAAAGTAGATAGAGGGAGTGAGTGCATAACATTGTGAATCTACTTAATGCCACTGAATTGTTCACTTTAAAATGGTTAATTTTATATTAATGGTTATGTGAATTTCATCTCAGTTAAAAAAAAATACATCTGTTCTAAAAAATAAGAAGGCTGTGTCTTAGTTGGTGGTAAATGACTTTGTGATCTTTGTGATTCTGCTTTTTTTTTGAGACAGAGTCTCACTCTGTCGCCCAGGCTAGAGTAGAGGGCGGTGGTGCAATCTCAGCTCACTGCAACCTCCGCCTCCCGGGTTCAAGTGATTCTGCCTCAGCCTCCCGAGTAGCTGGGACTGTAGGCATGTGCCACCACACTCGACTGATTTTTGTATTTTTAGTAGACATGGAGTTTCACCATGTTGGCCAGGCTGGTCTCAAACTTCTGACCTTGTGATCCACCTGCCTCAGCCTCCCAAAGTGCTGGGATTATAGGTGTTGAGCCACCAAGTCCGGACCCCCCTTTTTTTAAACTAAACTACACCTTATTCAGATTTCACCCATTTCTTCCTCTAATGTCCTTTTCCTATTCCAGGGTCCATCTAGGACACACGTTGCATTTATCGTGCTGTCTCCTTAGTCTCTTCTGATCTATGACCATTTCTCAGTCTTCTCTTGCTTTGCAAGGCCTTGACAGTTTTGAGACATAGTGAACAGGTGTTTTGTAGAATGTTCCACAATTTGGGATAGTCTAATACTTCTCATGAGCAGCATTTGGTAAGAATACCACTGAGGTGGATTGCCATGTTCATGGCATCCTCTAGGGGGCCCATGGGGCCAGCATGAGGTATCCCTGTGACACTCACCTTGACCACTTGGCTAAGGGAAGGGAAACTTGCCACATTTCTCCATTATGAAGCTACTGTTTAGCCCACATTAAGGAGAGGGGAAGTTAGCTTCACCTCCGGGAAGGGGGAAGTGTTTACATATATTAATTGGGATTCCTCAGGGAAGTTTCGTGTCTTCTCTCCATTTATTTATTCAATCATTTATATCATTATAGACTCAAGAATATTTAATGTAGTCTTTGGGTTATAAAGACTACATTATTTATTTTGCTGCTTAAATTGTTGTAGCTTTGGCCATTCTAAGCTCTTTCAGGTTGGTTCTTTGGTTCTGTTTTTCTTGCGATGGAGTCTTGCTCTGCCGCCCAGGCTGGAGTGCAGTGGCATGATCTCTGCTCACTGCAACCTCCATCTCCTGGGTTCAAGCAATTCTTGTGCCTCACTCTCCCAAGTAGCTGGGATAACAGGCGTGCTCTACCATGCCCAGATAATTTTTGTATTTTTTTTTTTTTTGAGATGGAGTTTTGCTCTTGTTGCCCAGGCTGGAGTGCAATGGCATAATCTCAGCTCACTATAACCTATACCTCCCGGGGTCAAGTGATTCTCCTACCTCAGCCTCCCAAGTAGCTGGGATTACAGGCATGCGCCACTATGCCTGGCTAATTTTTTATATATTTTTTTTGCAGAGATGGGGTTTCTCCGTGTTGGTCAGGCTGGTCGCGAACTCCCGACTTCAGGTGATCCGCCCGCCTTGGCCTCCCAAAGTGCTGGGATTACAGGCATGAGCCACTGTGTCCGGCCTAATTTTTGTATTTTTAATAGAGACAGGGTTTCACCATGTTGGCCAGGCTGGTCTTGAACTCCTGACCTCAAGTAATCTGCCCGTCTCAGCCTCCCAACGTGCTGGGATTATAGGCATGAGCCACTGCACCCAGCCTTTCAGGTTGGTTCTTATGTTTCTTTGATGAGTGCCCCTGACCCCAACCCCTTTGTAAAACATGTCTTTACTTTCTGGCACTGTAAGACTCCAGGCTCATCTTGTGTTTTTTTCTGCTTTGGCCCTAGAATTGTTCATTTCTCCAAGAAGCCCTGATTCCTTTTATTGGAGAATATATTAGAGACCAAGATCTGGGTACTGAGTATGCTTGTTACTATGAGGGTATGACTGTTTGTAGACCTTCCCTGCAGACAGAGGGAGGGTATATAGTAAACGTGTATATTAACCCCTCTATATGCACATATCTGTGATTGTATGTATCTATATATATCTATCTGTATAGAGAACATGAACATGACCTCATAGTGATGTCTCTGATTCTGATTCAGCACCATAGGGTTCATTGTAGCTTTTCTCCTTTGCTTATTTGTAACTTCTTTCTTGGACAGTGAGAAACCTGGCTTTCATTACTCATAGTTTGTTTACTTATGTGTTCTACCCTAATGTGTATATAAAGTAGTTTCAAAATTGCTAACCTGAATCCCTGTGAGAAACAACTTTACCTCCTAGAGTACAGTGTTTATCTCAGATTCCTTTTGTTTTCAGCCTTAGAGTTTTCTTTTTCTTTTTCTTTTTTTTTTCTGAGACAGAGTCTCACTCTATCACCCAGGCTGGAGTGCAGTGGTGCAGTCTTGGCTCACTGCAACCTCTGCCTCCCAGGTTCAAGTGATTCTCCTGCCTCAGCCTCCCAAGTAGCTGGGATTACAGGTGCACACCACCTCATCAGTTTAATTTTTGTGTTTTTAGTAGAGATGTGGTTTCACCATGTTGGTCAGGCTGGTCTTGAACTCCTGACCTCTGGTGATCTTCTCACATCTGCCTCCCAAAGTGCTGGGATTACAGGCGTGAGCGACCACACCTGGCCAGCCTTAGAGCTTTCAATGAAAACACCATTTTGCAACTACTTAGCTCACCTACACTTTTCCCCACCCTTCAGCAAGGTTATGTCATACAACTTTAATATAGTTAGATTTGTTATTCTAGCCTGGGTTTCTCCAGCATCCTGATTTTTGGTGTGTAATTGGTATCCATTACAGTTCACTCTGGGAAGGACAGTCCTGTGGTTTTTGACAAATGCATAATCATGTGTCTACCAGCCCAGGACCACACAGAACAATTCTGTCACCCTTAATCTCCGTGCTGCCCTTGAAGTTAATTCCTTTCACTCTCCCAACCTTTTGCAAACACTGTACTGGTTTCTCGCTGAGTTATGTATTGCTTGGCTTCTGATAGCAACTTTATCTTTATTTATTTATTTTTTTGAAACGGAGTTTTGCTCTTGTTGCCCAGGCTGGAGTGCAATGGCACGATCTCCCTCACTGCAACCTCTGCTTCCCGGGTTCAAGAGATTCTCCTGCCTCAGCCTCCTGAGTAGCTCTGACTACAGGCATGTGCCACTACACCCGGCTAATTTTTTTTTTTTTTTTTTTTGTATAAACGGGTTTTCACAGTTTTCGCCAGGACAGTCACAAACTCCTGACCTCAGGTTATCTTCCCACCTCGGTCTCCCGAAGTGCTGGGATTAGGTGTAGTACTGGGATTAGGTGTGAGCCACCACACCCGGCCCCGATGGCAACTTAAAAAAATGTTTTTGTAGATATGAACATTACTCGTGAGCAGAGGTTGCCATGCCTTGTAATCGGTGTCAGTTGCTACCAGGATTTAAGTCTAACCCTGACATTTCTCTTTCTGTCTCAATTTTCCCATGTGTAAATGGGTGGAATAAGAATCTCATCCTCGTGGGGGTATCAGGAGGAATAGATATAGCAATTGGTGCAGTGCCTGGCCCATAGTGAGTAATCAAGGCTTGATAATAATACTTGAGTTGTATTTGTCATTATCATCATCGTGGTGCGGTATCGAAGAGAACGTTTAAGGGGGTCAGGAAAGGGAGTCTCCTTGGGTTGCTGGTGACGGTGAGAAGGCCTGAACTGGCTCTTCATAAGCAGGTAGAAGGAGGGCAGAGAAGCTGTGCCTGTGGTCAGCCTTTGGTTCTTGGCAAGCCCATCCTCTGGTGTTCATGGTATGCGTGTATTCACAGCATGAATCCTGGAGCTGGGTCTCCCTGAGGAGACAGAATCCATCGCTCCACAATTGCTCTCAGCAGGGAGACTTCAAGGGTTTACATTGTTTCTTCTACTTTCGGCCTTTTTTTTTTTGTTTTTCACTGAGAAGATGATATTACAACAACCCAGAAAGACGTTTTATTTATTGTAGCACAAGCATTTTTCGTTGTTGCTACAGTCTTCATAATGCTATTTCCTGATGTGACAGTTTCGTCCAGGGGATGCCACATCTCTCACTAAACCATTCCCACTGTTTTGAGTGCACCTTCTTCATGACTATGTTTTGCTTCCTCTGATTTATTTCCTTAGGATATATTCCCCAGAGTAGGAATTTTTAGTCAAAGGATAGAAATGTCTTATTTACAGCATTTTACAGGAATAAGTCATTGCATCTTTCTTTTGTATGTCAATCTATATTTCCTCAGAACAAAACCACTTGAGGATGCGATCAAACATCTGGTGAAGTGTTCAGGACTTGTGCTCCAACACACCATTCATAAACGTATCCTCTGACCACATCATGAATGCTTTTTTGAAAACCAGAATTTCCCTGAGCTCTTGCCACCCTTCCCCCAGACTTCAAGTTCTCCTTCCCAGTACTTCTAGAAGGGAACTAGCCCAAAGTCTCTGGTCTTTTCTCAGAAACTCATCTTTTATTTACTTGTAGAGTCAGGACTTGTTTGCATATGTAAAACCAGGACCATATTGTTTGCAGATGCTGGGGCTGCTGCCAGATAATTGAATGCTTTTAAGTCATTTTTACAAACCTGCACATAAAGGAATATTTTCTTAGGATTAAAAAAAAAACAGAACATGAAGTAAAGATTGTGAGATTGAGTTTCTAATTCAAACATTTCACTTTGTATTCCTAGGAGTCAGGACACAGAAAGTGAGGGGCCTAGAGGTCGGGGAGGGGTCCAGGAGAGAAAACTTTGCAGATCTAGAAAAACAAAAGCACAAGAGGAGTTAGGATAAATGGCAAAAGAAAAGCAATCCCAGTAACCTATCATCCGTCTGCTAGCATTAACAGTACATTTTTTCTTCCATCAATAGTTTACCACCTAGCTTTTTATTTTAAGGTGAGAGGAGCTTAAAAGTAATTGTGTTTCCTATCAGTAGTTGATAAAGTCCTCCTCCCCCTTCAGGAGAGAGGTTCAGATGTGATAGCAGTAGCCCTAGTGTGACAGCAGTTGTTAAAGGCGAATCATTTATTGGCATGAAATGCTTTTGTTTAAAAAATGAAATTAGTGTGGAAGTCCTTTCTGTCCTGTCTAGCACTGATAAAAACAGATGAGAGCTTCTTACACGGATTGACAGGCTTAAACTAAAATGTTGGGTTTCTTCTCCAAGTACATTTTGAAATATGCTTTAATGTCTGCAAATGCAATGGGGAAAAGAGTGAGTTCTGGCTGGGTGCGGTGACTCATGCCTGTAATCCCAGCACTTTGGGAGCCTGAGGCAAGAGGATCGTTTGAGTGCAGGAGTTTAGGACCAGCCTGGGTAACATAGTGAGACCCCCATCTCTACCAAAAATTAAAAATTAGCTGGGTGTGGTGGTGTGTGCCTGTATCTCCAGCTACTCAGGAGGCTGACATGGGAGGATTGCTTGAGCCTGAGAGGTGGAGGCTACAGTGGGCAGAGATTGTGCTATTGCACTCCAGCCTGGATGACAGAGTGAGACCCTGTCTCAAAAAAAAAAAAAAAAAAAAAAAAGAGTGAGTTCTGAGGTCCAGCTCAAGCCTACAGCTTCTGCAGGGGCCCCACATTCAACTGGGACAAGTGTGGCCACTGTGCTTCACTCTGTGCAGAAGCTTCAACCCCTCACGGACTCCAGCCCTGCTGGAAGTGGGGATGAGTAGCAGCGGTGTCTTGCTGCTCCTGGGTGGAACGCCTCTAACCCACAGGCTGCAGGGGGCCTCTGGAGGCAGGGGGCTGGCCCAGGGTGCTCACAAGGTCACTGTGGGATAGCTGGGTGGCTCCAGTCCAGAGCAGGAGGGAGTGGCAGTTCCAGTCCCTGGGGGTCGCTGAGAGCCTGGCATCCAGACGCCTCGCCAGGTTCCAATTTATAGGGCAAGCCAAGGACCTGCAGAGCCAGGACTGGGGAGTGCAGTGATGATGGAAAGTGAGTGCACCTAAAGGCACCCCCCTGGAACACCCTCTGGCTGCCCTGGTGTTGCTGTCACCATGGTAACTTCCTCTGTTTGAGGATCAGCTTAGCCCTCTGTGCCTCTTGTTGCCCATGTGTAAAATGAGGATGAAGTGGGAGGTGGAGTGGAACTCTGAGGCGCCTTTTGGGTGGCTGGAGGTGCCCTGGTGAAGTCTTCTGGTCCTGGGCTGTTCCAGCCAGGGTCAGACAGGGCCTGGCTGGGGTCATGTCCTCTGCGCAGATTCCAGGCTTGGTGGTCAAGAGTTCAAGACCAAGGGGTGCCCTCTCCCCCTCCTCTAAAGCAGTGAGTAAAAATTACTGTTTAATGTTTGAACATGAAGCCCTCATTCTGATTGTAACACTGCACTGTTCACTCAGGTTAGCACAGATTCGTGCTCTGCTTTGTTTTGCTTTTAGGGGGATTCTTTTTCCTCCTAGAGAAAGGTTAAGACTGTGTATCTTCATTGGGACGCAAGTCCTGGCTAGTTTTGGGATTGGGGCCAATTGCTTCATTCCTCTAAACCTAGATGTGGGATGTGGGACAACTTTCTTTTCCAAGCCTGCGTTCCTGATCTGTGAGGCAAGGACCATTTGTTCTGGCCTCGGGGTGCCTGTAGGGTTCCATCGGACCATGAGTGTGCCAGAGCTGTCCCTGCGAGTTAGCATTGTAGGGGAACTGTGCCTTTTGAACCTCTTTCTGTGGTAATTCTTTTCCTTTCACCCAAATCTAGCACAGGGTTGGGCTTGTGTAGGGATCTTGTTAAATTTTACTGAACCAAATTTTCTAGACCAAGGATCCCCACTGGGAAGAAGAAAGGAAAATGAAAAAACAAAAAACAAAAAAAAAAGAAAATGTTTTCATCAGGGTGATTCAGTCCAGGCCATGAGGTCCCAGGCCTGTGGGGTGAGAAGGACTGCAGCCATGGTGTTTCAGGACTTCCCAGGTGTGAACTGGGTGGCCTTGCACATGCAGAAGGCTGCCTGGAGGACTAACTTTGATCTGCCCTCCCCAGACCTCCCTTGGCCCCAGCCTCCCTCCCTTGAAGGCTGGTGGTCACTGTGGCTTTTTCTTGACTTGCAGAACGTGGTTTCTGTTGTTGTTGTTGTTGTTGTTGTTCTTTTTTTTTGAGACGGAGTCTCACTCTGTTGCCCAGGCTGCAGTGCAATGGCATGATCTCAGCTCGCTGCAACCTCCACCTCCCAGGTTCAAGCAATTCTTCTGCCTCAGCCTCCCGAGTAGCTGGGACTACAGGCTGCGCCACCATGCCCAGCTAATTTTTGTAATTTTAGTAGAGATGGGGTTTCACCATATTGGCTAGGCTGGTCTTGAACTCCAGACCTCATGATCCACCTGCCTCAGACTCCCAAAGTGATGGAATTACAGGCATGAGCCACTATGCCTGGCCCCTGTCGTTTTTAACTCTTGGTATTATATTTCAAAATGCTGGGCCGGGTGCGTTGGCTCACGCCACACTTTGGGAGGCCAAGGTGGGTGGATCACTTGAGGTCAGGAGTTCAAAACCAGCCTGACCAACATAGTGAAACCTCATCTCTACTAAAAATACAAAATTAGCGGGGTGTGGTGGCGGGTGTCTGTAATCCCAGCTATTCGGGAGGCTGAGGCAGGAGAATCGCTCGAACCTGGGAGGCGGAGGTTGCACTCCAGCCCGGGTGACAGAGCAAGACTCTGTCTCAAATAAAAAAAAAAAAAGAAAATGCGGTAACAAAGCAGAAACCTGCCACCTTCTTTTGAGCGACTCGCCAGTAACTGTTCAGTGTTTTTGTTTTTCCTCATTCTAATATTCCCTATAGAATGTAATGATCTTTTGAGAAATGGCTTGGAAGACACCCCCAGCACTGTAGATGGTTTACCTACATTTGTTTTTGCTGATGTTTCCCACTTTTACCCCTCTCTGTTCTGAAACTCATTCTCTCCATTTTTTCTTTTTCTTTCCGGTTTAGAAGTTGGATGGACTAGTGAAGCTCCGGACTCTACGGGAAGCCCCATCTGAATGTGTCTGCCCCCCAGGTAAGTGGAGGTTGAGCTCCCTTCTGGCTCCTGACTTGCGCCGTTTGCTTGGGATTGCTGAGAACAGCATGGTCCAGAAGATCGACTGGGGTCAGGCTGTCGTATTCATGCACCGTCCTAAGGCCTTTCTTCCCACGCTGTCCCTGGCAGGCTCTTTGGTCAGTTTTCAGCAAAGTGAACTGACTGCTTGCTGGGTGGTATTGGAGGAGGAGCTAAGACATTGTGAGAGATGACGTAGCTGCCTAAAGACTTATATGGTAGGGGCCGGGTGTGGTGGCTCACACCTGTAATCCCAGCACTTTGGGAGGCTGAGGCGGGCGGATCACAAGGTCAGGAGTTCAAGACCAGCCTGGCCAACATGGTGAAACCCTGTCTGTACTAAAAATATAAAAATTAGGCCAGGCATGGTGGCTCATGCCTGTAATCCCAGCACTTTGGGAGGTGGACAGTTCACAAGGTCAGGAGTTTGAGACCAGCCTGGCCAACATGGTGAAACCCTGTCTCTACTAAAAATACAAAAGTTAGCCAGGCGTGGTGGTGGGCACCTGTAGTCCTAGCTACTCAGGAGGCTGAGGCAGGAGAATTGCTTGAACTTGGGAAGCGGAGATTGCAGTGAGCCGAGATTGTGCCATTGCACTCCAGCCTGGGTGACAGAGTGAGACTCTGTCTCAAAAAAAAAAAAAAAAAGTTAGCTGGGTGTGGTGGTGCACACCTGTAATCTCAGCAACTAGGGAGGCTGAGGCAGGAAAATGGCTTGAACCCAAGAGGCAAAGCTTGCAGTGAGCCGAGATCATGCTGCTGCCGTATAGCCTGGGTGACAGAGCAAGACTCCGTCTCAAAAAAAAAAAAAAAAGAAAAGAAAAGACTTAGACTGTAGGGAAGTAGCAGCTGGCCCATTTTGAAGATGGAGAAAGGGGTGTGAACTGATGGGATGTGAACTGACAGGAGATGACAGCCTGGAATCCCAGTCGCCCCGTTACACCAGTGTTTCGACCAGAGAGCTATGTCAGACGTGCAGAAGGTAGATATATAATCTAGTGGACATGGGCTTCTTGTTTTCATTTCTTTCGGTGGAGGCAAAGGAAGAAAACAGGAAACGAGGTCTAAATTATTCAAATTATCATGGACTTTCTTTGGTTTTGCTGGTGTAGACCAAGATGGCTGTGAATAAAACCAGAAATTGTTGCCTCCTAATCCATGTGGCTCAAATCCAGGCTTATAACAGGTCTCTTGGCTGTCCTCAGCGGGGCTTTGTACAGGCCATGACCCAGTGTGTGGTCTCTGACACTGGTGTTTTCAGGGTTAGAATGACCCTGCCTTAGGATGGTGTCTAATACCAGTGAATGAGTGGAAAATTGTGATATATCTCCGACTTCTCGACGTATAGAAAAGGTGACTTTTGTTATTGGTCCTGAGAACACGGGAGCTGCGCAGTGTCCCTTGTCCTCACTGTCATTCCTTCCATTAGCCAAGTGGTCCAGAAAACAAACTCACTGATAACATTCCAGGGTTGGAAGATGCCCTGGGATTTCTGCAAAGGTGGATCTCGTGGTGTAAAAATTCTGTCTACGAGGGCTGGGTGGGAGAGGATTTTTATGGTTGAGCTTGAGCTAGCCTTTACAGGACCTCTGAAGTTTTAATAAGAGAAAGAGGATTTGACAAGGGAATGACTCCGTTCACAGATCAGTAAGTCAGAAACTGCAATTAAATGGGAGAAAAAATTCACATCCACAGATGGATTTTTGGTTGATCTGTAAAATGGGAACTATTCTTCTTTTTCTTCCCCCTCTTCTTTCTGCGTGTTGCTTGGATGCATACCCATGTGTGTTCTTTGAACTGGGAGTCACACCCTATTTGTGAGATACCAAATCAGTTTAGTGGGTTGCTGTCAGCAACCACTAGCATGAAATTGTGAACTAACAGAGAAGACTGGAATAAAAAATGCCCAAGTGAAATTTTGGTTTTGGCTACTTATATTTGTAGATTGGACATGGATGACATGAGATGGGTTTCTTGCTGTGGGTTACTGACAGAAGGCTTGAAAGTCCCCAAGACTAATGATGGATGGACACTGGGAGAAGGGGACCACAAGCTGGCATGGAGCTCCTGGATCAATCAGAAGTGGGGCCCCATCTTGGGTCTGCCCCTACTAGCCCTGACAGTCTTTATCAGTAAATGATAACATCTTGAAGCAGGCTCTGGGGGTGCTTTCTGAGGTTATGGAGAAAGTATAAGTTAGTCAGTGACTACAGATGGGCTGTGTCCTGCCTTCCCTCAGGAGCAGGGCACAGGGAATGGGGGTCCCAAACTCCTCTGGAAAGAAGCCCCAAGAAGGTCTTGGGAAGACCATGGGGGCTGAAAGGCTGGTGAAAGCCTCCAGTCCCACTGAGAGGAAGGCATGATAGACTCCCCTGCTCCCTGGGGGAGCCCCTGCTGGCCGTCAGCATTGTGCTGATGCTGTCCCAGGGGCCACAGGCTGTGACAGAGGCCGTCCTGGCAGGTGTGGTCAGTGTGGTCCTGGGGTGCAGCACAGTGACCCCAGCCAGATCCCTCTGCACACCCGTGTCTACACCTGCACTTTCTCTCCTGTCACCTCGAGTCTGAGCCCTTGCTTGAGCCCTTTAGACTGGAGCCCTCACTGACGCAAAACCCCAGCAGGCAGGCATATGAGCCCCTTGTCATATAAAGAACAGAGGCCCTGGGCCGGGCTTGGTGTCTCATGCCTGTAATCCCAGCACTTTGGGAGGCCGAGGCGGGTCGATCACGAGGTCAAGAGATTGAGACCATCCTGGCCAACATGGTGAAACCCCATCTCTACTAAATATATATGTATGTATGTATGTATGTATATATATAAATTAGATGGGCGTAGTGGCCCGCACCTGTAGTCCCAGCTCCTTGGGAGGCTGAGGCAGGAGAATCACTTGAACCTGGGAGGTGGAGGTTGCAGTAAGCCGAGATCGTGCCACTGCACTCCAGCCTGGTGACAAAGTGAGACTTCATCTCAAAAAAAGAAGAAAGAACAGAGGCCCTTGTCTCCAATACCAGAAGCCTTAACTCATTTCTCTTCTCCGGGCACCAAGGCTCCAAGGCTTCAGCGTGTCCCGTGGGCTTTTGGACTGTGGAGATGCAGACCACCTTCTGCAGTGGGGCTCCCCAGTCTGATTAGAGCTGGCCACAGCTCTCTGCGTGGTGGCCTGGGGAGTCAGCGGAATCTTTTGTTGGATCCTAGCATGCAGCAGGCAGATAAGCAAGGCCAGAGGAAGGACGGCTCTTCTGGGTATGCCAACCACGGCAAGGCTGAGCCTGGTGGCAGGGGCTTCTCTCTCGCCCCAACCAGTGGATATTGCTGGCAGGAGGACTGGGAGGGGGCCAGTGTGGGCTGGCTCTAGCAAGCCTTGCACCCCCTCCTCAACAAAATAGTGTAGTAGGTTGAATGCTGTCAGTCTTCAAAGGTATGTCCAAGTCCTAACCCCCAGTACCTGTGAATATGACCTTGGAAAATAGGGTATTTGCAGGTATCATTAAGGATCTCAAGATAGAATAGGTCATCCAGCATTTAGGGTGCATCTACATCTAGTGCCAATTGTCCTTAGAAAAGGCAAGAAGAGATTTGAGACAGAGATGCACAGACCGGGGAGCTAGGTGACAGCAGAGTGGGGACTGGCATGCTGCATGTGCCAGCTAAGGAACACCTAAATGCTGACAGCCACCAGAGCTACGGAGGGGCATGGGAGGGACGTTCCCTGAGGAGCCCACCCCCGAAGACACCTTCTGGCCCCTGGAACTGGGAGAGCTTGTGGAAATTTGTTGCCACGGCAGCCCTATGTCTTTTATTTTATTTTATTTGACAGAGTTTTGCTCTTGTTGCCCAGGCTGGAGTGCAGTGGTACGATCTCGGCTCACTGCAACCTCCGCCTCCCAGGTTCAAGTGATTCTCCTGCCTCAGCCTCCTGAGTAGCTGGGGTTACAGATGCCCACCACCACATCTGGCTAATTTTTGCATTTTTAGTAGAGATGGGGTTTCACCATGCTGGCCAGGCTGGTCTCGAACTCCCAACCTCAAGTGATCCACCCACCTTGGCCTCCCAAAGTGCTGAAATTATAGGCATGAGCCTGCATGCCCAGCCCATTTCAACTAATTTTAATTTAAAGTAGTAACTCCTTTTTTTTTTTTTTTTTCACTCAACGGGCATCCCACATTATCCCACGTTGTTTTGCATGGGTTGACTTTTTTGGTTTACCATTTCCCTTTGAGGTGGTCTGTGCCTGTCTATGTATCAGAGGTAGGTGCTGCCTTGTTTTGGTCCAGGGATGGAATCTGGGCGTGCTGTGGGATGCCCTGTAATGCACTTGGCCAGTCCCCACAAGGATGTTTGGGTCATTTCCAGCCCTGTGTTGTTCAGACAGGGCTGCATTTGTTGTGTGATGGAGGGAAGGCGACCTGCTGTGTAGCCTGTTCCCCCGACTTCCTCGTGCTTTGTTTTGCCAGGCATGCTGCAGGCCTGAGGGTGTTGACTGAAGGACAGCGGGAGCCCTCAGTCTGTGGGGGAGAGGCTGAGCTTAGTGCAGCAAACATGGAACGCTGCAGGGAGGGCTCTGGCTAGGTGGGCCCTGAGGCCTGGCCCTGGGAGCTGCCCCATGGCCCAGCCTCCACCGTGCTGTGAACAGTCGTGACTCGGGGGCATCCCAAGAAACAGGTAAGGGTCAGCACTGTGGCGCCTGGGAACCTGGACTTGAATCTTAACTCTGCCTTGTAAATAGCTACCTTGTGGTCCCATCTGCGTGTCCTGGAGCCATGGGTCATGCTGGCCCTTGCAGTAACTCACTCTTTGGGCTACAAGCATCAGAACATTAATTAGTGTTCTGATCATCCTGCACTAATAAAGCAAGAAAGGAAATGTATTATTGCAGACAACTAGAAATTGAAAGGTCCGAGGTGCCGCTGGCTTCAGGTCCATCTGGGCTCAGGGCTGCCTCTCCTCCCTCCACTCTTCTCTGCATTGTTTTCGGACAGCCTCTCCTGGAGTGACCTCTGCTTGGACAGGTGGCCGCCAATATAGCTCCAGGTGTATATCACATGTGCTCAGCAACTGCAGCAGATACAGCACTGCTCTTTCCCGAAGATCTCAGAATTGGGACATGGGAAGTGTTATGGGTTGAACTGTGTCCTCCCAAATTCATATCTTGAAGTCCTAACCCTCAGGGCCTCAGAATGGGACTATATTTGGAGATAACAATGTTACCTTGGAGATTAGGTAACATGAGGCCTTAGGGTGGGCCCTAGTGACTGCTGTCCCTGTAATAAAAGGAGATTTGGATATGGAGACCCATGCAGAGGGCAGGCCACGTGAAGACATGTGGAGAAGACACCATCTCCGAGCCATGTACTCAAAAGGAAATCTGCCTGTCAGTACCTTAACACATTTCTGTTGTGTAAGTCCCGCAGTCTGTGGTACCTTTTTGTGGCCACGCCTGGACACACTAATGCAGGGAGTTACTGTCTGAGGGGCACAGCGTTTCTGTTTGGAAAGGTGAAGAGTCCTGGAAATAGATCGAGGGGATGGTTGTGCACCTCGGTAAATGTGCGAAATCTCGAAACTTTGTGCTTTAAAATGCTCAGGTTTATGTTACATGTATTTTACCATGATTTTTTTTTTAAGTCCCAAAATGGACCCCAATTTTCCTGGCTTGGGCCAGGTTTCTCTCCTTGACAAGTTGTCCTGACCTGGAGCATGGGACACATTGATGGGCCAGGTCATTGGTGGGTCATGTGACTATTCTTAGAACCAGGAGAGACAAAGGTGGGGGAGGGTTGGCAATACGAGAAGCATGTGGGGCAGGGTGGTTCCTTCACAAAAAATTAGGGTGCTTTTCTCAGAAGAAGAGAGAATGAATATAGCTGGGCACAAGCAGTAGGTGATCACTTCAGCCCTGCCCCAGTGGCAGCTGGCTAGTCATGGCCAGGTGGTCCGCAAAGGTGTAACCAAAGAGTTGGCTCCACTTAACACACACCAAGAGGGCCGGGTGCAGTGGCTCACGCCTGTAATCCCAGCACTCTGGGAGGCCGAGGCAAGCAGATCACCTGAGGTCAAGAGTTGGACACCAGCCTGGCCAACATGGTGAAACCCCTCCTCTACTAAAAATACAAAAATTAGCTAGGCATGGTGGTGCACACCTGTAATCCCAGCTACTCAGGAGGCTGTGGCAGGATTGCTTGAACCCAGGAGGTGGAGGTTGCAATGAGCCAAGGTCACGCCATTGCATTCCAGCCTGGGTAACAGAACGAGACTCTGTCTCAAAAAATAAAACTAAAAAAAAAAAATGAGAAAAATAAAGCACACCAAGAGGCAGCGTGGCCCAGGGGTAAAGCGTTGACTTCGCATCTAGGCTGCGTGGTCCAATTCTCTGTAGCTCACCGGCTCCATGACCTCACACGTGTACTTATGCTCCATGCCTCAGTTTTCCACCTGTGAAGTGGAGTTTCTGATAGTAGCTGTGTCCTGGGATTGTTTTGAGGATCAAATGGGTTAACACATGCAGACAGCTTAGAATGAGGCCTGGCACTGCATGCCCAAAGCGAGTCTGTTGTTAGGTCTGTTGCCATCAGTCAGGAGCTGCCAGAGAGGAAGGGAAAAGAGACTCAGAGTGGGAGGCTGCTGGGAATCTTCAGGAGGGGGAAGAACAAGGGCTTAGCAGACCTTACCAACATGTTCTCCTAGGACGTGGGTGCGAAGATGCTGGCGACACAGGAGTGAGAGAAACGGAGAGAAAAGGAAAGTGTGCAGCTGTGAACCTTCATCAGCCACCCACATGCCCCGAAGTCCTGGAGCACAGCTGGGCTTCTGCCCCTCACACTGTTTGCTCTTGTTACTAACCAGGCTCAAACTGCCCAGACATTGTCAGGAACATTCCAGAATGGTGTGGTGTCATCCTTTTCATTTTCTTTTTGTGTCTTTTTGGATCCTTACAGAATATTCCAGAGACGTTATGCGTGGTTTCCAACAGATGGGCTCTGTGCTTGCAGTGTAGGGTGATTTTCCAGAGATTAATCCGAGTCCGGATCCCCTGCTCTGTGAAAACGTTGGGCAGTTTGTGTAGGGGAGTGAAATTCTACTTTAGACCATATAAAGCACAGCGTTATACAGAACCTGATACATTTCATTGATAGTCAATGGAAAATGTCACCGAGCGGAACAGAAGTAGTAAAAAGTTGCTCTTATTCAGCCTGTTACTGCCTTACTGGCTTTGTTGGCTGGAAAAGAGCATGTCGAAGGGCACATGCTCTCTCAGGACTTTTTTTTTTTTTTTTTTTGATATAGGATCTAGAATCTCACTCTGTTGTCCAGGCTGAAATGCCATGGTACAATCACGGTTCACTGCAGCCTTGACCTTCTGGGCTCAAGCAATCTTCCTACCTCAGCCTCCTGGATAATAGCTGGGACCACAGGCACGTGCCACCATAGCTAATTAAAAAAATTTTTTTTGGCCGGGCACTGTAGCTTATGCCTATAATCCCAGCACTTTGGGAGGCTGAGGCAGGTGGATCACGAGGTCAGGAGATCGAGACCATTGTGGCCAACATGGTGAAACCCAGTCTCTATTAAAAATACAAAAATTAGCCGGGTGTGGTGGCACACGCCTGTAGTCCCAGCTACTCAGTAGGCTGAGGCAGGAGAATCACTTGAACCTGGGAGGTGGAGGTTGCAGTGAGCCGAGATCACACCATTGCACTCCACCCTGGCGACAGAGCAAGACTCCATCTCAAAAAAAAACCACACACTCTTTTTTTGAGAGTTGGAGGCTCACTTTTTTGCCCAAGCTGGTCTTGAACTCCTGTTTTCAAGAGATCCCCTCCCAAAGTGCTGGGATTACAGGGGTGCGCCACCTTGCCCAGCCTCTCTTTTTACTTTGAAGCAAGAAATTGTTACCCTCTTTTAGAATTTTTTAAATTATATATATATACATATATGTATATATATATCAATATATACATATAGATATAGATATATATACATATATACATATATCTATATCTCTCTATATATATTTATAAGTGTTAAATGTCAGTGACTTGAGTTTATGGTAAAAATTGAGTGGCCTATCACACAGCTGTCTTGGTATGTCAGAGTCTACCAAGTGAAAAGAGGTCATTTGTGTGTCTGATTTCTTTGGTGGAGGGGTGTGCCAGAGTACTCTGGAGGCTGGGCAAAATTCCCTTGCTTCACTATGCATAGGCATTTGTTCATTTGTTCATTCATTCATTCATTCATTCGTCTCTCCTACCCTGTTTTGTGCTGGTCCCGGGGGAGCTGTTGACTAAAATTGTTAGAGGCAATTGCAGACCCAGTTGTTAGAGGAAGGCAGGACAGATACAAGAGCCGTAATAGATGTGGAGAATAGGATGAGTCTAAGGAGAAACCAGTCCTACAGAAATTACGAGGGAGCAATCACTGCAGGTCAGGAGGATCTGGGTGGAGGAGGGTCCTTCCTGGGGAAGATGATACTTGGGCAAGGTTTTGAAGACTGGTTGTCAGGTTAGCCAGCTGGGATAGGGGACACATTCTGAGAGCCCTGACATCCTGAGCGGTGGCAGAGGGGGACCTCCGAGCAGTGGTGGGAACTCTGTTTGGTTGGAAGGTGGCAGTGGGAGGGGACAGTGAGTCCAGGATCCGGAGAGATTTGGGCTTTATTCCATGGGACACAGTTGATGGTGTCTGGATGGAATTCAGTTTTAAGAAGAGGGCATGCCGGGCGCGGTGGCTCACATCTGTAATCGCAGCACTTAGGGAGGCCAAGGTGGGTGGATCATGAGGTTAGGAGTTCAAGACCAGCCTGGCCAGTATGGTAAAACCCCATCTCTACTAAAAATACAGAAGTTAGCTAGGTGTGGTGGTGGGTGCCTGTAGTCCCATCTACTTGGGAGGCTGAGGCAGAACAATCGCTTGAACCTGGGGGGTGGAGGTTGCAGTGAGCTTAGATCATGCCATTGCACTCCAGCCTGGGCAACAGAGTAAGACTCTGTCTCAAAAAAAAAAAAAAAAGAAGAAGAAGAAGGGGGCTCTAGAAACAGCATGGAGGACGGACTGGATCATACTTGGTTCCAACAGAGAGGCCCCTGAGGGGGGTGCTCAGGGCAGGCAACAGCTTGCCTGGTTCATTGCTGCATCTCCTGAGCCTAGCACAGTGCCAGGCACGGGGAGGAGGGTTGATAACGTTCTGCTGAATGGCCGTGAGAATTTGAATGAGGGCCATGAGCACTGATAGCCAGGAACAGCTGTGAGAGGCACTGGGCCATGTGGTGGACAAAACTCACAAGCAGGGTGGACGGGCATGGGAGAAGACAGAGAAGACTGAAGCGCCATGCCTTGGGGGTGGGGAAGCTGCGCAGAAACAGGAAATCCTCAAAGAGGGATCAATTTGGAAGAGATGATAAGCATGGTTTTGAGCAGTGGGCCTTAAGAACCAATTTGTAAGACCCACTGATGAAAGGAAAAGAATAATTAGAAGTCTTCTCTTAAAGCATAGTTTAGCCACCTGAATCTATCAATTATAACGTGTACCATGTCCTATAAAGAAAGATCTTGAAGTTTATTTGCTGCAAACCACTGGAGTTTGGAGATGTTCTTGTGACCACTAGATGGAGCCCACTGTACTCATTAAATTCCATAGAAATTGAACAGGAATATAAAAGAAAAATAATATATATATTTTAAAATGTATATTAATGTTAATATATTAATATATAACATGTGAATATAATATAATATTAATATATGTTTTTAAAATTACTAGAAAGCACACAAAAGTTCAAACCAAGAGCAGTGACACATAAAGTTAACCACCTGCTCTGGTGTTTCTCTCCGAAAATGGAAGACCCTCAGAATTTTCCAGATGGTACCAGAATCAAGCGGTTTGCTGTTGGTTTGAGGAGATGATGAAGATTCTGTGAAAGGTAGACTATCCATTAGAAAACAGATTTCTAGAACATTTGCCACTCACCCAATACTTATAGAGCACTATCAGGTTTAGTTGTAGCAGAGAATCCCTGAAACTCTGGGAAGGTAAGACCAGAGATGTCTTGACCTCAGCTTGGCCAACTCTATGCCAGCTATGGGGTTGCAAGCTATTACTCTGTGGGGTGTCATTATCGTACACCCCCTATGCCAAGAGCTCACTCACATGCTGGAGTGGTCTTCCCCAGGGGGATGGGTTCAGTGCAGTCATAATATCTGGCTTCTTACCTCACTACTTCTTATGCTGGAGTATATTCCACATGAATTGAAGATTTAAATGTAAAAATAAAAAGCCATGGCTGGCTAGACAAAAATACAATACATCACTTTTTAAAAATTATGCAGTAGAAATAGATTTTATAAACCTGGCACAGAAGTCAGAAACCATAAAGCAGTACTTCTCAGCTGGGACTATTTTGCCCCCAGGAGGTCACATGGCAATGTTTGGAGACATTTGTAGTTGGTCATACTTTGGGGGGTGCCACTGGCATCTGGACTACGTAGAGGCAGGGATGCTGTTGCGTGTCCTAAGAAGCCCAGAGCAGCTGCCACCGTGAAGAATTAACTGGCCCCAAATGTTAGCAGCACCCAGGTTGAAAAACCTTGCCATAGAAGAAAACATTTTCTTGAACATTTTAAGCTTAAAAGGTTAAATTTTCTGTATACTGAAAAATCTTCTTTAGTTTACATATTTGGGCAAAATCTAAGTAAAGTTATGTGAACTGAAATCAGCTCACATAGATACAACAACTTGCGAGGTTTCTTAGTTTCCTGGGAGAAGAACACTTCAGATTCTAGAAGTGATATATTTGTACACTATAATAATTTACTAAAAGCAAGAATGGAGTCTCATGGGAGGAATCTGATTATTCTTTTACCCAACCAGATTCTTGCTTAATATTAAAAAATAATTTTAATTTTCATTACATAATGTTTCAAATATATAAAAAAGTACAGAGGGGAATATAATACCGATGTCTGTTTTATCTAGATTTAATGAATAACATAATTTTCTCATATTTGTTATTTTGTTATTACTTTTTAAAGAAATGAAAAAAAAATTTTTTTTGAGACCGAATCTTGCTCTGTCATCCAGGCTGGAGTGCAGTGGTGCAGTCTCAGCTCACTGCAACCTTCGCTTCCTGGATTCAAGCAATTCTCCTGCCTCAGCCTCTTGAGTAGCTGGGATTACAGGTGCCTACTACCACCACGCCTGAATAATTTTTATATTTTTAGGAGAGACAGGGTTTTACCATGTTGGTCAGGCTGGTCTCGAACTCCTGACCTCATGATCCGCCCGCCTCAGCCTCACAGAGTGCTGGGATTACAGGCGTGAGCCACTATGCCTGGCCCAGTTTTTTTTTTCAAGAACCGTTTGTGTGGACGGATGCAGGTCTAGTCATTCACTGCGATTGTCATTTCTGCAATGGAGCACTGCAGCGTGCCGTCGAATTGGATAAGCATACTACTGTTCATCTAGTCTCCTGCTGATGGACATTTATTTTTATTTCAGTTTGAAAATAAATGACAAACTGAATAAAAAATTTCAACACATACAACAAATACATAGTTAATATGCATGAGGTGTAAAGTGCTCTTACACAAGAATAAGGACAAGCCAAAGACTCCATAGTAGAGAATGAGCAAAAGATGCGGATAGGGATCCCCACAGGACATTGGCAGGACGTGGAGCTGGACTGAGTGAGGGGGAGCGAGGGAGAGGGAAGATCGGATGACTCCCAGTTTTTGGATGATGCCCAGATTTTTGACTTGGGCAACTCACTGGTGCTACTTGTCCTGGTGAGAGCAGGGCCAGGATGGGGGCGATTAAGAGTTCATTCAGATCTGTTAATTTCGGCATGACTGTGGGAAATGTGAGAGGAGACACGCAGTCAGCTCTTGGATTAAACGACCCAGCAAAGGTGGAAGCAGCAGTACAGGACCCGGCCAGAGTGGGCATTTGTCACTGTGATTCTGACCACATATATACACATGGTGCCCGGGCCGATGCTGCCATGCTGGCAGCCTTCCTTAGCCCGGAGCCCAGCAGACTTCTTTGTTCCTTACAGTATTTTCCAGGGTTCCCCAGAGAAGCAGAACCAACTGTGTGTATGTGTGCATAAAGAGATTTATTTGAAGGAATTGGCTCACATGATTATGGAGACTGGCAAGTCCAAAATCTGGCCCAGGAGAGCCAACATTCCTACCCATGTTCTTTCCCACGTTCTCCCACTTGCCTTCTTTCTCACTGCTGGTCATAGACACTCAGGCCACAGCTTGGCTCTGCTGAGATGAGTTTGCCCCAGGAACTGATGTTGAAAGTTATTTGCATTTCACACAGTGCTGGCATGAATCAGATACTGGTGGGGTACTTGCCACTCAGTGTCATGGAAATGTATTTCCTACAGGGAAATAGTTCAGAAATAGCTTTCCTGTAAAACCTTCTCTACATTTTGCAGTTGACATTTCCTGTTTTACTTCCCCAATTGTCTGAATTGAGCAGAGTTTGGGAGCTCTGTGGACTCAGGCACTCCCGGATGGATGCCTCCCAAGCTTAGAAGGCCAGTCTGCATGCGAGTGGTTTCCCTCTGGCTTCTCTGCCCTTGAGTCCCTGTGCCTCTCCCCCTGTTCCTTCAGGGGCCTCACGCAGGCCCCTTGTGCTGCCCCACAGCTCGGGTGCCCCTGGCCTTGCAGAGATGGTGCCCACAAGCCCTGCTGCGAGCCCGCCAAGCCCTCACCCTTGGCACAGGGTGGCCTCAGCCTGCCTTCCATCCTTCGGGAACTGATGGAAGTGGGTGTCGTGGACAGAAAGAGCTGCCCTTGCTACATGGTACGAACAGGATTAGTTGTGGCAGAAACGTGGGACAGTTTCCTTTTCTCCTTCATCTCTGCATTTGGCTCCCTCATCCCAGTCCCACTCTGCCCCTCGTGAACCCTCAGTCCTTTCACTTCATCGTCCAGTAAGTGTTAGTGGCGCATCACCACAGTCAGGTCCTGGGACGGCCCCCAGCTTTGGGACGAGGCAGCTCTGTGGGGCAGATGGCCAGCTTTTCAGGGTCCGCACCCTCATCCTGGGAGCAGAGAGGAGGGTGGGATCCATGGAGGGTCCTGGGAGAAGAGCCGAGATGGCTGGTGAACGAGTTAGCATCCTTTGGTTGCTAGCAACAGAAACCAACCCCCTCCGCCTATCTAGACAAAAAGGACAGGCAGTGGAAGAAATGCATGAGGATTGAGGCTTGGGAAGGACGGGGTGCAGGGGTGGTTCTGGAATCTAGGCAGGAACGGGATCTAGGAACGAAGGGGTGGTCCCCACCTCGGGAACAGGAGGCCTCTTAGACATATATCTGCCCCCGCCCCTGTTTTTCATGTGTGCATGGCTCTGCCTGAGGTGGAGGGGAAAGAGTCTTACTGGCCAGGTGGAAACCCTGTGGCCACCCTTCCGCCCAAGGCTTCCAGTGCAGGGCTGAGAGGCAGGGTGAGCACCTCCCCCGGCAGCCTCTACGCTCCTTGGAAGTCAGGGTGCCTTGTGGGGGAGAGTTATCAGCATTTGGATGCAGGTGGGCCCAGCTCTGGGAACTGGAGCCAGTTATCGAATTCTTTCAACTCTTCAACTCCTTGTGCATAAAATGGGGTAATACAGCATACCCTACGGGTTTGTTTTGAGGGTAAACTGAGACAAGTGTATGGGGACGTGCTTGGCACACAGTAGGCATGGAATATGTCCGTTCATGTACCCCTGTGGGGAATCGAACCATGAACCTCAGGCCGTGGGATGTGGGGGGTGATAGGAGGGACCTGTGCCTGCAGTTTGGGTCAGGGTGCATGTTCATTTTGTGGCCGCCCCGTGGAAAAGCACATCATCCCTGCTTAGACCCTCGGTTTACCTGGGGCCGGAATCCCTCAGCTCAACCATGGAGAGAAAGCAACTCCCAGCTTTTGGGGGAGCCCTTGAACTTGAAGTTCTTTTTGCTGCCCTGTAGGTTATCGGCAGACCAAGTGTTATAGTTGTTTTCTTCATGTCCCCTTGTGGTTTCCCAAAGGCTCTTGTTCCTCCCCCGCCCTGGGCACCCACTGTTCTTTTCATTCTTTTCAGTCCTGCCTTTAGAAGTAGGGAGAATGCTCTCCCTGAATGCAGGGAGAGCTGCCTTCCCTGTGAGGCCATGAGTTTCATGACACTAACGGGCTGGAAGTGGCCTGTTGTCCAGTCATGTCTTTAGAAGTAGCCCCGTGTGGAGCCTGAGCCCACTCTCGGGCCAGTACAGGGAGAGCCTCAAAGTGCTGGAGGCTGAGGCTGTGAGGGGCATGGGGGCTTAAGAGGAGGGCACAGCCCAGGGAACAGATGACGCCCAGACCACCCATGGGGGGCACGTGCCTTCCCCATAAGGAGCTAGAATACCCCCTACCCCCTTTGTGACCCTCATGCTGTGGGGGATTGTACTACTTTATTTTTATTTATTATTATTATTTGTTTAGAGTCAGGATCTCACTCGGTTGCCCAGGCTGGAGTACAGTGGTGTGATCACAGCTCACTGCAACCTTGAATTCCTGGCCTCATGATCCTCCTACCTCAGCCTCCCAAGTAGCTGGGACTACAGGCACATGCCACCACACCCAGTTAAATTTTATTATTATTATTATTATTTTTTTGTAGAGACAGGGTTTGTTGTGTTCAGGCTGGTCTCAAATTCCTGGGCTCCACTGAGCCACTGGCTTTGGCCTTCCAAAGTGCTGAGATTACAGCTGTGAGCCACCATGCCTGGCCTGAATGTACTACCCCAGTAGTACAGGGGCAACAGGTGACCTGGAGGCTGAGCCTACAGCGCCTCTGAGCTTTGCCATTTACAGGGCTGGGTGGTGACCGCCCCTGAGCATCACCTCCCATTCATGGCACTGCCTGTCTCATAGTAGGGGTAGAGGCTAGCCGTACTGGCCAAAGTGCTTTCTAAAATGTCAGCTATGCCCAGGAGTGGCATGCTTCCTAGCTGTGCCTCTGGGCCTCAGAGTGCTCAGAGCAGGGGTGGTCACTGGCTTTGCTGTTTTCTGGGGCAGGTGGAGAGGACAGGGGCCCCCTCCTGAGGGAGACTGCTTCCCATCCCCGTGGCAGATCTTGGGTTTAATTTGCAGGAGGGCAAAGTGATGCCTCCAGCTCCCCAACCCCCACGCCTGTTTGCTCCCTGAAGCGGGCATCCTCTGACTTGCGTCCCCCATCCTTGGGATCCAGGAGCTCCAGCAGGGGCTTGGGTGGGGGCTCTGTAAGCAACTAGCTCTGTTCCCTGGGCACTAGCCCCTTTACTTCGGGGGATGGTGGGGTGGGAAGGGGAAGGAAGAGTTGCATGGGAGGAGGCAGTTGGGGGATGATACACTCGGGGAAAAGAGTGCTTGTAGGAGGGAGAGTGTAAGGAGGGAAATGCCTTGGAGATTATGCTGTAGACTGAATCTTGTGTCCCAAATTCAGATGTTGAAATCTTCACCTCCAAGGTAGTGATGTTAGGAGGTGATTAGGTTGTGAGAGTGGAACCTTTGTGATGGGATTAGTGCCCTTATAAAAGGGACCCCAGAGAGCTCCTTCACCCCTGCGACCATGTGCAGTTATAGGGAGAAGGCATCATCTGTGAACCAGGAAACAGGGCCTCAGCAGACACGCAATCCGCTGGCATCGTCCAGCCTCCAGAAACCGTGCGCAATACACTGTCCTTGTTTGTAGGCCACCCAGTCTTTTGCAAGCCACCGGTAGTTTTTCTTAGAGCAGCCTGCACAGACTACATCTGTAAGCCACCCAGTCCATGGTACTTTGTTATAGCAGCATGAACAGGCTAAGACAGGCTATTTTGGCGAAGAAGGTGGAGGCGATGGAGAAGCATCTGAGAGATGCAGCCCCTGGTGGGCTGGTATCTGCCTCCTCCACCCCTGACACCAAAGGCAGAGACTCAGACCCTGCAGCCACCTGTGGAAGGGTCAGCATCCCCCAGGGCTCACTCAGTGATCTCCAGGCACCATTTAAGACTATCAGGAGTGGTTTATTTCCTAACTGAACACACCTTTTTCTTCTTCCTGAAGATCCCCTTTGTCCCCAGTGTTTGAGCAGGCCGTCGTCCTTTTATTTTTTATTTTTTTTTTAATTACTGTTATAAAGCCAACTATGCTTCTTAAAAGGATCTCACTCTCCAACTCTTGATAATCCGATAACATATAGCTCCACAGTTAAAAGTCTCCCTTGTACTCCCAACTCACCACCGCATCTAATCCCATGCCCTAGGATATAAATATTTTATCAGTGTAGTCTGCATTCTGTCAGAGCTTTTGCTATGCTTTACTAACACATAATACACATTTTAATTTGTACAGAAATAGAATAGTGCATAGTATAAATACACTTGTGAAAACTGTTTTGACTTCACAATATAGGAGCCCCATTCTCTGGCAGCCCGACCTAAATGCACCCTAGAGGCCCTGCCGTTCTTATTCAGAGACTGTTCAGATTTACACCAAAACGTCATCAAAGGAATCAGAGAGGGAACTCTCTCCAGAGCTCCCAGCCCTCCCTCCCGCTTCCTCTCCACCTTCCCATTTTTCTGTCCAGAGCTCTCGTCTTTTTTCTTCCCTGCCTTCCTGGACCGCTTCCACATTTCTTTCCACACCAGTAGTTTTCAACCTTTCCAATGTAAGAGCCTTCTGGTTTGTTTCCAGCACGTTCTCACTCTGGTTTTTCTGTTCTTTCTCCCGGTCATCTGGAGGTACGGCTGCAGTGACCAGTGCAGGCCCTTCCTTGGGAGGCAGAAAGGCAGTGAGTCCTCACACACTTAATATTCTGCAACTCTGCCACCCATTATAGCTTTTGTCACTTTGATATCAACTTATCAGTACCTCTGATGTATGCCAAATTTTTACAAACTTCTTATTAAAATGTAACCTGCTATGGGGCCTGGCACTGTGGCTCACGCCTGTAATCCCAGCACTTTGGGAGGCAGAGGCAGGCAGATCACCCTGAGGTCAGGAGTTCAAGACCAGCCTGGCCAACATGGCGAAACCCTGTCTATACTAAAAATACAAAAATTAGCTGATTGTGGTGGTGCACGCCTATAATCCCAGCTACTTGGGAGACAGGTTCGAGAACTGCTTGAACCCGAGAGGCGGAGGATGCAGTGAGCCAAGATTGCGCACCACTACATTCCAGCCTGAGCAACAAGAATGAAACTCTGTCTCAAAACAATAACAACAAAATGTAACCTGCTACAAGCAAGAGCACATATCATCAGTTTGCAGCTTGATGATTTTCCACAAACAGAGCAAGTCAAGAAACAGCACCTGACCGGACCCCCAGAAACTCCCCATGTGCCCCAAAGGCACATAATCCCGCTTCTCACCTAATAGACTGGTTCTGCCTGCATTTGATCCACATAGAAGCCCATGGTATGGATTCTTGTGTCTGTGATGCAGCATTATGTTTGTGAGATTCATCTATGTTGCTGTGTGCAGTTGAAGGTTGTTCATTTATGTATTTACTGCTCTGTTGTTGGGCATTTGGGTAGTATCCAGTTTTTGTCTGTCATGAAGAGAGCAGCTGCGAACAATCTCGTATATGTCTTTCAGTGAACATAGGTACACATTTCTGTTGTGTATAAACGTTACAGCAGAATTGCTAGGCATAAGGTATACATATGTTATGTTTAGTAAATAGTTCCCATCTTTTTTGAGATTCTGTCACCCAGGCTGGAGTGCAGTGTTGAGATCTCGGGTTGCTGCAACCTCCGCTTCCTGGGTTACAACAATCCTTGTGCCTTAGCCTCCCAAGTAGCTGGGACTACCATGGTCAGCTCATTTTTGTATTTTTAGTAGAGATGGTGTTTCGCCATGTTGCCCAGGCTTGTCTCAAACTCCTGGCCTCAAGTGATCCACCCACTTTGGACCTCCCAAAGTGCTGAGGCTACAGGCATGAGCCACTGTGCCCGGTCCCAAAGCATTTTTCAAAGAGGGTGATGGTCTCACCAAGTGTGTTTGCCAATTCCAGTTGCTCTGCATCCTCACTAACACTGGGTTTTCTGTCTTCTTTCTTTTAGTTATTCTGGTGGCTTTTTAGGTCTGATTTTGGATCTTTTTTCTGTTCTGTTCTATTTGTCTATCCACATGTCAATACTGTTATTTTAATTCCCAAAACTTTATAGTTAGTATTGATATAAAGTAGAGGCTAGAGCTTCAGGATTGCCTTGACTATTCTCAGTCATTTGCATTTCCATATAAATTTTAAAATGGTTGACAATTTCTTTAAAAATAAAAAAGAAAAACAACCCTGCTGAGATTTTAGAAAATTATTTACTTATTTTACTTTTTGAGACAGGGTCTTATTCTGTCACCTAGGCTGGAGTGCAGAGATGTGAACACGGCTCGCTGCAGCCTGGACCTCCCAAACTCAGCAGATCCTCCCACTGCAGCCCCCTGAGTAGCTGGGACCACAGGCACTCACCAGTACAGCTGGCTAATTTTTTAAAAAGATTTTTGTAGAGATGGAGTCTCACTATGTTGCCCAGGCTGGTCTTAAACTCCTGGGCTCAAGCCATCCTCCCACCTCAGCCTCCCAAAGTGCTGGGATTGCGGGCATGAGCTACCACACCCAGCCACCCTGCTGAGATTTTGAATGAGATTCATTGAATATATATTAATTTAGGCAGAGTGACATCTTTACACTCTTCGGGCCTCTAATTCATGAACCTGGTATATCTCTCCATGTATTTGAGTCTTCTTTAATGTTGTTTGATAGTGTTTTATAGTTTTGAGACTAGAGGTCATACACATCTTTTATTAGATTTATTCCTAGGAATTAAATTTTTTTGTGTGAACTTATGTAGAGAAGTAAGAATTTAAATGTTGTGTGAATATTAGATGATAATATTTTTAAAATTTGCTCTCTGCTGGTGATAACTTTTCATGTTGCTCTTGTATCTAGTTACCTTGCCACATGTACTTGTTAATTCTAATATTTTTAGATTTTCCATGTATTTTCTACCATACCATCTATAAATAATTAGAGTTGTGTTTGTTCCCTTCCAATTCTTGTTTCTTTCACTGGATTCATTGCTTGGCAGAGACCTTCAGTAGTGCTGAATAGAATTGGAAAAGCAGGGATCCTGGTTTCATAACTGAACTCAGAGGAAACCTTAAAGGGCTTTTTAAAAAAGTGATGATTAGGTGTTAAAATTTGTCAAATAATGTTTCTGCATTTATGAGATGATCATGACTTTTCTCCCTTTTTTTCTGTCAAAACAGTGCATTACATTGATTGATTTTAGGATGATAACCACCCTTGCATTCCTGGAATAAACGCCAGTTGGATGTGATATATTATTTTAATATGTTGCTGGATTCAATTTGCTAATGTTTTGTTTAGGCACTTGCGTCGGTCTTTATATAGAGATGGTCTAATATGCGTTCTAACTGGATACAGTTATGCTGGTCTCAGAACAAGTTGGGAAATGTTTCCCTATTTCTGTTCTCTGGAAAAAATTGTGTAAGATTTAGTATTTCTTTTTTCTTAAGTGTTTGGAAGAATTCACTGGTGAAAATATCCAGGTCTAGGATTTTCTCTATTTTTTTTTAATTGCATTTTAGGTTTTGGGGTACATGTGAAGAACATTCAAGATTGTTGCATAGGTACACACATGGCAGTGTGATTTGCTGCCTTCCTCCCCATCACCTATATCTGGCATTGCTACCCATGCTATCTCTCCCCCAACTCCCCACCCCCGACTGTCCCTCCCTATTTCCCCCCGACAGACCCCAGTGTGTGATGCTCCCCCTCCCTGTGTCCATCTGTTCTCATTGTTCAACACCCGCCTATGAGTGAGAACATGCGGTGTTTGATTTTCTGTTCTTGTGTCAGTTTGCTGAGAATGATGGTTTCCAGGTTCATCCATGTCCCTACGAAGGACACGAACTCATCGTTTTTGATGACTGCATAATATTCCATAGTGTATATGTGCCACATTTTCCCTGTCCAGTCTATCATCGATGGGCATTTGGGTTGGTTCCACATCTTTGCTATTGTAAACAGTGCTGCAATGAACATCCGTGTGCATGTGTCCTTCTAGTAGAACGATTTACAATCCTTTGGATATATACCCAATAATGGGATTGCTGGGTCAAATGGAATTTCTATTTCTAGGTCCTTGAGGAATCGCCACACTGTCTTCCACAATGGTTGAACTAATTTACACTCCCACCAACAGTGTAAAAGTGTTCCTATTTCTCCACATCTTCTTCAGCATCTGTTGTCTCCAGATTTTTTAATGATCACCATTCTAACTGGCATGAGATGGTATCTCAATGTAGTTTTGATTTGCATTTCTCTAATAACCAGTGATGATGAGCATTTTTTCATATGTTTGTTGGCCTCATGTATGTCTTCTTTTGTAAAGTGTCTGTTCATATCCTTCGCCCACTTTTGAATGGGCTTGTTTTTTCTTGTAAATCCGTTTTAGTTCTTTGTAGATTCTGGATATCAGCCCTTTCTCAGATGGGTAGACTGCAAAAATTTTTTCCCATTCTGTTGGTTGCCGATTCACTCTAATGACTGTTTCTTTTGCTGTGCAGAAGCTGTGGAGTTTGATTAGGTCCCATTTGTCTATTTTCGCTTTTGTTGCCAATACTTTTGGTGTTTTGGTCATGAAGTCCTTGCTTACACCTATGTCCTGAATGGTTTTGCCTAGATTTTCTTCTAGGGTTTTTATGGTGTTAGGTCTTATGTTTAAGTCTTTAATCCATCTGGAGTTAATTTTAGTGTAAGGTGTCAGGAAGGGGTCCAGTTTCTGCTTTCTGCACATGGCTAGGCAGTTTTCCCAACACCATTTATTAAACAGGGAATCCTTTCCCCATTGCTTGTTTTTGTCAGGTTTGTCAAAGATCAGATGGTTGTAGATGTGTTGTGTTGCCTCCGAGGCCTCTGTTCTGTTGCATTGGTCTATATCTCTGTTTTGGTACCAGTACCATGCTGTTTTGATTACTATAGCCTTATAGTATAGTTTGAAGTCCGGTAGTGTGATGCCTCCCGCTTTGTTCTTTTTGCTTAGAATTGACTTGGCTATGTGGGCTCTCTTTTGGTTCCATATGAAGTTTAAGGTGGTTTTTTCCAGTTCTGTGAAGAAGGTCATTGGTAGTTTGATGGGGATAGCATTGAATCTGTAAATTACTTTGGGCAGTATGGCCATTTTCACGATATTGATTCTTCCTAACCATGAACATGGAATGTTTCTCCCTCTGTTTGTGTCCTCTCTTATTTCATTGAGCAGTAGTTTGTAGTTCTCCTTGAAGAGGTCCTTTACGTTCCTTGTTAGTTGTATTTCTAGGTATTTTATTCTCTTTGTAGCAATTGTGAATGGCAGTTTGTTCTTGATTTGGCTCTCTTTAAGTCTGTTATTGGTGTATAGGAATGCTTGTGATTTTTGCACATTGATTTTGTATCCTGAGACTTTGCTGAAGTTGCTTATCAGTTTAAGGAGATTTTGGGCTGAGATGATGGGGTCTTCTAGATATACAATCATGTCGTCTGCAAATAGAGACAATTTGACTTCCTCCTTTCCTATTTGAATACCCTTTATTTCTTTTTCTTGCCTGATTGCTCTGGCTAGAACTTTCAGTACTATACTGAATAGGAGTGGTGAGAGAGGGCATCCTTGTCTAGTGCCAGATTTCAAAGGGAATGCTTTCAGTTTTTGCCCATTCAGTATGATATTGGCTGTTGGTTTGTCGTAAATAGCTTTCATTATTTTGAGATATGTTCTGTCAATACCTAGTTTATTGAGGGTTTTTAGCATAAAGAGCTGTTGAATTTTGTCAAAGGCCTTCTCTGCATCAATTGAGATTATCATGTGGTTTTTGTCTTTGGTTCTGTTTATGTGGTGGATTATGTTTATAGATTTGCGTATGTTGAACCAGCCTTGCATCCCCGGGATGAATCCTACTTGATCATGGTGGATAAGCTTTTTGCTGTGCTGTTGCAATCGGTTTGCCAGCATTTTATTGAAGATTTTTGCATCTATGTTCATCATGGATATTGGCCTGAAGTTTTCTTTTCTTGCTGAGTCTCTGCCGGGTTTTGGTATCAGGATGTTGTTGGTCTCATAAAATGATTTGGGAAGGATTCCCTCATTTTGGGTTGTTTGGAATAGTTTCAGAAGGAATGGTACCAGCTCCTCTTTGTATGTCTGGTAGAATTCGACTGTGAACTCATCTGGACCTGGGCTTTTTTGGGTGGTAGGCTCTTAATTGCTGCCTCCACTTCAGACCTTATTATTGGTCTATTCACGGTTTCGACTTCTTCCTGGTTTAAGCTTGGGAGGATGCAAGTGTCCAGGAATTTATCCATTTCTTCCAGGTTTACTAGTTTATGTGCATAGAGTTGTTTGTAATAATCTCTGATGATGGTTTGAATTTCTGTGGAATCTATGGTGATATCCCCTTTATCGTTTTTTATTGCATCTATTTGATTATTCTCTCTTTTCTTTTTTATTAATCTGGCTAGTGGTCTATTTTGTTGATCTTTTCAAAAAACCAGCTCCTGGATTTATTGATTTTTTTGAAGGGTTTTTTGTGTCCCTATGTCCTTCAGTTCTGCTCTGATCTTAGTTATTTCTTGTCTTCTGCTAGGTTTTGAGTTTTTTTGATCTTGCTCCTCTAGCTCTTTCAATTTTGACGATAGGGTGTCGATTTTAGATCTCTCCTTGCTTCTCATGTGGGCATTTATTGCTACGTGTTTTCCTCTAGAGATTGCTTTAAGTGTGTCCCAGAGATTCTGGTTCCTTGTGTCTTCATTCTCGTTGGTTTCGAAGAACATCTTTATTTCTGCCTTCATTTCATTGTTTATCCAGTCAACATTCAAGAGCCAGTTCAGTTTCCATGAAGCTGTGTGGTTCTGAGTTAGTTTCTGAATTCTGAGTTCCAACTTGATTGCACTGTGGTCTGAGAGACTGTTTGTTACGATTTCCATTCTTTTGCATTTGCTGAGGAGTGACTTACTTCCAGTTATGTGGTCAATTTTAGAATAGGTGCGATGTGGTGCTGCAAAGAATGTATATTCTGTGGATTTGGGGTGGAGAGTTCTGTAAATGTCTATTAGGTTTGCTTGGTCCAGGTCCGAGTTCAAGTCCTGGATATCCTTGTTAATTTTCTGTCTTATTGATCTGTCTAATATTGACAATGGGGTGTTAAAGTCTCCCACTATTATTGTGTGGGAGTCTAAGTCTCTTTGTAAGTCATTAAGAACTTGTCTTATGTATCTGGGTGCTCCTTTCTGTAGATTTTAAGTATTTAAGTCACATGTTTTAATAGAGAACTCTGCTTCATTATTTCTTATAACAGCTTTATTAAGATATGTCAGATACCATACGAATAATCTATTTAAAGTATACTATTCAGTGGTTCTTAGAATATACACAGATTTGTGCATCTCTTCCACAACTATTTTCAGAGCATTTTCATTGCCCCACAGAGAAACCCTGCAGCCTTAGCCATCATCCCCCTAAGCCCCTTCCCTTCCAGGCCCTGGCAACCACAAATCTATTTTGTTTCTCTAAAGCCTTGCCATTCTGGACATCTCAAATGAATGGAATCACACAACATCTGGCCTTTTTCATCTGGCTCCTTTTACTTACATAATATTGTCAAGGTGCATCCATGCTATGCTATGTATCAGCACTTCATTCTTTTTTTATGGCTGAATAATGTTCTGTTGTATGGATATTCTACAGTATGTTTATCCTTTCATCAGTTGATGGACATTTGGGTTTCCACTGTTTGGCTATTATGAATAGTGCTGCCATGACATTCCTGTAGAAGTTCATGTGGGAACATATGTTTTCATTTCTCTTGGGTAGATACCTAGGAGTGGAATTGTTAACTCATGTGCTTCATTAGTTTTTATTGTTAAATAATAATAGGGATATACCAAAGTGTATTTAACAGCCCCCTTATTGATGGGCATTTAGTTGTTTAAGTTTGCTGTGAAACAGTGCTCCAGGCTGTGCTACTCAAAATGTGGTTTGCAAATGGGTGCCAGCCCTTGAACTGTTTGTTATGGTTCTATAACAAGATTAGAACAGAAATTGAGAATGTTTGGAAACTTTTATAAAAGCAATTTAACTAGTAATTTTATGTTTGCTGAATCTAATTTTTTTAAAAAAAATGGGCAAGTACTTTTATGTTTTTGGTTATTTAAATTTCAGTTTGTCTACTCCATCGTTTTAGTGTAATTTAAAAAAGCATGGGTCCCTAACAAACTAGAAGTTAGAAGAAAAAAAGCCAAGGAACTTTTTACTCATTAGGTAGAGAGGCATGAGTTTTTTCTAGCATGAGTTTCTATGTTTTGTGAGATGAAGTCTCACTCTGTCCCCCGAGGCTGGAGTGCGGTGGTGCGATCTCAGCTCACTGCAACCTCCGCCTCCCGTGTTCAAGTGATTTTCCTGTCTCAGCCTCCTGAGTAGCTGGGACTACAGGCGCCCACCACTATGCCCAGCTAATTTTTTGTGGTTTTTAGTAGAGACAGGGTTTCACCATATTGGCCAAACTGGTCTCGAACTCCTGAACTTGTAATACGCCCGCCTCAACCTCTCAAAGTGCTGGGATTACTGGCATGAGCCACTGCACCCAGCCTAGCATGAGTTTCTGTAGGAATCTTCCTAGAGGTGGAATGCCCAGCTCTGAGCAGTAAATGAGCCCTCTGGGGCTCCTGTATGAGGAGGGAGGAGAATCTCCCTTTCAGCTCCTCTGTGCTCAGGATGATCATAAGCTGTAATACAGATGAATGGACAAACAGAATGCAATATATCCATACAATAGCATACGATTCGGCCTTAGAAAGGTAGGAAATTCTGGCACGGGCTGCAAACATGGATGAATTTGGAGGACGTTATGCTCGGTGAATAAGCCAGTCACAACAGGACAAATACTGTGTGATTCCATCAGGCCTGGGTACCTGGGGTGAGTGCCAGGGGCTGGGCAGGGGGAATGGGGAGTTAGTGTTTAATGGGGACAGCTTCCGTTTGGGAAGATGAAGAGTTCTGGAGATGGACATGACATGTGATGGTTGCATGACAGTGTATGTACTTACTGCCACTGAGCTGTAGACTTAAAAATGGCTACACTGGGAACGTCATGCCAGTTTTAGTAAAGAAGGGATTCTTGCACAGTTTTAGTAAAGAAGGTGCCTGTGGCTGAGCACAGTGGCTCACGTCTGTAATTCCAACACTTTGGGAGACCGAGGCGGGCGGATCACGAGGTCAGGAGATTGAGACCATTCTGGCCAAAATGGTGAAACTCGTCTCTACTAAAAATACAAAAATTTCCTGGGTATGGTGGCGCATGCCTGTAGTCCCAGCTACTTGGGAGGCTGAGGTAGGAGAATCGCTTGAACCCAGGAGGCAGAGGTTACAGTCAGCCCAGATCGCACCACCGCACTCCAACCTGGTGACAGAGTGAGACTCTATCTCAAAAAAAAAAAAAAAAAAAAAAGGTGCCTGTCATGGCCTTACCCTGTGGCTGGATGCTGCCCCACAGCCGCCCTTGGCAGATTGTGGTGTCCATTTTACAGAATCGTCACCCAGATGGGAGAGGGACGGGCTCGGCCCTCATGCCCCCTAAGTGGGGGAGCCCGTACCAGCACCCCCTACTGCAGACTCCCTCTAAGGACACCCCTCATCCTCTGTCAGCTCCAGGCATCTGCAGACATCATTCTCCTCTCCTCAGTACTAGTTCTCTGTGTGTGACTCAGGATGTATTGCTTGCCCTTCACCCAGCCCCACCAGGCCTCAGTGATTTCTGATTCTGAGTGCTGGAGCTCTTCTTCTGGCAGAATCTGCATGTGGCCCCAGGCCTCAAGCCCACAGGAACGGACGCCAAGGATGGGGCAGGGAGGGGGCCTTGCAGGAGCCCGATGGTGCTCTTCTCCTCCTGACCCCCGGCCTGTATGTAGAACCCCCTCTTTCCATGCCTTCCAGGGAAATCATGTCACCTGCTGTGTCGTACAGCTCAGAGGTGTGAGGAGTCTGGCCCAGGCCAGTGCAGTATGTGTCTCTGGAAGGTAAGCAGGAGCAGACGGGAAGAGCAGAGGAGCAGCTGTCCACAGTGAAGACCAGCTCGTGTGGCTCTGCAGGGTCAGACCGTCACCGCTGCTCCCATGCAGGCCCCGCAGTAGACCCATAAACCAGCGCAGATGTCACCGGGGACTGGGCGGAGGGCTCAGGAGAGCTGAGGCTGCAGAAAGCTAGATCTGGCTCTCCAGCCCTGACCTAAATGTGCATTCCCCCACCCCTAGAGCCCAGCACATGCCCACCTCCCCGGGAAACCTTCGGGCCATCCCAGCCCCTCCCAGAGCCTCTGTAGGGCCATCAACCCCTTCAGGAATGGGACCGGGCCACATGGGGACCCCCTCATCCTGCAGCAGGTACTGGAGCTCAGGACCTGGGGCTCAGTACTGTGGGCCCAGAAGTGTGAGGCCGTGAAGCATGGGAGGCTCCCAGCAGGCCTCAGACCTTGCAGGGGACTGAGGGTAACTAGCTGTACCTGTCCGTGGTCTGGACAATGCATCTGGTGACTAGTCCTTGTTATGGGACCTGTAGATGGTGTGGACACTGAGGATAGGGTAAACAGCTGTACCTGGGACCCCGACATCAGATTCCGGCAATGTGGGTTTTATAAGCATAGCGCTAAACTGTGCTAGTGTTTCCCAATGATGTGGTCAGAATGTAAGAGGCTTTCTAACCTCACTTGAGGCTTTCCAAGCGGGTCCATCCCCCCTGGACTGGCAGGGTGCCTTCATCCCCTTCACTTCGTGGTCCTCCTGTGAGGAGTCAGGCAGACCAGGGAAGCCACACTCCCTGAACACCCTGGTGGCATGAGCTTCGTCTCCAGCCCAGGGTGACAACCTTCTGGGCATGGCAGTGAATTGTTCCCCAAGGGAGATTTCTGTATTGAAGGCCCATCCTCCATAGGGGCTGCCTTGCTGGGGGCGTCAGAGCCAGGGACAGCCTCTGGCAGACCAGATCCCTGGGGCCAATTTCCACCTCAGAGGGTTGTAAGCATTTTACCTGGAGGAACAAGAATGCCCGGGGCCTGGCCCCTTGCCCTGATAGGTCATCACCCCCTCAAGTCCTAGGAATCTGGTGGTCAGACAGACAATGCCAAAAGGCGGTGAATCCCCCTGACCAGGATCCTCACACTGGGCCAGGCACCACCTTACCCCACAGATATGGCCTGACCTAAGGGCCACATGAGGGGCCACCCTCTCAGTACCCTCTCCAGGATGGGGCTGGGAACTCTGGCTCAGGTGAGCACTTGGGACCTCCTTTCTTGGCTCTGTGCATTTCATGCTGGGCACATGGCCCCCTTCAGACAGGATACAGGGTGATGGGTTTGCCTCCAGCTCCTGGAGCCACATCCTACCTGGTCTTTCCCAGTGTTTGCATGTTCCTGTCACCACGCCTTGTATGTCTGTAGCCCAGCCTTCTGATGCTGGCCTGGAGGGGCTGAGGCACCAGGGTCCCCTGTGTGCCGTCAGCTGGGCCTCTGGGCTGCACACTGCTCTTCTGCGCACAGGAGAGTAATGCCTGGCATGTGGTTCGCAGAGCGCCTTCAGGTATAGAGAGCACCTTCAGAGTCCCCCATCTTGTTTGGTGCTCACAGGAGCATGCTCAGCTTATGGTCTTGCCCAGACACACAGAATGTTGGAGCCAGAAGGGACCTATGTGTAACTGAGGCTTGGCAGCCTGTGGAGTAGATAAGGAAGCCAAGGCTCTGAGAGTTTCAGGGACTTGAACATGAGTTCTGGAGACAGAAGAAGTGTGGGCTGGGGGTGGTGGCTAACGCCTGTAATCCCAGCACTTTGGGAGGCTGAGGCAGGCAGATCACTTGAGGTCAGGAGTTTGAGATCAGCCTGGCCAACATGGTAAAACCCCACCTCTACTAAAAATACAAAAATTATCCGGGCATGGTGGTGGGCCCCATATTCCCAGCTTACTGGGGAGGCTGAGGCAGGAGAATCGCTTGAACGCTGGAGGTGGAGGTTACAGTGAGCCAAGAGATCGTGCCATGGCACTCCAGCCTGGACAATAAGAGTGAAACTTCGTCTTAAAAAAAAACGAGAGAAGGAAGCTGTGGATTTTAAGCAAAATTATGTAAAATAATCTCCTTTAGTCAACAGGAAAAGTGCCACCTACCTGGTAGAGTTTTTATGGGGGTTTAATCAGAGAGCATGGGAGAATGGGGCGGGGCTTGGACTGTCATCTGGTTTTGCTCATGCTCTCTGTGCGCTATTTCTGACTTGACCTGTGATGGACGGCACTGAGCCGAGTGCCCCCTCCCTTACTCCATGTAATGGATAGAACGTTTATGTCCCTCTGAATTAATACAGCAAGATCCTCACTCTTAAGGTGAGGATATTGGGAGGCGGGGCCTTTGGAAGGTGGTTAGGTCATGAAGGTGGAGCCCTCGTGAATGGCATTATTGCCCTTATGAAATCAACCCCAGAAAGTCCTGTTGTTCCTTCCACCATGTGAAGGTACAGTGAGAAGACAGCCGTCTATGAGGACGTGGGCCCTCACTGGCCTCTGGACCTGTGGCACCTTGATCTTGGACTTCCCAGCCTCCAGAACTGCAAGAAATAAATGTTGTTTATAAGCTACCCTGTCTATGGTATTTTGTTACCACAGTCCTGGTGGCCTAAGGCATGCAGAATTTGGGGCCATCCAGCATTAATGGGGAGACTGCCAGGTTATTTATAGCCTCTAGGATGCAGGACCTGAGAGTAATTTGAAGGAAGGAGAGGAATAGTTTGTTGATACTGGACCAAACTCCAGGGTGGAAGGAAGTCTGTGTGTGGGGTTCACACTGGGTGTCTACTGAAGCTGCCCTAAGGAATGAGCTTCCTTATCAATAGATTAATGATATAAAATATTTTTATATATTCATTCAGTGGAACATTAGTCATCCTTAAAATGGAAGGAGGCTCCGACACATGCTACAACATGGACGAAGCTTGAGGATGTTATGCTGAGTGAGATAAGCCAGTCACAAAAGACAGATACTGTAGAATTCCACTTCTGTGAAGTAGTTATAGTAGTCCTGGAGACGAAGTGGAATTGCCATTGCCAGGGGCTGGGGGAGTTGTCATTTCATGGGCACAGAGTTTCAGTGTGGATGATGAAAGTGTTCTGGAGATGGATGGTGGTCATGGTTGCACAGCACTGTGAATGTTCTTAATGCCAGTGAATTGTGCACTTAAAAATAGCTAAAATGGCAAGTTTTATGCTACCACAATAAAAAAAATTGTTCCATCTATACAGCCTCAGAGCTTCCTAGTTCAGATCACCACGGCAATCACAATCTCATTTTTCCTTATAATCCCCTGTAAGGCAGGCATTTGCCCATTTTACAGACAGGGAAAGTGACTCTCAGAGGGGCTAAGTGATGCTCCAGCAAGGGAAAGGCTAAGGGAGAGAGCAGAGGAGCTTCCAGCAGGGAACCCCACAGCCCAGGGACTTAACCAACAGACGTGGTTTCCAATTCCACACAGTCTAACTGAGGTCTGTGATCAGGGCACCGGCATGGTTGGGTTTTGGTGAGGCCTCTCTTCCCCCGCTTGCACGCAGCTACCTTCTTGCTACATCCTCAAGTGTCAGAAAGAGGAGGTGCTCTAGTCTTTCCCACCTCTTCTTATAATGACTCAAATCCCATCACCAGGGCCCTATCCTCATCCCTGCACGTAGGTCTAATTACCTCCCAAAGCCCCATCTCCAAATACCATCGTCAAAGCTGGGATTAGGGCTTCAACGTGTGCATTTTGCTGGGGAACACAACACCCAGTCCGTGGCGCCCAGGCTTAAATGCCTCAAGACTCAGTTTCTCCTTCTGTAAAATGGGAACAGTAATAGCCCCTTGCCTGTATGGGGTTTCTGTTTGACTTGAGTGAAGTGACAGGTGCAGATGGCTTTGTAAGCTGCAGTTTGGGGAGCTTAGTCTTGTCAGGGCTTGGCTGAGTCTGTGTCTCTGGACTGTTGTTTCTCAGAGCACTTGGGGGCCTTTTTAGCTGCATATGGGCAGCATTTGGTGGGAGGACATTTCTGCTGCTCCCTTTCTTAAGGCTGCTCCTAAAAAGGCCACTTTCATCCCCCAGGTTTTTTTCATTTAAGGCAGCCACAAAGGGAGCCTCTCCCAGGGGCCTTGCCCAAGGCATGGTTACTAAAGGTTCCTCTTAATGACCTGATTGTTTGTAAAGGGATAACCTGATTAAGTCAACAGGCTGGCAAACAATGTGCCTGGAGCACACCCCTCAGTCCGAGGCTCAGCTTTTCCATTCTGCGTGGAGATCACTCAGATCTTGGCTGGAACAGGACCCAAAAAGAGAGTCTCCAAGTGAGCTCTGCCGATGTCAGCAGATGGCAAACCCCAGCCAGCTTGCATGTATGGGATGTAGCTGGCTCCACTTTCCACTGGAGGCCACCCTGCATCTGGTTGTCAGCCAGAGGCTGTCACTAGTCATGTCTCACCCTTCTGAGGGCCAGGCAGCCCACCTTGAGTTTGGTGTTGTAGCTTAGTGACTCTAGGACTGAGGGGAGCACCAGACACCTTTCATGCTGCACAGGCCAGAGGGAGCATGCAGAATGCTGGGGCAGGGACCGCTTAGAAGGCTGAGGATGGGCATGGACGAACTCACTTGCAACAAGGCAGCCTAGCAGGGCAGTAGGAAGCTCTCTCAGGTTGGCCCCTGGGAGTTACAGTTCAGTTACATGGTTTTTGGCAACAGTAACAAAATAAGTTGGGAAGAAGACCACAGTAGGAACTTTAATCCAGTGCAGTCTGAAAACCAGTGTATTTGTTAGGCATGCATTTGGCTGCAGATAACAGAATCCCTAACTTAAACACATGGGGATTATCTTCTTGCAGGATGATAATTCCAGAGGTGGAAAATCCAGGGCTGGTGAATCTGCTCAGGGGTGTTTCAGGATCTCAGGCTCTTTTTAATCTCTCCATCTCTTCATCCTTAACAGGCAGACCTTAGTCTTGACAGAGCTAGGACAGGCAGCAGGGGGTTTGGAATGCATGTTGTGTCAGTCCCAGGCAGGTCATGCAGAGAGCACTAGCCTTGCAATCAAGAGACCTGGGTTCTCACCCCACACTGGGTCACCTTGGGGCAAGTCACTGCCATCTTCTGGACCTTTTCCCATCCCTCAAATGAGAGAGTTGAACTATATTATTTCTACAGTCCGTTCCATCCTGTTCTAGTTATCTATTGCTGTGGTACAAATGACCCGAAAACGTTGTAGCTTAAAATGCTTATTTCATTCATGAATCTTCAATTTCAGTAGGGCTCAGTGAAGATAGCTGGTCTCTGCTCTACTCGGGGGTTAGCTGGGAAGGAGGCTAGAATGAGGCTGGGGCTGGGATCCTCTGAAGGCTCGCTCACTCACCTGTCTGGCAGGTTATGCTGGAAGCTGGCGGGACCTCAGCTGGAGGGAGCTGTAGCCGCAACATCTACACCTGGTCTTTTGTCTGGCTGCTTGGCCTCCTCACAGCATAGCCAGTGGGTTCTAAGGGTAAGGGAGCTGGGAGGAGGCTGCGTCGCCTTTCCTCACTGGCCTGGGAAGTCATGCAGTATCACTCTATCATTTTCTCTTCATTAGAAGCAAGTGATTCAGTCTGGTTCATATTCAAGAGGACAGTTAGACTCCGCCTCTTTTTTTTTGGAAACTGTTCTCTCTGTCACCCCAGGCTAGAATGCAGTGGCATAAACTTGGATCACTGCAGTCTTGACTTCCCAGGGTAAAGTGATCCTCCCACCTCAGCGTCCTGAGTAGCTGGGACTATAGGCACACACCACCACACCCACCTAATCTTTTTTATTTTTAGCAGAGTCTTGCCATATTGCTCAGGCTGGCCTTGACCTCCTGGGCTCAAGTGATCCTTCCACCTCAGCTTCCCAAAGTGCTGGGATTACAGGTTGAGCCACCACACCCAGCCCACACTCTGCCTTTTGATGGGAAGAGTGTCAAAGAACGTGTGGACCTGCTTAAAACCAGTGCGCATCGGTAGGTTTCAAATTCAGCGTTCCTGTGCTTTCATGCTTATTTTCACTCTTCCAGAATTCAACAGAGGCTAGACTTCTTGGGGCAAGACTGTAGATAAACTGTTATGGAACAGATTTATCATTCGTGGACTTCTTAGCCCAGGCCTGACTGCTAGGGTGGGATCTTCCTTCGTCTTGAAAGTAATCAATACTCAGTTGATTTTGAGGGTTGCTACCTTACAACACAAGACTTGAGAGTCGTTATACAGCAGCGTTTGAAATGTGCACTGTGATCACAGTTCATTGACACACTTCTACCAGCCCTTTCTTGTGTGCCTGGCACCGTCCTAGGCACAAGGAGTTTAAATCGGGCCCGAGATCTGGCCTCATTCACAGGAGATGTGTAGTTTTGTTGGAGACGGAGGCCTGGGAGTGCTTCTGCCTGTGGAGTCAGCGGCACCTGCTTTCAGTCTGTGTCCCTCGTGTCCACTCTGGGCTTGGCACGGAGGGAGCATTCGTCCCTCTATTGGTCAGTGACAGAAACTTAACTCAGAATGGTGTGACTAAATACAGAAAAAAAATGAATTGTGTCTGTTCGATTTTGATTTATGTAACTAGAAAGGCCAGGGTTAGATTTGTGACTGCAGGCATCACTGGGTGCTGGGACCGATGTGATAGCTCCTCCCTGCACCTCTGTGTTAGACAGCTACACTCATGGCCCCCAAGAAACCAGGCCTCTGATGGCCACGCCATGGGCATTGCCCCCTCACACTGACTCTGGGCTGGACTGTGATTTGTTTGGCCAACTGGACACCAGCAAGTGTGATAGAAGCAGAGGCTCAATGAGCCACTTGCTCATTAGGGTTGTCCTCCTGGAACACATCCTCAAGGAATCCAGCCACGCAGACGTTAAGAAGCCTGGGGTAGACTGTTGGCCGAAGAGAGGCCACATGGAGAGAGTCCTTGGAGGACAAGGCCATGTCAGACATTCCAGACATTTTAGGTAAGCTCCCCGAGGAGGGCAGCAGCAGGGGATCTCCGCCTAGCTCTGTGGAGCAGAACCGCCCAGCCCAGTCTGGCGAGGCCATAGAATCCCGAGAAACAATAAATTGATGCTTTAGGCCACTATGTTTGGGGTCATGTTGTTTTTAGGTAATAAGTAACTTACACACTGTCTCTAAGCAGTGGCAAGATGGCTGCCAAGAACTCTGGGATCAGAAATCCCAGTGGACATAAAGCACCTCTTGCCTTCGTTTAGGGAGAAGTCCAAGCATTGAGGGACTGACTCACATTTAACGAGTGCAAGTCACTTGTTCATCTTGGAACTCATCACTGTGGCCAGGGAGGGAAGACAAGCCCAGAGATGTGTGGCCATCCCTGAAGCGAGTGAGGAGTGGGGTCAGTTCTTCTCAACCCGTGACCTGGGATGGGGAAGGCAGGGAGAAAAATGAGCCTGTCGTTAGCAGAAAGGGGGCAGCGGAGACAGCAGAAACCACCACCAATCTCCCCTGCAGGGAGTGCGAGAGACAGTGAAGGGGTGAATGAGTAATCGTGAGTGCGCTTAAGGAGGAAGAGCTTTAATGAGAGCTAACATGGAAGCCAGGACTTGTCACAGGTCAGGGGCAAGGGCTTCTAGGAGATGAGCAAGCTGAGGGGGTGGAACAGGCGACAGGAGGCCAGAGGCGGGGACTGGCCTAGCCGGGCATGGAGGGAGCAGGGACCGTGTCTGAGGGGCACACATGTCGCAGCCGAAAGTCCTGGTGTTTGCCAAAACGCCAAATGTGTTTTAGGCCTTCCCCTTGAATGTGAAATACAGTTTTATTTTAAGAAAAGTGTCCAGGTGTTTCTGATTCATTTACACTTAAATCATCCTTTTGTGTGTGTAAGTGTGGAGAGCTATTTCATGCCAAGAAATCCGGGAAACATTTTATCTTGGCATTTTCCATTTTGGGCTGTTTATCTGAGGAACAAGATACTGCATTTGCGTGGGGCCAAGCGCATCAGTCTTCGTCCAGGTTTCCAATATCCAGGTTCTAGGGAGCTGGGCAGGGGCAGGGGCATGGGCTGGGGCATCTGAGTGGGAACTTGTAGTGGAAGGCAGTGGGGTCCCCGGGAGCGCACAGAGCCTGCACTAAGGGCTGACTGAGGTTGTGCTCCACTGGGGACGTGCAGTTGTCTCCAGCTCTTTGCAGAGGCCACCCTTCCCCTGGCCCCTCATTGGTAACGGAGTCATGAGGACAGTTTGTATGCGGTGCTGTGCCCATGCAAGCTTGGGACACACCATCCACCCAGGCCAAACGCCTTCTGGAAACAGAACCTGAGGAGGAGACATTCTCTTAAAAGGCTGCGGGGGTGCCCGGAGGCCCCTTGGAGCTAGCAGAGGCCCAAGGAAGAGAGATGAGGGGGGTGAGCTGCTGATCTCAGGACAGACAGATGGAAAAGGCCAAGGCTCTTCACACAGGAAGTCAGGAGGCTGAGGGACAGTGTGAAAACTGTCTAGAGCCCAGCTCCTTCACCCCGGCACAGAAGGGAGAGCTCTCAGAGCAAGGGTGAATGAGAATCACTTCAAACCAGCCCCAGGTCCAGCACTTTTGCTGCCAGCATGCTGGGAGCTGTCCCCACTCCTCTCACTGATGCCCTATTTGCTGCCTCCCCAGGCCCTGCTTATCCACACCCATCTGGGGTGCACTTCTGGAGCCCAGACCCCACCTTTTTTGACCTGGCCTTGAGCCCCTTCAACACCAAGTGCCCTGCAGGATGTGGCTTGGCTTCTGGACTCAGCTTCCCCTCCCTGTCCTGGCTCTAATTGGCCTGGGCCCTCTCCTGCTTACCACGGCACCCTAGAGTGCTAGGACAAAGGAGGCTGTCTTTCTGGAAGACAGCAGTTTGAATGAGTAAGGATAGGAACAGTTTCATACGGCAGTTAATAGCATAAACAGGAGTACAGGAGTGTGCGATGCACTCACTCTTTCGCCCCTTACAGCTGCCATTTATGGAGCCTCATGTCTGGGTAGCAGAGCCTCATGTCAAGGCTGAGGGAACACCAGGGCTGCAGTCTGTTTGAATTCACATTTTGGGGCTCAAGTCTTTTGTGGCTTGCCTGAACCCCCTTTATTCTTGGCCCCTGGGCCCAGCAATCGAAACAGCCCATTGTAGGCTCACTGGCTGGCCCCTCACTTCCCCCTAGAAGCTCCATGACAGCGTCAGGATGCCTTTTATTGCAGATGACAGAAACATGACTCAGACTGGCTTCAGCATCAAAGGGAACTTAATGGGCTCTGGAGTTTGCTGGTTTAGGAGCCGCAGATGTCCTCCTGGTGGGGCTGCTCACCTCTAGGCTCTGCGGTCCTCCATGTTGGCCTCATTCTCAGGCAGGCACTTCCCCACCAGGCCCACATCCCCCCAGCTCAGCGTGCCAGCAGAGTCCTATAGAGGATGTTCCCTGGTCTAGCCACGGCCACATGTCCCGTGAGCCTGTCACTGTAGTTGAGAGGGTGTTGGGCTTTGCTTGGCTCCTCAGGTCAGGGGATAGAGTCAGCTGCCCCCAAACCAGCATGGGCCTATCCAGGCAAAGGGGCGGTTCCCCCACGGCAGCCAGAAGTGTACTACTAGTGGAAGTATGGGAAGGATGTTGGAAAGGCCCATAGGAGTCAACCCCAGGGCCTACTCCCTCCCACATGCTTTTCCTTCTCATTCCCTGGCCCTCTGCCCTCTCTCCTTGAGGACCCCCAAGCCTCACCTCCTCCAGGAAGCCCTCTTGGATTACTCCAGCCCTTGTGCTTTCTTCCTCCCCAGAACTCCCAGGACACTCACCTTCGTTGGGCCTGCCTGAGCAGTACTGACTACCTCAAGCTGTTACCATCTTCAAGTTTGTCTGCGTTTGCTTTCCCGCTAGAGGTATATGGAGGTCTTGAGGGCAGGTCTGTGTTCCTGAGGTGGCTGATGAGGTGTAAAGAGCTTTGGGCTCTTCTCCAGTGCTTCTGGCCTAGACTGTGCTTTGCCTATGGATACATTTTACCTGATCCTCATTTTTCTATGTTGATGAAGCTTTTCCTGTGAGCCTTGGACACGTTATCTTTTTCCATTTTGCACTGATTTTTTTAGGGAAAGCCTTTGCATCCTGGGGTCTGCATGCTGTGTAGCCATTTCTTACCAGCCATATAAGCTTAGCTGACTTACTTAGCCTCTTGTTGCCCTAGTTTCTTTCTTCATCTTAAAATGAAAACACGTAACATAAAGAGTTAGGCAGTTTAAGCGGGTGGTGTGCATGTAAATGGAGTACTGCAGAATGCCGGGCTCCCAGACAGCTGTTGAATGAATGAATGAGTGACTGACTGCATTGCTGCGTGTGTGAGTGCATGCATGAGTGAGTGAGTGAGTCAATGAATTTGTCTGTCTGTTGTGAAGCCACATGACCTGTTAGGACTCTAGACAGGGGCCTCTATGAACAAAGAAGGCCCTGCTTTGTGGGCCTGACCTAGGCAGGAAGCAGGGCAAGAGCCAGCCCTGCCTCAGGTCAGCATGGCCTGGAAGTGAGCCAGGTCTGCAAGAGAATGGGCAGCTGTGGCTGGGTGGTCCATAGGGGAGGAGGCTGGTACAGGCCAGAGCTGGGCAGGTCAAGCCCGACCATTTCCAGGACCTTTGCCTGTGCTGAGCATGGGTTATTTTTTCTGGATGCATCCATCCCCCATCCTTTCAGTGACACTTCCCTGATATCCCTTTGGGTGAAGCCTCTATCCCATTCCCAAACTATGTATCTTAGGGTGGGCTGGCCCCACCAGCAGGCTCTGGTGATACCCACATGACCCAGTTATTTCCCTAAGAGGCAAATTCTAGGATTTTCCTGGAACTTCTGAAATAGAGAGGGTCTCTTTCCACTCGGGAGAGCTGGCAGGATGTGGTCTGGGGCTGCAGGGAGCCACAGTGTGATGAGGGCTCCCCTGGGAATGAAGCCAACATGGAAGAAACAGAGCTGACAGATGGGGAAGGAGAGAGCTTTGGTGATGTCACTGGAGCACCTGGATCCAGCCAGACTTGTATCTTCCTGGATTTTTCAGTCAAGAGAGGCAGTACATTCTCTTTGTGATTTCAAGTAGCCTGACCCAGGTAATTCTGACCCTTGGAGATAAAGGTCCGGACCGATACACTGCTTTACTGAAAGCAGTTGTTCCCCAGAAATCCTCACCGCATGACACAGAACCAGTATCCCTGCAGACGCTCATTCCTGTGGAGGTTTGCATTTTTGAAGCCCTTGTCAGAGATCATGAAAAGGAAGGATCATAGGTAGGTGAGGTCTCAGGAAATAGTGATTGCAGTGAGTGACAGCCGTGTTCACAGCCCAGGTAGTGGAACTTGTCTCTCCCCCGGTAACAGCTCAGGTTGTGTTGCGGCTGTATCCCAGCAGGGATTCTTGAGAGAACAAGGATGTCAGAATCTGGAATGTGTGTTGCCTACTTTGAGCAGAGATTTCTTCCAATTGTTCATCACTCAAGGTCTCAGTGAATTTTTTTCAGGGTATGCTGGTTTGTATTTTACTTATGCTGTTGGTTCGGTGATGGAAACGATTACAGGCACTGATAAAGCATGGCAATAAATGAAAGGAAATGACAGGAAAGCACCCATCCTCGTGCTTCCATGGACACAGAGATGAAGATTTCCATCTGTGGCTAAACAGGAGCAGAGCTTCGGAGGTGCTCCTGGTCGGTCGGTTCCCAATGACACATCTTCAATGTAAATTGCTCAGAACTTATGCACATCATGGAGGGGGTTTTTTTTGTTTGTTTTTCGTTGGTTGTTAAGACGGAGTTTTGCTCTTGTTGCCCAGGCTAGAGTGCAATGGTGAGGTCTCAGCTCATTGCAACCTCTGTCTCCCAGCTTCAAGTGATTCTCTTGCCTCAGCCACCCAAGTAGCTGGGATTACAGGCACACGCCACCATGCTCAGCTAATTTTTTTTTAATTCTATTTTTAGTAGAGATGGGGTTTCACCTTGTTGGCTAGGCTGGTCTTGAACTCCTGACCTCAGGTGATCTGCCTGCCTCGGCCTCCCAAATGCTGAGATTACAGGCATGAGCCACCGCACCCAGCCAGAGTTTTTTTCTAATTCAGTTCAGGACATAGATGGGAGGTTGGGCCAGGGAAATAGAATGTAGGACAGGGGGGTGCCCGGCTCATCACTTAAAGGATCTCCGTGTTAAAATTGTACCATAAAGCCATGCTTGGAGTGTAAAGCTTCAAGGTGGATCTTCTCGTCAGAGACTCAGGGGGAGACTTGCATGGGAAGGATGCCCTTCGGCAGAGCTTGCTGGCAGTCCCCAAAGGCTGCCTCTGGTCCTGGACAGGGCCCTTGCATGGGTGTTTAGCACTTGCTTGGATCACTCCTTTTGGTGCTGGTCCTGTCATCAGATTGTGGGAGGATCACAGACAGCGCCCCCATCCTGCCCTCCGGCACTGCCCTGTTGTCCTCAGATACAAACGCATCGCCTGCCCGTGGGTACGTTCTTTCTCCAATGATCCCCTTGGTTCCTTACGTGGGCTGACCACAGGCTCGTTATGATCCCGGGCAGGCACAGCCGTGGAGGGAGTGACTGAGGGCAGCTGTGGATGGATGACTTGGGTTAGCGTTTGTGCAGCTTTTGAACAATCTCATGGCTGAATGGGGAAGGATGGTGAGTTCTTCCAGTCCTGGGGTGTGGTAAATGACTGCTGTTATTGCTGTGATGTCTGCGTGGACTGGAACTCAGGTGGGCTAAATATGTATGTTTTCATTTGAGAGGGGCAAAAACGTATTCTACGGTTGGTTGTTTTCCAAAGGCAGTAACTGACCTGGTTAGTTTTTCTCTTTCTTCTCTCCTGCCCTCAAATCAGAGAAAGCAAAACATCCAGGTCATGTTTCCAAATTTCAGTTCATAAACTGAAAACACATTTTAAGTCTCAAAGGGCAAAAGACACCTTCATCTAGTTAACTCTGAAAGTTTTGAGTGTTTATGTGGCACAGAGTTCCTTCCTTTTTTAGACAGACTAGAATTGTTCCTTTGCTAAGACCTTCTTCTGTTTTTGGTTTGTTTGAAAAACATTTTTTGTTGTTGTGTTAAAAAGTATGTAACATGAAGATTGCCATGTTAGCCATTTTAAGGTACAATTCAGTGGCATGAATTACATTCCCAATGTGTTGTGCTACCATCACCACTGTCTATTGCCAAAATTTTCCATAATCTCAAACAGAAACTCTGTAACCATTAATAAATAACTCCCTTTATATCCCTGTCCTCAGCACCCCAGCCCCTGGTAACTTCTTAACTACTCTGTCTCTGTGAATGTGCCTAGACTAGGTATTTCATGTACATTGAATGAACATAAGTAGCCATTTATTTCTGACTTTCATTTAGCATAAAGACTTCAAGGTTTGTTTATGCTGTAGCATGTGTCTGTGCTTTGTTCCTTTTCACGGTTGAATAATGTTCCATCACATGGATAGACCACATTTTGTTTATCCATTCATCAATTGATGCACAGTTGACCTCATTCTTAATGTTGGCTTTAAATAGTTTTAGCGAGTAAATGTAATAAAGTCATATACCCCATAATGACATTTCAGTCAATGGTGTACCACATATATGATAGTGGTCCCGTAAGATTATAATATCATATTTCTATGTTTAGATATGTTTAGATATATAAATTACCACTGTGTTACAGTCACCTGCAGTATTCAGGACAGTGACATGCTGTGCAGGTTTGTAGCCTGGGGCAATAGGCTACACCACATAGCCTAGTGTGTAGTCAGCTCAACCACATAGGTTTGTGTAAGTACACTCTGAAGTTCACACAATGACAACATCACCTAAGGACACATTTCTCAGAATATGTCCCCTTTGTTAAGTGACACAGGACTGTGAATTTCTATAAATTATTCCTATAGAATCTCTGTTTCATGATACTATCTGGACAACGGAATGGAATGAAATTGAACTAACATTTATTGATTGTTTACTGTAAACCAGGCTGTATGCTGGGGTCATGCACAGAGTGTTATCTCATTTAATCCTCACTGGTATGGTAGGATGTGGATCTCCTCACCTCGTTTTACACATGAAAACACTAAGCTTCCAAAATAGAAGGGATTTGCTCAAGGTCACATAGCTAATATGTGGCTGGCTGAAATTTGAACGCCGGTCCACCTGTGCTCCCCTCCTGTCTGCTCTGTCTCATTGATCACAGAGACAAGCTGACTCATGTGGCTTGGTCACATTTAGAGATGTTTCACAGATGCTTTCTTCCCAAACACATCGACAGAGCCGTGAGCCTTGGTCCAAAATGGCCTACCTTTTGTCCTTTGGCCTTAGTAGTTTCCATATCAGTTCGTAAGTGATGAGGAGAGTATGTAGGGGTCACATGAGGTGTTGGTGCAGTTTGGAAGGGGTCTTGGAGTAACTGATAGATCTGTCTGCACTACAGTTGGGGAACCAATGACTGGCTACCTCCACTGAGCTTCTGCTCTGGCAGCAAAGTCAAGGACTGTCCAGTCTTACTAGTCACACATTGATTCCTTCCCAGTCTTCCCTCCCTCCTCCTTACCAGCCACCCATCCATCCTTTGATCCATCCACCAATCTGACCATTCAACATCCATCTGGTCACCTGTTCATGGATTTATACATGCATCCATCCATTCATCAGACCACCTATCCATCTAACCATCCTCCATCCATCCCTCCACCCATGCCTCTGTCCATCATCTGACCATCCATTCACCCAACTATCTATCCATCTGACCATCCTCCATCTATCCTCCATCCATCCACCCCTGCATGTGTCCATATATCTACCATCCATTCATCTGACTACCTATCCAACTGACCATCCTCCATATATCCATCCATCTGTCCATCCATGCATCCGTCTGTACACCATCCATTTATCCAAGCAATCATCTATGATTACACCAGACAATATTTATCATAGGCCTGGTGGCTGCTATGTCCTGTGCTAGGCTCTTAGATACAGTGGTGAGCCGCACCAATGACCGGCGAGACAAACATCCTTTAACACAGGCAGACTAGGGTTTGCAAACTGACACCTATGAGATGGATCCAGCTAGGAAAATGTGTCAAAAATCAGGAAAATTTATTTTAAAATCATGATTTCTGGCTTCTCTTGGAAAAACTGGGAGATTAGACCACACAGGGCCCAGTTTTCCACACGGCAGTCCCTGTTAGAATTGTGTGGCATTGTGCAGGGCACAGCCCCTTGGTCCCCCACAGCCTGATACTCCCTGTTGTATTGCTCCTGGACCCTTCATGCACGCATATTGTGTGCCTGGCCATGGGAGGCCTGTGAGCCTACACCCTCCACACCAGCTGGGTTTGCAGCAGCCATTGGCTTTGTGGCCTGTGAAGGTGGACAGGGCACTGGCCTTCCAGTTTGAGGCCTGGGCTCTCTTCTGACGACATTCTGCCCCTGAGCTCACAGTTTCCTCATCTACAAAATGGGGGTGTGGGCAGAGAGTGAAGATGATAAAAGAAGTGAACAGGATCTGCAGACTGGAACATGCTGCTGGGCAAAGAGAACTGCTGTCGCCAAGAGCCTGAGCCCTAGAGAGCACTGAGAGAGAGAGAATGGACCCTGTCGTGAGGCTAAGGCGCTGACTCTCCTGGGAGCATCCTTCCTGCACACTGCCTAGCACCGTTAGTGACAGGGACGTGGGCTCTCTCCCCCTCACAGTGCCCGGGTATAGACAGATCTCAGGGGCAGCATTCTAAGCCCTTCCACCATGCCTTTGGTGCAAGGCAGTTGCTTTTTTAATTTCCCACCTCCCGGTTGGGGGTACAGGTTTGCTTTATCCACTCATCCACCCCTTTAAACAAATCTTTGTTAGGCACCTGTTTGCCAGGCACTGTTCTAGACACTGGGGATACAATAGTGGAGTAGGACTGACAGCGTCAGGGGCTTACATGTCCTCCGTATGGCTCACCATGCCTTGCTGGGCACTTCTGGCTGTTTCTTGGCTGTGGGTGGATGGTGGAAGGATGGGAGGATGGGTGTGGTTGCAGCAGCACCTGCAGCCTGGAGGCCCCATCCCCGCTGAGTCCTGGCCCAGGGTGTTGACGTGGAGGCATGCCCACCTCAGTGACAGGCACTTTCCACACACACAGCCACAGATGTGGCAGCTTTGTACACAGGAAGCCCACTCCCACCAGCTGCTGTTCGCACACATAGCCCGTAATGTGCCTTCATCCTCTTATTTAACTGCTGATTATTTTGCCTCAGGACAGATGTGAGGTGCAAGGATCGTGGGGGTGGACAAGGTGGGCATGGTCCCTCAAGGAGCATCTGGGGAGCCTGGGGGGAGACCAGGAGGGGCACCCGCCAGGTCTGAGGAGGCAGAAAGCTTCCAAAGGGAACCAATGCCTGAATGAAGAAGGAAAAGCAGGAATTGGGAAGCGGATAGAGGAACATCTTCTCTAGTCACACCAAACAGTACGTGGAGAGAGAGAGAGAGAGAGAGCCCAGTGCATTCCAGGAAGTAGGAGTTCAGCACGGTTAGAATGTTGGTTTAAGCCTGGTGGCAGGGGTCTGGGGGAGGGGACAGGTCAGGGATACTTGGAGGGAATGCCGGAGAGGAGGAGAGGAGGCATGCTGGTGTTCAGAGCATCTGTCTTTGCGCACTTGGTCAGGAGAGGTGAACTTAAAACCAGAGAAATCTGGTAGAGAGCTGTTGGCAGGCAGTGCCTTTGGGCATGTTGGCATCTGAGTTGGGTGTGGGTGGGATGTGAGGAGGCCAGGCCTCAGTGGGGCTTTGGGAAGGGGCCAGGCTGCTCAGCCTCTGGGGGCCAGAGGCGCAGGAGGTGGGTGATTCTTCTGCAGGTGTTTGGGTGTCATTAGGCAAGAGAGGGGGAGAGGGACAAACAGTGAGGGGAGATCTCTCCGGGACTGGGCTGGGAGGCCCTGAGGCACCGGAGGGAGGGGGGCAGGGTGGCGGAAGTGAGGACAAGGACAGGGCAGGTGGAACACCCAGGGTGCTGTGGAGTATTTGGTTCTGAAGCTCAGGATCCACAACCACAGAAGCTGGCGAGGAGGTGAGGCCTCCAGTTGGCTCTGCAGAGAGAGTAAGAGACACAAAAAGAGAAGAGGCCCTGGAACCGAGCCTGAGGGACCCACCAAGACAAGGGAAGGGAAGGGCATGCAGAGGCAGTTGGCGGAGTATAAAGGCCCGGGTGATCCCCAGCACTGGACCGGGCCTGCTCCCTCCAGCAACTGAGAGCTCCTTTGAACATGTGGTGTGTTACTGGGGGAGTGGGTTTCAGTGTGGGTGGGTGGTGTGGAAAGGAAGGAGAGCAGGCTAGTAGGCGTGGAGGGAAGGGGCACTGTGCAGGTGGCAGGTTTAAGAGGGAGGAGCCCTCGTGTACAGGAAGCTGAGGGCCCTGCAGCCACAGAGCTGGGGCAGATGTAGACCTAGGGTCCAGCAGAGGCGGGAGCTGGGGTCTAAGCTGAAGGAAAGGTGAGTGTTGGGGGCTGAGAAGGTTGCCCCAAGGCCTTCTGTTTCCTGAGTGAATAAGGAAGGGTGCTGAGCGCAACAGGATGGGCAGGTAGGTCAGAGGCCTGAGGAGCCTGGAGTGGGATGGGCAAGAGCAGGAAGGATTGCAGGTACTTGACGGCCAGGAGGGTTTGTGGACCTGACATGTCCCTACTCTGGCTGGTTAGTGGCCTCCACCCCATGGAAACCTCTGCAGTGATTCTGTTCTGGTGCTGCCCCTGGGTGGACCCTGCCCAGCACAAGGACAGGCTCACTTCCAGCACTCACTCCTTCCTGTGGAAGGCAGACTGGAACCTGTGTGGGCATGGAGGCTGCAGGGAGGGAGGCTGGAAGCTGCTGCAGATGGGGCAGTGCAGAGAAGCAGAGGAGGCCCTGGGCAGGGTGGCTTCCAGAGGGAAAGTCCCCTGTAGCAGATGTCCCAGGAGGGCTGGGTGGGATCCGAGCCTGGCACAGTGCCCTCCTCCCCATCTGCAACTCAGCTGCCTCCCAGAAGCGTGCACAGCACATGGCTCTTGGGTGGGATCCATTCCAACAGGCAGCAGCTTTCTTCAGCATGGAAAAGTTTGCTTCAAAGTGAGTGACTTGGCTTTCATTGGACTCTAGGGAGACATAGCTCTAAATATAAGTTAGAACCTCAGCAGAAAACAAGACTTGGTCCCTTTACTGAGTTTTGTTCTGAATTTTAAGACAAGCTCTGAAAATGCTACATAATAATTTGAATTTCTGGCCAGTGTTTTGTATTTGTGGATGAGAGTAACTTGGGCCCTATGAAGAATTGGGATTCTGAGTCTGGTAAAACGTGACCAGTCCCTGGAATGTGGTATTTTTCCTTGCATACATGTCAGTTACAAGTTTAGATTTTTCTGTGCTGCCCACACCCCTGAAGTCCCAAAGTGGCCCCTTTGTGCACTGTCAGGGCAGCAGGCTGCTGTGTCAGCTTCCCCCCCAAACCCCTGGTTTCTGAGCCCCAGGTCCATTCATCTTTGTGGCCCCAGGCCCTGTGGCTCCAGGACATGGACCGAGTGTGGTGAATTTTAGGGCACAGGCAGTGGATTAAAATTGCTGGGGTTCCAAATATAAAATGGTGCAGCCACTATGGAAAACAGTATGGAGGTTCCTCAAAAAATTAGAAATGGATCTACCATATGATCCAGCAATCCCACTTTTGGGGATAGACCCCAAAAAATTGAAAGCAGGGGCTTGGAAAGGTATACCCATATTCACAGCAGCATTATTCACGGTAGCCAAAAAGTGGGAGCAGCCCAAGTGTCCATTGGTGGATGAAAGGATAAGCGGTATGTGCTGTTGGATTGGCAGACAATGGAATAGTGTCAGCCTTAAAAGGAGGGAGATTCTGACATATGTTACAACATGGGTAGACCTTGAGGACATCACATTGAGTGAAACAAGCCAGACACAGAAGGACAAATACAGCATGAGTTCATTTATATGAGGTGCCTATCAAATTCATCCAAACAGAAAGTGGAATGGTGGGTGCCAGGGGCTGGGGGGAGGAGAAAGTGGGGGAGTTAGTGCTTAATGGGGGACAAGGTTTCACTTTTGCAACACAAAGAAGTTCTGTGGATGGATGGATGGTAGTGATGATTACACAACGTGAATGTGCTTATGCCTTTGACCCGTACAATTGTAAATGGTTAAGATGGCAAAATTTTAATATTATGTATATGTTACTGCAATTAAAAAAATAATTTTTTTAAAAAGCAGAAGATGATGGAAAAGGTAGGCAGGAGGCCCACCCTAAGAAGGACTCTACCTGCCTGTGCTGACTGTCAAGATGGAGGGAGGAGCCTTAAGCAATGGTCTCTAGGAGCTGGGACCTACTCTCAATTATAGCAGCACAAACGTGGGGACCTCAGTCCTACACCCACAGGAACTGACTTCTGCAGTGGCCTCTAGGAGCTGTGATCCACCCTCAATTACAGCAGCACAAACGTGGGACCTCAGTCCTACACCCACAGAAACTGACTTCTGCTAACTACCCAGATGAGCAAGAAAGAGATAACTCCCTGAGCCTCCAGGAAGAAACAGCCTGCCCACACCTTGATTTTAGCCTGGTGAGACCCATTCTGGACTTATGACCTGCAGAACTCTAAGATAATACATCTGTGTTGTTTTAAGCTACCAAAAAAGCGGGGGCTAAGTTCAGATCCTCTCTGCCACTTTCCAGCTGTGTAGGCTTGGGCTAGCTATGTAAGCTCTGTGCCTCAGTGTCATCATTTGTAAACTAAGTTCCTAAACATACACACCTTACAGGTTGCAAGGGGGATGTAAGTGAGTTAAGAAGGGGCAGCACTTGGCACAGTGCCTGGTAGCGCAGTAAAGCCTCAACATGTGTCAGCTATTATCACCACCACCTCTGTGGCCAACATGTCCTCCAGGGCCCAGCCAAAACCCATCTTGTCCTAGGTCTGTGCCCTCTGGATTGAGGTGATGAGGTGCTCAGGGACATCCAACCTCATCCTCTCCATCTGCTCTCTCGGTCATGCTGTTCCCTGCTGCTTGAGACGCTGGAATATGGCCTTCTCTTTCTCTAGTCCCCTTTGCCACTGAGTGCAGGTTTATGTTTGTGGGTGTGGTGTGGTGGGCATGCACTTCTAAGTTCAAATTCCAGCTCTGCCTTTTACTAGATGCATGGCCCTGGGAACTTCCATGACCTGGAAAATGGGAGGCGTGGATGACAAGATGCATGTGCTTGTGGCAAGGGCAGAAGAGGCATGGAGTGGATGTCGCTCCTGTCAGATTGGGTCACGGATACTCAGTGAGTGCTCAGTTGTCCTGAGGAAGCCTGCTTGGGGTTGCATGGAAGGGGGTGTGAGGATGTCTCTTCTTCACTTGTAGGTTACAGCAGAATGGAAGTCCTTCTCTTCTGCCCCTGTCCAGCCTCACGCCAAGCTCTGTGCTCCCTCTGAGCTGGAACACAGTGTGAGGGTTCCACCCAGGCCACCTTCAAGGTTCATTTTAGAATCTGAGCAGCACTGCTGACATTCTGGTACACAGTGTCACACCTGACACCTTTCTGTTGTCCCCTTCCACCCTGGTACTCCCTGTATCTGTTTCTCTCCCCTGCTGGACAGGGATCATGTTAACTCACATCTGCACCTGCCAGAGGGTGGATGCCTGGGATATATCTGGTTCAGGAAAGTCCATAAATGATTTACACTTTCTCAAACTGGATACCACATATATATGGTACATTTATATCCTTGTCTCAGTGTGTAGATAAAGTCCTCACAAAACAGAGTTACACAGTCAACATTATTGCACAAAATATCTCAACATTCCATGACCATGATTTATGTGATCAATTAGTTCTACAATACCATTAATACTGAGTAAGAGACTGCTGCAAGTGTGTGCCAAAATGCAATGAACAAGTCTTCTACAATTGGATGCTTAGGCTGTTTCCAGTTTTCTGCTTACAGATAATTACTGTAGTGAGCAGCCATGTTCATACACATTTGTTCGTATGTCTCATTTCCTTATAACATAGTCCCAGAAAGGGAATTGTTGGGTCAAGTAGCACTCCAGTTTCTGAAGCTTCAGTTACACATAGATTTCCAAATCGCCCTCCAAAAAGATCGTTATGAAATAGAAACTCCCACTAGGAGTGTACAAGAGTGCCATCTTCATCTGGCAATGAGTGGTACCAATTAAATTTTTTTTTTTTTGCCAAATTGGTAGGTGGTATCTGAGATGCTAACACATATTAATCACTGCAGTGTTCCAAGATGTTGAAAATCACCACCACATTTAATTTGTGGGGAAAGCATCAATGTCCCCAGTTTACGGATGGATGAATGGTCTGAGAGAGGAAGCTCAGGAGCTGCTTGGGGGTCCTCTGTGGTTTGGTGGAGGGCTGGCAGCTGTCCACCACAGGTCACTGTGTCTCAGGGGACCCATGGTCACCAGTAAGGTGAGCCTGAACACATGCCTTCCTTCCAGAGTTTAACTTCCCCCAGGACTTACCTCCAGGAATTAGGATTGAACTAGGGATTCCCTATGTGCAAAGTGCTGCAGAAAGTGGGGCAAGGACATTTTGAAAGATTGTCCTTCTTCTAACAAGCATGCATCCCATTGCAATCTGCAGAGTCTTATCTTAGCAAGGATTGGGGTAAGAAGGAATGACAACTCACAGCCAGAGGTTAAGAATGAAGGTCTTCTGTTCAAGGGGGTGATTTCCAGCCTGGAGACCGCGTTGCTCTGTAGCTGCTGAGAACTTCTCAATGCTGAGGCCTGGACTCTCAATTCAAATGTCACAGAACTGTCAGATCCCATATACTGGAATTATGAATGAACCTGCAAAGAAAATAGGCTTTGATCTGTTCCTCAGTGAATGTCCCACTGTGATCTTTTAGTCTTTTTTTTGTGTCACTAAAGAAAGTTTTTAAAAATTTAATGAAATTTAGCAAAATGAAAAAGTTGGGGAAAAAATAAGAACAGGAAATTCAACCCAATCTCACCACCTTAAAATATAATTTTAATAAAATATAATCTGTAGTTCCTTTTTTAGCTCTTGTTTGCATAGATGATTTATAATCATAACATTATTTATTCTATAGCCTGGTTTTCTTACCTAGTATTAAAGAAGCATTTTTCTCTATTTGAGCACAGCCTTTCTAATTATTTTAAATGGCTGTATGATAGTCCATCAAATGGATGTGCCACAGTTCAGCATTTGGCATTTACATGATGTCCAGGTTTTCGCTTGTACAAATATGACTCTTCTCCTCATATAAATAAACTTTTGCCTTTGTTTAATTAAGATCTAAAGTTTCAGGAGTGGGCTTCCTGGAGACATCTTTGTCCCATCTGATGCATTGCCAGTGTGTTCTCTTTCTTTCTCTCTCTCTCTTCCTTTCTTTCTTCTTTCTTTCTTCCTTTCTTTCCTCCTTCCTTCCTCCTTCCTTCCCTTCCTCCCTTCCCTTCCCTTCCCCTTCCCTTCCCCTTCCCCTCCCTTCCTTCCTTCCTTTCTTTCTTTCTCTTTCTCTCTTTCCCTCTTTCTTTCTTTCTTCTTTCTTTTCTTTCTTTTCTTTCTTCTTTCTTTCTTGTCTCACTCTTGCCCAGGCTGGAGTATAGTGGCATGATCTCAGCTCACTGCAGCCTCCTGCCTTCCAGGTTCAAGTGATTCTCCTGCCTCAGCCTCCCGAGTAGCTGGGACTACAGGTGCGTGCCACCATGCCTGGCTAGTTTTTGTATTTTTAGTAGAGACGGAGTTCTGCCATGTTGGCCAGGCTGGTCTCACACTGCAAGTGATCCACCTGCCTCAGCCTCCCAAAGTGCTGGGATTACAGGCGTGAGCCACTGCACCCAGCTGCCAATGTGTTTTCTAATTGTGTCAACTTACACTGCACTGTATGAGTGCCGGTTTCAGGGGAATCTCTCCAGCACTGGATATTGTCATTAAGAAGAAAAATATATACATTTTTAAAAGGTGACAGAAACAGTAGATTGACTTATCCTTTTTAAGATCAATAATCATAGCATTTTCTCATGATTAACTGTAGAGACATAGGAAGCTGTGTGCAGAGCACTTTCTTCATGTAAACGATGAAGCATTTCTGTACCTCCTATGTGCAGGGACTGGATGGTGAACACTAAAGATGGAAGTGTTGATGTCAGCTCCCCTGTGAGCTTTACAGGAGTTGTCACATCCTGGGTTTCAGAGAAGACGTAAACAGTTAACAATAACACATGAGTTATGGTTTAAATAGTGGCTGAAGAGAAAGCAGACAAGCTGTCACTAGACAGCATATGAGCAATCGCTAACTTATGATCCCCTGTACAGTTGCTTAAGGAGTCCAGAGGCTCCCTTCAGGTTGGGTGGTCAGAGAAAGCTTCATGCTTGGGGTGGGCGGTGGTGGGATTGTGCTGTGCTTAGATGGTGGTTAGTGCTGTGTGGCCAGAGTGGGAAGGTCAGAGCACTTGGCAGTGGTGTGGAGGTGGGAAAGCCCAAGATAGGTAGGGTCAGAGCTGGAAGCAGCCTTAGAGGTCACCAGAAGCTTTGCTTCTTCAATTTCAATGTGCCAGAACTCAGCTGAGGTCTTCTTAGAATACAGGTTCTGATTGAGGAGGTCCAATGTGGGGCCTGAGAGTCTGCGTTTCTGACAAGCTCCCAGGGGCTACTGTAAACCATCCATGGCGAAGCTGGGATCTAGACCAATTTTTAAAGCTGAGGAAACTGAATCCCAGAGAGGGAAAGGTTCTCTGACTTTGTATTATTATGCTTGTCTTTGGCATCTGAAACATATTTTTAAAGACTTCAAGTAACTTCCAGTTCTGGAAAGAGAGGAGAAATATTTTCTGTATTCCTCCTAAGTGCAACTAAAAGCCCTGAACATTATGTATAAAACAAACATAAGAAGACTGTTATGATGGGGAGAAGGAGTCAGGCAGCTAGGGACCCTGGGACACAAGGAATGACACAGTGGTGACCTCACAGCAGAAACTTGTTCTTTAGCCAAAGGACCAGGAGAGGGGCAGCCCAGCAAGATATACTTGTTTAAATAAGAACTGCTCTACCCTAACCAAAGACCAACCCTCCCCACGGTGTTGGTGGAGCAGCCCCTCCCGGCCACAGTGGTATCAGTAGTGAGGAGATGGAACTCCCACTCCCTACAGCAGTACCAAAGAGCCACTCTCTTCTTTGGGTATCAACAGAGACCAAGTGGGGAACCTGGGTGTCCACCCCCACCTGACAGCAATGCAGTGGCATCCCCCCCATCTTTTCCTGCCAGAGTGGTGTCACGGGAGCCAGCTAAGATAGAAGATTAAATAAGATCTAGACTTTGAGTATTACATAATACTCAAAATGTCTAGGTTTCAATTAACAACTACTCATTATAATGAGAACCAGGAAAATTTCACCTTGGATTAAAAGAAAAACACTCCACACCAACACTAAGAGGGCAGAGACATTAGAATTATCTGGAAAGGACTGTAAAGCAGCCATTATAAAAATGCTTCACTGAGCAGTTACAGATGTGTTTGGAACAAATGAGAAAATAGAGTCTCAATACAGAAATGGAAGAGATAAAAACAAATTGAGGGCTTTAGAACTGAAAAATGCAAAAACCAAAATGAAAATCTCAATAGATAGTATCAACAGCAGGACAGAGATGACAGAGAAAAGAATCAGTAAACTGGAAGATAGGATTTAACAGAAGTTACCCAATCTGAACAGCGAGAGAAAATAGACCAAAGGCGGGGGGAAGAATGGCGCCTCAGGGAGCCATGCTATTCACAGATGATCTAACATTTATATCATTAGAATGGTAGAGGAGAGGTGAAGGGGACAAGGTGAAAAGACTTGAAGAAATAATAGCTGAAATGTTCCAAATTTCGCAAAACACGTAAACCTACAGTTCTCAAGAAACAGAGCAAATCCAAAATAAAATAAACCCAAAGAAATCTATGTCAACACAAATCTGCTTTCTGAAATCTCATGACAAAGAAACAATCTTGAAAGCAGCCAGGGAGAAGCAGCACTTTACTTACTGGGAGAAAACAATGTCAGTGACAGCAGATTCCTCATCAGGAACTATGGAGGCCAGAAGGAAGTGGCATCAGAAGTTTTCAAGTCCTCAAAGAACTGTCAACCTAGAATCCTAAACTAAAAATATCCTTCAGGAATCAAGATTCTCAGATGAAAGAAAACAGCAAGCATTTATTGACTGTCTACCGTGCACCAGGACCTGTGCTGGGTATTATTTTGAACTCTGAGCTAGACACTATTATTATCAGCATCTTACAGAGAAGGGACCTGAGGCTTTGCACATGAAGTGGCCAGCCAAAGGTTTCACAGTGAGAAAGGGAGGATTCAAAATGGAGTCTTCTCAAAAGCATGAACTTACACATGAACAAGACTGTACCTTGCAGCACCATCTGTAAAGCTAAAGATCAGAGATTTCTCAAGGATCCATCCAAAGGGACTGGTTGGACAGACGAACGCGTGCCCACTCTGTGGTGTTGTGTGGGGCTGTGAGAGGCAATAAGGAAGGACCGTACGTATCACAACAAAGTTACTGTCAGGATATTGCTGACTGGAAGAGCCCAGGTGCGGAACTGTCTAGAGAGTATGCTGCCTTTCACATAAGAAAAAGGAGGAAATAGGAGTGTGTCTACATATTTGCTTTTATTTTGAAAAAGAGACAATGGAAGAATAAACCAGAAGGCTACAAACAAAAATGTACCCTGTTTAACAAGCTGGCTTTGCAACCCTGTAAGTGTTTTTTAACTAGAAAACAAAATTAAACCAAAAAGAATAAAAACCATCTCTTAATATTGAAAACAAACGGTCCTGTATACAAAATTGATGGCTTAACCTCACAGAGAATTGTTTCGAGTGACTTTGAAGCACAGTAATTTGTGCATTCCAAATTAAATACCAAATTTGGGACAGAGACAAAAAGAACAACAAACAAAACCTAAACAGTGTTCAGTAGTCTTATTGTTGGTAATAAAAATGGTATTGTTGTTCTGAAACTATGATGTATACAGATTTACATATGTAACCATAAGTAATTATATTAATATCTTTGAGAAGGTTTTCATTGTGAGGCAAGAAGTATAAATTAGGTAAAAATCTCATCGTTAGTAAGAATTAGAAACAGCAGTGTTAAATGCTTGCTTTATTCCATGTATGATTGTGTTAATGTCATCAGGAGTGACCACAGCCCTACACCAGGTTTCCTGCTCCCAGCCAGACCCTACTTCCCACCTCCTACCGAGTTCCCTGTTGGCTCATTGCTCATGCCTGCCCAGGGGGATGTTCCTGGGATGGATCGGGGTGAATAGGCTATATCCATGGCTTCTGTTGCCCTGAAGTCTGTCTGTAGATGTGCCCTGGGGTCCCTCAGTTTCTGATCAAGTCCCTGGAGTGTACGCACCAGCTGCCACCCTTGCGTTCAGGCTGTGGTGGTGTGGGAAACCCAGGACGCTTGAGGCCTAAGGAACTGTCGGTCATTTGGTCAGGCTGGAAACTACCCTCGCCCAGGACTGGAAAATGTCCTCCAGGCTGAGACCTGACTCCCAGGACAGGCTCTAGCCCCAGTGCGGGGGCGGAGGGTGGCATGATCATTCAGTCCTGGGCCAGAGCAGGCCTTTACTGTTTTTTTTTCTCTGTTTGTTCAACCTTCTTCCCGTCATTCAGCAGATCCGGCTTACCATGTGCTTCACTGGCTCTGCTGCAGTGGCAGGTGGGTATGTCCCACGGGAAACCTCATTCATAGTCTGAAGGCCCCAACAGCCATGGACTTGTGGGGCCAGCTTACCTGTAGGTCTGCTTAGACTCAGAATGGGTCCTGGCCCCTTATGTCCTTCTCCTTGGGGTCTGTTGACTCAGAAGGTGCTTGCACCCTTACTGACAGGCTCTGTCTGGCACAGGTCCTTAACTGTGTCCAGTTCCAGTGATTGGACACCCTGTCCCTGGGTCTGGGCCCACTCTGAATGCTCCCCAAATCCCCACTGAGGTCCTCCTGGGCCGCCATCACTGCTTTTTGGTCTGCAGATTACCTTTGTGTTATGGGCTGAATTGTGTGCCTCCAAAAAGATGCTGAAGTCCTAACTTCCAGTACCTGCGAATGTGACCTTATTTGGAAACAGAGTCTTTGCACATGATCAAGTTAACATGAGGTGATTAACATGTGCCCTAATCCAATATAACTGTGTCCTTATGAAAGAGGGAAATTTAGGCCGGGCACAGTGGCTCACGTCTGTAATCCCAGCACTTTGGGAGGCTGAGGCGGGCAGATCACTTGAGGTCAGGAGTTCGAGACCAGCTTGGCCAACATGGTGAAACCCCGTCTCTACCAAAAAATATTAAAAAATTAGCTGGGCTTGATGGCGCATGCCTGTAATCCTAGCTCTTCAGGAAGCTGAGGTAGGAGAATTGCCTGTGCCTGGGCCCACACCGCACGCCTGCTCTCTGGCTGGAAGGAAGCCCTTTCCTGTACAGGGATGTCGAGGGGCCCACCTATTGCCTGTCCCCATCCTCTCGTTCCCGTCTTCTGCTGCTGCCATGGTCCACCCCCAACGTAGGCAGCCTCTTGACCCCCAGCCCAGGCTTCCTGGGTCCCAGGGCCAGCAACTGATCCTCTCATCAAGGGAAGGCAGGTTTTTTAAGTTGGCATTTTAAAACTTAGAGCAGTTAACTGCTCTGTTGCCCAACTTAGCAGTTTCTCTTACACTTCACTGCCTCCTGTCCCCCACCTGAAAATATCTGAAGTCTGGGGTGGAGGGTGCGGTTTTATGGGAAATTGTAGGGGATGAAAACAAAGAAGATATGTGACTCATTTTATGCCTCAAATGGAAAGATGACAGGAACTCAGGCCACAGCAATTCAGAGCTCCACCTGGTACAGCCTGGAATGTCTTTCCTGAGATGAGGTGAACTCTTTTTTATCTTATCCAACGATTGCTTGATAACATACAAAAGATAGTGTCCAGGTCACAAAGCAAAATGTGATCATGAACACCTGAGGACCTGTTTACCAAAGTGAGACGCACCCTCCCCTTCAGACCTAGCCCAGGGCTCTGCCTGCCCCACCTCAGGGAATCCTTACCTGGAGTTTTTTTATGCCCCTTTCCCTTCTTTTTTAAAAATGTTTTATTTAAAATAATTTCAAATTCACAGAATTTGCAGAGAAGTTGCAAAGGTTAAAAAAATACAAAGAACACCAATATGCCCTATACCCAGATTCATTTTTTGTTAACATTTTACCCCATTATTTTTTTTTTTTTGAGATAGTTTCACTCTTGTTGCCCAGGCTGGAGTGCAGTGATGCAATCTCGGCTCACCACAACCTCCGCCTCCCTGGTTCAAGCGATTCTCCTGCCTCAGCCTCTCAAGTAGCTGGAATTACAGGCATGCATCACCATGCCTGGCTAATTTTTTGTATTTTTAGTAGAGAGAGGGTTTCTCCATGCTGGCCAGGCTGGTCTCGAACTCCTAACCTCAGATGATCCGCCTGCCTCAGCCTCCCAAAGTGCTGGAATTACAGGCATGAGCCACCGCACCTGGCTTTTACCTCATTCTTAAAATTATTTGATCTTTCTCTCTCTCCTTCCTTTGTGCACACACAGGCACACACATGTATGTACATACATGCACATAATTTTATCAGAATCATTTGATATGGTTAGTTTATGTGTAGCCCCTCATCCCTACGTAAGTGTGACAATAGGAATATTCTCTTATACAACCACATTAAAGTTACTAACTTTAGTAAATTGACCTAATTATGTCCTTTTATAGCATTTTCCCCTGCAATACAGGATCCAGTGATGAGTCCTTAGCATTGCCTAAATCTGGAGGAGTATTTCCGCAGACTTTGTGTGTCTTTCACAACATTGACTTTTTTTTTTTTTTTTTTTTTTTTTGAGACGGAGTGCAAAAGGCTGGAGTGCAATGGTGCAATCTCAGCTCACTGCAATCTCCACCTCCCAGGTTCAAGTGATTCTCCTGCCTCGGCCTCCTGAGTAGCTGGGATTATAAGCGTCTGCCACCATGCCCAGCTAATTTTTGTATTTTTAGTAGACGTGGGGTTTCACCATGTTGGCCAGACTGGTCTTGAACTCTGACCTCAGGTGAACCACCCACCTCGGCCTCCCAGAGTGCTGAGATGACAGGCGTGAGCCACTGCCTGGCTAGCACTGACATTTTTTAAGAATTTATCTTTCCTCTAGTTTCCCTCCTTTTAAACAAATAGAAAGCTCATTGTTGTGGGTTTTTCTGACGTCCCTGACTGTGCTCTTCTGTGACTGGCATTGTGTGTGGAGTTGGCCCCATGCTGGTCGCTGGGAGCTGTCACTCATTCACTCTTGATGCTGTGCTGTCACACTGCGTGCAGCGTGTACTGCCGTTCAGGGGTGTATTAGCGTGTTGACGGACTTTGGGTATCTCCAGTTTTCTGTTACTGTGAACGGTGCTGCTGGGAACATTTCTGAGCACATCTATTGATGTGTGTGACAGGTTCTTTAGAGTGTATGCCCAGAAGTGGCATTGCTGGATCATCAACTATGTGAATATTCAACTTTTCAAGATAAAATGTTTTCCAAATGTCCTAACTTACACTCCCACTTGCAGTGAATAAGTCTTCCTGTTGCTCCACATCCTCTCCAGCACTTGATATGGATGAACTTCTTACTTTCATGACAATCTAGTGTGTAAATGGCCTGGGACTTATTGTCTCTTTGTGGTTCATCCAAACCACAAGCGTTTCTCTGATTACTAATGCTGCTGAGCATCTTTTCATGTGTTTAGAGTGTGTGCCTGTCACATCCTGTGCAGTAGTAATAAGAATACCACCTCTTGTTTGCTACTTAGCATATGTGAAAATGATTTTAGGTACAGATCATTGATCATGGAAGCAGCTTAAGAAGGCAGTGTGATTCTTAATCTGTTTTCTATGCTTGTATTTTGCCCATTTCCCATCAGATTGTTGGTCTTTGTCCTATTGACATCTTAGTGCCCCTGTGTTTTAGCTCTCCTTCCCTGACACGGCCCTCTGGGTAAGGGTGGGTGCTGCTCACTGCGGGTGGAGGTGGAACCCCAGGCTCCTGGCAAGGGCTCTGCTGACACCTCAGGCAGGGCCCTCATTAGTGCTGGGCTGGGTGGGAGTTCCTGGTCTCCAGTGGTGCCCTAGGTGGGGCCTCATCACTGGCCTGCTCACATGATGGCCCAGCTCCTACTTAACCTTGTCTGAAGCCACCCCAGCAGGGGTGTTGGCACACCTCGGCACAGCCTCCTGAGGGAGTAGAGCAGCAGTTGCCTAATGCCCTCTGTTGTAGGAGGATGCCCCTTCCCTGGTCCTTTGGCTAGAAAGAGCAGGCTTTTGTTGGAGTTTTTGTTGTTTTGTTTTGGTTTTGAGACGGAGTCTTGCTCTGCCACCGAGGCTAGAGTGCAGTGGCACAATCTGGCTCACTGCAACCTCCACATCCCAAGCGATTCTCCTGCCTCAACCACGCCCAGCTAATTTTTGTATTTTAGTAGAGACAGGTTTTCACCATGTTGGCCAAGCTGGTCTCAAACTCCTGACCTCAGGTGATCCACCCACCTTGGCCTCCCAAAGTGCTGGGATTACAAGCGTGAGCCACCACATCCATCCTGTTGGAGCTTTCTGTGCCTTTTAGTGTTTTCAGGTTACTCATTTCCTCAGTTCCAAGTCTGGGAAATATGAGGCAAAAGAAAAGCCAGAAAACTGACTGCTGTGTTATTCCTTGAGTCCTGAGGTCTCTAGCTAGCCTGTCTTCTCTCCATAGTAAGAGTCTTCTTACATTTTAATATGATTATATATAATTCCCTGGGCTTTTATTTGTGCATAGTGGGAAAAATAGGGATATCTACTCCATCTACCTAGAAGCTGGGCCCTATTGACTGGTAATAGTTCTTTATGTATTCTGAATACTAATCCTTAGTCAAGAAGTCATGTTACACCTGTTGAAAATATCCTTTCCCAGTTTGTGGCTTTCTTCATTGTATTTTGACATCTGTTTTGACAGATGTTCTTGATTTTAATATAGTTGCACTTACCTGTCTTTTATTTCTTTTTTCCTTTTAGGGCTAGTGCTCTTGGTTTCTTGTTTAAGGAACATTTTCTTATTTCAAGTTTAGAGAGATGATGTCTCATAATTTCTTCTAAAAAATTTAATGTTTTTGCTTTTCACATTTAAGTTATTTATCTACCTGGAATTGATTTTGGTGTATGTTATGGAATAGGGATCCAATTTCCTTTGTTTTGTTTTTTTTTTGTTGTTGTTGTTGTTGTTTATTTTGTTTAGTTTTTTGAGATAGGTTCTTGCTCTGTCTCCCAGTCTAGAGTGCAGCTCACTGTTACCTCAAACTCCTGGGCTCAAGTGATCCTTCCACCTCAGCCTCTCAAGTAGCTGGGACTAGAGGAAGGCACCACAATATCCGGCTAATTAAAAAAAAAATTTTTTTTTTATAGAGATGGGGTCTTGCTTTGTTGTCTAGGCTGGTCTCAAACTCCTGGTCTCAAGCGATCCTCCTGTCTTGGCCTCCCAGAGTGTTGAGATTATAGGCCAGAGCCACTACACCCAGCCCCAATTTCATATTTGTAAACATCCTCATTGAAATATAATGGAAATATTAATATATTTAAAGTGTAAAATTTGGTAAGTTTTGACATATATGTATACACTTGTGACACCATCGCCACAATAAAGAAAATAAACATATACCTCACCCTAAAAGTTCCCTCCTGCCTCTTTGGTTTGGTTGTTTGTTTTTTGCTTGTCCACAAGTAAGCTCTGCCTCCTGCCTCTTGGTAATCCTCTCTCCCCTGTACTTCGCCACCCTCTCTCCATTCCCAGGTGACCACTTATCAACCTTCTGTTCCTATAACTTATTACGGATTTCCGAGAAGTCTATGTAACTGTAATCATACAGTGTGGACTATTTTGCTTGATATGGTTTCTTTCATCAGCGTAATTATATCAAGATTCATCCATGGTGTAGCATTTATCAATAATTTGTTCTTCTTTATTGTCAAGTACTATTCTATTGCATGTCTCTAAAACTATTTATTCATTCACTAATTGATGGATACGTGGATTGTTGCCAGTTTTTGTCTATTACGAAGAAGGCTGCTAGGAATATTCTTGGACCAGTCTTTGTATGAACACATGCTTTCATTTCCTTGGGTATACATATCTTGGAGTGGAATGGCAGATCATATAATAGGAATATGATTAACTTTTTAAGAGACTGACATGACAGTTTGTGTGATGCCACATCACATTAGTGGTCATATCTTCCTGGGCCCATCTTAGTTGTGATAAATTCTCAGACTTTCTTTGTTTTTGATGACCTGGACAGTTTTGAGGAGTACTGGTCAGATATTTCGTAGAATGTTCCTCAACTTGGGTTTGTTTGATGTTTTTCTCATGGTCGGACTGGGCTGATGGAGGTGTAAGAGGAGGGTCACAGAGATGAAGTACCATTCTCATCACATTATATCAAGGGACATAAAATCAATGTGACTTACCACTGCTGATGTTAATCTTGAGTCACCTGATGCGGTAACATGTGTCTGATTTCTCCACTGTAAAATTACGCCTCTTTCCCCCCTCCTTTTCAGTCAAAGAAATCTCTTTCATCATCTAATTTTTAAAATAGTACCTTGTCCCTGTTTCACAGGTGCATTTTAAAAATCTCTCTGAGAGTATTGATATTTTTGTGGGTGTGTGTGTGTTTGTGTTTTCTGTTTTCTTTCCTTTTTTTGGCTGATTTAGTCGAATGTATATTTTTTAAGCTTTTTGCTTTTATTTTATTTATTTATTTATATTTTTAAGACAGAGCCTCACTCTGTCATCGAGGCTGGAATGCAGTGGTGTGATATCGGTTCACTGCAACCTCCTCCTCCCAGGTTCAAGTGATTCTCCTGCTACTCTCCTGAGTAGCTGGGATTACAGGTAAGCACCACCACACCTGGCTAACTTTTTTTTTTTTTAAGTAGAGATGGGGTTTCACCATTGGCTAGGATGGTCTCAAACTCCTGACCTCAGGTGGTCCACTCGCCTCAGCCTCCCAAAGTGCTGGAATTACAGGCGTGAGCCACTGTGCCCAGGCGCTTTTTGCTTTTAATATGTCTATGTCCTTTATGTGCTAGGCATGTCTCTTGTAAACAGTACATAGCTGGATTTTTTAATTGTCCAATTGTCAATCTGTTTCTTTTACCTAATGACTTTAGTCTACTTATATATGTAGTGTTTATTGATTTGTTGTGACTTAAAAAATATTTTTTAAGCATTTCCAATTGTCTCACTTTTTCTAGGCTTTTCTAGTTCTCACCTTTTTATTTATCTTATTTTGTTTATATTTCCTTCTTTTCATTTGTTTCTCTCTATCGGTTGTAATACATACACTCTACTACTATTTTTTCTCATTTTTTATTGAAGTAAAGTTAATAAATAGGAAGATGCACACAGCCTAATTGTTAGTTTTACTGGACACACAATTTTAGCCTCTCAGGTATTTTATTTCAACACTTTGAGGATATTCTACCATTCGCTGACTTCTAGTATTTGTGTTTGTTGTCATTTTAATAGTCATTCCTTAAAAGGTAAACTTGTGTTTTTAAAATTCGTTTTTATTTTTACTTTTTTATTTTTTAATTCTTTTATTTAAAAAATATATATTTTAAAATAAAGACAGGGTCTTACCATGTGGCCAGGCTGGTCTCAAACTCCTGAGCTCAAGTGATCCTCTCACCTTGGCCTCCCAAAGTGCTGGGATTACAGGCATGAGCCACTGCACCCAGACTCTATAGATACCTTTAAGATCTTTTCTTTGTCTTGATGTTAGGTACTGTCATTGTACCTAGGTGCTGATTTCTTTTTATCTATCCTGTTTTGGATGTTTTCCTTCCTAGAGTTATGAATTTATTCTTTTTCTTCCACTTGATCATAGGAAATTTATATATATTCTCTGGTAAATATGCCTCTTCTCCATTTTTTTAAATTCTTTTTGGGACTCATTCTGTTCTTCGTATGTCATTTTTATTTTCTGCATCATGTCTTCTTTTGTTGCATTCTTGGTAATATATTTGGATGTATGTTCCACTTCATTAATTCTTTCTTCTGCTTTATCTAATCTCCTATGTAACTCACCCATTAAATGCTTTTATTTCAACAATTATACTTTTTGTGTATAGATGCTACATTTCCCCCAAAACTTCTTATTCAGTCATCATAGTCTCTTCTTGTTCCTCATCTTTGTGATTACATGTTTCTGTAAACATTTTACATGTAGCTATTCTGTAATTCCATTTCTCGTCATTTCAGTATGAGAGAGAGACATCTTTGTTGCTTCTTGTTTCTGGTGACTCTCATCCACAGGGCCTTGCTGTCTTCCATGTTAATCTTTGATATGAGCTCATTGCTTGACCATCATTTGTGGGACTCGTTTACTCTAAATTAGAGAATTTTTCCTCCAGGTCAGATTTACTTTTCCAGTAGCTAGCAGCCATGGGGATCCACGGCCCTGGAACTATATCAGCCATTTCTGAGGATCTTGACACAGTGAGGCTGGAAATTCCAGCCCAGCGTTTCCTTTGCTGTTGACTCAAAGCTCTGTGTCCTGATAGCCATGCTTCTGTTGCCATTAGGACAGTTTGGCCCCTCAGGTTCCTCACTGCTCAAGCAGCACACAGCTCATGGTTTTGTTTTCTATTTAGTGGGTGGGTTACTTAACAAACTATTTGCTTCTTTTGGTAGCAGTACTGCCTCCAACAGTGTTTCCTGTTCACAGAACACCTTGACAGCCATTATACCAGACATAGAGTTCTGAGATGAGATTTTTAAGTTCTCAGCCGGGAAACCAAATGGAATTCCAGGAGCTTCAGACAACGTGTCTCAGGAGGACAAGCATCCTCTCAGAGAGGCCCAATGAAGACAGTGGGCCTTAAAAATCAGGTCTCACGCTCCAATGTTTCGGAAGACTGTTAGTCACTGTATCCTTTATATAAGATTTCACATGAGAAATTTCTTTCAGAATTGAGTGCCAGGAAAAGCTTTGTTTTGCCAGAGGAATTAGCCTACTTCCTCTGCCTACGGCAAGAGCTTTGTAATTCATCATATCTCCCTTTTTGCCCAAGCTGCCAGGAAGCATTCATTGGTCAAAATCAGATGCCAAATCATATTGGCTTGGGCCAATAAGTCCTTAGAATTGACTTCTTCCTCTTTATCATCGTCGTGATTTCTACTTGTATGTTGATAGTAACAGATTTATAGCATATCTACCTAAATAGCCCTTTGATGGAAAGAGGCAAGTTATAAGTAAAATGAGTTAAAGTTTATAAATATTTTACATTTACATTTTCTTCCCTTGTATTCTTAAAACATCAAAATGAAAAGATTAGTCTGAAATATTTATGCAAATTTATCTGGCTACAACTTGTGAACCTTCCTACCTAAGACATGAGTATGTGAGCACGACTTCCCGTAGAACAAGAAGGCATTCCTTTCTCTGCCCGTCTTTCTCCTGGACAGCTGCGTCCAGACTGTTCTGAACTGGATTCTCCATTTACCTCCTTTTCCCTTCATTGTGGACCAGGGGGCAGAAGGAATGGCTTCAGGGTCTAATCCTGTTTAAGATTAAAAAGTAAGCCTGTGTATACTAAGACATTTCCCCAGAGAGTTTAGACTATACTAACATACATTTTGTTCCTAGCAGGTGAAAGGGGGTAGGTATTTTAATCCCCCATATCATGGATGGCAGCACTGAGGTATCCTGGACAAGCTCATTCAGTGAGACTTCTGCCTCCTACCCTGTCCATGTATTGATTCAGTTATTGACTACCCCTTCTGACCAAAGGGGGTGAAATAAAGTGCTTAAGAACGTGGGTTTGTAGCTAGACTGCCTGGTTCATATCTCTCTGCCACTTACCATAGACTTACTTATTTCAGGAAAGTTACTTACCCTCTTCGGGCTATAGTTTTCTTCTCTGCAAAATAGGAAAAGTAATAGTGTCTATTGCCCAAAGTTGTTATAAGGACTAAAAGACTCGAGATGCAGAAAGTGCTTGAAAATCTAGAAAGCGTTCACAGATGTTAACCATTGTCATTCCTACTATTTTAAAACGATTGTTACCATTATTATGATTGCTGTAGGGACTACACTGGACAGAGGTGTGACCACTGAAACCTCTCAAATGTCACATTCTAGAGATTCCTTCCCGTCCTTTACTTAACTCATCCCATTGTGAGCCTCTGTAGCTCAGCCCCCACTATTTTTGTATTGCAGCTTGCTGTTCCTTGGCCCCCATGCCCCCTCTCCTTCCTTCCCCCTTCCCCACTCTTCTTGACCAGCTTCCTCCATCCCTATGGTTCTAGCTTCCTTCATAATCAGATGCTTGCAAATTCCTTCCCAGTCTGTCTTTCATGCCCTGGTGCCCTACAGTCAACTCCCCCACCCTTCTTCCCCATCTCAGCGTGGCATCTAGCATCTCTTCAGGGAATTCAGGCTGCTAAGTTTAAATGTTCCCTCCCACCGTCCCTCCCTTCCTTCCTTCCTTTCTTTTCTTTCTTTTGTTTCTTTCTTTCCAGTAGTGCCTCTGGGTCTTTCCCCTCACTGAAGTTCACAATTGGCCCCAGGTCTGGGGCTGTGTCAGATCACCATCTACGCCCTTGACTTTGACCACTTACAATTCTCACCACGAGCACAATATTAACCCTGTAACTGAATTCATCCTCTCTGAATTATGGTTCACTGTGGCCTCACCAGTCCTATCTCAGGCTGTACAGTGGGTGCCTCTGGCATCTCAGTGACACTGGGAGCCCTGCTGCTGATGGACGGGGTGCAGGGAGCCTGTGCAGGGAGCACAGCTGCATGCCTGACGGCAGGCTGATGTCTGACAGCTGCCCACGTGGAGACCGAGTACCAGGGTCCTGGGCAAATCTCAAGCTGCAGGCCCAGGAGGAAACCGGTCCCAGACACTGGTGGTGTCTCTGGTGACCCCAGCTTTGCGAGACCCACATCCGACTACGGGCACATCGTTATTGGGGCTGAAGGTTCTGTACCCTCACCTGCCATTCGATGCCGTCCACATGTGTCTCTGGGCATACTGAGACCCAGAGGCAAATGTGTGTGTGCAGGTGCAGGTGGGGGAAAAGGTCATTGTTCCTTGTGGCCCAAATTGATGTTGGGATCTTCCAGAGCCTGGCTCAGGAGGGAAATGCCGCGACTTACAGAGGAGGGCTGCTAAATACTGGATGAGGTGGGAAGGGGGCTATGTGAAGGTGTTAGGGATGTGCCGGGGAGCACAGTCCTCTTGTGTGGGGCACCACCAGGCAGCAAGTCACCTCTCACTCAGCACTCTTTTTTTTTTTTTGAGATAGATGTCACCCAGGCTGGAGTACAGTGGTGCAATCTCAGCTCACTGCAACCTCTACCTCCCGGGTTCCAGTGGTTCTCCTGCCTTAGCCTCTCGGGTAGCTGGGATTACAGGCATGCACCACCATGCCCAACTATTTTTGTATTTTTAGTAGAGATGGGGTTTCACCATGTTGGCCAGGCTGGTCTCGAACTCCTGACCTCAGGTGATCTGCCTGCCTTGGCCTCCCAAATTACCCAGCACTCTTGATGCAGAGGTGTCCCCTGTGGGGAGTGACCCCCATCCTCCCAACACACCACGTTCATGGCATGTGACCTGCTGCTGTTAGGCCAGCCCCTGCTCATCTCCTCACCTCTCCTGGCTTAGTCATCTCTCCAAATGTCTCCTGAATCAAAATCTCATGTCCTTGTCGGTGAATGAAAACTCATTTTACAGAGGAATGTTGTAAGATTTTCACAGCTCCTCTTAACATAAGTGAGACACTGTGGGGTACTGCAAAACTAGACGTGATCCACACTCCTTTATAACATTCACCCCTGCCCTGCTGTGGTTTCTCTAACAGTTGAATTGGGAACAGATCCAATTGCCAAAACAAACCTTCATGTTCCCACACGCAGGAAAGAGGGGCTTAAATTGCAATTTCTTAAGTAGTGGCAGCTACATTCACACTAGCGGCTCGTACCTAATAAGAGTCTGTTCTGGGATTTGGGAAAGAAATAGGTTTTGGATGGGCAGGGACTTGTGTCCTGGCACAATTGCATGCATTGACATTTGCTGGTGGGATTTAGTTTCCCCTGCAGAAGACCCTGCCAAGGACCAGTGGTTCTCAGTCCATCAGCCCAGGAAGATGGTCCCCAAGGGGTCAGGCAGCCCTGCTTTGTAAAGGCCTATAATCTTTTTTTTTTTTTTTTGAGACATAGTTTCGCACTGTTGCCCAGGCTGGAGTGCAGTGTCACAATTTCTGCTCACTGCAACCTCTGCATGATTCTCCTGCTTCAGTCTCCTGAGTAGCTGGGATTACAGGCGCACACTACCACACCCGGATAATTTTTTGTAATTTTAGTTGAGATGGGGTTTCACCATGTAGCCAGACAGGTCTCGAACTCCTGACCTCATGATCCACCCACCTTGGCCTCCCAAAGTGCTGGGATTACTGGTGTGAGCCACCACACCCGGCTGGCCTATAATCCTTTGCATGCAGCCACTAGATTTTCAGATGTCTGGTCTGCCCGTCTGCCGGCTGCCTCTGGCCCACCCAGGCCTGAATGGGCCAACAGAGAAAGTTCTTTCCTTGAACTCTCCCCTCTGGAACCTTGGAAGTGTAGAGATAGAGCGGCTGGCAGGGCCTTGAAACCTGAGGGCTGGTCTTCAGAAGTTACTCCTGCAAAAGTGAGTTAATGCTGTGTGAATGTCATGTGCAGAGCGGCGCAGGTGGCTGAACTTGAGAACTCTGTGAATTAGGCTCAGTGGCCCATGGGGATAGAGGCCCGCAAGGCACCATAAAGTAGGTCCTGCTTGGCAGCGGCACCCCTGACCTGACCTGTTTCCTACGTTGGAATAGCCCTGAGGCTGCTACAAAGCATGGGTCCTTTGCAAGGCAAGTTGGAGGCCTGGTGAACTCCGTGCCTTATGGAGCAGGGTTTAATGTGGGCTGAGGTTCTGTGTGAGCTGTGCCCACAGATAGGTAAGGAATGGTGTATGGCTGGGGAAGGGATTTCCACATGTCCTGGGCTTCCAGATCCACAAAACATGGGAGCCAAGGGTGCCTGAAGATCACCTCCTCTCCCCTCACAGCAAGGACCAGAGCCTTACTCATTCAGTTCCTGTGTGATGCTGGAGAATAGGAATTGCTAGTCAGAGTCTCTGCCCTCAAGGAATTTCTATTTAAAGGATGAGAGATCTACACATCAACCAATAACTAAAGCTTTCCTTAATAGATTACACTTACGAGCAGCTTACCAAGGGCCAGGCACTTTCCTGGAATGAAGTCATTTAATCCTTTCCATACCCTGTATGTAAGTGCCATCATTAGCCCCATTTCACAGATGAGGAACTGAGGCACAGAGAAGTTCAGTCACTTAACCAATGTCCCGGGATTATAAACTGTGGAGCCGGCATTCTACTGCAGAGAGCCTGGCTCTGCATCTGTGCTCCCAGTGCCCAGGCCGGACACCTCTCAGGACCCTGTTGTGAGATGGGGGCTCTATGGGAACGCGTGGTGGACAATGGCCCATTCTGGACATTGCATGTACATGAAGTCGTACAAGATGTGGCCTTCGCGCTGGGCCTCCTCCGCCTTGTGTCATGTCCTCGAGGTGCATCCGTGTTGTGGCGTGGATCAGTGCAGCGCTTCATTCCTTTGTATGGCCGGGATTTCTTTGCTTGGACTGCTGTAACAAATACCACAGACTGCGTGGCTCAAATGACAGAAATGTATTGTCTCATAGTCTCAAGGCTGGAAGTCCAAGATCAAGGTGTTGGCAGGGTTGGTTTCATTTTGAGGCCTTTCTCCTGGCTCAGTCGGCCTTCCCCGTGTCCTCATGTGGTCTTCCCTCTGTGTCTGTCTGAGTCCTGATGTTCTCTTCTTAGGATGACACTGATTCTGTTGGGTTAGGGGCCACCCATACCACCTCTTCTGATCTGAACTCCCTCTTCATTTTTATTATTATTATTTTTTTGAGACAGAGTCTCTTCCTGTCGTCCAGGCTGGAGTGCAATGGCACAATCTCGGCTCACTGCAACCTCCATCTCCCAGGTTCAACAGATTCTCCTGCCTCAGTCTCCCAAGTAGCTGGAATTACAGGTGCCAGCCACCATGCCCGGCTAATTTTTTGTATCTTTAGTAGAGATGGGGTTTCACCATGTTGGCCAGTCTGGTCTCAAACTCCTGACCTCATAATCCACCCAACTCGGCCTCCCAAAGTGCTGGGATTACAGGCGTGAGCCACCACATCTGGCCCTGAACCCCTCTTTAAACAGAGGTACTGGGGATTAAGACTTCAATGTATAAATTTTGATAGGACACCATACAGTTTATAACATGGCCAAATAATAGTTAATGATTCAAATATTTTTATTCAAAAATAATAACATTGAGCACTTTTCTCTATAATATTGATTACAATTTCAATGCTTTTTCAATACAAAATTATTTGAATATTGAATTCAATTTGAATTAATTGAATGGAATATTTTAAAATTGAATAATTGGCCTGGTGTGATGGCTCATGCCTGTAATCCTAGCACTTTGGGAGAGGCCAAGGTGGGCAGATCACTTGAGGTCAGGAGTTCGAGACCAGCCTGGCCAACATGGTAAAACCCCGTCTCTACCAAAAATACAAAAATTAGCCGGACGTGGTGGCCCAAGCCTATAATCCCAGCTACCTGGGAGGCTGAGGCAGGAGAATTGCTTGAACTCGAGAGGTGGAGGTTGCTGTGAGCTGAGATTGTACCACTGCACTCCAGCCTGGGGGACAGAGTAAGACTCTGTCTCTAAATAAATACATACACACACATACATACATACATAGTGAGACTCTGTCCCTAAATACATACATACATACATAAAATAAAATAAAATAAAATTGAGTAAAAAATTGAAAAAAAATCAAGTTTTGTCTTTTTCCACCCGAACACCTTTTGAGGGGACGTGGAATCTCCCTTTCCCAGGCTCTGTGGTTCGCTCTCTGGTCTGGCTCCTGTCCCAGGCCACACCCTGATATGACCCACCCAAATTTCAGTTTCCATCCTTGGTTTACACAGAAACTTTTGGGCCAAATTTTGAGGATCTTTAAGCAAAGTTCTGAGAGTTTAGCCATTGTCTGTAGGCAGTGGGTGGCTCCACCGTGCACAATTCCCCTTGTCTGCAGAAAGTCACATCTGTGCCCACTGACTGCCACCAGCCAAGGCTGATTGTCCTGGGAGTGAGCTCACATGGGAGGGGCCGTCCTTCTCAGGCAGTTTGTAATGGAGGACAGGAGAAGCAGAACTGTCATCTTTTTGGGGTCACCAGCTTAGACCATGTGATTGGGAGAGGCTGGAGAAGAGAGGAGACAGCCATGAGGATGAGGGGCAGGTCCTGAGTTCCGGGACCATCACACTGTCCCTTAGTAATCTCCCCTCCTTGTTCTCCTCTCCTCTCTTCTCTTTCTCTCTCTTCTCCTCCTTTCTCTTTCTCTCTTCCCCTCCCTCTCTCCTTTCTCTTTCCCCCCCTTCTCTCTTCTCCCTCTTTCCTCTTTTTTCTCTCTTCCCTCTCTCTCTCCTCTCTCTTCTCTCTTATCTTTCTTTCTTTCTGTCTGCCTCTCCCCCACTCCCCTTAAGCAGGCAAGCCTAGTGGAATAGCATAAAGAAAGAATGAATTATAACTTTTCACTGAAGGTAAAGATTGTTTTAAAGTCAAGCTCCTGGAGGTATAATTTACATGCAGTAAAATTCACTCTTCTCAGGTATCCAGTTCTGTCAGTGTTTATGTACATTTTTACTGTAGTAAAACATATATAACATAAAATTTACCATCTAAGTCTCTTTCTTCTTTTGAGACAGGATCTTGCTGTGTCACCCAGGCTGGAGTGCAGTGGCGCAGTCATAGCTTACTGCAGCCTCAAACTCCCAGGCTGAAGCGTGCACCACCACGCCTGGCTAATTTTTGAAAAGATCTTTGTAGAGACTATGTTTTTTTGTTTCACTATGTTGCCCAGGTTTAAACCACCTTTAAGTGTACAGCTCAGTGGCATTAAGTACAGTCACACAGTCACAGGGTTGTGTGGCCATCACGACCATCCTTCTCCAGAACTTTTTCGTCTTCCCCAACTGAAACTCTGTACCCATGAAACACAACTTCCCATGCATCCTCCTTTCAGTGCCGGCAACCTCTATTCTACTTCTGCCTCTGTAAGTCTGTCCATTCTGGATAACTCTTCTCAGTGGGATTGTATAGTTGTCCTTTTTGTGTGCCTTATTTAACTTAGTATAACATCCTCAAAGTTTCTCTATGCTGTAGCATGCATGAGAAGCCCTTGCTTTTTTTTCTTTCCTTTTTTTTTTTTTTTTGAGATAGAGTTTCACTTTTATTGCCCAGGCTGGAGTGCAGTGGTGCTATCTCAGCTCACTACAACCTCCACCTCCTGGGTTCAAGCAATTCTCTTGCCTCAGCCTCTCAAGTAGCTGGGATTACAGGCACCTACCACCATGCCTGGCTAACTTTTTTGTATTTTTAGTAGAGACGGGGTTTCACCATGTTGGCCAGGGTGGTCTTGAACTCCTGACCTTAGGTGATCCACTGGCCTCAGCCTCCCTAAGTGCTAAGCACCGGAGTGAGCCACTGCACCTGGCCCCATTTTCTTTTTTAAGGTTGAGTGATCTTCCCTTTTCTGGATATGTCACAATCTACTTATCCATTCATCTGTTGATGGATATTTGGGTCCTTTCTACCTTTTGGGTATTGTGAATAGTGCTGTTAGGAACATGAGTATGCAAATATCTGTTCAAGTCCCAGCTTTCATGGCCTCTGGGTCTGTATCAAGGAGCGGAATTGCTGCATCCTGTGGTGAGGTGAGAGGAGCCAGGATCAGAGACCTTGCTGCAGTTTGGTGCCGGGTGGCTGTGTCTGCAGCACCTCCCCCACCTTCTCCTCGTCCCAGCCCCTCTCTGGGTATCTTTGATAGTCCACAACCTTTGCTCCCTGCCTCTCACCTGGCCCCAGTCTGTGATAAGGCCCTGTTTCCTATGCTGTAGTTGTCTGGGTGCTCCAGAGGGACCAAGCCAACAGGATATACGTGAAAGATAATTTATTGGGAATAATTGACTTACATGATTGCAAAGGCAAAGTCCCATGCCAGGCTGTCCACAAGCTGCAGAACCAGAGGAGCCGGTAACATGGCTCAGTCCAAGTCTGAAAGCCTCAGAACCAGCAGAGCCAACAGTGCAGCTCCCAGTCTGAGGCTGAAGGCCTGAGAGCCCCCAGGAGTTTGCAGAGTCCAAAGGCTGAAGGACCTGGCACCTGATGTCCAAGGGAAGGAGGAGTAAAAGCATCCCCCTCTGGAAGGGAGGGGAAGCAAGAGGGAGCTGAATGTTCCCCTTCTGCCTGCTTTGTCCCTGCTGGGCCCCCAGTTGTTGGGTGGTGCCCACCCACACTGAGGGCAGGACTTCTTCCCTCAGCCCACTGACCCCCATGCCATCTCCCCTGGAGACACCCCCCACAGACACACCACCCATCTAGGGCACCCTCCATCCAGTCAAATCGACGCCAACATGAACCTTCCCAGGTGCTGACTTTCGTTCAGAATGGTCTCTGGAGGGAAATGCGGTGAAGCACCCCTGGGAGAGCTAGATGTGTTTGCACTGCTGTGCAGAGACTGCTCCTGTGTTTGCTGACCTTGCAGAAGTCCAGGCGAGCACTCCGGCATCACTCTTCATTCCCAAGCCTGGCAGAGCCAATCCTGTTTGCTTCCTTAGCTACTCTCGCGGAGCTCCAGAACTCTTGTCTAGTGCCCCCTTTAATCTACATTCGTTGAGTGTGTACATTAAATGTGTATGGTTGTTCATGTCAGTTATACCTCAAAGTGTTCTTTAAAAAAAAAGAGTCATGGACATATATGTGCACTTCGAACTCCATGTACCATTTTGTCTAATAAGTGTCTAAATAAGTGGTGGCCTGCTATGCAAATCTGAGTTTGGGGATATGAAGAGAAAATTGGTACAAGACTTCAATGATAGGTCTCATGTTGTATTTTAAGGAAAACATTGAATATAGTTGGCGTCTGATGGTGGTGGAGGTGAGGGAAAGGCAGGAATACTGTGTTCTCCCTGGAGAGATCACTAGAAATCGTCATGTGCCAGAAAGGGATAAAAGGTCACACGTGATTTTAGAGATTCTGGGTCTGGGGTCAGGGATTCTGCTCTGATCTATGAGAGCCTTGAGGATGACGCTGTGAAAATTCAGCAACTTCCCATCAGGCAGGTGACAGGGGGAGAGGGCTATTCCTGGGCAAATCAAAGCAGGCTGTTCTTGGGTTTGTGTCATCTTCCCTTAATTAAATTCTGACTTTTCATATAAATTGAGAGGGCTAAGTGAACCAGATCACCCAGACCTTGCCAAATAACATCTTTGTCTCAGGTTTGTCCCTCCTAATGAGGAGTGAGAACAATAGCTCCCCAGAATGCCAGGCACCCTGCCGTGGGCTTAATGCAGTATTCACATCATTCTCACAGTAGCCCAGTGAAGTCAGGCCTTCATGTCCTTATTTTGCAGTGTCAGGGAGGCTAAATAACCCACCCAGAGTCTCACGGCTAGCACTGTCTATTTGTTCTTAACCTCCTCCCACAATGTGCCCCTCTGCACAGAGCTGATGGGGCAGGGACATTAAATCACCTCTAAAGTTTATGACCTAGAGCAGAGGCAGTTTCAAATATGGCGCTCGTCTTCCTGTTTGAGTGACCCAGGGTTTTCAGTGGGACCTGGCACCCTGTTCCAAGTTAGGATGGAACTGGGTATGTAATTGAGTGAGTTAGAGAAAATGTGGACCAGCTAAACTGAAGTTTCTCTGCCTCCACTGTCATTTATCCATCCTACCAGTTTTCCCAGCAGAGATTGGAAACTCTGTGGCAGTTGGGTCCCAGGACTCTCCGGAGTCATTCCCAGCGCAGGCATCACAGTGGGAACCTTTCAGCCCCATAGATATCTTACCATCCTGGGGAGTGCCTCATTTCACCCCATTTTAAAGTTTACCCTATTTGAAAGTTCCTTTAAAATAATACTGAGGCTGATACAAAAATTAGCCAGGCGTGGTGGCGGGTGCCTGTAATTGCAGCTGCTCAGGAGGCTGAAGCAGGAGAATCACTTGAACCCAGGAGGCGAAGGCTGCAGTGAGCTGAGATCGTGCCATTGCACTCCAGCCTGGGCAACAACAGCGAAACTCTGTCTCAAAAAATAATAATAATAAATAATAATAATAATAATAATACTGAGGCTAGCACCATGACTGCCTTAGAAGATTGATTCAGGGAAGCCCTGCCCTGGGCTGCAGACTGTGTGCCAATTGGGAATTAGACCTGGCCCCACACTGGAGCCTCTAGACTCCGAGAGTGTCCTGTGCAGAGCACTCAGGCACTGGGGGAGGAGCATGTTCTGTGTAGGTTGATTCTAGAATGTGTGAGCCCCTGGCTCACTGGTGTAAAATGGATTTCCACTGAAACACCAGTGAGCCACCAGTGGGTACAGAGTGTCCAGTTTCAAGTCCTGTGCCATTGATGTGGCCGAGGGTGGGGTGCAGCTTGGAGGTCCAGGGACGGGGGATGCTTAATTTCAGCACCCCTGTCAGTTTCCTTAGTTCCCCACTCAGGGTGTGAAACGCCGTCTCTGTGGCAGCTTCAAGTCCAAGGCAAGACACATTAGGTTCCTGTGAATCTTCCTTACATTCTTAAGTGTGCCTGCCAACTGGTCCTACTCACTTTGGCTCATTTTTAGATACAGAGCCTCTTGGCCTTGGTGTGTTTGAAGTGCCCTTTGGATTTTCTTTGGCTGTGTAGCTTCTGTCCTTCTTTTTTCACCCTGGCTCTCTCTGTGGGCTTCATTTTTGTGGTCCAAGAGTTTTCACAAAACCACCCAACAGTCTCTTCCTGAAAGAGGCTCTTTGAATGTGCCAATTATTCGTTTCTTTTTTTCAACCCTCCCAGTTTCATTTTCTTGTTTAGTGTAGTAACCATTTATTCAGCTTTCTGCTAACTAATGGCTGTGTCTTGTCAACGTTTTGCTTTCTAAACGCGGTAATTACACAGCGCGCTCTGAGACTTCTCGTCACGGTTCACCCTCGGGTATTTCTGCACTGGATCTCGTTTATGGTACAGGATTTCTTTTCCTCAAGAGTGCTAAGCCTCCCTAGGCTATGAAAACACTGACCTTTCTGCTCAGCCCGGTGAGGGGCCTGAGCAACCTGAACATGTCACCTGATGACAACCGTCCTCATTTTGCAGCTCGCTGAATCTCTTGTGAGACACTCCCACATCTTCAGAACCTTCCAGGTTTTCCACTTCCAGGGTGTTTTCAAAATTACCCAGTTGAAGTTTACAAGAGTCAGATCTGGTACCTAGCTTTACATGTGTAGTGCACATCCAGATCAGAAAGTGACCAGGTCGTTTTAAACAATTTTAACTACCTAGTCAAGTGATTTTAACACAGGACATCATGATTTGAGAGCAGAAGTCTTTGTTATCTTTCAAAGGTCTAGGAATATGCAATTTAAATTTGCTGCTGGGATTCTTGTTGCTGCGAAGTACCCTTGCACCTCTCCCGCCAAGCACCACTCAACACAGTGAGCAGCTGGAGCTGAGGTTCTCCTACCCATTCGGCTGGGGCAGGCTTCCTGCTAATGTCAAGTTTTACTCCGTACTCAGCTTACTCATCCTGACATTTCTCTTTTTTTTCTTTTTTTCAAGACAGAGTCTTGCTCTGTTGCCCAGGCGGGAGTGCAGTGGTGCAATCTCGGCTCACTGCAGCCTCCGCCTACCAGGTTCAAGTGATTCTCCTGCCTCAGTCTCCCTGGTAACTAGGATTACAGGCACCTGCCACCACACCTGGCTAATTTTTGTATTTTTAGTAGAGATGGGGTTTCGCTATGTTGGTCAGGCTGGTCTTGAACTCCCGACCTCAGGTGATCTGCCCACCTCGACCTCCCAAAGTGCTGGGATTATAGGCATGAACCACCATGCCCAGCCTTTTCTTTTCTTTTTTTTGAGACAGGGTCTCGCTTTTGTCATCCAGGCTAGAGTGCGGTGGTGCAATCTGAGGTCTCTGTAGCCTCCACCTCCTGGGCTGAAACAATCCTCCCACCTCAGCCTCCCAATTAGCTGGGACTATAGGCACATAACACCACACCTGGCTGATTTTTATGGTATTTTTTGTAGAGACATGGTTTCACCATGTTGGCCAGGCTGGTCTTGAACTCCCAAGTTCAAGTGATCTGCCCACCTGGCCTCCCAAAGTGCTGGGATTACAGGTGTGAGTCACAGCGCCCAGCCTATCCTGACATTTCTTTACAAACAAAATTATACCAATTTCATATTGTTGGAATGAGGTGGGGAATAAATGCATAAACTAACCGATATCATATTGTTGGAATTTTAGGAGTACATTTTTATACAGTTCAGTAATTTTTTTTTTAGATCAGATTGCCAGAGCCATAAGCAAAATCCTCTAAATTTATTTGTCTATTCAACCCTTGTTTTATTGGATGGCCACTTTGCTGGGCACTGGGAGTTCTTAGCCAGAATCTAACATGTAAGGGATACTTCCTATGTGCTAGACTCTTTACAAATATAGGCTCTTATTTGTCAGAAAGAAAGAAACCATTGTGACAGTTTCGGGAGCCGTACATATCAGTCACATAAAGAGTGATAATGTCACATAGTCACTGCTAATGGTCTCTTGCATGCGGTTCCTAGGATGAGGGGACAACTGTCTCTGTGGAGTAAATCAGGAAGGGCTTCCCAGAGGGGGACCTTGGAGCTGCCCTTGTGGGAGACCCAGTCTTTGTTCTTTCAACAAACTCCTGCTAGTTTTGTTTAGGGTGTTGTGCCTTACTTAATTTATAATAGATTTAACATAGACCCCATTTTGTTCTTTCAACAAAGTGCTGTTAGTTTTCTTTGGGGTATTATGCCTTAATTTTTAATATATTTAACATTCGAATAATCCCCAAAACAGAAAGAATGAAAAAACACTTCTTTTGAAAATCTCGGCTGGGCACGGTGGCTCACACCTGTAATACCAGCATTCTGGGAGGCCGAGTTGGTTGAATCACCTGAGGTCAGGAGTTTGAGACCAGCCTGACCAACATGGTGAAACCTTGTCTCTACTAAAAATACAAAAATTAGCTGGGAGTGGTGGCGCGCTCCTATAATCCCAGCTACTCAGGAGGCTGAGGAAGGAGAATTGCTTGAACCCAGGAGGCAGAGGTTGCAGTGAGCCGAGATTGTATCGTTGCACTCCAGCCTGGGCAACGAGCAAAACTCTGTCTCAAAAAAAAAAAAAAAGAAAAGAAAAAGAAAATCTCTTGCCTAGCACAGAGCTGGTACCCAGTAAAATGTGTTCTGTAATGAAAAGAAACAAGTGGGCATTGCTAAATATGTGTTCGTTTTCTTTGTGCACTTCCTGATGACAGTTTCACGGTTTTCTTTGACTAGAAGCCCTGCAGCACAGGCTCCACATGCTTTGTGGGTAAAGATGGCCACATTGGAGATGGACCCCATAACCTAATATTGGAGAGAGAAACCCAAATAAAATCCAAAGAAAAGGAAAGAGAATAAGCATGGGAGAGGCCTGCCTGCCTAGGAATTGAAGTGAAACTTTTCTGAACATGCCTTGTGGTTCTTAGGTTTGACTTGGTAAATGTAAATATTTTTATGTAATTATTTGAAAACTTGAATAATTTTTAAAGACTGGAACTCATAATTTTTTCATGTGTCTTCCTATTTCTGAGTTGTAGTCAGTTGAGGTGCTGGAAAGCCAGGAGAAGGGAAAGATGTGAGCAGAGAGTATCTAGAAATACTGTGTCTTGAGGGTGTGTTGATTCCCTGAGGCCTTTGTTTCTTGGAACTGAATTCTGACAGTGTCTCTCTGGCGATGCCTATAGCACCAAGGTTCCTGCGAATTCAAGATTTTTTTTAATTCCTCAGTTTTATGTGGCATCTAATGCTTTCTCCATATAATTATCTCCCCCAGTAATTCAAAAGGAGACTCATTTGAAGGAGAATTATGTGAAATTACATGCAAATATTTAATTCTAGTTAGGTATCTGCATAATATTGCCTTAAAATGGTCATCAGTGACCCACTTATTTATCCTATTCACATTTTTAAATTTTGATACAATATACATAACTTAAAATTTTTGCCATTTTAGGTTTGTTTGGTTTTTTTTTTTTTTTTGAGACAGGGTTTTACTCTGTTGCCCAGCCTGGCATGCAGGGGTGTGATCATAACTCACTGCAGCCTCAACCTCCTGGACTCAAACGATCCTCCTGCCTCAGCCTCCCAAGTAGCTGGGACTACAGGCATGCACCACCACACCTAAGTCCGTTGTAACCATTTTTAAGTGTACAGGGCAGTGGCATTAACCACATTCACATTGTTGTGTAGCCATCACCACCATCCGTCTCCAGAACCTTTTTCTTCGTCTTCCCCAACTGAAACTCCATACCCATTAAATGATCATTCCCCAGTCCCCCTCTTTCCCCATCCACCATTCTACTTTCTGTCTATATGAGTTTGCCTATTCTAGATACTTCATATAAAAGGAACCATAAAATATCTGTCCTTTTGTGTCTGGCTTATTTCAAAAGCACATTAGCTCATATCTCCAAGGTTCTTCCATCTGTCTAGTAGCATGTATCAGAACTTCATTTCTGTTTAAGGCTAATAATATTCCACTGTATGTATACAACACAGTTTGTTATTCATGCATCTGTTGATGGACAATTGGGTTGTTAACCTTTTGGCTGTTGTAAATACTGCTGCTATGAACATTGGTATAAAATTATGTTTCTTTTGGGAATATACCTAGGAGTGGAACTTATGGATCATATGGTAATTCTATGTCTGACTTTTTGAGGAACTGCCAAATTGTTTTCCACAGCAGCTGCACCATTTTTAATGCCCACCAGTCATGCACCAACTTCCCCGAGTCCTCATCCACACTGTTACATTCCCTGTTTTTAATCATAGCCATACTAATGGGTATGAAGTGGAATCTCATGGTTTTCATTTACATTTCCCTAATGACTAATAATACTGAGCATCTTTTCACGTGTTTATTGGGCATTTGTATACCTTAACCAGGTATAAATGTTTTAAGTTCTTTGCCCATTTTTTAATTGGGTTGTTTTGGTTTTTTGCTATTGAATTGTCAGAGTTCTTTATATGTTCTGGTTATTAATCACTTATCAGATATATGACTTGCAAATTCTCTAGGTTGTGGTTTTGTTGTTGTTTTTTTTTCTAAGATGGAGTTTGGCTCTTGTTGTCCCAGCTGGAGTGCAGTGGCGTGATCTCAGCTCACTGCAACTTCCGCCTCCTAGGTTCAAGCAGTTCTCCTGCCTCAGCCTCTCGAGTAGCTGGGATTACAGGCATGCACCACCACGCCCAGCTAATTTTTTGTATTTTTGGTAGAGATGGGATTTTGCCATGTTGGCCAGGCTAGTCTCCAACTCCTGACCTCAGGTGATCTGCCCGCCTCAGCCTCCCAAAGTGCTGGAATTACAGGCATGAGCCACCATTCCCAGCCTCTTTTTACTCTCTCAGTAGTGGCCTTTGAGGCACAAAAGTTTTTAATTTTGATGAAGTTCAGTTTATCTGTTTTTTCTTTTGTTGCATATGTCATATTTAAGAAATTATTTGCCAAATCCAGTGTTATGAAAATCTTCCCCTGTTTTTCCTCTAAGAGTTTTATAGTTAAAACTTAAACTTAAGAGTTTTTAGCTCTTAAGTTTAGGTCATTGATCTATATGGAGTAATTTTTGTTACGGTCACATTTTTTTTTTCTTTCTTTCACAACGCTGAGGGAAAGCTTGTAAGTCACATTTTCTTTCTTTCTTTCTTTCTTTTGTTTTGAGAGACAGAATCTCTAGAATGTAGTGGTGCGATCTCGGCCCGCTGCAACCTCTGCCACCTGTGTCCAAGCGATTTTTGTGCCTCAGCCTCCTGAGTAGCTGGGATTACAGGCATGCACCACTACAAATAATTTTTTTGTATTTTTAATAGAGACAGGGTTTCACCACATTGGCCAGGCTGGTCTAGAACTCCTGGCTTCAAGTGATCCTCCCACCTCAGCCTCCCAAAGTGCTGGGATTACAGCCATGAGCCACCGTGCCAGCCCAGCCCACATTTATTTTTGGTGTTAACAGTGTTTCTGGATATCCCTGACATATTATACAAAGATGGATTCACACAGTCCAACCACTTAAACCTGTGAAAAGCAGGCTTTTTGCATCCCTGTTGACTAGATATCTAGAGTAGATATTGTCCATGACAATTGCATTTTGATTTACCTTGTCCATTTTCCCTGTGAAGTTTCCTTTGGGTTTGGGCTGTTGAAGGCAGCATAAGGGAGACACTGCTGCCGACTGTATTTGACACAACACAGAGACATGACATTCAAAGCAGGAGGCTGAAAAAGTCTCTAGGGCCATTTTCAATTGTCTATAATGAAAGAATGCCCATAAGCCTGGCGCTTTCAAACTGGATTGCAGTGGTATTAGTGGGATCTTGGGATGGGCTTGGGGATGAAATGTGCACCAGGTTTAGGAGCGCTGGGAGACTAGGCCCTGCGCCAGTATCCCACTGTTTGAGAACTCCCTTTGCCTCCTGCGGAGGGAAATAGTAAAGACTCTGGGGTGACTGGTGGACCCAGGGCAGCAGGATTAGGGCCTCCAAAGGCCGGATCTGGAACCTGACCTGCCTGAGAGAGGCAGAGTTTTAGTTTAGTTTGATTTGGAGAATAATCTTGGATTCCTCCCCCAGCTTCAACAGTTATCATCAACTTTCTGATAAGGCTTCATCTATCTCCTCCACCTTTTTAAAAAATTTTCTGTTTTTTTTTTTCTGGAGTGCAGTCATGCACCACATAGCAACATGGTGGTCAACAGCGGGCCACATATACAACCTGTGGTCCTCAACAGTTACAATACCATCATTTTACTGTATCTTTTCTGTGCTTAGATACACACCTACCTACCACTGCGTCTCAGTTGCCTACGGTCCTCAGCACAGTAACAGGCCGTATAGGTTTGTAGCCACAAGCAGTGGGCTGTGCCACACAGCCTGTGTGTGCAGTAGGCTGTACCATCTAGGCTTGTGTAAGTTCATTCACTCCATGGTGTTTGCACAATGACACAGTCGCCTAAGGACACGTTTCTCAGAATGCTTCCCCGTCATTAAGTGAGGCATGACTATATTTTAACGCAAATCCTAGACACCGTATATTTTACTTAGAAGTATCTTGTTGTTCATCTCTCAAGGATTAGGGCTTTTTTTTTCCTTCTTGCATAACCACAATGTTATCACACCGAAGATTAACATGAATCCTGAATATTACAGAATTTCAACCCAAATTCAGATTTCTCCGCTTGTCCTTAAAATGTATCGTCTCATTCTGGCATTACCCAGACTCCCTCTGGCTACTTCTGGGAACGGGTCCTGAGTCCTTTGATCTGAAGGAGCCATGCATCTTTCTGGGGTGTATTAAAGAGCTGTAGAAACCTGTAAGGGAGAGCAGCCTCGCAGGTCACTGTGGCACACAGGTGACTGGCATCTCCGCAGCAGGCAATGAGAGAAGCTGCCCAGTAGAGGAGGCAGGTGGGACATCAGGGCAGCAGCTCAGGGTTTTTTGCGTCGCCGTGGTTAGGAGCACAGGTGTGGGAGTGTGAGCCAGTGTTCAGGTGCTCGCTCCCGACCTCCATAGCTGTGCGATTTGGGGCAGGGGGCTTTACCCCTGTGAACCTCCATTTCTTCATCTGTGAAATGGATATGAATAAGGGCACTTGCTTCCTAGGAAATCCTTCACATAAAGCGCCTGATGGTGATAAGTATCCATGAATGTTGGCTGTTGTCATCACCACGATCATTGTTATCATCATCATGAGGGTGATTCTTGTGTCCTGATGAAGGTCCTGGGCTGCTGAGATGGGTGCCCTGGCACGTGGCCGTCTCCCTGGGCCTCACGTGGCCCGGGAAGCCAGGGTGACAAGAGTAGCTCCTCTTCTCACACTGAGGGCGTTTTGGAGTCCTGCATGTCACCTGAATCTGTGCTGCTTACCTTTCAGGAGCCAGGATCCCTGTGCCCTTGTCCTCTGGGGAAAGCCTTCTTATAGAGTCTTCTCTGAATCAAAGGGGCACCCAGAAGGCTGTGGTACCCTCAAAAGGCCCATCAGTGTCTTTCCTAGCTACTTTGCTTTAAACCCAAGAATATCTGACATCGAAGATAAAACAACTGGCCTCGGGTATTTTTCCCAAATATTAATTGAAAACATTAATTTGATTTCTCTAGACACTCTCTCTGTGGACACAGGAAGGGATGGGGTGGGGCACAGGAAATGTTTGCTGCCCAGCTGGGACCCATTTTGGGGGGAGCCCACCCAGATGTTTCCTGGGCTGTGGGCCTCAGTGCTGGCATGGAGGACACTGGAAAGAAAGGGCACCTTCCAAGTAAAAGGTAACAGAGCTAGGAAAATCTGCAGGGTCTGGGCAATGAAGAAGTGACATGCAGGTTATATAAGAAATGACATTATTGTTTTGCATCCGGAGGCCAGTTCCTCTGCAGTGGACTCCTTGTAGCCCCGGGGAACAGTTGTTCCAGTGAGTCCAGGATAACCCTGGGTTGCTTCCATGGTGTCTCAAACCCTCACTGCATTCTCCTGACCCTCCAGGCATCTTGGCAACCCATTGGTTCTTCTGGCCAAGCCCTGGTGAAGATGGCATCTTCCCATCTCACACATCAATCTCCTGTACGAGACTTGGAAGGAGCTTTCATCTGTAATGTTCCAGTGAAGTTCGGGGAGGCCTACCAGGGGGCCCGCAGGCATCATCGGGCTCAACTCATTGAGGTCCTGCGGGACCCCCCCAGGCCCAGCCTCTTCCCTGCCTGTTCTCTGCTTGGCTGGAATCCCATGCTCCCTCCTCCCACACCCCAAGGCCTCCCTCAGCTGGCATGAAGGGCCTAGGAGGAGGCTGCCTCTTTGATCATTGGCACCTGCCTTCTCATGTCTAGTTTTCTCTAAGCCTCGATTTTCTCATCTGTGAAATGGAAACGATCACTCCTACCTCCCAGGACTCTCACAAGCATCTCACCCATTAGCATCAGCATCCAAAAGAATTCCAGCCTGTGAAGCAAATGACTCGGGCTATATTTCAGCAAGGGTTTCCTCTCCCTGTTCTGCCTTCTCCAGGGAAAAAGAGGAAAGAAAGGAGGGGGTATGTTGACAGTTGTACAAATCCATGTTTTCATTTGCAGAGGTTTTAGGCTGTTTTGCATTTCTAACACAAACCTTCGGGTATCCTTCAAGGTTTTTGCTTCCTGATTAGGCAACATCCACAGTGATGAACCACTTCTTCCTTTGGGGGACAAACTGTCTAAAAGACCCACTGGCGCCTAATAAGGAGCCATGAAAGACACTCTTTGGGGGGACATTCTGCTTGTGCTGTCTGCTTTTCATTTAAACAAGCCATTTGTTTTCAGGCAAGATGGATTGCTGGGTTACATTGGTGATTCAGTACCCCACATAAATACGGGTAAAACTAGAAGGTTTTGTGACTCTAACGAGTCAGGGAAGATCTATTGGCACTTGACAAGCCTCTCTGCCTCTGCCGTAGCGTGAATCGATGCCTTCCCCAAACCCCAGTCGCCATTTCTCCTGCTCAGAGCTTTGTGACCCCCAAGATGACTTAATGGTTTGGTTGTTTTCTGAATCCTTGGGTTGCCTAGGAAACAACTTCTTCCAGTAAATAGAAATAAAAGTGCTTAAAAGTAATGTCAACAGCCACAATCTCTCAGCCTTTTATGGCTCTTTGCTGTTTAGATGATGCAGTTCCAGCCATCCTTGCTTGCAGAACCCATACAATAGCCCCTGAGGATTTCTGAGCCCCTGAGAATATCTGAAGCCACATATTCTGTTAACCCCACTATAGGTATGGGCAAAGGGAGGCCAGAGGAGTTGGGTAACACAGGTAGAAAATACCAAAGCTAAGATTGGAATCCAGACTTTCTGACACTTTGGATTCAAACCTTGGCTCTACCACTTTATATCTGGAATCTCAGAGAAGTGGTTGAAGTCATGTGAGCCTTAGTTTTCTCATCTGCATAACAGAGACGTTAATTATGTCTGAACCAAAGGGAGGATTCAATGAAATTGCATGAGGAGGCCCCTAGTGTGGGGGCTGGCACAAAGCCAATGGGCCCTGGCCCTGCCTCTGTTCTTGCCAAAGTGGCCCCGCCCATGTTGTTGACAGGCACACACCAGGCACATCCAGGGCCCTCGTATAGTTCATAGACACTGCTGATTACAGCGCCACAGTGGAAGAGGAGCGTGGCAGGCAGAATCTAAGATACCCTGGAGATTCCTGCCCCCAACGCACACGCTTTATATTCTCTTCCCATGAGTGTAGGCAGGTCCTGTGGATATGATGGGGTATTACTCCCATGATATGTTACATCATATAGAAAAGAGATTTTGCCATTTGTTCCGTGAAAGGGCAAAATGGCCCCCAAATGCCAAAGGAGCCAAAAAAACAAAGGGGGCACACTAATCCAGATTGTCAGTAAAGGGTGACTTATTGGGGAACTTACAGACAGAAGCGTGGTCTTGGGTGGCTGTGGGACAGGTAGATCTCCACTCTGTCACTCACCAGACCCAGGGCTCTTATACCACTGGGAAAGGGAGACAATGGGAGGCCGCCTTCCAGAACAGGTAGGCACACCGTATGTGCCACTTCCTATTATGACGCCTGTTATTTGTGGAGTCGCATCAAGGTTGACATGGTCTTACACTAGGGACAGTAAACAAAGTAGAAATCAGGAGGCATTCACAGGACTAGGGCTAATCAGAGTTCAACATGGCAGATTAGTGTCCAAGATGGAGTCCCTCTTGTGTCCACACCAATTGTAATTAAGGTTACTAATCAGTTGACTTCAAGTTTTCCAAAAGGGGGATTATTCTGAGTGGGCCTGACCTAGTCATATTAGTCCTTCAATTCTGGGTCTAAAGATCAGAAGCAGAGGATGTCTGAGGAATTCACAGCATGAGAGGCTTTCAGAGAGATCCTCCTAGCCAGGAGCTATGGGCAGCCTCCAGGAGGTAAGAGTGGCCCCCAGCCAACAAGCAAGAAAAGGGGGCTTCTGTCTTACAACTGCAAGGAACCGAATTCTGCCAACAACCACAAAAGCTTGAAAGAGGCTTCTGAGCTCCAACAAGGAGCACAGCCTTGCCAGCACCAAGATTTCAACCTCGTGAGACCCTGAGCGTAGACTTGTGACCTGTAGAAACTGCGAGTTAAGCTTTAAGCTGCTGAGTTTATGGCAACTTGTTGTGCAGCAACAGAAAACTAACACAGCAGGCAAGGCCACTATTGGGTAATTGTATACATTTTATATTGCTGCAAACAAATTACTGTAAAACGTAATGGCTTACATAGTAAGCATTTATTATCTCCTAGTTTCTAAGAGTCAGGAGTACAGGCACAGTGGCTCAGCACCTCTGCTTCGGGGTCTCCGCCTGTACCCCCTTCACCAAATGTCCCCATGACTCATCCCTTCACTTCATTTTGGTTTCTGCTCCAGTGGCATCTTTGCCAAGAGGCCCTCCTGGACATGCCCGCACCGATCACTCTCTGTCTCCTGTATGGCCACTTAATTTTGTTTTCAAGGCACTTGTTACAGGTTAAATTGTATCCCCCAAAAGATGTGTTGAAGTCCTAACCCCCATTACATATGAATATGACCTCACTTGGAAAGAATGTCTTTGCAGAGGTAATCAAGGTAAGATGAGGCTGTACTGGATTAGGGTGGGCCCTAATCCAGTGATTGGTGTCCATATAACACAAGGGAAATTTAGATGCAGAGGCAGACATGCAAGAAGAATGCTGCCGTGTGACAATGGAGGCAGAAATTGCAGCGATGCATCTACAAAGCTGAGGAATGGCAGGGACTGCTGGCGGCCACAGAAGGCAGGAAGGGGCAAGGAAGGACTCTCCCCTAGCACCTTCCGAGGGAGCGGGGCCCTGCTCACGCCTTGATTTTGGACTCTGTCCTCCAGAACAGTGAGACAGCAAATTTCTGTTGCATTAAGCCAGAAAATGAATACAGTGCTTATGACTATTCTCTCCTGTCTCCTGTTCTATCTAGTTTATGGTTTATAATCTGTGTCTGCCGCTGGAATGCAAGTTTCTTGGGAGCAATTGATTTTCTTTCGTTTGCTTTGGAATCCCCTGTACCTAAACTGGTGCTGGAAAAGGACTAATAAAAATGTGCTGAGTGAATTGATGACTATTTATTTAGTAAAAACTTGTCCAAATGTAAATCCTCTGTGTACCGCATTCCTCTACAGTTAGAAGGGTTAAGAAAGAAATATGACAAGTTCACTGATTTGTTTCAACACGAATTTTTTTGACATCTCACAAGGAGAGAGAAGATACTGAGTTTTAGGAAGAAATATTTTCAGTAAAAACCTCAAAATGAAATCCAATAAATTAATTATTTAGTTATGCATAAGACCAAGGAATAGGACCTTTTAAAATTTATTTTATATGTAGCCCACTGCTATATTATCATAAAATATTTGGGAACTGAATTTCACTGATGGCATGTTTTTAGAGCAGGTCATAGTTCACTGAACACCAGGAAAGAAGAACTAGGCAGGATAACCCTTAAAATCAACTGTGAGAGAAACTGAGACAAAATTCTGGCTTTCTGAGGCTCCTTTGAGAATCTGGTACAAGCCAAGGACTCAGACAGAAGTGCCCATTCATGAGAAATCACCCATGTAATTTAAGGGTTGTGAAGACTTCCTGCAGCCCAGGTTAAGAACTCTTGTTCTGGAGAATGTTTCAAAGTAACTCCATGTTCCTCGCTATGACCACCCTCAGTTCTCCTGCTTAAGTCTGCTTTCCATGGTCGGGGGGGTGCACAGCAGGTTGGGGGAGATGAGGTGGGTACAGTGTGTCTATATTAAAGCTCAGTATAGTTTCTTTTGGTTGCAGAGGGAAATGAACTCACTTAAACACAAAATTAATAATCTGGTCTGGTTGTTCAGCATTTTTCTTTCAATGCTTTCAAAGTGCTTCTTTTTAAAGCAATCATAAACAAAACCCCATGGGGTGCTGGATGGCAGTGTAAGCGTTAGTGAGAGGCCTACTCAGTGAGGTTTTGGGAGTGCAGGGATTCGCTAGGGTAAGGCTGATCATAGGTGAAGTTGGAAGGAAGAGTAGAAACAATATCGTCAGTCATCTCTCGGTATCTTCAAGGGATTGGTTCCAGGACCCCCCATAGGTACCAAAATCCACAGATACTCAAATCCTTTATATAAAGTGGCATTGTATAATCCCAGCACTCAGGGAGGCTGAAGTGGGTAGATCACTTGAGCCCAGGAGTTCGAGACCAGCTTGGGCAACATGAAAAAACCCCATCTTTACAAAAAATACAAAAAAAAAAAAAATTAGCTGGGTGTGGTGGTTTATGCCTGTAGTTCCAGCTACTCCGGAGGCTGAGGTGGGAGGGTCGCTTGGGCCTGGGAGGTCGAGGCTGCAGTGAGCTGTGATCGTGCCACTGCACTCCAGCCTGGGTGACAGAGTGAAACCCTGTCTCTAAAAAAATAAAGTCAAATAGTGTGGTACTTTCATGTGACCAAAGTACATCCTCCCACATACTTTAAGTCTCTAGATTACTTATAATACCTGATACAACATGAAAGCTATGTAAATATTGTTCTACTGTAGTTTTATGTGTATGATTTTTTGTTGTATCGTGATTTTTATTATGATTTTTTTGGGGGCGGGACAGAATATTGCTCTGTCACCCAGACTGGGGTGCAGTGGCACAATCACAGCTCACTGTAGCCTTGACCTCCTGGGCTCAAGTGATCCTCCTGCCTCTGCCTCCTGAATAGCTCACAGGCACATGTGACCACACTTAGCTAATTTTTTAATTTTTATAGAGACAAAGTCTCACCATGTTGCCCAGGCTGGTCTTGAACTCCTAAGCTTAAGCAATCCTTCTGCCTCAGACTCCCAAAGTGTTGGGATTACAGATATGAGCCACTGTGCCCTGTGTGTGTGTGTGTTTTTGTTGTTTTTTTTTAATATTTTCAATCTGCAGTTGGTTGAGACCATGGATATGGAATCCATGGATATGGAAGGCTGACTAATGGATTTTGGATCAAACTCAAAATCCCAGCTCTTCCACTGACAACCTACGTGATGCTGGGGAAGTTACTTAACCAGCCTGAGCCTCAGATTTCCCATCTACAAAATGGGAAAAATAACACTTACCTTTAAGGGGTGGAAATTAGGACTGATGCATTGTGAGCACCTGGCACAGAAGTGCTCCGTGGATGCTGGTAGCTATTTCTGCTGCAGTCATTGTTAATATTATTAATATTGACAGTACCTTACATTTCATAATGTCTAACCCATATCTGACTGTGCATCACAAGTGTCTGGGAAGCATTTAAGAAAAATTATTGAGCCCCACCCAAGAACTCTGGAATCAGACTTTCTTGGAGTAGGGCCCAAGTATGCCGGCATCCCACTTGCCCCCGCAGATGCGCCCCACACCCTTGTCCACCTGCTCTGGACCCTGGGAGACTGACTTGGATGGTCTGTGGCTCCCTATTGGGTCTCAGCTGACTCAACTGAGAGCATGGACCAGCAAAGGGATGTCCCTCTAGCCCCTTTCCTGCAGCTTTTCCACGCAGCTTCCTCTCTTCAGCCCCTGCAGTCCTTGGGTTGTTTTAAACAGTACCCAGGATTTTTTTTTTTAGACGAAATTTCACTTTTGTTGCCCAGGCTGGAGTGCAGTGGCCCGATCTCAGCTCACTGAAACCTTCGCCTCCTGGGTTTAAGCGATTCTCCTGCCTCAGGCTCCCAAGTAGCTGGGATTACAGGCACGCACCACCAAGCACAGCTAATTTTGTATTTTTAGTGGAAACAAGGTTTCTTCTTGTTGTTCGGGTTGGTCTTGAACTGCCAACCTCAGGTGATCCACCTGCCTTGGCCTCCCAAAGTGCTGGGATTACAGGTGTGAGCCACTGCACTGCTCGGCCTTTTTTTTTTTTTTTTTTTTAAAGACAGGGTCTCACTCTGTTGCCCTGGCACCATCATAGCTCACTGCAGCCTTGACCTCCCAGGCTCAAGCCATCCTCTCTCCTCAAGCTCCTAAAGCACTGGGATTGCAGGTGTGAGACACCACGCCTGGCCTGCACCAGGATTTTAATCAGCCATGGATTAAGATGACAGCCATGGAGACAACTGCTTGAAAGAAGAATTTTTTACTGACGATTCCACAGCACACACGGCCATATGGGGAAGCACCAGGGTCAGTCAGGAGGCCGAAGGAGCGGGGGCATGGATTGTGGGAAGGGAGGGGGTGAGGCAAGCTGAGCAGGGTTCAGATTGGCCAGTTCGAATAATTCCAGTGGACTCTGGGTTACAGGGGTGGTCCCTAGCTGTCAGGTACCTAGCCCATGGGTGATTAGGGCAGTGGAGTGAGAGTTAGATAAAGGGGGTTGTTGGGGCACAGCTTTGGATTGGTTGGTTTGCATAGGAGAGGCAGGTCTGAAGGCAAGGTCCTTGCTGTCTCTAGGAGTTAGCTAGCCCTGGATAGGGAGTCTCTCCCTGGCCAGCAAGGCTCAGAGACGTATCAAAGCATCAGAAAATATAAAAAGCAGCCCAGGCATGGTGGCTCACACCTGTAATCCCAGCACTTTGGGAGGCCGAGGTGGGTGGATCACCTGAAGTAAGGAGTTCGAAACCAGCCTGGCCAACATGGTGAAACCCCGTCTCTATTAAAAATACAAAAATTAGCCAGGCATGGTGGGTGCCTGTAATCCCAGCTACTTGGGAGGCTGAGGCAGGAGAATCACTTGAACTCACAAGGCGGAGGTTGCAGTGAGCTGAGATTGCATCACTGCACTCCAGCCTGGGTGACAAGCAAGACTCTGTCTCAAATAAATAAATAAATAAATAATAAAAAGCATGCTTACTCAGGGGTGATAAATGTGCCCACTGTTCCAGCCCCTGGGAGCTGCACTGTCCCTTGCACACAGCTTCCTGAGTAACTCTTTCTTAACCTGCAAGTTAGTCATTGGGGTGCCCTCTATTTCCTGCAGGGACCTGGTCAATACATGAAGAGTCCCCAGGTGATCCCAGGGCAGCCAGGCGCTGGAGCAGATGCTCTTGCAGAACCACCTTGTGCACTGCACAGAGCTGATAGTTAGCAAAGCTTGCACAGAGGGTTTGATTGGATCTGACAGTAACTCTGTGGAAGGAATATTTAGGAATGGACAAAAACGCACACTCTGGGGTTCCTGAGATTTCCTGGGTAACCGCAGCAGCCTTCACCTGGGCTTCTCTAGTGCAGCTCTCAGCATGGACGGCTGCTCAGTGGGACCCTGGAGGTGGTGGGCTCCTTGGGACATGAGGTGTCTGGGTCCAGTGTCTTATGGGAAATGCCACTGTATTCTGTGAGAGCCCAGATGCTTCCAGGAATACTGGGGAAATTTTGGGCTTTCCAGCCGAGCAGGCGAGATGCTTGTGTCATATGAGCGGGCATTTCCTTCATGGGCTGGTCTTTGACCCACTTGCTGGCTTCCATCCCCTTCTGGTCTTGCACCTCCGTGTTCTGTCTCACCCTCTGGCCTATTAGTGAGCTTAGATTTAGACCTTCCCGATCTTCCTGCAGGTGTCCTCTGCTCCGACATTGGCGGCTTGCTATGGCTTCTGGCTGGGGTCTGGGTAGGGAGCTGGGAGTCGTCACGGCCTGGGTGTTAGGTGGTTCATCTAGGCAGTCTTTCCTGCAAGGAACAGTTCTAATTGGTGGGTGGGTTTCCAGGGATCTGCTCGACTTATGGGCACCGTGCTTGCCCATGTACACTGGCTCCTGGCCAAGGAAGGAAGCAGGGCAGGGAACGTTGAGCTCATGGTAGCTGACCAAGAGGGACAAACGCCAAATGGCCAGCTCAAAGTAAGCTTCATCACCGAGGAGTGCCTTGAGGAAGAGCTGTACCAGATGTTGATCAACCAGCACTTTGCATTAATTTATGCGTGTAGCCCGCCAGCTGCTCTGTGTTTGTCAGGCAGATGTCTGCAGGCTGAGCCTCCCAGTGTCTGGATACGGAGGTGATGAAGTACTTGGAATTAGCAGGATAAAGTTTTAAAGGGACTGATTTAGCTGGCTAGAGTGACTGCTTGTACCGGTAGATAAAGGGGGCGGAAATATATTTAAATGAATGAACAGTTATGATGACTGCCATAAGAAAGACTGGTGAGAGGAGATGCCTGGGAAACTCAGACCCAGTTAGTTACCATGATGAAAGCTCCCTTCTGGCCTCTGCACAGGGAATAAGTGGTTGGAGACGTTTCTGTGGCCCGTCCCTGCAAGGCCGTTAGGACTTTCAGGGGAATGACCATCTCCTCCCCAAGACCAATTCTGGTTATCACCAGCTTCAGACAGCTTGGCCCAGCGATGGTCTGCTTGATGGCTCTGCAGACAGGACAGGGGATCTCTGAAGAGGGAAGGTGCTGGCAGAAGTCCCCTGAGCTCCATCAGAAATGTGGACAGACATGAGGGTGGGTCCTGGCTGCTTGCCTTGTGCCCCGCTCCCCTGAGAGTGCTCGGCTGCGGCCTTTCCCCAGGGCCCCAGCTACAGACTGTCCATCGCCCCCTTGCCATCGAACAACTACTCTTTGAACTGATGCACCTGCAGAATTGGAGTTTTAGCCTTCAGCATGTGTGTGTGATGCAGCTTTGTAGAATGTGGTGGGGCTTAGAACAACAGTATCTCAGAGGAAGGACATGCATCTCCCAGACCAAGCTGGGACCAGGGAGGGATGGGCAGGAGGTGAGCCACAGGAGCCTGCTCACTGTGCAGTATCCCAGGGGTAGCAAGCTCCTGCCTAATCATGTTCAAGGTTGGGAATTCATCCACTCCCAGGTACACACCCAAAAGGAAGAACATGGAGACCCAGACAGGTATTTGAAAACCTGTTCAGAGCAGCATTATTCACACAATAGCCAAAAAAGGTAGGAGCAACCCACGTGTTCATCTGAACGGATAGACACAATGTGGCCTATCCATAGAGCAGGATATGGTTCAGCCTTCAAATGGAAGAGATTTTGACGCATGCTGCAACATGGATGGACCTTGAGGATGTAATGCTAAGTGAAATAAGCCACACACAGAAGGACAGACACAGGATGATTCCACTTACGTGAGGCACCCAGTCATCAAATTCATAGAGACGGAAAGAAGGATGGTGGGTGCCAGGGGCTGCGGGGGAGTGGGGAGTTGGTGTTTAATGGGTGCAGAGTTGCAGCAGGGGAAGATGAAAACATCCTGGAGATGGATGGTGCTGATGGCTGCACAGCAATGTGAATGTACCTAATGCAGTGAGCTGTACATGTAAAAAGGGTTAAGATGGGAAATTGTATGTTATGCATCTTTTACCACAATACTTTTTTTTTTAATTTGAAAAGTTGGGAGTTTATACATTAAAAGTGGGGTCCTGTTCCTCAGCACACAGTTGAGAGCTGCAGGCTCCATGACCTCCGACCTGGCCCTTCCCCTCCAAGCCGCCTCAGAAGCAGTAAGGACTGTACCTGGTCTGCTGCAGCGGTACTGGGGGAATTCGAGGTAGGGGAAGCTGTCTGCGTGTGGCCTGCAGCCTGAGGTCAGCTCAGAGGGACCAGGCCGGGTGAGGCCTGGATGTGAGCAGAGGAGGGAGGGCAGGGTGAGGATGAAGTGAAATAATCATCTCGAGCCCTGCAGGCAGTGCCTGACCCCCAGGCAGCCCGCAGGAGCTGGGAGCCATGGTTGTTGATATTCTTGCATTCACCATCATCACACAGTTCCCTCTCAGACCCCGAGCTCAGTCCATTGCCCTTGTCCTCGACGAAACAAGCACTCCCCCAAGCCCGCACTCCCTTTCTGGCACTCAGATTCCTCACCATCTTTTCCACCTATGGCAACCTCTCCCAACATAAGGGGCACACTCCTAGGAGGGTGTTAGGGGATGCACGGGTGGGATATTAAATAACCTGTCCACTCCGGAGAACACCACTGCCCTCCAGTTCCTTCTCAGTGGTGTCGGGGAGAAAGGCTCCTGCTGGTGCCCATGTGTCCTTAACGCCTCTCCAGCACTTGCAATTTCCATTTTTCACTAACAGGAAAGCAGGCCTCAGACTCCAGCATGCTGCAGTATCTGCTTATGATTTAATAACTTCCCTTCTTTGTATTTATTTTTAGCATTTCTTTCTATTTTTGGCAAATGGAACTGGTTTTTTGTTTACCATAGTGTATAATGTTTACTTTAAGAATAACTTTTAAAAATGAGTCAACTAAAAAAAAATGAAATCAGTACTAGGAGAAGAGGTCTGTGGCTCTGGCAGAAATCATGCAGGGGGGCGGGGATTTGGCAGCACAGCTGCAAGCTTGAGAGACCTAGAGAGTCTCCACGCATCCCTCAAACCCTCCTTGCACAATGGTGACCTCCTCTCTCTGTGGGTCCCTCTGACTACCGCCCCCCAAACAAGACGACACAAATAGCTGTGTTCAGAGCATGATCATGCTGTACACAAACCACCTCTGTGTCATTTGGCTAAAGAACACACTTCCTAAGGCAAGGAGCGGGGCAGGGCCACCCTGCCTCCCCACCCCCCAGCTTAGCATGGCCCAGAGCAGAATCAAGGCATGTTTAGAGGCTGCTGGCCGAGGGGGTTGGAAGGGTCTCCATCAGGGGCAGGGAAGGGCAAGACCTGCACATTTCTTTAAGAAGAGGTCAGCGTCCCAGACCTTCCCAAAGGCCTCGATGGTTCAGGCAGCAGAAGCTCCTGTTCCCGTCACTAAAGACATCAGGTCAGAAAAAGAATAAGGAGCTCACTCCCTGTACAAGTGAGGGGGGTATAAAATGAGGACCTCAGCTCAGGGTTCAGTTCGTGTCACAATTCACCTTTTTACGAGTTTCTCCACCTTAATCTTGTCATAACAACAGTTGTATGTGCTGCCACGGCATTTTACACTAAATATATATATATATATATTTGCTCTTCTGTTCACTGCTGACTTTGCTCTTCTGTTCACTGCTGCGTCACCGGTGCCAATTGCATATATATAATTTAATATACATATATAATTTTAATTATATATAATTTAATATATATATAATTACACTTCTTCAAAATAAATCAACAACACAGGGATTATTAACCCCATTTTACAGCTGGGGAAACTGAGGCTATGGCTTCCCCTGCAGTCACACATCTAGACTAGGGCACGAACAGACATCTCCTAACTCCCGTATCCATTCTGCTGCTCTCCTCGGACTTCTGTGTGTCCAGCTGACCCCCTAGACATAGCTGTCCTTCTTCCTGGCCAGTCTGGCATGGCCAGAGCTGCTCCAAGAGTCCTTCTCAGCTGGGCTGGAAATGTTATGGATCCTGTACAGACACCCACTTGGCTCCAGATGAACAGTAACCATGGCTCAGGTGTTTTCCAGAAGGGCCAAGAGGCTGCGGGCTGCAGGGCCATTTCCCCCAGCAGCAGGGACACAGGAAACAGCAATACATGGGTCCCTGGACTGGCGAGACCCAGAACCTGGGGCTCTGACATCGGGGCTGGAGGTGAGGGTGCTGCCTCATCCTATGCTCTCTGGCCTCTGAAAAGTAGTAAAGCTTGGATACCCACACCTGTCTCAGTTTCCTGTAGCTGAGTTTGAGAGCTGGGACCTTCCAGCTTAGGAAGCCTTAGAATCAACACAGGATGAAAGGTCTGGGCTTGCTTTTGTGATGGCTTTAAGAGAAAAAGAACTTGACTTTTAAAAACAAGCTTCTGCGTCAACAGCAATGGTGACAACTACTTCTGCTACTACCAATGGCTAGAGCGCTGCTCTGAGCTCTGCAGATATATCAAATCCTCACCACTGCATAGATCCTGTTAATGCCCCCATTTTCAAGACGTGGAAGGGAGGAGGCTGGAGAGGCATTGAGAAGGCCTCCGGGACGGGCAGTGATTGGGGAGAGTCTGCGTTGCAATGCCTCCGAGGCCTACAGCTTGGAGGCCGATGAATGTCACCCAAGATGAGATTCATGGGGGTCGTTCACCGGTATGGGATCCAGAAAAGAGGTGGTGCAGAGAGGAGACCGAGGGACCAGGGTGATGTGGACACGATGGCCTTGAGGTGCACTCACTGCCTGAGGCTGTGCAGTGTTTCGGGTCCTGAAGTGTGCACTGAGTTATACTCGCGGTCCAGAGCAGGCAAGAAGCCGGACGCGCAGTGAGTCCACACGACTGCCGGTTGGTGCTGACTGCCCCACGTCTCCCTGCCCCTGCATGCCAGTCCCTCAGAGGACTCACCGCTGTCAAACCAACGGGACAATCTGCTTATTTACCATGTGTAGCCTGATCACTCTGCCCCCTATCCTGCAAGAACGTGACCACCCCTGGCGGGGACTTTGCTCTTCTGTTCACTGCTGCGTTGCTGGTGCCAAAGGGCTCAGAGCATGCTGGAATATTCTAGAGAGGGCCAGAAAGCATGTCGAGGCCAGAGTGGGCTCTTCCTGTTTCAGACTCTGAGAGTGGCCCAGCCTTGCCCTGGGTGCCTTGGGCCTGACCCCCCGGAAGGGGCTCCTCGAGGCTGCACAGCAGGCTTGCTTGAAGGCCCGTGTCAGAGGGGTTATCTGCCTCTGTGTGAAGAATGCTTTTAAACCTGTGCCTTGGTTCCTGACCTTCTGAGAGAGAAAACAGATGCACCATTTAACCCTCCTTGCTCCAGAGGAGCCCAGCATCTCCAGTTTTAGGGAGTCTGGTCAAGCTAAAGAATGTCAGGCCTTTGCACCCTAGGGGTTAATGACAGCCTGGTGTTCCCAGGATCTGACTAAGTCCCAGAGCTCACTACAGGATCTCGGAACCACCAGCCTTGGAAGCCATCACCTGTCAGGGTTCTGATGAACAACTGGAAGCCTGACCCCTGTTTTCTGATGGGTTCCGTGTACATGCCATGCCAGGCTGTGAAGGTGGAAGTGCTATTTTCTTTGGCCACTGGGAGGTCAGGAGCACTTAATAAGACCCCTGGCCCCACCTGGCTGGGCTTTGGATATGATTTTTAAATCAAAGGAACTACGCTTAGGGCCCTCCTCAAAGCTACCTCTTCATTCATGTTAACCATCATACATTAAAACTATGTTGTCATTTACAAGGCATTGTTTCATAGGTAGCAGTAGCATTTTGGAAGGAGACTGAGCTTAGAGCTGACGACTTCCATTCAAGCACAGAGCCACTGTGTGACCTTGGGCAACTCACTTAACCTCTAAGCGCTGGCTGCTTCCTCATCTACAGAACTCTGCCGTGTGGAATTGTTAAAAGGCTGAGGCCTCACGGGATCTGAGAGCTACACCCAACGTCTGGGGCAATTTTGTTTGGCTTGCAGTGTCTTAAAGCATTTGAATCATTAATCATTTAAAAAATTAGGTGTCCTTTAAAAATCCAGCTTTCCCTATTGTTTAATGGAGAAGTGAGAAGCTCTAGCAGCATGGAGCCGGCTTTCCTACACTTCCACGTCCAGGCTGAGTGACGGCTGCAGCCTTCACAGGTAAGCTGGGGCCGCGCCTTACGGACAGCAGTGTGCTTTTAATCATGTGTGTTACACCAGGAAGAAGCTATTTATTGTGTCTAAATGGGGTTCGTGCACATTGAAGCCACCCAAGTGACCATCAGTGGCTGAATGGATACACAAAATGTGGTATCTACATGCAATGGAATAGTATTGAGCCTCTAAAAGGAAGAAAATTCTGACGCATGCTCCAACACGGATGAACCTTGAGGATATCATGCTAAGTGAAATAAGCCAGACACAAAAGGATGAATACTGCATGATTTTACTCCTAGGAGGCCCCTAGAGCAGTGAAATTCAGAGAGAAAGTAGAATGGCAGGTGTGGGGCTGCGGGAGTTAGTGTTTAATGGGTACAGAATTTCAGTGTGGGAGGATGAAAAGAGCTCTGGCAATAGATGTTGGTGATGGTTGCACAGTATTGCGAATGTACTTAATGCCACTGAGCTGTACACTTAAAAATGGTGAAGATGGTACATTTCGTGTTATGTATATGCTACTGCAGTAAAAGGGGGTAGGTGCACAGCTCCTGCCAATTGGTGGGGTGGTGAGGGGACGTCAGATTTCTCCCCATAAGCCTGTTCCTATGTTAACGCTGGCCGGGAGGTCCACAGCAAGAGGCTCAGTCCTCAGCCCGAGGTCTCTGCATGCCCAGGCTGGTTTCTGAAGAGCAGCAGGTCTCCTGGTATTTATGGTACATGGACCAGGCAGGCCAAAGGGCTCGTACCTGCACAGTGTCCACAGCCACAAAGGGAGGACCAGATGTTTGAGCTCTTCCTTGTTTATAAACGAAACGTCTGTTCCCATCCAGACTCCCTGTGTTTACACCACGGCAGGGCTGGGGGCCGCCGTGCACATTTGGAAAGCATCCTTGGGGAAGCCACTTTCCCACTCACCTCTCAGCTGTGTGACTGAGTTCATCAACTTCTCCTTCCCCAGTTTTCCTCATTGGCAAAGCAGAGACACTAACAATACCTGCCTCATAGGGTGGCATCCCAGTGGTTGTTTCCAGAGTGCTGGGGACAAAGCATGGCGTGCAGGGAGTGCTCCTATTATCATGATTATTCCTGCCCTTTCTCCCGTCCTACTCCTACACCTTTCTAGACCCAATAATGGTCTTACTCTCCTCACAGCCTCAGCTCGGGAAAAGAATACCAAATCTACATACATCTTGACCTTTCTCAGAGAAGAAACTTCTTTCCATACATCTGATGAAAAGCAGTTTTCCAAAACACTTAAAATTCAGAAATGCATATTTATTCTCTGGGAATAATAGAAAGAAATCTTTAATTTACTTGCATCTTACCTAGCCTGATGTAAAAATGGTGCTTGTAGCTTAAGGGTGTGCAGCTCTCAAGAAAACTGCAATCTTTGGAGCAAAAAAGCCCATTCGTGCTGCTGAAGTTCAATTATACGTTAAAAAAAAATTTTCCTTTGTGTAGCTGTGCAGTGAGGCGTGAAATTGCACCTAACCATCCGCTGACTTGGCCTTTGCGTAGTCAGCCCTCCAAACATTCGGGCAAGGTGCATGGTGCCAGCCTTCACCTGGATGTGCTTCACTAACTATTCCAAATAAAGAGCAAACACTGCCCTCCTGTTTCCCTCCTCCTTGTTCCTCAGTCGTCTGCTCTCTGTACATTTTCACTAAGTTTCATACCAATTTCCATTTTGGCTCCAGCTCTGAAGAGGGAACCATGGGGACATTTGTTAATGAAAAATCTGGGAAATATTTGATTTGGGAAACATTCTGTTGCTACAGGCATCAAATTGTTGAGAGGATCTGACTCGTAAATCGTCGTTAAATGAGTTAGATCTTGGAAAGTTTTGATTTTGTTGTTGTTTCAGTAATGCAGAGTCAAAATTAAGTTAAAAAATTGTTGTAACTTTGTATTTGGCCTGGTTGTGCATTTTCATCAGCCATTATGGATGGAGAATATTGAATAGCACAACAACAGTAATTTGGGGGATTACTCAATGGGGGTGATTTATAAAAACTTGAAGCTCTTAACATAATATTTTGTTTAAAATGCTTCCTCTTATTGTGCCTGATTTAATACAGATTCTTCTCTTTGTTCTTTATTCCCTTAAATGACTGAAATAAGTTAAATGCATACAGGTTTATCTTAGCCTCACATGCAAAGATAAAAGGAATCAATAGGAAAAGCACCCTATAAGTTACATCAGTGACAGAAGAATGTTCAATTTTCATTACTGACCAGAGTAAATGCCTCAGCTGCTTTTGTTTAAAAGCTATGTTGGGGATTGGGCCTGATTGCTGGGGGGAAGAAAAAAACCTCTGACTTAACCTCTTGGAGACTCCATGTCATCTGTGAAATGACAGTAATAAAACCAGAGTTAAATTATGTGGAAATGTTTACCATGCATGGCACAGAGGAAATGTTGAGTAGATGCCTACTTTTATCACAATCCCCTCCTCCCATCCTTCCAAAATATCTAATAAGCTCCTACTATGAGCCAGCAGCTGTGCTGAGCGCCAAGAACACAGCACTGTGCAAACGCACCAGCGCAAAACCAATTTGCAGCACACTGTCTGATTGCCTGGGCGGGAGACTTTGGCAGCAGCTCCTTCTTTTTTTTTTTTTTTCTTTTGAGACAGAGTCTCACTCTGTTGCCCAGACTGGAGTGCAGTGGTGTGATCTCAGCTCACTGGAACCTCCACCTTCCAGGTTCAAGTGATTCTCCTGCCTCAGCCTCCCGAGTAGCAGGGACTACAGACATGCACCACCATGCCCAGCTAATTTTTGTATTTTTAGTAGAGATGGGGTTTCATCATGTTGGCCAGGATGGTTTCGAACTCCTGACCTCATGATCTGCCCGCCTAAGCCTCCCAAAGTGCTGAGATTGCAAGCATGAGCCACTGTACCAGGTCTCGGCAGCTCCTTTAAGTACCACAAATTGTCTGCCTCTTCCCTGATATTTCCTTCTGTTCTTGAACTTGTGTAGAATTCATTGTCTGTGTTCTCCAATTTCCACCCCTATTTTTTTCCCTTTCTTTCCCCCCCCAACATGCCACTGCTGGCTTGAACCCCTGTTATACTGAATAGGGATAAAAAATACTACCAGTGCTCTTAAAATGTACTGAGAACATGCCGTGTGCTTGCCAAGACTTCATGTCATCTTCTCACAAACTCCCTGTGAGGTGAATATGATCCTCTACCTTGTATTACAGGTGAGGAAACTGAGGCAATTGCCCAAGGCTGCGAGCCAGCAGGAACTTCTGTGTGTAAGAACTGTTGCATGCTGGCTACCCCAGTCTCTCCAAGAAAACAAATCATTTAAAATACCCTCAAAGCATTCCCACAGTTATCTAAGCTATTTAAAAAATGATTTTGTGGCCAGGCGCAGTGGCTCATGCCTATAATCCCAGCACTTTGGGAGGCCGAGGCGGGTGGATCACGAGGTCAAGAGATCGAGACCATCCTGGTCAACATAGTGAAACCCTGTCTCTACTAAAAATACCAAAAAAAAAAAATTAACTGGGCATGGTGGCGCACGCCTGTAGTCCCAGCTACTCGGGAGGCTGAGGCAGGAGAATTGCTTGAACCCAGGAGGTGGAGGTTGCAGTGAGCAAAGATCACGCCATTGCACTCCAGCCTGGGTAACAAGAGCGAAACTCCGTCTCAAAAAAAAAAAAAAAAAGGTTTTGTACTTCCAGAGGGCAGGTCAGCTCACAATGACACCGAGTAGGCCCTCCTTGGGTAGAATCTCCTTGTGGCTAACCAGGGCCACCGCCTGCTGGAGCCCAGTTTGGGAAAGCAAGAGGCACTGCGGTGGTGGGTCCCTGGGCCCCGCTCTACCCAGCCCCTCTTCTAGGCCTTTGGGTGATAGGCCTGTCTTTGCTGCGGCTGCCACTTGTGGTGGAAACAGGCATTACAGCCAGGAGAGGTGACCAGGACATGGCCAGGCCGGACTCGTGGCGATGATCATCCTGGGCACACGCTGATGCTTCTCTGGAGATTCCTGTGGCCACAAGGTTGGGAGAAGCGACTTGTTCTTGAGGATCGAAGCAGCACAAGGAATTCAGCTCCTGGGCTGCAGCCAGTTTCCATCTCTGCACAATTTCGTGGAAGTCCCCCGGTCCTGCTGCCAAAAACGTAAAGTGGCTTGTTTCTGTTCCCCAGCCTGCCTTAAAGGGCAACTCTCTTAAAGGGATGTCATCCAACTTTCCCACGGGGAGTTTATGCTATTTATTTCCTTATGTTTAAAAAAGTGCAGGCGTGAACTGAGACCCCCACAACTCAAATGTTATAGAATAGGGAAAGGGGCAATCTTGGGTGTCTATGTTCCTTCCCCACAGACTGCAGACCACAGGGCAGCAAGGTCCGGGGCATGCTTTTTTTTTGTCCGTATGTCCTAGCAACATACGGCTGATAAGACCTTTTCTTTCTTTTTTTTTTTTTTTTTGGAAACAGTTTTGCTCTTGTTGCCCAGACTGGAGTGCAGTGGCGTGATCTCTGCCTCCCAGGTTCAAGCGATTCTTCTGCCTCAGCCTCCTGAGTAGCTGGGACTACAGGCATGCCCCCACACCTGGTGAATTTTTTGTTTTTTTAGTAGAGACGGCGTTTCACTGTGTTAGCCAGGATGGTCTTGCTCTCTTGACCCCCTGATCTGCCCGCCTCAGCCTCCCAAAATGCTGGGATTACAAGTGTGAGCCACCGTGCCCGGCCAAGACCTTTTATAAAATGTGAAGGCCAAAAACTGTCCATGCATGTCAAGGGGCAGGCATAAGGTAAGAAAAGCAGGGCAAAGGGATTCCGTGGATTTTCATGGGAAGCCAAAGGCAGCCAGCTAGGGTGGGATACTTGTCAGACTGCATGGAAAGCATTTGGGAAGCTGAGGCTGCTCAACAGTGGGAACCTTAGAGCTGTTTTGCCCGTCTAGAAGAGGAGAGGATTTGGACATCTTTCACTATTTCGCCCTCTCACAGAGCCTCTTCTGAGAGTCCAAATGATGTTTCCTAGTTTGGATGAACAGGTTATTAGAATTATTTTCTCCACTTTGCAGAGTTTTCCTTACAGATCCTGTGTCTTGGTGGCTGTTGGTCACCGGCCCACCTGGCACTGCCCCATCTTGGTGGCTAGATGGCCAGTCCATCCCACTGAGACGGGCAGTGCCGTGCTCATCTTTGCCAAGGACTTTTGTTGGCATGGTTATTTTCCCCTTGGGGTGAAGAACTGTGGGTGCCGTCTGACTGTCTGTCTGCCTGGGGACGGTGCTTCTGTAGTAGGTCTGCTGTGAATTGTTTATTTGATAAAATCTGAGGGTTCTTCACGGCAAAAGCCTCTGGGTTCTTGGCCATTCGGGAGGCTGTTGGAAGTGATTAGGAAAAGCAGAAATAAACACACTATGAGCATCACAGCTGGGCTTTTCCTAACAAATCCCAGGTTTGATGCCTTTTAAAATCTATTTCTATAATTATAAAGTAAGGCCTACTCATAATAGAAAACAGAAAATATAAAGAAGGAGATTTTAAAAGCACCCATTATACCACCATAAAGAGATAACAGTTGTTATTAACATCATGTTCAATTTTCTTTGGCTTCAAAACTGTGTGTATACAACAAGCCGGAGAGGACACTCTCTGTTAGTTTTGTAGCTTTTTCCATCCTGGCCATATCATGAACATTTCTCCATGTCATTAAATTGCTTAGGAAAAAAAAATCTCATTTTGGATGTCTTCTAACCATTTTTATTATGAAAAAACTTCCAACACTGTACAACAGTAGAACGATGTGAGCCCCACACCAGTCACCTGCTCTCTGCAGTTTCCAAATCATACTTCTGTTTCATTTGTAAACATCTTGTTTCCCACCTATTAACCACCTGGATAATTTGGAAGCAAATTACAGATATAATCCATTTATTGTTTTGGCAGATGCTTAGTATAAATATTTAAAAGTCAAAGGCATTTTTAAAAAAATCACCAAAATACCATTTATTACACATAAAAAAATTAAAAGTTAACACGTACTTAATTTCCAGTAGCAATCCAGTCGGTGTTCAGGTTCCCCAATTGTTTCATGATTCTTTGGTGGTTTGACTCTGGATCCAATCAGGGTTCCCATATTGTGATTGGTTGTTGAGTCTGCGAAATCTCATTTAGCCCACAGGTTTTGCCTCCTTCCCTTTAATTTTTCCTTATGGTTTATTTGTTGAGAAAACTCAGCCCCTTGTCCTGCAGTTTCCCACCATCTGGATTTTGAGGATTATCTTCCTGTGGTGTCATTAATAGATTCCTCTGCCCCCTGTATTTCCTGTAAATTGGTGGGTGGATCCACAGGCTGCACAAGCTTCAGGTTTGGTTTTGGGGTTAAGAATATTAAGTGGTGGGGTGCACTCCCCAAAGGAGGCACAGAATGAAGGTGTTCCTTTTTGTGATGTTCACAGCCGTTGATCATGCTTGCCCAGATCCATGTGGAGAGTGCCTGTAATCCCTGCTACTCGGGAGGCTGAGGCAGGAGAATAGCTTGAACCCGGGAGGCGGAAGTTGTGGTGAACCAAGATCGCACCATTGCACTCTGGCCTGGGAAACAAGAGTGAAACTCTGTACCAAAAAAAAAAAAAAAAAAAATCATTATTTTACAAATGCCCAGGCTGGAGTGCAATGGTGGGATCTTGGCTCACTGCAACCTTCACCTCCTGGGTTCAAACAATTCTCCTGCCTCAGCCTCCCAAGTACCTGAGATTACAGGCCTGTGCCACGATGCCCAGCTAATTTTTATTTTTAGTAGAGATAGGGTTTCATCATGTTGACCAGGCTGGTCTCAAACTCCTGACCTCAGGCGATCTGCCTGCCTCAGCCTCCCAAAGTGCTGGGATTACAGATGTGACCCACCGTGCCCTGCCTTTGTTTTTTGTTTTGTTTTGTTTTTTGAGACAGAGTCTTGCTGTGTCGCCCAGGCTGGAGTGCAGTGATGTGATCTCTGCTCACTGCAACCTCCACATCTTGGGTTCAAGCAATTCTCATGACTCAGCCTCCTAAGAAGCTGGGATTACAGGTGTGCCATCACCATGCTTGGCTAATTTTTGTATTTTTGGTAGACATGGAGTTTCACTACGTTGGCCAGGCCGGTCTCGAACTCCTGACCTCAAGCGATCCACCTCCCAAAGTACTGGGATTACAGGCTTGAGCCACCACTCCTGGCCCTGTTACTCTTCCTTATTTATTATCTGGAATACTTCTACAAAGAGAAGTGCACCCCCGCCCCACAATCCACTGTTCAGCTACCTTATGGTACAGTTCACTTAGGAACAGCAGGATCAATGTTTTTATTTTTTCTCCCTTATTTACCAATTTTCCAAATAATGAGTTTGTTCCCAAGCATTCTCCAAAGGTCACCACTGAGTTTTGTTTTTAGTACCATTATGACCTTATTTATTTAAACCTATTTCGTGTATTTGAATCCATTGCAGTTATTTCTTTTGATGCCTAAAGGGTCTTATCTTCAGACAGTGGGAGCTTCAGGGTGGCATGACTCCTCCTGACATGACCCTAATTGTCCCTGGTAGTTTCTCAGCTACCACTGTGACAAGATGGTCCAGACTTACCTCATCTATTCCTTTAAAGAGGAAATATGTAGAGACCACAATGAATGTGGGTGCTGTGGATACTCATTGAAACTGATTAGTTATTAGGCCTTTCAGCAGACAGAACTAGAAAATGTTTGCCTCTTTGTTTTTAAGGTAAAATGCATCCTAAGTACATGATGCTATTTTCAATTTAAATTCAAGGCTACCTAGTTTTACTTAACATGATCTTTTACTTTTGCTGAAAATCCTGCCTCTCAGCAACACAGCCTGATTCACTTGCTTTATTCCATGATACACATGCAGCAATCTCAGAATAATGATAGCAACACTGCCTCCAACCATATGTGCAATATGTGAAATTGTGTTACCAAACGCAATTTAAGTGGCTTTTGGTTTTGTTTGGGCATTTCGTTTTGTCATTAAGGAAGACCTTCTTTTTAATGAGGGCATAATATTCCACATTTGATGTAAAATTTTTTTCTACTTTTGAACATTAAGATTACATTCAAATTTTTGCTATTATAAAGAACACTGTTGCCAGGCACAGTGGCTCATGCCTGTAATCCCAGCACTTTTGGAGACCGAGATGGGCGGATCACTTGAGGTCAGGAGTTCAAAACCAGCCTAGCCAACATGGTGAAACCCCTTCTCTACTAAAAATACAAAAAAATTAGCTGGGTATGGTGGCAGGCACCTGTAATCCCAGCTACTAGGGATGCTGAGACAGGAGAATCACTTGAACCCAGAAGGCAGAGGCTGCAGTGAGCCGAGATTGTGCCACTGCACTCCAGCCTGGGCAACAGAGTGGAACTCTGTCTCAAAAAAAAAAAAAAAAAAGGAATGCTGTGATAAACATCTTTGCCTTTGACTTTTATTTCTGATCGGTCTTTTAGTCCAGACTTTTAGACTGAAGTAAGATAGTGAAAGATAGTGGATGTGTTTAGCGCCACATACACGTGACACATACCTTTTTCAGAACAAGGAGTTCATGGAAGGGCCTGTATCCCTGCACTGTGATCAACATTTTTCATTATCTTTAATAATAATGAATAGTTCTGTTACCAAACTCAAAACAGGGTGTCTCATTGGTTTATCTCTGCATTTTTACGTTATCAGCCATAGGCTTATTGGACAGTTATAGTTCCATTTTGAATTGTCTGTGGAGGGGGAATCAGGGAATTTTCATGCTTTTCTTACTGATTTGTAAGACATTTAAAATATCTTAAGAACAGCAATCGCTTGTTATGTTTGTTGCCAAACTTTTTTCACTTTGTCACTTGCCTTTCAATTTTTATTGTTTTTTTTCTAGTACAATTTGAAAACTTTTTTTGTTTGTTTTTTGAGATGAAGTCTCTCTCTGTTACCAGGCTGGAGTGCAGTGGCACAATCTTGGCTCACTGCAACCTCCACCTCCTGAGTTCAAGTGATTCTCCTGCCTCAGCCTCCCAAGTAGCTGGGACTACAGGCATGCGCCACCACACCCAGGTAATTTTTGTAATTTTAATAGAGACGGGGTTTCACCATTGTTGGCCAGGATGGTCTCCATCTCCTGACCTCGTGATCCACCCACCTTGGCCTCCTAAAGTGCTGTGATTATAGGCGTGAGCCACCGCGCCCGGCCAAAAACTTTAAACTCTCAAGTTTTTTGACTGTTTCTCTTTGTCCAGTCCCATCTGATATCAGTTACATGTTTGCCTGTATTTCCTTCTGGTTTATATAAAGCTTCATTTATTTTTTCCACTTTTATTGTTTATTCCCTCATTACAAAAGTAATCCATGTTTGCCATGGAGTTATAAAAGCCTAGGGAAGTATAGAAGGCTTCATTTATTTTTACATCTAACTCTTTGAAAATCTGTAACTTATTATGGTGGAAAGGTTGAGGGGAAGGATTTGACTTCAGGATCTTCCATGTAACTAGTTGTTCTAATACCATCTGTGGAACAATCTGTTTTTCTCTCCTATCGTACCCAAAATTGTTTGGTATATGAGAGTCTTTTCAAAATCTGTACCAAGTGCCCATTAGTTTCAATTCATGTGATTATATAATCCTTCTTAATAATTCGAGTCACTTTCTTGTTATTTTTCCTTTTCCAGAAATGTCTTAGCTATTCTTGTCTGTTTCTTCTTCTAAATACAGCTGAGAATTATGCATCAAGTTAAACCATTTCAGGATCTATTGATTGGCCTTAGAAGGAGTCTGGCTTCCTCCTGATGGGCAGGCGAGCTGATGGAGCCAGTGTCAGATGTGGGGCCACTGTAGAGGGCTGGGTCCTCTGGTCTGACCACCTCGTGGAGCCTGGCGGGATGGGTGGGCCAGGGATAAGTGCCGGCTCTCAGCCTTGAGGTGGGGTCCGGCCACATGGCAGAGAGGAAGGACACAGAAGAGATGGCGGAGATGGCTGGGAGAGCCAGTGTCATGCCTGGATATGGAGGCTGACGCAGGGGGACTCCTGCAACTGCTGCTTGGTCAGATGGGTGAATGGTGCTTCTCGGGCTGAACTTCTAGAGTTCTGTGGCCTGAGAGCAGCCTTATTTATGCAGGTAGCCAGGTGTTGTTATTACTCTCTTTACACAGGAGAACCGAGGCTTACTTAGTTGAGTGACTTGCCCTGGCCACAGCCCCCTGGGGTTCCACCCTGCTATGTCAGCCGATGCCAGACGGGCAGCCCTCCCATGCTGGTACCTATGGCCTGGCCCCCAACTGTCACTCTGCACCAAGACACCTCCCAAACAGGGGTCGGAAAGGTCTAGGGCAAGCCCATGTCGTGCCTTTTCAGGCCTCCACTGGTGACCCAGTTAGCGACTGCTCAGTGATACAGGTTGAATTAGGTCCCCCCCAAAAAGGAGGGACAGGAGTTCCTCTGAATGTGACCTTATTTGGAAATAGGGCCTTTTGCAGATGTAGTGAGTTAAATGAAGTCAGACTGGAGTGGAACAGGTCCTTAATCCACCCTAACAAGACCGCGTGGCCACCATTGTGTGCACGTCATGTGCACGGGGAGAAGCAGAGAGGAGCGGCGCAGCTACTGGCCGAGGACGCCAAGGATGGCAGCTGCCTCCACAGGCCGGGAAGGGGAAGGAGCAATCCTAGCCAGGGGCTTTGAGGGAGCAGGCCCTGCCGATTGACACCTTGACTTCAACTTCCAGCCTCTGGAACTGAGAGAGAATGAATTCCTCTTATTTAACCCGCACCATTTGTGGTATTTTTTAAGAGCCACAGGAAACTAATACACTCAAGAAAGGATTAGCGAGCATACCTGTAAAACAGCGTGGAATTCACTCTTCAGCCACTCTGACAGGCCTTCTTGCTTTCATAGGAGTGAGGACGTGGCCTCCAGGGGCCTGTGGTGATCCTGTGTGTTGGGAGAGAGGGAAGGGAATCCCGGGAGCCTCTGCTGGGAGCCAGGCCCCTTCCTGATCCTTAGCAGGCTTGCTCTTCTGAGCTTCATAATTCTGCCCAAAGATTATGATTATGCCCATTTCATAGGCGAGGCAACTGAGGCCCACAGATATGAAATGCCTTGCCAAGAGACTGCAGGCTTTTCCTCCTTTCTGGCCACCCCAAGCCGAGCCGGGTATGCCCCCACCCGCCTGGCATCACTGCAGATCCTGTTCCTGGAGGCGTGTTTATAGCTGACAGCACACAACCTGCGGGCCTAGGTTATCTGTATTACTGCATCACCATAAAGAGAGTGGCCATTTGTTCACTTTTTTATTTGAGTTGCTTTTCATAGACTTTTAAATTTAGAAACGTTTGAATGAAGTACTATATGAGCTTTTTCATTTCATGTTAGCAATTCTCAAACATTGCCTGGCTTTGTTAGCCTGGTCCCTGAGGTAGGATTTAGGGTGGGTGGGCAATGTATTTTTAAAAGTGGTCCTTTTGGCTGGGCACAGTGGCTCAGGAGGCCGAGGTGGGCGGATCACCTGAGGTCAGGAGTTCAAGACCAGCCTGACCAACATGGAGAAACCCTAGCTTCTACTGCAAATACAAAATTAGCCGAGCATGGTGGTGCATGCCTGTAATCCCAGCTACTCATGAGGCTGAGGCAGGAGATTCACTTGAACCCTGGAGGCAGAGGTTGCAGTGAAGCAAGATAGAGATCGTGGCATTACACTCCAGCCTGGGCAACAAAAAGCGAAACATTGTCTCAAAAAAAAAAAGGTCCTTTTAACTTCATCTGTGATCACTTTTCAGGGCTGTTGCTTAACTGTCCACATGTTGCGTTGTGTGTGATTGTTACTATGTTCCACCATATGAAGAGGGACGGAGGGTTTGCAAAGACAAAAATAAATACATCTCTTTTTGTTTAAGAGTGTGATATTTAAACTCTTTCTTATAAAATTGTTTTATCTTATAAGCTTTGGCCATAATATCTATAACCCTGGTCCTAGACCAAAGCTCCTAGAAAACTAGGAACTGTTTTCTTTTATGTTAATATCTCTGGTCTGGCACAGGCATGGCATAGACGAGGTTTTGAGAGTCAGTATGGAATCATGATGAGAAGTAAACAAACTGCCTGGGTTTGAATTCCTCCTCTGCTACCGCTGCTGAAAAAGTATGTGACTGTGAGCGAGTCATTTCACCTCTCTGTGAAATGGGGAGAAGATGAATCTCATCTTTGCCCTCATCTTCATCGTGGAGAGCCGGTTGACTGAATGAACAAATGAATTGAGTCCACAGGAGTCTACTGTGGGCCAGTCTTAATAACTCTCCTAGCTCTCTGCTTTGGGAGTCTGTGAAAGTTGAAACTTGTAAAGTAAGGGGTAGATTCCATGGTCAGCTGAAATGTGGGTTCTTTGGGATGAATCCTGCAATTCACAGAATTGAGCAAAATTCCAAACCCACATGGCCAGTCTCCTCCCAGCATTTACAACAGCACCACAGGCACGGGAATGACCCAGAAGGTGAGTGGCTCAGTGAGACAAGAAGAAAGGGTATTCCATCATGCTCGTTTTTTAATAGCTGGAAGAACGTAATACTGTAGGTCATCTCTTCACAGGGCTAGAATGTTAAAGTGTGTAGGGTGCATGGTGTATGCTGGTGTCCAGATGTCCCATTCTCTTCCCCACTGAACACCAGAGCTTTGCTTTCATGCAGTGTCCCTCCAGAGGTAATGTGCATCTATAAGCATATTTGTATGTGTGTGTCTCTTGTTCCCATTTTTTACAACACACAACATACAGCACTTACTGTTCTGCACCTTATTTCTTTCACTTAACAACATGCCATGGAGATCTTTTCCCTGTGAGTCTCTGAAGAGCTTCCTGGTTCGTGTTTCTTGCTGTGTAGGATTCCTCGGCATAGATGTGCCCTAGTTTCTTTAGCTGGACCTCTACTCATGGGCATTTTACTTGTGTCCACTCCTTCGTCATTACAGACAGGATCATGGAATAAATGTATATATCCATCATTTCCTATACATATAAGTACACATATCTGATCAGGTCCTAGTGGAAATCATGAGTCAATTAGCAGTGCTGATTTTGATGGACATTGACAAATTGCCTGTTATCAAGGTTCTGTTTTAAGCTCCGGGGTGCCCACCCCCCACCTCCATATATTAATAAGAAGTGGATCTGGGCCATTCTTTTGGATAAAAAATAGTATCTTGGAGAGGTTTTAATTTGCAGTGTGCTTATTATGAGTGTGGTTGAACCTCTTCCCCTTTCTGTAAATTGTTTGATCACAGCTTTTGTTTCTGTTGTTGTTTTTTAAAGCAATTTGTAGGAGCTCCTTGTGTATTACAGAAATAAGCGCTATTATGAATGATTTGAGTATATTTCTTCCCAGTGTGTCATTAGTCTTTTGATTTTGCTTATGGTGGTTTCTAGAGATACACATGTTCTTAATTTTTATCTAGTCCATTTTATCAGTCTTTTCTCTTGTGGTTCCTGGATTAGAAAGATTCTCACCACTGCAAGCTTACAAAGCGTTTTCTCCTGGTTTCTCTTAGATCATTTTATGGTCTCAGGTTTACCTTTAAACTTTGATCTACTGGGAATTTGTCCTGTGTAAAGTATGAGATATGAATCCAGTTTTATTGTTTCAGGTGGCTTCCCAGTTGTTTCAACTGAATATTGAATATTCCATATATTTTCCCATTAGTTTGAGGTATCACCTTTCTCCTAAATTAAATCCTTGTATACAGCTTTGTCTACTTTTTAACATTTTATTTTGTTCCATTGATCTGCCTATTCATGTGTCAATGCCACCTTTTTAATTACCCAGACTTTATACTATCATAATATCTGATAGGACTAATCCTGCCTTGTTACTTATTTTTCTTTTTGGAATTTTCCTGACTACTTTTGCATTTTTAGCTTTTCACATGAACTTTAGAATAAAATTGCCCACAGGCTTATTTGGTATTTTTTGTGTGAATTATATTAAATTTATAGATTAACATAAGAAAAATTATTATTTCTATGATGTTTCCTACCCAAGAACATGAAATGCATCTCCACTGGTTCAGGTCTTCTTTTCATCTCTTAGATGATTGAAACTTTTCTTTCATATAGATATTATAAATCTTAAATTTTTTTCTAGGTATCTTGTATTTTAGAGTAAAATACTTTAGACTATGAAAGAAATAGGATATTTTCTTTCTTTAGATCTAATAACTGGTTATTGTCTTTACATAGGAAAACTATTGGTTTCTGTAATAATTTTTTTTTTTTTTTTTTTTTTGAGATGAAGTCTTGTTCTGTCACCCAGGCTGGAGTGCAGTGATGCAATTTCAGCTCACTGCAACATCCACCTCCTGGGTTCAAGCAACTCTCCTGCCTCAGACTCCCAAGGAGCTGAGATTACAGGTGCCTGCCACACACCCAGCTAATTTTTATATTTTTAGTAGAGACAGGGTTTCACCATGTTAGCCAGGTTGATCTTGAACTCCTGATCTCAAGTGATCCACCCGCCTCAGCTTCCCAAAGTGCTGGGATTACAGGCATGAGCCCACCGTGCCCAGCCTGTATTAATTTTTTAATGTGACCATATTACTAAATTCTTTCATTGTTTCTTATTCTCTTAGGATTTCAGAGATCAGAGTATTTGGGGGTAAAATTCAAATAGCAAAGGAATATGGGTAATAATTTTACTGATTAAGAAAATTGCAAGTTAAATGATCTTATGTTTCTTCTATAGGGGGTTTTGTCTTGAAAGTACCAGTTTTGTTTTGCTTGTTTTTGTTTTTTGTTTTTTTGAGATGGAGTCTTGCTCTGTTGCCCAGGCTAAAATGCAATGGTGCAATCTCAGCTCACTGCATTCTCTGCCTCCTGGGTTCAAGCAATTCTCCTGCCTCAGCCTCCCTAGTAGCTGAGATTACAGGTGCCCACCACTGCGCCCTGCTAATTCTTATATTTTTAGTAAAGACAGGGTTTCACCATCTTGGCTAGGCTGGTCTTGAACTGCTGACCTTGTTATCCACCCGGCCTCCCAAAGTGCTGGGACAGAAGCGAGCCACCGCGCCTGGCTCCAGTTCTTTAAATCTATTGAAACTTTAAATCTATTGAACAGTTATTTACATTTTCAGTTTTCCCCTCTTTTCCACTTTTTTTAATAAAGAAGCTTGATTTGAAAACAAAGTCCATTTTAATAGAAGTTGATAGTTGAGTTCTGAAAGGCTTTAGTTTTAATAACATACAGACCTATAATTCTTTATTCTATTTGTGCTGAGAATTAACCTTGACTTAAGTAGTATTTTCTCAGAAATAATTTAGAGATAGAAAGGAAGAGTCCCTAACCTAGGGCAAGTACCCAGCACAGGATAAGGGGAGGAGCCCTGAACTGGGTGTTCCGATCCTGGCTCTGTCCACAGTTCATGGTAATGTTGCCCACTTCCTTGGGCCTCAGTTTCTCCATCTGTAAAATAGGACAAATGGTCTCTACCTCTCAGACTGTTGTGAGGAATTAAGTGAGATAATGCATGGAGGGAGCACCTAGTCTACTGCATAACACAAGTTTGATATTCAAAAAAAGCTGGCTATTATTATCATAAATATGTCTGTTAATTTCAGCCACCCATGGTGTGTTAGGATTCAGGTTGGGCTGCTGTGACAGAGACCCCCAGATAGTGAAGTAAGGTAGATCTGTGTTTTCCTCTTGTGAAATAGCACAGGCACTGGTGTAGAGGCCCCAGCTTACTACTGTGCTGTAGCTCCCGCTTTCTCAACGTGTGGTGTCCTCTCTTGGCCCCCGCTGGCTGCTCCAGCTCCTACTCCTGTGTCGTCACTCAGCCTGCAGGAAGCAAGAAAGGAAAGGGCAGGGTGGTGTGTACCTTCTCTTAAGAGTGAGCCCGAGAAGGAGCTGCTCCCCATCCCTTTCGCTAACTGCAAGAGAATCTGGGACCAGGAGGGCTTATGCCATCCTAAAATTTCTCTTACCATAGAAAAGAGGGCCAGGCACGGTGGCTTATGCCTGTAATCCCAGCATTTTGGGAGATTGAGGCATGCAGATCACAAGGTCAAGAGATTGAGACCATCCTGGCCAACTTGGCAAAACCCCGTCTCTTCTAAAAATTCAAAAACTAGCTGGGCATGGTGGCAGGTGCCTGTAATCCCAGCTACTTGGGAGGCTGAGGCAGAAGCCTGCTGCTTGAACCCAGGAGCCGGAGGTTGCGGTGAGCTGAGATCATGCCACTGCATTGCAACCTGGGTGACCGAGTGAGACTCCGTCTCAAAAAAAAGAAAAGAAAAAGGGGAAAATGATCATTGGGACAACTAGCAGTGGGAGCTCTGCTTAGTACCTGGAAACGACCCTTCTCACCTATACCAGGTGGCCACATACCCAGGGCTGCTTGCTTGATGGGAGGGCTCAGGGTCTGGCATTATGTTTTATTTCATGGTAGGGCCATGAGTATGTATAATTCCCATATCTCAATCAGCCTTGTTCGCTCTCTGGGGCTAGCTTTGGAATGCTGCCATTTCATAGTAAGCAGGTCCTACGGTGACAATGTGTCACCTGGAATCTGGCGTCTGAACTTGCTGAGGTGAGGCAGACATTGCTAATGGAGGTCAAGTCTTGATCTTCTGTGCCAGGTGTACGGTCAGTGGATGGCTACTAGACCGACGTGGGCGAGAGGAGCATTTGGACACCACCCGTGAAGCCCAGTTCCTGTCACTTACTAACTGGTGCTGGATGCGACTGAGCTCCCATGCCTTGTCTCTGGAGCTCTGCAAAGGGCGCTTTACGTATAATTTTCCCAGAAACATATGAGACCAGACAACAAAAGCTCTGCTGTCTCTCGGGCCACTTCTCTAATTAGGAAAAATAGTAAGTAAAAAAGTGGGGTGGGGTGGGGGAGGCATGGCATCTTTCAAGGTTGAAAGCTGTGTTTTGGCCGGGACAGTTCTGCCTTTAATTATCCTGTCTGAGGTGACTTTAATGAATATTATTTTTAATGCCTGCATTTCAGGGGGGTGGGGGGAATGCTTCTGCATCCAACCATGTAAAACAGCTTTATTCATGAGGGTTGAAAGACAGCGTCGTTGCTGTCAAGTTTGTAGTGGCTTTGAGCCAGAAACCTCTTATCAGACTTGTGGCCAGAAGGCGAATGGCCAGTTACTATCACGGAATCACAGGGTTCAGGCTGGCCAGGGTCCCTGCTTCCCATGACCATGGCAGGCATGTGGAAAAACAGGGCCAGACACAGGGCAGGCAGGATCAGCCTCCCAGTTCCACAGATAGCATCTCGGTCCACTTGGGCTGCCATTACAAAGTTACCTTAGACTGGGTAATTTATACACAACAGAAATTTCTTACAATTCTGGCCTGTAATCCCAGCTACTTGGGAAGCTGAGGTGAGAGGATGCTTGAACCTGAGAGTTGGAGGCTGCAGTGAGCTCTGATTATAACCACTGCACTCCTGCACTCCAGCTTGGGTGACAGAGGGAGACCTCATCTCTAAAGAAATATATATATATATAAAATAAAATAATGGATTAAGTATTTTAAAAGAAATGAACCTAACTGACAAAAAGAATGGTTTATTTAAAAACAACACACACAAAGTTTTATCTCTTAACAGTTCTGGAGACTGGGAAGTTCAAGGTCAAACTGCCGGCAGATTTGGTGTGGCTGAGGGCTGTTCCTCATGGGTTTGCCTTCTGTGTGTCCTTGCATGGCAGAAGGGGAAAAGAACAGGCTGCTCCCTCAGGCCTCCTTTATGAGGGCACTTCTCGGGTTTGAATGTGTTCCCCAAAGTTTGTGTGTGGGAAACTTGATCCCCAGAGCAGCAGCGTTAGGAGGTGGAGCCTAGTAGGAAGTATTTGGGTCTTGGGGGCACCGCCCTTATGATGCAGTTATCGCTGGGGTGGGTTCATTGCAAAAGAATGAGTTTGGCCCCTTCTTGCTCTCTCTCTCTCACCTCATGATGCCTTCCCCCAGTTTATGACGCTGCTAGCCCCTCGATCTTGGAATTCCCAGCCTCCAGAACTATGAGCCAAATAAATTTCTGTTCCTTATAAATGACCCAGTCTCTGGTATTCTGTTATGGCAGAAAAAAATGGACTAAGACTAGCACTAAACCCATTCATGAAGGGAGAGCCCTCATGACCTAATCTAAATGCCCCTACCTCTTAATACTGTTGCACTGGGGTTAGGTAACAATATGAATTTTGGGGGGAGCACCAACATTCAAACCCTGGAAGGTGGGTTCTTCTTGATATGCCATGAAATCTCTGTCCATGCTCCAAGTTAAGGCATCATTATCAGCTTGTTGCCCCAACCAGAAACTGGAGTCAGCCCCTTTAACTCTGCCATCCCCCGCATTCCAAAGGTCCGTGCCAGCCCAGGCAGTACTCTACGAGCCTCACTTCCCACCCTTCACATTCTCTTCCTATATTCTCCATCTTGCCATCTACTTTACCTTTTCTTCTTTTTCTCTTCCGTGTATAGTCACACGTAGCTTAACAACTGGGATGCATCTGACTAATGCATCTTTAGGCAGTTTTGTCATTGTGTGGACATCAGAGAGTACTCACAAGCCTAGATGTTAGAACCTACTACACACCTAGTCTGTGTGGTATAGCCTGTTGCTCCTAGGCCACAACCTTTACAGTGTGTTACTGTACTGAACACTGCAGGCAATGGTAACACAATGGTTAGTAGGTGTGTATCTAAACACACCTAAACACTAAACATAGAAAAAGTGCAGTAAAAATATGGTATCATAATCTTAAGGACCACTATCATATATGCGTCATTGACCCAAATATTATATGGCATGTGACTGTATAACTTTTTTAAAGTTATACAAAGTGCTGAGATTACAGGGTGCCGTGGCTCATGTCTATAATCCCAGCACTTTGGGAGGTCAAGGTGGGCAGATCACTTGAGGTCGGGAGTTCAAGACTAGCCTGGCCAACATGGTGAAACCCCATCTCTACTAAAAAGACAAAAATTAGCCAGGCACAGTGTGCACATCTGTAATCCCAGCTACTCGGGAGGCTCAGGCAGGAGAATCACGTGAATCCATGAGGTGGAGGTTGCAGTTAGCTGAGATTACACCAGTGCACTCCAGCTTAGTGACAGAGCAAGACTCTGTCTCGAAGAAAAAAAAGGAATAAAGGTAATAAAGCTGCATTTGGAAAACAGAAATAAGGAAGATATAATCGTGTGTAATTCTATGTCCTAATAGCCATCATTAATTTTTATGTTTCCTTTTGGTAGTTCTTAATCATGAGCATAATTATTCTCATAATTAGAATTTATAAACAATCATTTTTCTCTTGGCTTTCTCTCAACCTGTTAAGCCTTTTCCTAAGACTCCTCTTGAGTTATTCAGTACATGTGCACTGTGTAACCACTCTTCTGTGGTTACACAGTGCACATGTACTGAATAACTCAAGAGAAGTCTACCCTGGGTAGCTTCTAATTTTTCACCTTTACAAGCAATATTGCAATGAACATTTTCATATGCATAACTGTTACAATATTTTGAACTATATTTCTTTGGGATAGATTCACAAGTTCATAGAAAATGAAGTTTTGTGGCAAACTTGGTGATCAGATGTTTCTGCCATTTCATAATGCTGTTGGGAATGTTTTAAAATGTCAGGCTTCGTAGTATCTATGACAGCAGTGGCAATCATTATTTTTCTAATATTTTTTCCTGTTTTGAAAATGTATATAAAAAAATGTTTTTCTCCTAATGAAAAAAGTAATACAAGCTTGTATAAAATTTAGAGGAGCCAGAAGAAAATTAAAATCAACAATATAACCTTGCTTTTATGGCATGATAAACACTGGTAATATTGTGGTCTGTATCCCATCTGAATTTTTAAAAGTATGTATATATAATTTCCTTTTCTTTTATTCTTTATCTCCTTTTTCTGTTTATTTCTTCTGTTAAATTGAATAAAATTATTTTCGGTGTTTGCTATTTTAATTAATACTGTGTGACCGTGCTCATAACTGAATCTCTGCACATTTTAAGGCTGTTTTATTTAGGAATGCCCCCTGTACTGGATGTTATGAGTTTAAAAAGATATATATTTTGAAATTTTTAGATTAAAAAACCTATCTTGTTTAATTTGAATTAATGTAATTAAAGAGGTAGAAGACTTTTTTATACACTACTAGATAGTTATAGTTCCTTTGCTAATTATTTGTATAAGTTTTTTTCTCTTTTACATCAGACAGCTCCTTCCAGGTGATAAGGAAAAGATTTTAACACATAAAAGATATTAATCTGTTGTCTTGAATATATATTGCAAAATGTTTTTCAATTTCTCAGTTGCCTTTTAATTTTACTTATTTTTTTTTAATTCTAAACATGTTTCTTCATGGCACCTGTTTTTGGTGTCATATCCTGGAAAGATTTTTTACCCTCCTAATAGCACAAATATTTTCTTCCAGTGCTTCTAAAGTTTAATTTCTATAGTTAAATATTTAAACTCTCTGTACTTCATATTTTCAATGAATGTTCTAATATACTTTTCCTGTCCAAATAGGTAGCAAGTAGTTCAAAGTAATGATGCCATGGAAGTGGCGGGCTGGCTGCTTTAGATGTCAGCTCTTTCAAATTTGTATATAAATTTAGTACAATTTCCATCAGAATCTTAATGGGACACTTTGAGAATTTGCCTACATAATTCTAAGTTTCATCTAGGAGAATAAACATATAGAAATGTCCGAGAAAATTTCAGAAGGGAAAAATTCAAAGGGGAGAGACACTTAGGGCATCTGATATTAAAATATATTATAAAGCTATAGTCATGATAGTGAAAACAGATGTTACCAGAATAGGAACAAACAAATCAGTGAAACAAGGAAATGTCTGAAACAGACTCAAGTATAAAAATTTTTAGTATAGCATGCCATGATAATGAAATATTTCAAATCACTGGGAAAAGGAAGGGTTATTAAGTGAATGATTTTGACTAATTAATGTCATAAGTTATATTAATACATTTTATAATAATAGAGCCATCCTTGCAATCCTACAATAAATACTCCTTGGATCACACTGTGTGATAAGGCTGGCTCTGAGGCCGGGGTAGTGGCTCATGCCTGTCATTCTAACACTTTGGAGGCAGAAGTAGGAGGATGGCTTGAGCCAGGAGGTCGAGGCTGCAGTGAGCCATATTTCCCACCCCAGCTTGGGAAACAGGGCCAGGCTCTGTCTCTGAAAGAAAGGGGGGAAAAAAAAGCCTGAAAAAATGAAAGCAAGGAATGCTTTGGCTGCAAGAAACAGAAAACCTGACTTACAATGCTTTAAATAAATAGAGGTTTATTTTTTTCGCATGAGCAGAATTCTGGAGGCAGGTTGATGCTGGAGTCAACTCCATTGCTTGACACCGTGACCGGGGTCCCAGGCTCTTTCTGTCCTTCTGCCCCACTGTCCTTGGCATGTTGGCCTTTGGTCTGCCACTTGTGTTTCCCCAGCCCCAAGATGATGCCTCCATCTCCTGGCACAAAGTTCTTTTTACTAGGAAAGAAGAAGGGGTAGGGATAAAGGGCTTCTTCTGAAGAACTTGGTCCTTTTATCCAGGAAGGCAGCCCTCCTCAGCAGACTTCCTCTAGGTCTTATTAGCCTGAACTTGTCACCAGTCCACCAAGGAGAAGGAACCAACCGTGATTCAAACCTGGGAGTGGGAGTGGGGTCGGGGCCTAACCTTTTGTGAAATTGAGGCATCTCCATATCCTCCCTGACCATAATGAGTTCTGTTCTGTTGGTGAGGACGGTGGGGAAGGAGGCGTGGCTGTTGGGGAGATGTTGACGCAGCTCCACCATGCATGAACACAGGGCTCAGCTTTTTCAGAATTTGCCCATGTGTCCAATCACCTGCCTATTTATTAATAATAATTCTCAGTCCAGATGTGAGAGATGAAGAACTTTCTGGTTACACTATGCCCATGAAACTCACCTCACTGTTGAGAAACAAAATGCAGCCAGTGTGTAACGATCTGTCCTTCGGGGCCCATAGCATCTGCAGAACTTACCACTTTCTGGCCTTGGGAATTTTGTGCCCAGTGGGTTTGTGCATTCTGCAGTCTCCCTAGTTCTCTCTAGCTTTTTTTCTTTGTTTTTCTTGAGAGCCACCTATGAATCAAAGAGTGGAGGTAAATGACTCTACCTGGAGTTCCTCTTCTCACTGAAATCCAATAGGTAAACACTTGCTGCCCCCAGATCCTTGTCCTGGGACTGGAATGTAGTAAGTTGCATCTGGTAGTAAAGCTCCTTGGATAAGGCATAAGAATGGCTCATGTTATGCTGGGAGCCAGCAAGAGGGGGCTCTTTACAAGCGGTGTGTGCATAGAGGCATAGTCATCTGTTTGATGCCGTCAGCGTTCAAGGGCCGCCTGCCACGGACCATCACCATGCTGAAATTGCTAATGGCTAGAAGGAGAGTTGGAGGCCCCTGTCACAACAGAGAAGACTGGTTGTAAACTTAGGTAGAAATAAGACTATGCCTTCTAACTTGTCTAGTCCCACATTGTCTCCACTGTAAAGTGGGTATAATAATATCTACCTCCTAGTGCTATTGTGAAGATGAAATAAAATGATGTGAAATTGCCATGAGTAGTGCCTGGCATGTAGTGGGCATCCATAGCGTGTGAAGCAAACTGAGCTAACTGACTCAGGTTCATGCCCTCATGGGGAGGCAATACATATTTAAGCAGCTTTATACACCACAGAAAGTAATGGATGCCGTGCTTACAACTTTTGGGCCATGCAAGGCTGGTTCGGCATTCTAAAATCAATCAATGGAATCCACCGCATCAACAACTAAGTAAGGAAAACCACATGATCATTAGATGCAGAAACAGCATTTGACAAAATTCAACATTCATTCATGATAAAAGCTCTCAGCAACCTGTGCATGGAAGGGGACTACCTTCACCTGAAATCAGTTTCAAAAGTTATGATTCCATTTGTATGACATACGCTGAGGCATCCGTGGTCTCCAGGGGTGAGGGATGGGATGGTAGGACTGATAAAGAACATCTGCAAAAATCTTACAACTACCATCATACTTAACATCATCCTTTCAATATCATTTACTTTCCATCTGCAATTTTCCCTCTGTAACCGGGGGACAAAATTCCTATGGAATACTGTACTGGAAGTCCTAGCAAGTGCGGTGAAGCAAGAAAGAAGCCCTTGGAATGAATGAGTGAGTTTAGCAAGGTCACAGGATACAAGGTCAGCAGAAAAAAAAGTCATTTCTATACAGTGAGTAATGGGTAACTGAGATTCAATGAACAGTCTTGTTTATAGTACTCTCCCCTATATGAGATATTTGAGCTTAAATATGACAAAATATATGCTGGATCTATATGCTGCAAACTGTAAAATGCTGCTGAAAGAAATTTTTAAAATCTAAATAAATGGAGAGACATACCTGGTTCATAGATTGGAAGAGTGAATATAGTTAAGATGTCAGTTCTCCCCAAATTATCTATAAATTAAACACAATCCCCGTCAAAATTTACCAGGATTCTTCATAGATATCAACAAGCTTATTCCAAAATTTGTATGGAAGGCAAAGGAACCAGGATAGCAAAAACAATTTTTTGAAAAAGAAGAACAGGCCAGGCCCGGTGGCTCACACCTGTAATCCCAGCACTTTGGGAGGCCGAGGCGGGTGGATCACCTGAGATCCGGAGTTCAAGACCAGCCTGATCAAAATGGAGAAACCCCGTCTCTACTAAAAATACAAAATTAGTTGGGCATGGTGGTGCATGCCCGTAATTCCAGCTACTCAGGAGGCTGAGGCAGGAGAATCACTTGAACCCAAGAAGCGGATGTAGCAGTGAGCCAAGATCACACTATTGCACTCTAGCCTGGGCCACAAGAGTGAAACCCTGACTCACAAAAAAAAAAAAAAAAAAAAAGGAAAAGAACAAAGTTTGGAGGTCTCACAGTACACACACTAATCAAGACAACACATTATTTTCAAAAGCATAGTCACATAGGTTCAGGGAACAGAATAGAGACCCCAGAGATAGACCCACAAAAATGTAGTCAACTGATTTTTGACAAGGGACAAAGGTAATTGAATGGAGAAAGGATACTGGTTTCAACAAATGGTGCTGGAACAATCAGATATTTGTATACAAAAAAAAAACAAAAACCCTTCAACCTAAAATGCCTCACGACATATTCAAATATTAACTCAAAATGGATCAGAGATTATATAAAAGACAAATGTAAAATTATAAAACTCTTACAGGAACTCATAGAAATTCCTCATGATTTTGAGTGAGGGAAAGATTTCTTAGATATGACAACCAAAGCATGATCCATTAAAGAAAAAATGGGTAAGTTGGAAAGTGAGGAGCTGGGCTATAACTGGGAGAAAATATTTGCAAATCACATATCCAACAAGGACCTGTATTCAGACTATCTAAAGAACTCTCAAATTTCAACAAGAAAACCAAAAATTTTTTAAGTAGGCAGAACCACTTTATCTAAGAAGTTGTATGGATGGTGAATAATGAAAAGATGCTCGACATCATTAGTCGTTAGAAAAATGAAAGTTAGCACTGGGTACAGTAGCTCTCATGAGTGGAATCCCAGCACTGTGGGAGGCTGAGGCAGGAGGATCACTTAAGCCCAGGAGTTTGAGACCAGTCTGGGCAATATAGTGAGACCCCACCTCTAAAAAAAGGAAAGTTAAAACCACAATGAGATATTACTACACAACTATTGGAACAGCTTTAAAAACAATACTAACAGTGCCAAATACGAGTGAGGATACGAGCAACTGGAATGCTCATGCATCACTGGTGAGAAGGCAAAATGGCACAAGCCACCCTGGAAGCAATTTGTGAGCTTAGAGAAGTAAGCACACTCTTAGCAAATGACCCAATGGTCCTACTCCTGGGCATTTATCCCAGTGAAATGAAAACTTAGGTTCATGCAAAAACCTATACATGAATGTTCATAGTAGCATTATTCAAAATCAAAAACTAGAAAAATACCGTGTGTCCCTCAATGAATGGATAAATCACATTTGAGCATCTGTAATATGGAATGATACTCAGCAGTGAAAAGGAATGAACTATTAGTGCATGCAACAACTTGGACAAATCTGAAATGTATCATATTAAGGAAAAGAAACTCACAAGGTTACATACTATATGATGCCAGTTATACAACATGAGGAAGAAGGCAAAACTGCAGTGATGGAGAGCTGATGAGTGGCCACTGGGAATTAGGGATAAGGAGATGATCGGACTGCAAAGGGATTGCATGAGGGAATGGGGGCATGGGGTGGAATTGGCCTTTATCCTGTGAGTGGTGCCAGTTCCAAAATCTATGCATGTTTTAAACTCATAGAACTAGGCCGGGCGCGGTGGCTCACACCCGTAATCCCAGCACTTTGGGAGACCAAGGCAGGTGGATCACTTGAGGTCAGGAGTTTGAGACCAGGCTGGCCAACATGGTGAAACCCCATCTTTACAAAAAATACAAAAAAAATTAGCTGAGCCTAGTGGCACATGCCTGTAATCCCAGCTACATGGGAGGCTGAGGCACAAGAATCGCTTGAACCCTGGAGGCAGAGGTTTTTTGCAGTGAGCCAAGATTGCGCCACTGCATTCCAGCCTGGGCAACAGAGCAAGACTCCATCTCAAAAACAAACACACAAAAACAACAAAAAAACTCATAGAACTGGACACTCCCAAAAGAAGAAGATTTTATTGTTCTTAACTTTTGAAAACTCTGGCCAGAATCTGAACAAAGAGGCGGCAAGTGGCCCCAAGACATTTAGCCTCTGTGTGTCTGGTCTTGAATCACCTTCCAAAGTCATAGTTTGGATCTGGTTAGGAAGAGCACTCAAGGCCTCAAGTCTCAACTCACTGAGAAAGTAGGGTTCGTTTACTGCCCTGAACCAAAATGGCACATGGTAAGTGTTTACACATGGGTGCTGCTTCTGCGACTTTAATGGGTTTCAGGGAAATGCTGTGGGTGGGTGCGGTGAGGACGTGCAGGCACTTCCTCCCACTGAGGACTGCAGGCCACATAGCCCAAATGAAGGCAGTGGAACAACGAGACCCCACTGGGACCACACAGATGCACAAGCTGCTTCAAATCTTTCAGGGCCCTTACATTCCCGGCAACTAAAAGGAAACAGGGAGGCCGCCTGGGGTGCTGGAAACCGCCGGCCTGGAGACAGCCGAAGGTTCGGTGAGGCTGTGGGAGGCCACTCTTTGGTGGGTCATTCTCCTCTGCTTGTGAAATAGGGATGTGGGAGGGGGCAGAATAGACCACGGGTTCTCAAGCTGGGCTCTGGTGAGTTCTAAGGGTGTCAGAGGCCCTTCCACAGCAGGGGTGGCGAGGGGGGGCACAGCAGGTCAGGCCTTGGCGCCTGCATTCCTTCCAGCCAGAGCTGTTCCACTCCGATTTTTCTCTAGCCTGGCCTCTGCAAGATGCCTTCTATTTAAAGAGCAGCTTGTGCTGCTTTAAAATAAGATGTAATCACCAGGGAACCGGGCAATCTGTGAGGCCACTTTCGAGCCCTGGGTTTCCCTGAGTCAGCAGGAAGCACGCTGGTGCTCCCCGAGTGGCGGACTGGGACCCCAGCTGTCGGGGAGGGAGACGCTCGGGCCTATCACATTAGATTCATGAAGACTGCACTCTGGGAAATTGCTTTTGACATGCTTAGGGGTAAAATGTTTCTCAAAAGAAGCTCCACATAATTTAAATGATGACATTTTAAAATCATGTGGAGAGGAGGGTGATCTTTAAAAAATGTTTCCATGTCAATTTGCAAACCTGTTTGGACAAACCAGTCAAAGGCAATTTCCTTCATGGAATTACCAGCAAACAGAACCTTGTATAAAACTTTTGTGCATCAGATATGCCTCTCCCTCTTTCTGACCACCCACCCATCCCAGCTTTCCTAAGACAAAGAGAGACTGAGTTCAGACTCTTTTTTCATCATCTGGGGACCTTGGCCAAGGGAAGAGGAGAAAGCTGGGGCCAGGCTTGGGGGACTGAGCTGGCTGCAGGGCTCAGCATGCATGGTTTCTCAGTTGGCCATCCCCAAGGGCCAGGCCAGGAGGTGGGGGCTCAGGTTGAAAATCAAAGCCTTAGCCAAACAGATGAGGATTTGGGGCAGGGAAACTGAGGCACGAGCTGATGGACCCTCTGCTCAGTCATGCTTAGGCTATGAGTACACAGTTTCTTCCACAAAACCCCAGTCCTCCTGTAATTGATGACTTGGGGCCCCTCTCAGACTTTGCACAGGCTTCCTTCCTCGCTGGCATCAGGTTGGGGCTGGTGGGCTTCTGAGATCTGGGCAAATGGTGCAGAATGCTGAGCCGAAAGTCAAGCAAACAAGGTTTACGGTAGAGCCGAATGCTGATTCTGCCCACCCCACATCACCAGTTACGGGTTCCTTGATTATTTTGTTTGTTTCAAAAGTGTGTTTGTGTTTGTCTTTCTCCAAACATCAGGGTGACATGGGAGGTTCCATATCCCCTAATTTAGAACCATTAAGGCAGCCATTTGAAACTCCAGCCCCGTACCCCCCCATGTCTGTCTTTATGATTTGGGGTTAGGGGCAGCTTCATGAGCAAACCCTTCTGCCCCCTGTACCCAGAGGGCCTGGAATTTGATTTCTGGCTCTGCAGTGGCCATCTTAAAATTATTAACAGTTTGTGAACAGGATCTGACATTTTCATTTTGCACTGGACCCCACAAATTATGCAGCGTGTCCCATCTGGAGTTTTCAATTTGAATTATTATTTTATTAGTATTTTTAGGCTATATATCTTAACTCTTAAAAATGCATGTGTATATTTAGTTTTATAAGTGAGATTTATAGCAATCATTGAACTTCTTGCAGGGCTTTGCTGCCAGGCTGTGAGTGTGGTTTGTCAGCCAACAAACAACTTTTTAAAGAACCCTTGCATGTTGTGGGAAAAGGAAAAAAGACACAAAGGGGCCTGTAATTGACATGCGTGCAAAGCCATTCTCACTGAGTAAATGTTTTATTGGGTAATTTCTGGGTCCCAAGCTCCATGCTGACCACAGGATACAGAGAGAAACACAGCACAGCCCCTGCCCTCAAGGAGTGGCTTGTCTAGTTGAAATATTTTTCAGACTTTTAAAACCTCAAGCCACCCAAAGGAATATGCAACCCAGAATCGAGTATACATACAGATAATATGCACATAGAAAGATGAAACAGTCGGCTGGGCGTGGTGGCTCACGCCTGTAATCCCTATACTATGGGAGGCCGGGGCAGGTGAATCACCTGAGGTCAGGAGTTCGAGACCAGCCTGGCCAACATGATGAAGCCTTGTCTCTACTAAAAATACAAAATATTAGCCAGGCGTGGTGGCAGGCACCTGTAATCCTAGCTACTCAGGAAGCTGAGGCAGGAGAATCTCTTGAACCGGGAGGCGGAGGTTGCGGTGAGCTGAGATCGCACTGTTGCACTCCAGCCTGGGCAACAAGAGCAACACTCTATCTCAAAAAAAAAAAAAAAGATGAAACAGTTATCTCATGGACTAATATGCTTACTATATACACTGCATTTTCTTTTCCATTCTATCGTATTTCATTTTTTAAAATACTGGTTATAGCACAGTTGATTTCACGATCCATTAGTGTGAGTTTTAAAAGCACTGCTCTAAGGAGAGAGATGGATATATAAGCGAACACTGATGTTTTGCTAAGCATTGTCGTGGTGGCGCAGACTTCCAGAGGAAGCGGCATTTGCCCAGAGTGTTGAAGGATGAGATGGAGCTTGCAGTGGAGAAGCTGGCAGTGGTCATGAGGTGAATTCCAGAGAGGGGGCCATGAGCTTGGAGAGAGCTCCGTGGGGCTTGGGTCCTGGGGGAGATGGTCCCAGAAAGGCAGATCTGTAGATGGTGGAGCACATTGGGTGCCCAGCAAGACGCTGTGCACTCTCCTGTGTGAGCCATGGGAAGTGTTTTCTTTTTTCACAGCTTTTTTGAAATAGACCAGAAAATTCACCCATTGTAAGTGTACAGGGCTGTGATTTTTAGTAAGTGTATAGAGTTGTACAACTACCATCCAGTTTTAGAACATCTCCATCTCCCCAAAAAGCTCCCTTGTGCCCATTTCCGTCAATCCCAATTCCTTCCCCCCAGCAGCAGGCAACCACTGATCTGTTTTCCGTCTCTGCAGATTTGTCGTTTCAATAAACTGTGTATACATGGACTCCTACAGTCCAGTCTTCTGTGTCTGGCTTCTCTCACTCAGCGTCGCGTTTCTGGGGCTCATCCGTGTTGTAGCATGTAGTGGTGTTCTTTCGATTGGCTACACTACAGTTGATCCATTTGCCAGATGATGGACGCTTGGATTGTTTCCAGTTTGGGGCTATTTCGAAGACGCCTTCTATGAGCATTTGCATATGAGTTTTGTATGGACACATGTTTTCATTTCTCGTGGGGAGATCCCAGGAGTGGAGTTGCTACATTGTGTGGTAAACGTATGTTTAACTCTTTAAGAAACTGCCCAACTGACTTCTGAAGCAGCTGCACCGTTGCATGTTCCCCCCCCCAGCAGCTTATCTCATGTCTTCACATCTGCTGGAGGATTTGAGAAGAGGAGAGATGTGATGAGATTTGCTCTTCAGAAGATTCCCCCAGGGTCACTGAGAGGGAAAGGAAGAGGCAGGAGGGAGAAGTCTGGGTCCTAAGCTAAAGCTCTGGCCCTGGGTGGACAGAGACAAGGGTTTGGAGTCCAGGGATATCTTCAATGAGGTCCGATGTGGAGGGAGCAGGAGCCATAGAGACTTTGGCAACTGGCTCAGCCTCAATCAGCAAATGGCCGAAGAGAAAAGACAGAGGTGACTTGGGGAGCAAGACTTACATCTAGACTGTGGTGATGGTGCCGGGGGCCTCTGGCCCTCGCCCTGTCCTGTCCTAGGCCCCATCATGCATGGCTGGATCAGTAGTCACATCCCATAGGAAGGTACCTGCATCCTTTAAGGGGAGTGGTTCCCAGCCCTGTCTGCTCTTTTGAATCACCTGGAAAACTTTAAAATCGGCTGGCTGGGTCCTGATGTAACAGATCTGAGCACAGGTTGGGCATGGAGAGGTTAAATCTCCCAGGTGATTAGAATGTGCAGGGTGCTGAGTCAAGCTCTCAGGCTCAGGTGCACACTGGGAACTCCACGGGAGTTTTACAAACTACTGAAGTGCTGAGTCTCACCCAGAGCTTTTGGTGCAGTTGGGAAAGGGGGAGGCCTGTGCACTAGGAGTTGTAAAATTTCCCCAGGTGATTATAATGCGCATCACATTTGGGGGCCACTGCTGGAAAGCAGCTTGTTTGGACCTAAGAGTGAGTTCGGAGCAGATGCTTCTAATGCTAGCATTTCCTAAAAGAGTGTTCCTGATTCTCTCGCTCTTTCAGAAGTAGACCCAGAAATCTTTTTTTTCCCTTTCCAATGTACAGATTATTTTTTTAAGCATTTTATAGTACATGTTGTTAAAAAATAAAACCAGATTTCACTGCACGTGTTCTATAAACCCATCTGGTTTACATAAAATATTTACAAATACAGATACAGAGGAATTTCAAGATATTTATGGGTAAGGAAGTGGCATGTTCGTTGTGTGTTGCCTGCTCTGTGGTCTCCATAGCATATGGTACATAAATGCGGGTCAGATACAGGGGGTGAACCGCATTCCTACAGGTAAAGCGGTTTATTTCATCAGGACCCCAGATCTGGCTGGAAAGCTCAGTTATGTTTATCTTCCTTGCCCAGATATTTTCAGATAGTAAATTACATAAACAACATGAAAGCTTCTACCTACCTTTTTCTCCCTCCAGGTGTTCGGCATTTGTGCACTCTTGCCCACGAAACCCAAGTATCTTTTCACTCTTAAAGCAGTAACTTGAGGAGGGGCCAGAGCTGTGCTCTCAGCTTGATTTTGTAAAGTAAAGTTGGGCTGTGTTGCCGAGTGCCCTGGCATCTTAAGTTCTCTAGGTACTGTCTGCGTTCTTCACACTTAATCCCTTAATTCTCTTGGACTACAGCAGAGGGTCTGAGATTGGGGACTGGTGTCACAGAGGAAGTGTGCCCCTGCACGTCTTGGCCCCAGGTCCTCCTCCAGGGAATTAAGATACATTAGCTGAGATTTTTTTGAGGCCTAAGCAGGAGCCCTGCCTAAACTTCAAGTTTGTGGCCTCACTGTGGCCGTCAGGGGCCTCTGAGCCCAGAGTAGGCACTTAGACCAGGCGTGAGCAGCTCAGCTCAGCCGAGGCTGACCCCATATCCCACCTCCCCCCAGGCCCCTTGCTGGTTAGGGCCCTGGGTCCAGTACCCCAAGCACCCTCTGCAACTGGGTTGGCTTCTTGACTCCCAAATCTTGGCTGATGAACATTGGGAAGCAGCTGGCCCTGGGGCTGATGGAGACACAGGGCTGGCCACAGAGGGACCGGGTAAACAGCAAGGGAGTAGGGGAGTATAGGCCCATGGCTGTGGGATCCAGGTGGGACAGTGGCTTCCCTCGGGGCCGGAGCACTGAGAACTCAGTGAGACAAGGGCCACATGCTCAGAGGCTGGACTGACCCCTGGGCAGGTCACATGCCATGATTAGCAGATAGCAGCTGGGGCCCAGCTCATACGGCCCCTGCCCTCCTCCCCCACCATGCATCCACCTATCCACTGGGAACTGTGGAGTGTGAGGCTCATGCTGGGCCTGGGGGATGCCATAGAAGTGGACCAGATCCTGATGACCTCCTGCTCCCTGGGCTCAGCTTAATTCTGCCCCTGCAACCTCTGCTGGCACCGTGTTTCATCCCAGGTAGGTCCTAAAGAGCCAGAGGTTGAGGAAATTATTGGGGAAATCTCTGGAGAAATGACTTTGGGGTCACAGCAAAATTTCTGTGACAGCTAGTAAAGTAAGCTTTCTGTTTCTGGAACCAGATCCTGGAGCCCAGGACCCCTGTGGGCCGTGTATGATATGTTTTTCTCCTCTTTTAATCACCAGATGAGGTGAAGGAGGGCAACAGGAGTGTGGCTCACTGCCAGCTGAATGACCTCCTGGCCAAGACTTACTCCCACCAGGAATTAGATGAAAGAGCAAGATTATACTCCACTGAGGTGGAGGGCAGGGTACTGAGAATATATGACTTGGAGGTAGACAGTCCCAGGTTCAAGTTCCTGGTCTACACAGCCTTGTCATCTTAGGGAGGGGGTCATCAGGAAACACGGACGTAGAGTGATGAGGCTCTGAATGCGTTTTGTGAGCTACGCAGGCCAGGTTCACCCGGCTCCACCCTCTACCACTGTGCAGCTTTAACTGAGAGGTGCAACCTCCCTGACCCTCCGTCTCTTCTTTTGCAAAATGAGGGTAACACCTCTCAGACTTTTTACCAGGATTAGATGGACTGAAGCCTGCCAGGGGCTTGGCACTGTGTCTTCACATGGTAAGTACCCAATAAATGTTAGCTGTGAGCTCTGTGGCCTGGGCAGGTCGTGAGGAATGAGCAGAGTTCATCTTTGAGTTCCCACCCTCTTTGCTTAGTAAGGCGGGCTTAGCTGGTCACGATTGCTGCACAGGGATGCCACAGGGAAGTGCGCCTCACCCAGCATTCTGGTGCTCTTGTTCTGAGTCAGCCCTGAGGCATCCTTGACAGTGGTGCATTAGGGAAAAGCACACGGTGTTTCCAGGTGGTTTGGACTGTAGTTGGCGTTCTGTGCCTTCTCCCTTTGAAACTCAGCCCACCCTATCCTCTGTACCTGCTCCTCCTGCCCACCCCTCCCAGCCACCCTGACCCCACCTCCCAATGCAGCCTTGCAGAGTCCTGAGGTTCTTGCCCTCTCCCCACACCCGCCACAACCCCTGACTTAGACACCAGCCACCTGGGATGGGGGCAGCCTCCTCTCTGGTCTTCCTGTCCCTGTCTCTCTTTCTTCCCACACTGCCAACAGCACTAAACACCAGATACCTGGGTTTGGGACTAAGCATCCCCCTCCTAGGATTGCTTTCAGGGCTCTGGGCTACCTCACCCCCAACTCATCCAGGAGGGTCCTTGCTACTCCCCCATTTCACTCATGCCAACTTCCCCTTCCTCTCCCACTCAACCTGGTGAGGCCAGGCGCTTTCTTTGTGCCTCAGTTAAAATGTCAGCAGCTCCGTGAAGTCGGCCTCCAATGCCAAGGCGGAATTAAGCATGCTTGCTCTGCGTGCCCATGATGCTCAGCACATTGTGGCACTGTTTGTAATGTCCGCTGTGTGGCTGCCTCCCTCTTGTTTTGTAAACTCATCCCACACAAGAGTCAAACAGTCCTAAAATGATGGCAGTCAGCAATTTCCGTGCTAACTATGTGGCAAGCATCGCGTTAGACGATTCTGTGGGTGATCTGACTCAGTCCTCCCTGGCAGGTCCAGGAAGTTGAGGGGGGATGGGGGTGCCCTCTCCAGGGCCACCTCCAAAACATACTATCTAAGGTAAACAGGGCCCTGCACGCACGCAACGGTGCCTTCAAAAGCAGCTTCCCCTCGCCCCACCCTGAAACCAGATCACCTGACCTCCCCTGCGCTTTTCCTAATCAGAAATTCTGCAGTTGCCTGGGAAGCCCACGAGATGCATCCTGTAGTTATCTAGTTTTACAGGTGAAGAAACTGAGTCTGAGAGAGCTCAGTAACTTGCCTGAAGTCAGGTGGCAGAGCTGGGATGGAACCCCACCATGGCGGCTGCCATGAGCCGTTCGTGCTCTGCACCCCAGGGCCAGGCTGCCTTTCTGTGCCCAGCTCAGGGCTCCACACCCAACTCAGGTTTGCCAAGTAGAGGGTTGAAGCTGGGACTCCTGAATCACCCCACTTACAGTTGAAGATCACTTGGGGCTCCAGTGGAGACACCCTGGTCCCTGGGCTCCATGTTTGCAAATGTCAGAGCCAACCTGGGCCAGAGGTCCTGTTCAGCTGGGAGTGAGCCACACTCCCATTCCCTTCCTGCATCTCATCCGGAGATTAAAGAGGAGAAAAAAATATAATACATAGCCCACAGGGGTCCCCGACTCTGGGATCTGGTTCCAGAAACAGGTTACTTTATTAGCTGTCACAGAAATTTCACTGTGACCCCAAAGTAATTTCCCCAGAGAGAGGCAAATCTCTAGGAGCCAGGAATAGATGAAAAGATTATTGCTAACCCTGCTGGGCACACAGGGCCTGTATCCGGTGCTGGTTGGAAACTTAGCGAGTGGTTCTGGACGGGTACCGACCCCCTCCCTTGCTCAGAGGCCCCTGGGAAACACAGGCTTTGCCGGCGGCAGGGTTGGGGCTGGGCCGCCCTGCAAGGACCCTGAGACCTAGGGTTCAGAAGCAGATGCCTGCCTTCCTGCAGCGAGTAGAGGCTTTGAAAGCAGCCCTGAGCTGGAATCCCACCTCCATTAAGCTCCAGCTGTGGGGCCCTAAGAAAATGATACCCCACAGCCCTCCACCACCCCAGGCCTCAGTTTCCTCAGTGGTGAAGTAGAGATGCTGGGGAGGCACTGGCCTCTAGAGGGGCACAGGTAGAGTCAGATTGTTCCCTCCCTCAGCAGCACCAGGGCCAGAGTCTCCCCTTCTCTCCAGATTGCTCACCTGAGGTTCAAGGCCAGGCCCCCGGCTGGGGTCCCAGGGAGAGCTCCAGTGGAAGGCCCCAGGGAATTGCCGCCAGAGGGAACGCTTTCTCCAGGCTGGGGCTCAGCTGCTCCTCCTCTCCTTTGACCTCCACCCAACCTCACCATTTTACAGATGAGGAGTGAGGTTCAGACATGTGAGAGGCCCTGTCTGTTACACAGCCACCCTATGTCCAAGTCCTGGTCCAGGTATTTTGCCCGAGGCCACCATGCTGCAGGGGCGCTGTCCTGCTGGGACCACATGTGGTCACTGCATCTGTCCCAGAGAAGAGAGCCTCAGGGCCAGTGAGTATGTGGCCAGGAGGTACCCAAGGAGGCTGCAGAGCCCAGCAAGAAAGCCCAGTCTGCTGCCGACCCACAGTGTGACCTGAGACATCAGTGTGTGACCTGGGGCACCCCACTTCACTTCTTTAAGCCTTGATTTCCCTATCTAAGAATGGAGATGACAGTCCCTGCTTCCTGAGGCATTGGGAGGGTGTGTAGGTGTGCCCACTGCCATAACAAAGTACCAGTTGGGGTGGCATCAACAACAGACATTTATTTTTTCAGTCCTGGAGGCTGGAGCTCCGAGATCAAGGTGTGGGCAGGCCTGGTTTCTCCTGAGGCCTCTCTCCTTGGCTTGCAGGTGGCCGCCTGTCCCTGTGTCCTCACGTGTCCTCACGTGTCCTCACGTGGCCACCCCTCTGTCCTCATCTCCTCTTCTTGTAAGGACACTGGTCCTATTGGATTTTTAACTTAATCAACGACCTCGGTTTTTAACTTGATCAACTCTTTAAAGGTTTCATCTCCAAAAACAGTAATCTCCTAAGGTTCTGGGGATTAAGACTTCAACATATGAATTTGAGGGGGCATAATTCAGCCATAACAGAGGGTTAAATGAAGGACAGTGTGATAAAAATAAGTATTTGATCTTTATTCCTGGTTCTGACACAGAACTCCTAACATCCTTGGAATATCCAGAGTGGTAAGAGTGTCTTTGTATGCTAATGACATGACTGGTGGCTCCGGGCCCCTGGGGAGCTGCAGGAAGGGCTGGTTAAGAAAGACCAGGGCGGAGTCAGAGGGCTGGAACTTTCAGCGCCACCCTCCACTTCTGGGGCGGGGAGAGAGGCTGGAGGTTGAGTTTAATCACCAATGGCCAACGATTTGATCAACTGTGCCTGTGTAGTGAAGCCTCCATAAAAAACTCTCAGCAGGGGCGGACTTGGTGGTTCACGCCTGTAATCCCAGCATTTTGGGAGGCGACGCGGGCGGATCACGAGGTCAGGAGATCGAGACCATCCTGGCCACGGTGAAACTCCATCTCTACTAAAATACAAAAGATTAGCCAGGCGTGGTGGCAGGTGCCTGTAATCTCAGCTATACAGGAGGCTGAGGCAAGGGAATCGCTTGAACCCGGGAGACAGAGGTTGCAGTGAGCTGAGATTGTGCCACTGCACTCCAGCCTGGCAACAGAACAGGACACCGTCTCAAAAAAAACAAAACAAAACAAAACAAAACCCTAAGCAATGAGGTTCTGAGAGCTTCCATGTGATAGGAGGGTGCCAACTCCACCCCAACTCCACTGGAACATAAGCTTCTGCCTTGAGACCCCTCTAGACCCTGCCCTGTGGACCCCCTCACCTGGCTGTTCATTTGTATTCTTTCTAATATACTGGTAAATGTAAGTAGGATGTGTTCCTGAGTTCTGTAAAACACTCTAGCATAATCACCGAGCCTGAGGAGGCAGTGGTGGGAGCCCCTGATTTATTGGCAGTTGGTCGGAAGTGCAGGTGGCCCAGGGCTATTAGCTGGGGTCTGCGGTGGGAGCAGCCTTGGGGGACTGGGCCTTAAACCTACGGAGTCTGCACCAACTTCCAGTAGTGTCAGGATTGAGCTGAACTGTGTGGGACTTCTGGTTGGTGTTGAGAAAGGAGATGCATTTGGTGTCAGGAGGAAAATAAAACACTCGGAGTGAGAAACCCAGTGAATGCTAGCTATGAAAGTCTCAGCAGTCCAGGGCTACCAGTGGTAAGGGGTGTGGTTGCCGGAGTTGGTTGGTGGGTGAAGGGAGCTCTGGGGAGTCGTAGTGACCACTGCAAGCAGGGTAAAGGCCAAACAGGTCAGCAGAACAGCTGAAAGGGAGCCTGTGCCCAGGACCTCAAGGAAGAGCAACCAATGGCGATGGGGCACTTAGCCCAGGCAGGCGCTCAGCACGTCTGTCCCAGAGCTGGGCCCTTGCCAGCCCCAGGACGTTGGCTCAGAGGTTCTTTGCCTTCTACTTCCTTTGGCTTCAGCCCAGCATCCTCTCCCTCCTTCGTGGCTTGAGTCTCTTCAGTCGGAGGATGACTGGGGCCTCCCTCAGTGCGATCTGCAACTCAGCTCTGGGTGTTTCCTGCCTGCTCGTTCTCCACCTCTTTCCCGCTCTGCTCCACGTGACAGGCCCTGAGCCCTGTGGTTCCTGGGTCTTCTGACTTTCTGCTGGGAGAGCAGGAGGCAGGTGAGAGGGTGGGACAAAGAGAAACAGGCATTTCTTCCACGTTGCCTGCCAGGGTCCCCCACAACCTCCTGCCGCTTATCACTCCAGCTGAGGGGTGGTAGTCGCCTCCTGCTGTTGCAAACCTGTGGGTCATTTAAAATGTCCTCTGTTTGGCTTTTCAATCCCTCCAGCACCTGTGTAATGAGCCTCCTGCATTAAATTCCCTCAGTTGTAATTCCTTGGAGTGCTTTCTCTTTCTCAGTTGGACCTCGTCCACATGAATAAACGTGAGGACTTTCTCCTGAAGCCTTTGAAATAAAAGGAAAGGGTTCTATAAGTTGCCTTGAAGAATGCTGCAATGATTCATTGCAGCCAGAGTCCTAAAATTCTCAAGGGCCATGCCAGTTTTTATTCCAAGACCTTAAAAGCGGGTTGCAAAAGCCCCTTTCTTTTTCAGCAGGACTTTTAACTTCTTAGATTTCTCATCAGAACTGGTAAATCATTCTCATGGATTTCTGTTCTTTGCCTATAGAAAGTCTGAGTCAGAGGTTTTCCCCCATCTCATGTTTAGTCTACCTAGCCAAAGTAATGACAGACAACTTTGATATGGCTCTTCTCCAAGTGAGATATTTCATGGCTGACAATGTGTGACAATTCAAGAAGGTGGCTGTATTAGTTTCTTGTGGATGCTGTAACAAATTATCACAAGCTTGGTGGCTTAATACACATCTATCCTGTTAATGTTCCTGAGGCCAGAAGTTTGAAAATGCGTTTTTTCTAAGACGGAAATCAAGAGGGTGGCAGGATGGGTTCCTTCTGATGGCTCCAGGGGAGAATCCATTCTTTGCCTCTTCAGTCCCAGCAGCTGCCAGTGTTCCTTGGCTTGTGGCTGTGTCTCTCCAGTCTCTGGTCCATGATCACATCACCTACTTCTCTTCTGTATCTGATCTTCCACTTTGACATTCGTGATTACATTTGGGACCAAACCAGATAATCTAGAATAATCTCCCCATCTTAATATTCATAACTTAATTGCATCTGCAGTTTCTGTTCCCATAGAAGGTTCCCTTAACAGGTCCTGCGGATTAGGGAAGGGATATCTTGGGGGTGGGGGTCACTATTCTGCCAACCATAGTCGACCATAGTGTCTTTGGGAACGTCACCATGGAAGCTGTGTCCCAGAACAGTCTCTGTGTGAATAGGTTTCTGCCACCAGAATGAGCTTTCCAAAACCAGCTCTGACCAGGACACACCCTGCGTGTGACAGAAGGGCAGTTCCTAGTTTTGCAGCACCAAGTCCAGCTCCCCGATGGCAGCCTGGGCCTTCCTGGGACCCTTCTCATGCCTCCTTCGCTGTCATTCAGCATCCTCAGCCCAACCACTTGCCATTCCATAAGCTGGCCATGCTTCCTCTGTGTCTTTGCTCACACTGCCCCTGCTGCCTGGGGCTCTGGTCTCCCTCCTCTGCCTGGAGAACTGTGCTCCTCCTCCCCAGCCTGTCTCCAGTGTCCTTCCTCCACCATCTCACTGCTCTATGTTCCTGCAGCACTCCGCTCGTGTCTTCACATCTGTGTGAACCCACCCAGGGCATCACGTGAGGGCTGCGGGATGCTGCCTGACTCCCAGGTAGGGACGCACTCACCTCTGTACCCACCATACGTAGGACACCACCTGCATGGCTGGGAGAGAATATTACACACCCAGATCCCAGAGCCTGAGGCACAGCCTTCAGAATATGTGACTAGTGTTGAATCAAGCAAACAGATTATTTTGTTCTCATTTTATCAGAATGCCCTATTTCCCAAGTTGTCATTGAAAGAAACCATTCAACTTTTTGTTAGTTTCCTTTCTCAATCTCCTACCTGGACATCAGGCAGGAGCCCAGTGTTCCCTGCACACTCACACTTATGTACGGTCATCACAGATGCACACACATGGATCTTTCCCACGGAGGTGAGAGCCAGGGCACTGACAGCCCCTAGGAAGAGAGAAGCTCGCCTCTTATGAACGCTGAACTACTCTTCTTTCCTAGTCTTCCCACGTCCCATTTTGTCCTTTCCGGGGGACTGTGAGCCCCAGGATGGAATTGTGCAACTAATACCATTTATGTCCTTAGGAAATTGGAACCCGTTTCTGGAATTCTTGGCAGCGAGTGGCAGAATTCCAGTGGGCAGAGGCCCAGGAACCAGGAGCCCCAGTGAAGTCACCTGTGTGTCTTTGTTAATTGCTTGCATGGAAGAAATTTCTCATGGGGTGTGATCGTTCTCGGGAGACAGGAAATGAGCATCCAATGAAGATAATGCAGTATGTTCTGGACTAAGTGCCTACATTCAGGCTTAAGGTCTCAAAGTGACAGTTCCACCCAGAAGTACCTGGTGCTCTTAAAGTTCAGTATGACAGGCTGAAGCACATGGGTCTTTCCAGGTGCACCTCAGGGGACAAAGTACCTGGCTGACCTCCCTGGCTGAACATACCTCCTGGGGGACAGGGTATGAAAGCTGACTCCAGAGCCTGCCTCGACAAGGAGCATGAAAGGGCGACCCTGCAGAGGGGAACGGCACAGTCAGCAGGGACAGAACTGTACCAGAGTTCTAGCCATGCCTGGGGAGTGGTGAAGAGGGCAGGGTGGGGTTAGAGCCAGGCCATAGGTCTGTGAAAGGAAGCAGGGCCACACTGTAGACCCTCTGAGCAGAGGCTCAGACACTTGGATAGTACCCAGTAGGCCATGGGGAGCCACAGAGGGTGGTGCAGGGAGGGAGGGACACAGTCAGGGCCAGGTGCTCAGAAGATCCCTCTGGCATCAATGTGGAAAATGAGCATGGGGGAGGTAGTGGGGAGTATGCAGTGTCCAGGCAAGAGCCCATGCAGCCTCACCAGGAAGACCATGGAGTGGCGTTAAGTGAATCTACATTTTACACAGGAAAAGAAGGGAGTGCGCCACACATGACTCACACCTGTAATCCCAGCACTTTGGGAGGCCAAGGCGAGCAGATCATCTGAAGTCCAGAGTTCGAGACCAGGCTGGCCAACATGGAGAAACCCTGTTTCTATTAAAAATGCAAAAGATTAGTCAGGCATGGTGGCGCCGTGCCAGTAATTCCAGCTACTTGGGAGGCTGAGGCAGGAGAATCACTTGAACCCGGGAGGCTGAGGTTGCAGTGAGCTGAGATTGTGCCATTACATTCCAGCTTGGGAAACAAGAGCAAAACTCCATCTCATAAAAAGGAAAAGAAGGGAGTAGGGGAGCCACAATTATGCATTTGTCTCCCACTCAGTAAATCTACATTTTACATAAGCTAAAGTAAGCATGTGAAACTGCAGCTATTTGTTTGGGGAAAAAGGGAAGGCAGTTTTTGCATGACTCAGTTTCTGAGCTTAACTTTCCCTTTGGCATAGTGAGTTTGAGGTCCTGATGTTCTATTTTTCTCTCACACCATGAGGCTCAGGCAAAGGAAGCAGGCAACTTTCTCTAGAGGAAGGCAGAGGAGGGACCCTTTGCTCATGGGTGTCGGGGGATGCCAGTGGTGTGGTGCAAGGCACTGGGCTTGAGGCAGACAGGCCTGGTGGTGCCCTAGCTCTGCCCTGTGACCTTGGATGAGTCCCAACCTTTCCCAAGGCTCCTGTCCACTCCTCTGTAGGGTGTGGTGATACCCACCTCCTCAGGCTGTGAGAAGCATTAAAGCCACTGAAGTGCCCTGGTGCCCAGCATGGGGCCCAACATACCTAAGTATCTGCCTGGCCCTTCCTGCATGTGGTTTCAGAGCAAAGTCGCATGCCCTGGCCAGTCACGAGCAGAAGAGAAGGTACACCCATGCCCCCGATGCTGGGCCTGGGCGGCACTGGGGTTTGGTGGGGTCTCGGGACACTCACAGAGGGCCTCCCTGTCTGCATGCAGTAAGGGAGCTGGCTTAGAAACAACAGGGGGGCAGAGGCAGCCCCACCCTCACCCACACGAACCCTCACCCACACGAGGGCTCGCAGACTCTTCTTGCACAGCCCCGGTCTGGGCAGATGAGCGGTTACAATCCTGACACTGCGCCCAGTTCATGAGCAAAATGAGGCCCTGAAATGAATCATCACAGGCCAAGAGAGTGACAGTGTCCTGGAGAAGCAGAAAACATCCTGTCCCCAACCCAGCCCCAGCACATAATCCGGGCGCTGACATAATGAGGTCAGGAGAAGAGGCTGCCATCCTGGCTTGGGGGCTAAAAAGGCCTGGGCTGGGCAGGGGCTGCCAGCCAGGAGGAGCATCCAGGAGGCCCCGCTGGGCACCCTGCAGCGGCTCCTGGACACAGAGCACAGGCCCGGCTTGCAGTCACTCCGGATACTCACTCAGTCCTTGTCACAAAGAGTTCTGAGCAGCAGGATGAGGAAGGGGGCCTGGAGGCTGCCCCATGATTTCCCTGTTATCTTGGTGGGTTTTCATCCAGGAAGGCTTCTCCTTATGCAAACAGCTGGGTCCATGGTCCTGCAGGTTCTGGAAGGGATGGACAGCCTTGGGGGCTACCCAGGGCACCTTCTTGGCTGGAGAGAAGTCATCTTGGGAAGCCAGAGGCCCCTCTCCCAGGAAATGCCTTGAGGAGCCCACAGCAAAAGGCTCAGTCACCTAAGGGGACAGTGTTGCTCAGGACTTTGGATTCCTCATTCTATTTTCCCTGTGATATCTGAGCCAGTGAGAATAGACGTGGCCTTTTGATGACGTCTTCGTTGCTGGAAAGGCTGGGCCGGAGGAAAAGGCTCAAACCAGAGCCAAATTGGCTTCCTCCCTGGATCACGGATCAACATCCTGCACCAGAGGGTACATTCATTACAATTAATGAACCAATGACATGCCATCACCCAAACTCCACAGTTGACATTGCGGGGGTCACTCCTGGTGCTGGACATTCTGTAGGTTTGAGTAAATACATAATGACATGTATCCACCACTATAGTATTATACAGAATAGTTTCACTGCCCCCAAAATCCCGTGTGCGCCAGCTATTCATCCCTCCCTCCCCCCAACCCCCTGGCAATGAGTGATCTTTTCACCATCTCCATAGTTTTGCTTTTCCCAGAATCTCATCTAGCTGGAATCACACAGTATGTGGCCTTTTCAGTTCAGCTTCTTTCACTTAGTAGTATGCATTTAAGTTTCCTCCATGTCTTTTCATGGCTTGAGAGTTCATTTCTTTTCAGCATTGAATAAGGGAATATTATTCAGTGCTAAATATTATTTAGCTACATAATATTCCAAACTGTGGCTGTACAACAACTTACCTACCCGCTCACCTATTAAAAGACATCTTGGTTGCTTCCAGGTTTGGCAATTATGTATAAAGTTGCTATAAACAGCTGTGTGCAGGCTTTTGTATGGACATAAGTTTTCAGCTTCTTTGGGTAAATACCAAGGAGGATGATTGCTGGAGCATATGGCAAGAGTGTGTTTAGTTTTGTAAGAAACTGCTAAGCTGTCTTCCAAAGGGGCTGTACCCTTCTGCATCCCCCACGAGCAATGGACGAGACTTCTGATGCTCCACGTCCCTGCCAGCTTTCAGCGTTCTGGATTTTGGCCATTGTCATAGGTGTGTAGTGGTATCCCGTCATTATTATTATTATTTTGAGATGGAGTCTTGCTCTGTTGCCCAGGCTGGAGTGCGGTAGTGTGATCTCGGCTCACTGCACCCTCTGCCTCCTGGGTTCAAGTGATTCTCCTGCCTCAGCCTCCCCAGTAGCAGGGATTACAGGCACCCGCCAGCACACCTGGCTATTTTTTTTTTTTTTTTTTTTTTTTTTTTTTTGTATTTTTAGTAGAGATGGGGTTTCGCCATGATGGCCAGGCTGGTCTCAAACTCCTGACCTCAGGTGATCCACCTGCGTTGGCCTCCCAAAAGTGCTGGGATGACAGGCGTGAGCCACTCCTCTGGCCTCATCACTGTTTTGACCTGCACTTCCCCTGATGGCGTATGATGTGCAGCAGCCTTCATACGCATATTTGCCATCTTCTATCATCTTTGATGAGGAATCTGTAAGGTCTTTGGCCCATTTTTAATGGGGCTGTTTGTGTTCTTATTGTTGAGTTTTAAGAGTTCTCTGTATATTTTGGATAACAGACCTTTATCAGATGTGCCTTTTGCAAATATTTTCTCTCTGTCTGTGGCTTGTCTGACAGTCTGGTTTTCAAATGGCTGATTCGGATCCTGCTTCCTAATGGGAAGCAGTAGGGAAGCTGGTTGGGTCGCAGGCTGCAGGGGGTGGTAGGCGGCGTCCACCACGTCTGGCGGCTCATCTCTGGGGATGAACTACAGTCAGAGCAGTATCTGCACCCCGGATGGCGGCACCGAGCTTGAGCGTGATAGTGGGTGGAAGCAGGTCTGTGTCTGGCAATGGGGCGCGCGTGGGAGTATGCACAAAAACACGATGGCCCAGGCATTCCTGATGGGGCAGCCACTAGACATGGTAAATACAAAGATGAAAAAGCAATGCAGAAAAATGTGGCTCATCTAATGAGGAAGTGGAGAACGTAGGACAAAAAGCCATGAGCTGAGATTAAGACTAAGAGGACATTTGCACAGGGCTGTGGACTAGACAGGAATCCACAAAGATACACACAAAGAATTCTCTTGAGTTGATGGGTTTGAGGTGGATTTTTCTCGTTTTCATTTTTCAAACAATGGATAATGGCCTTATATATCTCTGTTTATAAAATAATGATTCATATAAAAAACACCTGGTGTCTAACATCTCTGCTGCCTTTCCTGTCCACACTAAACTGAGACTTCTAAAAAGGCACTGAAGGAAGAGGCAGGAATGTCAGCCCCTTTGGTTGCCCCCCCCAATGCTATGGAGAGAACAGAGGAGGGAGTTCCTACTTGGAGCTGAACTCAGAACCCCATAGTGGTGCCTTCCTGGGTGTGTGTCCACCAGAACGCAAGTCCATCAGGAGCTGCTGGACCCAGCCCTTTGAGCCCCGTGGGCAGGCAGTAGCAGAAGATACCTCTGCTGTGGGACTCTCAAGACACAAATTCATGGTGAAACCCTGTCTCTACTAAAAATACAACAATTAGCCAGGCGTGGTGTTGTGCAGCTGTAGTCCCAGCTACTCGGCAGGCTGAGGCAGGAGAATCAGTTCAACCGGGAGGCAGAGATTGCAGTGAGCCAAGATCGGGTCACTGCGCTCCAACCTGGTGACAAAAGCAAGACTCCATCTCCAAAAAGAAACACAAATTCAGCAAGCTTTTCTGGTTAGCCAGTATCAAAGCATCTTTCCAAGTAAAAGCTGAGGGCAGATAGCAAGCAAGACAGTAATTGGAGGCAGATGCTGATGGTGTGTTGCAGCCATCTTTGAAACTGCAGATGGCCTGCCTGCCATTCATCGTGGCTTCTCCCAGGCCCTCCAGCTGCCTGCAGACCCAAACTATACATTAATTGAGTACCACTGCATGCCAGACTTGTGTTGGCCGGTTCTACCACTGACATCTCATTTGATTTCCATCCATCTCAAAACTGCCCTGTGGTGTCAATGTTAAGATCAGCCTTTTTGCAGGTGAGGAAACTGAAAAGAGATGAGCATGGGAAACAACAATGTTTTTCTTTATTTTGTTTATTTATTTAGAGACAGAGTCTCGCTCTGTCGCCCAGGCTAGGGTGCAATGGCTCGATCTCGGCTCCCTGCAACCTCCGTCTCCTGGGTTCAAGCAATTCTCCTGCCTCAGCCTCCTGAGTAGGTGGGATTACAGACATAAGCCACCACGCTGGCTAATTTTTATATTTTTAGTAGAGACGGGGTTTCACCATGTTGGTCAGGCTGGTCTGGAACTCCTGACCTCAGGTGATCCACCCGCCTCAGCCTCCCAGAGTGCTAGGATTACAGGTGTGAGCCACCGCACCTGGCCACAACCCTTCGCTTTAGATTTTATAGACAGCTTCGAATTTTTCTGCACTGGTTTTCTCAGTAGTCCTGCCAGGCGTTCACTGTCTCCATCTTACAGAGGAGGACATTCTATGCCCCAAGACGTGTCAGTGGTCAGTGGAGAGAGGCTGAAGCCTCCAGAGCTGCATGGCAGCCTGGGCACTTGCTTCCCTGACACTCTGTCTCCTGAGGAGAAGGCGAGGCCAGGACCCTTCTTGGGTTTTCTCCAATGAGAGAGGTGGCCTAGGTCACTTACTGAACCCCCTCTGTCTTTTTACACCCATGATGTCACTGAATCCTCCAGAAGGCCTGGGGAAGTTGGGAGGAGAGATTATCATCTGTATTTTATGGATTCAGTGTCTGTAGCTCAGAAGATAAAAAACTTGCCAGGGTAGCCCAGCTAGTGGTGTCAGAACCTGAGCCATAACTGTGACGATTCAGGTTTAATTGGAGAATGTTTGTTTTAAGGAAGAATGTCTAGGACCATTAGTCCTGACCTGCAGAACACAGCAAGTGACCATAGCTGCCCACTGTATTCCAGTCCTAAGCATTGAGGGTGTGTCTTGTCCTGGCCCTAGCACTGCCTCCCTCTTTGTTCAGCTCCAGAGAAGAGCATGAAGTGTTCTCTGTCCAATTGATGTGCACATTTTACTGCCTCTCCCGGGGCAGCGGCAGAGCAGAGGACACGACTGGGCCCTGGATCAAAGGGTTTTCCCTGAAGCCTGGCTGTTCTGTCTGCGTCCCGTGAAGCACAGTGCTTGCCCTAGAATGCTGGGCAGGCAGGCCAGTTTTCAGATTCACAGGACATTCCATGCCCAATGCAGCGAAGATGTTTTAACAAGCACCTCCATAGCCAGTAGCCTTCATCCTGGAGAGGACTGGAGAGTTGCTTGGCACCTACTGCAGGGCAAGGTGGTGTGAATGAATGAATACAGTATGCATGAATGAATAGCTGCTGGCCTGCAAGGGAGGCTGCTTGATTTCATTCCTGCCTTGGAGCAGGGAGCAAGCACAGATTTCCCCTAAGGCCAAGCAGCTGAGAAAGGGCCCGAGATAGGAAGGAAGGGGGCCTTAGGTTCTGATATTTACTTGTGTGACAACGAGAAAGTCACTTAACTCTTCCAGGTATTGATTTCCTCATCTGTAAAATGGGCTTTTTTTACTTCTTGGTCCTCAGCCCTCCTGGATTATCTGCTGGACCAGGAGGGTGAGGGGCCACAGCTACCATGTCTGCACACTCACAGACATCTCTCTCTGGAGCATCCCAGCATTCAAGTGAGCGTTACAGTGAGGCACAGCGTCATGGGCTGGCCGGGATCCAGGTAGTGGTCCCAGCTCTAGGTGCTTGGTCTGCGGTGGCCTTCGCCAAGCCTCAGTTTCCTCGTGGGTAACCTGACGATGATAATGAATGTGACTGCAGGAGTGCCACACTAGAGTGGGATCAAACAAGGAGAGGGGATGTGGCAGCGCTGTGTATGTGTATGCATGCTTGCATTCATATGCACAGATGCTCCTTGACTTACGATGAGGTCATATCCCCATAAACCCACCTGAAGTGGAAGATGCATTCAGTACACCCAGCCTATCGAGCTTCATGGCTCACAGGCTACCCTCACAGGAGCCTACAGCTGGGCAAACTCATCTGGCACAAAGCCTATCTTATAATACAGTGTGGAATGTCTCCTGTAATGTACCAATTACAGTACGCTGTAGATCACTGATTCACTCTCATGATCGTGTGGCTGACTGGGAGCTGCGGGTCCTCCTGTTGCCCAGGATGGCAAGAGAGTATAGTGCTAAATATAACCAGCCCAGTGAAAGATCAAAATGCAAACTTCAGGCTGGACCCAGTGGCTCATCCTGTAACTCCAGCGCTTTGGGAGGCTGAGGCTGGAGAATCTCTTGAGGCCAGGAACTCAAGTTCAGCCTGGGCAACATAGTGAGACCCTGGCTCTACAAAAAAAATTAAAAATTAAAAAACTTAGTCAGGCATGGTGTGATGTGTACCTGTAGTCCCAGCTACTGGGAAGGCTAAGGTGAGAGAATCACTTGAGCCCAGTAGTTCCAAGCTGCAGTGAGCTATGATTATGCCACTGCACTCCAGCCTGGGTGACAGAGTAAGACGAAGTCTCACTTAAAATAAATTAATTAATTAACTTCAAAACTCAAATTATACTTTCTACCAAATGTGGTACACTTTTGCACTGCCATAAAGACAAAAAATTATAAGTCAAATCATCATTAAGTCAGGGACTATCTGTAATCATGATTTAATGATGAACAATTATAATGACATAGTCTGGTAAGTCCTTCTCTGGTAATTTATTCTAACTATATTGCCAGAGGACAAGGGACAGTGGGGTCTTCAGTGACAGCCCCCCAGGGTTATGTGGAAATGCAGAGTGTTTTTATTCCCTGCATCTTCTGTAAACATGGGGGAGGATGATGGATGGCAGCCACGTGGGGGGTGGGTGAGTGGGTGGGGGCTGACAGGTCCTGTGCCCCCAGCCCCTGGCCTGCTGGGTTGCTGTGACTCAGGGCCGTGCTAACAGTGGTGATGATGTGCCTTTGAATGGGCTACCTTTGGTCATGTTGCTGGTCTGAGCTGCCCACGTAGCCGCTACCTGCTGGTCCTCTGGCCCTCAGTCCCCAGAGCCAAATGTCTTCTCTGACTTGGTTTTTGCTCTCAGTTGCTGAGCAACTCTGTTACTGTTAAGGCTGACGTTGTGTCTAACGTTAAGCAGAAGAGCCAGTCAGAGTGGCTTTGGGCCAATGCAGCTGCCTGTGGAAAGTGTCAGGATTCTGGCAAGAAGGTCGGGAAGCTTTGTACCTAGAAGGTGCTGAGTGCTGGCTGAGTCCCTTCAGATAGCATGTTCCTCGCGCAGAGCTGGGAACTGGCCCTCCCGGAGCTCCAGGGGCTCACCTATTATTCAGACACTGTGTACTCTTTAAAATCGTGCGTGGAGATATGGGCATAAGGATTAGCTAAGTTTTTATACAATCTTAGGACTGGGAGCGTGAAGGGCCCTGAGATAAAGCCCTCGTTATGCTGGAGAAATTGAGGCCTAAAGGGAAAAGGCATTTCCAAGGTTACCCATCAAGGAGCTGTCAGAGCTGGGACAGCCCCTGGGCAGCCTCAGCCCCACCCATATTCACTCCACCCCCTGCATTCTTCGCTTCACAAGCACCTCCTGTCTGTTTGGGGGGGGGGGTGGTGTATGTGTGTGTGGGTTATTTTTAAGCACCTCTTGTCTGTTTGGGGTGTGTGTGTGTGTGTTTCTATATGCGTGTGTGGGTTATTTTTAAGCACCTCCTGTCTGTTTCGGGGTGTGTGTGTGCGTGTGTGTTTCTATATGTGTGTGTGGGTTATTTTTAAGCACCTCCTGTCTGTTTGGCGGGGGTGTGTGTGTGTGTGTGTGTGTATGTGTGTGGGAGTTATTTTTGTTTTCTTTTTGAGACAGAGTCTTGCTTTGTTGCCCAGGCTGGAGTGCAGTGGTGTGATCTTGACTCACTACAACTTCTGCCTTTACGGTTCAAGCAATTCTCCTGTCTCAGCCTCCTGAGTAGCTTGGATTACAGGTGCCCAACACTGCTCCCAGCTAATTTTTGGTAATTTTAGTAGAGACAGGGTTTCACCATGTTGGCAGGCTGATCTTGAACTCCTGACCTCAGGTAATCTGCCCACCTCGACCTCTTAAAGTGCTGGGATTACAGGTATGAGCCACTGCACCTGGCCATGTGTGTGTTTTGAAGTGGGGCCTCACTATATTGCCCAGGCTGGTCTCGAACTCTTGGACTCATGCAATCCGTCTACCCTGGCCTCCCAGGGAAAGGGTCCAGTAGCTGGCCTACTCTGATAATGGAGTGAATTTCTGTTTCTGACAAATGGCAGTGGCCAGGGCCTTTGGAAAACATCTACGTAATAGAAGGCAGGCTTTCAGGGGTGGAGTGGGTAGCATGCTTGTTTTGTGCTGAGACTTTAATCCTTTACCAAATTCAGTTTCCCTACACAGATATAGTTACTCCCACCTTATGGACAAAGAAAATGATGCTCAGAGAGGCTGAGTGAATTGAGAAACATCACATAGCTAGCAAGGGTGAGCTCTGGTTGGAAATCCTGTCTGCCCAGTTACGTGTTTGCTCTTCTCCTATAGAACAATATTTTTCTTATTGAGCACACTCATTAGGTCAACCTGTATCTCCAAAAGTCAAGATCATGCCTGTTTTTACTGATAATGCACTTCAAAAACAGTTCGGGTTACACTGGGAACTTTTCACAGTTCCAGAGCCTTTTTTCCCAGACCAATCTATTTATTAAGAGAAAATGGAAACAAGGGAGCAGAGAGTGTTTGAAGCCTCCTGGTCAACAAAGTTGTCCTCTCCTGGACTGGGGCTCTGCAGCTCCCTGCAGCTCCCTGGGGTTGGGATCCTGTGACCCCCACTCCAGGGAGGGAGACGTTCTGTTTTTATTTCTGCTTCCATGAGGGTTTTCTTTGGGAATGGAACGCTGTTTCAGGTTCTACAAATCAAATGAAAATAACCAAGGCCTCCATGAGGTCAGCCCTCCCCTCCAGGATGGGCATGAAGACCACCCCAAAGTGGAGGAGTTTCTCATTGTTTGGGAGATTCTTTGCCCTTTCAAGGCCCAAAGCCCACATTCCGCTTGTGCTGTAGCCCAAAGGGAAGTCACATCTCAGGAAGGGGAGGAGGGAAAGAAGGAGGGAGAGGCGGAGCAGAGGGGAGGAAGGAGAGGAGGAGGGAGGGGAGCCTTCACTGAGCACCTGTCCCCTATGGCCCTGAGCCTGCACGAGTGCTGCCCACAGGCGCTCTTGTTTGATCTGCGCAGCAGCCCCACGGAAGTGCTTCTATTCCCCCCCATTCATAGAAAAGGAAACTGAGGAGTGTGGTATGCTTTTTCAAAGCCATATGGCTGATAAGTGACAAGACTGCAGCAGAAACTCAGATTTGCTGAAAACAGTTCTTGGCTTAGCTTCCCTGAGACTGAAAACTAGTGTTAAAAGAAAACTTCAGACAAGTTAAATTTGATGGAATTTAATTAAGCAAAAATTAAAAAAAGAAGAAAAGAAACGATTCGTGAATCCAGCAGCCTCCAGAATCACAGCAGATTCAGAGAGATTTCAGGGGTGCCTCGTGGTCAGAACAAATTTATAGACAAAAAGGGTAAAGTGACACACAGGATACACAGGAATCAGTAGTGTGGTACAGAAATAGACTGGTCACAGCTCGGCATTTGCCTGATTTGAACACAGTTTGAACGCTCAGCAGTCTATGAATGGTTGAAGGATAGCCGCTGCGATTGGCCAAGACTCAGCTATTGTTACAGGTGCATACTACTAAGTTAGGTTTTCAATCTTCTCTGCCTATTAAGCTAGGCTATGGTTCATCCACAAAGACTAAATACAGAAGTACGGAGTCCTCAGGCCATATTTAATTTGCTTTAACACAGGGTGGGGGAGAAAAGGAGGAAAACTCCACCCCGACATTAGGAACCAGGCCAGCACATGGGGAGGCATAGGGATGCCCAGTGTGCGCCCTACTGCCCCCCAGCGCTTTCTCGTCTACGAAATGGGCCGATGCTAATCATTGCGACCCCAGGGCTTGCTATGCAGATTAAAGGAGATTATTCAGGTCATGGTGCCGAGCCCAGTGCCTGGCACAGAACAGGTTTTCAGTCAGTGTTTAGTGTTGTTATCGGTGACTTCAGCCCTGCATGGAAGAGAGGGTGGAGGCTCGCCTTGGCTCTGCTGTTCTCCCTGTGTCCTGGGCCACTGACCCTCCATGCGACTGGCTCTTCTGCTTCACATTAGACCAATGTCAGCCTTGACAAGAACAGAGCTCCTGAGCAACTGAGAGCAAAAACCCAGTTGGAGAGGACATATGGCTCTGGACTGAGGGGCAGAGGGCCAGCAGGCAGTAGGCACTGACCCTTGGCATGACCTCAGCCATGTTAGACATGGGGCAGTGCCCCTCACCTTAAAAATGAGTCCCAAGGCCTGGGTGGAGGGGGACAGGGAGCAGTCAGGCTGGGGCAACTGTGTTCGCTTCATTCATTATATAAGTGTTTCCTGAGCATCTGCTATAGGTCAGACATGATTCCAAGCACTAAGAAGTGACTGAGGCAGGCAGAGTCCTTGCCCTCCTGGGGATTCCATTCTAGAGCTGAAGGGTGGGCCAGGAGCGGCGGGTGGGGGCGGGGGCCGGTGACAGTAAATCTGTAATTACACGATCCTAGTCTTTGCATGATTCGTGGATCTCTGCAATCCTGCCAAAATCAGGGCCACATGGTTTATTATGCCTGACCAAGGATTTAGGCCAGGGCTGTCTGCCAATGCCAATAAGCAGAGGATGCCACAAGAACTGGAGGCTTGCTTCTGATCTTTTCTCCCTAATCCTCTCAATCTCCATCCTGCCACCTACAAAGGACTTGGTGTGGCCAGAGCTTAGGCTCCACAGCGTGGGTCACTGTGGGGCTGGAGGGCTGGTGGAAAGGCTGGCCGGCTGCCTGGTACCCAAGCGCCAGTGGGTTTGAGTAGGGGTTGAGGTAGGTGGCTCTGCCTGAGGGCAGCAGGCCAATGCCAGGCAGCTGGGGCAGGTGGCACTCACACTAGAGTGAGACCCCATGGCTGAGATAGGGGCGCAGGGGCTGGGTTCCAGTTTCTCACTAAGGGGACAACAGAATCAGGATCTGACCAGGCAGGCTGGAGTTTAGGGAAAGGGCTCCACTGCATGGAAGAACTTCAAGTCTAAGTCTAATAGGGCAAGAAAACCGAGGGTGGAGCTCAGATGAGAGAGCTGAGCTAGCCTGATAATTATCCTGATGTTAGTAATAATAAGAGCCAGCCTTCAATGAATACATACAGTCTCATATTCTATGTGTATTATCTCATTCAGTCCTCACCACCCTGAGGTAGGTGCTATCATTATCACATTTTACATATTATGAAACCAAGACACAGAGAAGTTGAGTAACTTATCCAAGATCACACAGTAACAAAGTGGCAGACCTAGGGTTTGAACCAGTAAGCACATGGGTGCCAAGTCCTCCAGATACCGAGACCTGCACAAGACCTGACTTCCTGCAGGTCCACCCACTGGCAGCCTAGGGCTGCTTCCTCAGGGCCCATCCTGAAGTGAGGAGAAAGTCTGACAGAGAGGCCCAGGACTGAAAAATGAAGCTGAATAAATAACAGGCTCTGAATAAATGTTTATTAATTGAACTTGACAGAAAAAATGCAATTTTCTTTGGGCCCAAGTCAGATGTTGTTGCTGCAGCCCAGGTTCAGAATGTCCTCATTTCTGTGGGTATTTTGTGATCTTACCCGAATGGTGGAGACAAGCCACATCTGTTCTGCTAATGAACTCCGTCTCCTTGGCCTGGATGAAGCAGGCGGCAGGGTCAGGGAGGCATAACTCCCTATAGAAATGAACATTCCACATCTAATCAGACAGGGGGTGTTCTTGAGCATTCTTTCAATGTCCCTTTATTGTCGGGGGTTGGATTTCCCTCTGATACGGATCCCGTGGTTTTCTGCTGTATAATGATATCTCACTGGGGGAATGTGGGATGGAATGGGGAGGCAGGGCTGTGGTTTTCTCCCAGAGGGAGAATCCATAATGTGGCATACTTGATTTCTCCCTTTGGGCAGTGATTGGAAGCACAGCTCTACTACTAGAAAGAGGTCAGATTCTTTACCTGTAAAAATACTAGCAAGGTACACACAGCGAGGAAGGCAGGACTTCTTGACATCAGTCTGAAGGCAGTCATTAGCAGGATCAAGCCTCTGAGCTTAGATTGGCGTGTGTGTGAGCACATGGGTGCACATCTGTGTATGTTTTGTGTGGGTACATCTGTTTACATTCTTGTGTTGTACAGATGCATGTGTATTGTGTTATGTGTGTATCCAGAAGACCCATCCATCAGGAAGGACTGGTACTGCCTTGCCCCAGCATCCAGTAAGCACAAACCTCATTTCAGGACCAAACCCTTCTGATAGTATTGGAATGTCCGTATGAGATCAAACAAGCACTGTTTGGTGGCAGGCCCTATGCTCGTGCTGAACTGCATAAGGTCCCTAAGTCTCAGGAAGCTCCCAGGCTGCTGGGGAAGACTCACACCTGGGGAGGGGTGAGAGAGGAGAGGAGGCCAGATCTCGGGCTGAGGTCAGTGACGGGCTTGAGCTGGAAGCTTTGCCCTCATCCTGTGTGTTGGCAGTCCGCCCTCATCCTCAGCTCCTCCCTGCTGTGCTCTCCATCTCAGGATGCAGCCCCCGCCTCGGGGGCTGGGCACCTAAACCAGATTCCAGGGTCATCCTTAGCAACTCCCGCTCCAGATCTCATCAGTCATCTACTTAACTGTGTGACCTTGGACAAGTTATTTAATCTCTCTGAACCTCAGTTTCCTCATCTGTGAAATGGGAAGGATACTGCTGCCAGCTGTGACAATTAAGTGAGACAATGTTCACAAAGCACTTGGCACATACAAATGCCTTTTTTTTTTTTGAGATGGAATTTCGTCTTGTCACCCAGGCTGGAGTGCAGTGACGCGATCACAGCTCACTGCAACCTCTGCTTCCCAGGTTCAAGCAATTCTCCTGCCTCAGCCTCCCGAGTAGCTGGGATCAGAGGCTGCAGCCCCCACACTGACTAATTTTTTATATTTTTAGTAGAGACGGGGTTTCTCCATGTTGGTCAGGCTGGTCTTGAACTCCTGACTTGAGGTGATCTGCCCACCTCGGCCTCTCAAAGTGCTGGGATTACAGGTGTGAGCCACCGTGCCCTGCCCAAATGCTTTTAAAATAGTCATGGATATGGTTAATCTTGTCTGCTGAATATCTGTGGAAGCTACCCATCTCTAATCCCTCCACATCATCCTAGTCCAACTACAGCTCTTCCTGGGTCCCACCCCTCTGGACTCACTCCCAGCAGCCAGACCAGCAGGGCTGCCTTCCTGGTAGTTTTCCCCAAGGCTGAGCTGATCCAGGCACCAAGGAGGAGACAGGTGCTGAGCTCGGGTCAGCCGCGATGGAGGCCCGGGAGCCTCCTGAGGGAGGCATGCTGGCTGTTGGGCTGTCTCTTTGCTCATCTCTAACACTGTGAACCTCTCAACAACCCAGGTGTTCATCTCTTGTCTATATTGGGTCCCTGGCAACTAGTTGGTCATCAGTATAGTCAGCGAGCGAATGAATGAATGGGAGGGTTTGGACTGAGTTATGGCACTGGGGCAGCTGATGGTTGGGAATCTCATGACTTGGCCTACTGCTTCTGGACCTCTGGCCCTGCCCCAGCTGAGGGGCTCTAGGGTTCTCTGCTTTGTTCGCCCTCCCTGCTCCCATCCTTCAGTGCCCAGCCCCGGCATCACCTCCCCTGGAAGCCCTCCCCCGGCCCCGCCCACTCCCTCCTCTCCCTTATCCTGCCCCTGATGTCTTCGGTTGCGCCCCTGAGGAGCTTGCAGTCTTTCTTGTTCGCCTCTCTCCCTCCCACTAGGCTGGGAGCTCTTGTGGGCAAGAGCCGTGCGCTCACTCCTCCGCGTCCCTGTGTGCGGCAGGGCTCGGGCACAGATGTGGCGTGGGACAGTCTGCTGACTGCCCACCTCACCGCCGCCCGCGCGGTGCCCTTACCCTCGTGGGGCCAGAGCGGGGTCGGGGCAGCACTGTCCTCTGGTGCCCACAGTCAGCACATTGGCAGTATCTGTGAGGGGCGTCCCTCATGTCCTCTGGCTGTGGTGCCATCAGGAGAGAGTAGCGGTGTTCATGTAGGCCGGCTGGAAACAGCCTATGCAGAGAGGTGGCAGGGCGGGCGGTGCTCCGAGGGTTGGGGGGGCAGGGCAGTTTTTAGACCTGCAACTAATTTGGAGCCCGACGTTTGCAAGGCCTGGTGGCTCAGCATCTGCAGCGCTCCCACCGCGGCACAGACCCACGTCACTCACCCAGCAAGGCGGGCTCGTCCCCACGGAACACTGTAACTGGCTCCATGTGGCCCCCACTGGGGGAAAAGAGTGTGTCATTGCACCAAGCAGATGCCAGGATCCTTGACTGGAACTCCTTCCTGGGAGGGTCAGAGGCTGAATCCAAGCAGCCCAGCTCACTGGGGCAGAGAGAACCAGCACTCACATGTTCCAGATTTCCTGCTGGGAAACTGAGGCACAAACTTTTCAAAAACCTGTCCTCATCTAAGAGGCAGGTCGGCAGCAGCTTCATTTTGGGTGCCAGAAACCTGGCTCTCCTTTCACCCCACTCCACCTCATTCCCCGTTGTTACCCTCCTACCTCCTCCACACACCTGGCCCTACCCGCGCCTCCACACACCGTCACCTAGGTGGGCTCCATGCTCTTGCTTTGCCTTCAAGCAGGGTTGTGGGTTGTAGTTGCCTTAGCTGGGTTGGGTTTCTTAGAAACAGCCCCAGGGACTACTTGCTTTCCTGGTTGTCTTTTTTGGGGGGGGGGGGCAGAGTCTCACTCTTCGCTCATGCTAGAGTACACTGGCGCCATCTTGGCTCACTGCAACCTCCGCCTTCCAGGTTCAAGTGAGTCTCCTGCCTCAACCTCCCGAGTAGCTGGGATTACAGGCATGCGCCACTATGCCTGGCTAATTTTTGCATTTTTAGTAGAGACAGGATTTCACCATGTTGACCAGGCTGGTCTCGGACTCCTGACCTCAGGTGATCTGCCCACCTCGGCCTCCCAAAGTGCTGGAATTACAGGCTTGAGCCACCACACCCGGCTCTGGTTTCCTTTTTTTACACAGACATTTACCTGCCTTTGGGGGAAGTGGAAAATGGGAGGAAAGCAAGTCCTTTTTTTTTTTTTTTTTTTTAGAATATTTGTAGTTAATGCCAGAGCCACAGCACTCTCCCAGAACCTCTGCTAGGTGGTAGTGGTGACTTAGGTATGTACAATTCCTGCCCTCAGAGAGCTTGCAGTCGAGTAGATAAATCGTCTGCCAGCAAGTGGTAGATGCCCTACAGCACTGCTATTGCTATGGGAATAACAGAATCACCTGATCCTGATACTGGCCCAGCACAGGGCAGAGTTGTTTCCCCACATGAGATCAACAGAGGAGAGTGTGACAGCAGAGAACCAGGGTCCCCCCTTCTGGGCAGCTACTCTGTAAAGCTGGGATTCTTCCCACTGCAGGACTGGGGCACACAACAGCATGAGTTGTCTCATGATTTTGTCTATCCAGACACCGGATAGACTAAAGAGGAAACTGACAACCACCTACCTCCCTGAGAAGACAATAATATGAAGCTTGTACAACTATATTGCACTTCCCCTAAGCTTCAGGCATTCCCAACTTTTTAATAAATGCTATTTCCTTTGCCTGGAACCCTCTGCTAACCTTGTCCAATTCCCCATCCCCACATAGGCTAATGAGACCTTCCCAGTTACCCCAAGCTAAGAGCAATCACACAAGAGAGAAGTTCCAGATGAGATGAGAAGATCCATCTCATATGGATCTTGTAACTTCCATCACTCTTCGTTATAATTACTTGATCAGCTGTCTGTCTTTCCCACTGAACTAAAGTTTAATGAGATCAGAGACCATGTCTTACTAACTCCTGAATTCTCAGTGCCTGGCACAATTCCAAGGACTTAAGTAGAATAAACGGGAAAGAACCTTGAGGATAATTGCATATGTGATGTAAGAAAGGCTTTCTCTACTGGAGAAGCTCTGAGTCTGTCTATCAAAGGACTTGTTGAATTCAAGGCAAATTGAAAAACTCCATCTAGATTTCATGTGACAAGTTATTTTAATTTAAAGGGTAAAAATCTGTATATTCTATAAGCATTCGGGGGGGGAATCTACCATAAACAGTCATGTGACCAATATCTGCAAATTATCCAAAAGCAAAATAGCCTCACATTTCTCCATCGTTCTGAGCATCAGAAGAGAGTGGAACTGTGCCTACAGAATTTGTTTTGTTTTGTTTTTAAGATGGGTCTTGCTCTGTTTCCAGGCTGCAGTGCTATGAATACATAGTCATAGCTCACTGCAACTTTGAATTTCTGGGCTAAAGTGATTCTCCCACCTCAGCCTCCCAAGTAGCTGAAACTATAGGCACACACCATTATGCCCAGCTGGTTTTTTGTTTGTTTGTTTGTTTGTTTCCCGTAGAGATGGGTCTTGCTATGTTGCCCAGGCTCAGAATTGGAATAGCGAAATTTGTACTCAAGAATTCCATATATGGCTGTGCTGTCATTCTTGGGTGAAGACTGGAAACAACATTTCCAGATGATATACAGTGTCTCAGGCTCCATATCACTTAGCATTTCTAAGAAAGTTGCTTAGCATATATAATCAATGAAGGAAAAAAGGAATCAAAATCAGAATCCTGAGAGGAAAAGCTATGTGAGCACCAAAATCAATGAAATATATTGAGACCCAGAACATAATTTAAAATCATAATCACAAAATCGAATACAGAAATCCAAAAATTATTTTTCAAAAAAAAGTAAAATGTTAAAAATGGCATATCACTTGTGATGTGTGCACTTTTATGTGTATTACACTTCACCAAAAATAAAGAACTGTGCAAAAATATGATCTCTGGAATCCCACATTACATTAATAAAGACTGGGAAATTAAGGAAGAGGTAGGGAAGTAAAGAAAGATATACAGAATTCCAGAATCGTTGTGTGTAGAGCAGACTTTAGAAGTATTTTCTTCTTGACTTTGAGTATTGGAGAACTATAAATTTGTTTCTATTTAATGGTAAAAAGGTAGACAGTACAGAAAAATGTAAAATGAAAACTAGGTTTTCTTTCCCTTTCTTTACTTCTAGTTCTTTTTCAGGAAAGTAGCTTCAATGAACAGATTATTTATATCCTTTCAGAAAAAAAATTTATTCATACTTCCACAGATTCACACAAGTGAGGTCACACAATTCATGCCTTACTTTTTCAAAGAATAATATATCATAGAGATCATATTGTCACATGCAGATCTTTCTTATTCTTTTTAGAAATAGTATTCCATTGTATGAATATACCATGATTTATTTCAACCACTCCTCAGCTGATGGATACTGAAGCTGTTTCCATTTTTACCATTATATACAATGTTACAGTTATGCATACATTCATGAGTGTGTTCATAAGGAAAAATTCTGCCAATGGACTTGCCTAGTCAAAGATGAAAACTTTCTTTTCAATTGTTGATAGTTTAGCCACATTGCCCTTAAAATGATACCAACTTACTCTCTCAGTAATATGTCTCCACACATCTTCCTCAGCGCAGAGTATTGTTGAAACTTTGTTCTACCAATGCTATAGGCAAAAACAGTATCTTGCTGGGATTTACTGACATTAATCATGTATGAGGTTGAATATTTTATTGAGGTGAAATTTATATAGCACAAAATTAACCCTTTTAAAGTGTACAACTCGGTGGCATTTAATAAATTCACAATGTTGTGCAACCACCACCTTTAGCTACGGAACACTTAGATCACCGCCAGAGAACCCATAGCCACTGAGCAGTCATTCCCTGTTTCCCCTCCTCCCAGCTCCTGGCAACCACCAATCTGCTTTCTGTCTCTATGGCTTCATATGTTCTGTATATTTCATGTAAATCATACATGAATTTTGTGTCTGGATTACTTAGCATATTTTTTGCAGTTCATCCACATTGTAATATGTATCAGTACTTCATTTCCTTTCATGGATAAATAATGTTTCATTCCACTTGTGTATCACAATTTGCTTACCTATTCCTCTTTTGATGGGCATTTGGGTTGTTTTCACTTTTGGCTATTGTAAATAGGGCTGTTATAAACATACATCTATGTATTTGTTTGAGTTCCTGTTTTCAGTTCTTTGGGGCATATAACTGGGAGTGCATTTGCTGGGTCATATGGTAATTCTCTGTTTAAGATTTTGGGGAACCAGCAAATATTTTCACAGGAGCTGAACAATTTTACATTCCCACCAGCAATGTACAAAGGTCCCAATTTTTCCACATCCTCGTCAACACTTGTTATTTTCTGGGTTGCTGTTGTTGTTGGTATAACCTTCCTAGTGAGTGTGAACTGTATTCCATTGTGGTTTTGATTTGCATGTCGCATGATTAATAATTTGAGCATCTTTTCATATCCTTGTTGGCTGTTTGTGAATCTTCTTCAGAGGAATGACTATTCAAGTCCTTGGCTTATTTTTGAATAGGGTTGTTTGTATTTTTATTGTTGAGTTGTAAGAGGTTTTTTTTTTAATTTGATATATATTCTAGATATATTCTGAATTACTGTTAGTATTGTCAGATATATGATTTGAAAATGTATTCTTGGATTCTGTATGTTGTACTGTTACTTTTTTCATAATGTCCTTTAATACACGAAAGTTTTGAAGAAACTGTACTTCATTTTGATGAAGTATTTTCTTTTGTTGCATGTATTTTGGGTGTCATATCTAAGAATCCATTTCTAAGCCCAGTGTCATGAAGATTTATCCCTGTGTTTTCTTTTAAGAATTTCTCTCCATCTTTTGGAGTCTTCTTCGTATGTATATGTAACGTTCAGGGGTTTTAGCCGTATTTAGCAAGAAGAGTAGAGAAAGTATATCTACTCTATCTTTCTGCCAAGTTGTTTTAATTATTGTAGATTTAATTCTTAATCTGACTTGTCTTCACACATTACACTAATTTTTCAAAATTATCAAAGCTATTGTATGTGTTTTCTCCAGGTGAATCACAATGTATTTTAAGTTTTCAAATAAAGAGTGTAGATATGGTTATTGGTATCTCATCAATTTTGGAGATGACTTTAAGAAACATGAGCATTTTTTCAATGCTCAACAAGTCTCTGCTTCTCCAAGAACTAGGACGTCGTCTAATGTGCTTGCCTTCTCAGTATCCCTCAGGACAGTGATTTTAAGTTTTCTTCATATACATCTTTTGATTTCTTTTTGAATTTACTCTTAGGTTCTTTTTATCTTGTTCTTTTAGTTATTAAAATGGGACACTTCTCCACTGTACCTTCTAACTGGTTGTTATTTGTACAAGTGAATGCCATTTTTTTTTTAAGACAGAGTCTCACTCTGTCACCCAGGCTGGAGTGCCAGTGGCGCGATCTCAGCTCACTGCAACCTCTGCTTCCTGGGTTCAAGTCATTCTCCTGCCTCAGCCTCCCAAGTAGCTGGGACTACAGTCATGTGCCACCATGCCTGGCTAATTTTTGTATTTTTAGTAGAGACGAGGTTTCACTATGTTGCCCAGGCTGGTCTCTAACTCCCAACCTCAAGTGAACCACCTGCCTTGACCTCCCAAAGTGCTGGGATTACAGGTGTGAGCCACTGTGCCCAGCCTAGTTTTTGAAATGTTAAATTTTTATCTATTCTGTTTACCATATTCTTCCATTACTCCTAGTGGTTTTTAGTTTGTTCTCATGGATTTGGGGTATCAAGTCATACCATGCATAAGTAATTGTATTTTTCATCCTCTTTCTTTCCTTTATCTTGGCCTTCTGGAGAACTGTTCAGTAGTGGTGGTCATGGTCATCCTCATCTTGTTCCTGACTTTAATGGGGATCCTTTCAGTGTTTCAACAGTAGGTGCAAGTGCATGTCAGGTTTGTGTATGTGATACTTTTTTTTAATAACACAAGGGAAAGGAGTCAGCTCTTTCAATTCTCCCTCTTATCACAATGTAGTAAATGAGGCATTAATAACAAAAGTGTTTAAACATACAAAAACCTTGCCATCTGGAAATTCACCAACACTCTCCTAAAACTATTGGGTCAGAAAGAAAATACAAAAGTGGAATCATAGTTTGTTTAAAGAAAAATCTAAACAAGGACAGAGCTGTATTAATCAGAAGTCTTGAGACATGTAACAGCTTAACTAGCTTAAGCAAAAGAGAATTTGTTGACTCACAGAACCAAGACAGAAACATCAGGGTGGAGGTGGCCTCAGAGTAGAGCCATGGTTTATCCATCACTCCACAGAGCGAACACAGGACCAGACACTTTGTGGGTATGCAAGCCCATCTGGCCCTTGGGCTGCCAGCATTTGTGTCCTGTGGTGCTAATGGGGGAAATAGAGACAGGCTCCAAGAGGGTCACCTGGCCAAGTCCGGGGAGGGACCATGGCAGCAGAGGCACCTGGTATGGGGATGCCATTGGTTATGTATTATCAACAACAGCAAAAACACCAGTGTTTGTAGATGACTTCCTTTTCTATTAGAAGTCAAAGCAAAATCAGGGTTAACTGCATAGTGAGCTTGTTCTTGTCCTGGTGTGCTGGTCCAGGTGTGTCTTCCTGACTGGGAGAGGGAGTGACAGAAGAAAAGGGAGAGTTACAGCTGGCACACCCCAGGGAATGCCAAGAGGTGTGGGCCTAAGTGCCTCTGCATCTCTGAGGGAACGGAGGAGATGAGGGGTCTGATTATCTGTGGTCTTTGTGCCCCTTGCAGAACCGTTGGCCTCTGGCCAGCAGCATAGATTTGCTGAGTGGCTACTGTGTGCGGTGGGGTCAAGGCCCCAGGGACCAATGGAGGGGCTGGGCCAGGTTCCTCTCAAGCCCCTCCCTCACCCTACACTTTCACCCTAAGGAATTAGCTGTATTTCCCTAAATGTTTCATGTTATTTCATGCCTTGTGCCTTTGTCTGTGTTGTTCTTTCTGCCTGGAGTGCCCTTTTCTTCCTGGCAAAGTCCTCGAAGTACACAGCTCAAGTATCTCCTCCTGCATGAATTGTGCCCTGCCCAGCAGCGCTGATTTCTCCCTCCTGGTGTTGCTGAAAACCTGGTGCCTGCCTTTCCTCACTGCATCCACACCTGTCTTCTGCTGGACTGTGGTCCTTCATTGCTAAACAAATGAATGATGGTGGCAGTGATCACGATTGAGCCCATTACTAAAGTGTGGCCACTCCTTGTGAAGGGCATGCTACCCCACAGGGGATCTGAAGAGAGAACCCCATCACTGGAGGCAGACGCTGCCTGCACACAATAGGCGCTCTGTGAATAGCTGCTGTGTCTTCTGGTTCTGACTGTTTACTACGTGAATGGAGATACGGGTGCAGGGCCATGGGTAGACATGGGGTGCAGGAGACCCCATCTGCCTATGTCTTCCTTGCCTCTCTGTTCCCAGGAACTTCACCAAAGGCCAGAAAGAATCCTTTGAACTTCTCTGTGGGAAAAATCCCTCATTCTTTTGAGGCTTTCATTATGAGGAACTGGGCAAGCCTGTGGTTCCGAGGCCATGGTGGGGGCCTCCCACATCTCCCCTTCTGAGCCGCCCCAAAAGGCTTGCAGGCGCCTTCAGATCCATGGGTGTTTGCACAAAAGCATTTGTTCTTTTCTTTCCTTCGGCCTCACACTGTCTTTCTTGGAAAGCGTTGCAGATGTTGGGCACAGTTGGTGCACAGAGAAGTGGCTGCAAACAGTGGTGACACATTTGTGAGGCATCTCGGTCAGGAATTACAAGGACCACTGGTGGCTCTGAAAGGTACCTGAACCTTTATTTCATGCTCAGGCCTTTTGCCTGGAAGTGGCGTTGCACATTATGAGCCCTGGCATATGGTGGAGGCTGGGACTCAGATCAGGTGGGCAGGCACCAGGGCCTCTGCGCCTTACAGGCTGAGTAGATACCATCGATGAAATGGGAAAAACAATCCCACCTCCAAGAGGCTATTGCAATAATGGAGATAATGCATTTGAAACTCTCCCAGGAGAGGAAGGGCAAGTAGCATTTCTTAGCGCCATATTGAGGGAAGCATGAGGTGTGTTGGATCCAGAACTCCTGGGTCAGGTCTGGCTCAGCCATTACCAGGTGCGTGACCTTGGGCAGGTTATTTCTCCACCGTGTCTACATCTTGTTCTTAGTAAATTGGGGCTAATGTAAGGATTACATGAGATAAAATGCTATAATCTGTACATATCACATCTGGCATGCGGTAACAGTTTGCTGTGTGTCTGACTTGTAGAAGATTTCAGTAAATGGTATTTTCATTCATTCACTCACTTTTTTGTGTGTGCTCAGAATTCATAGAACATTTCTTTTTATTTGGATTTTTAATTCTATTTCTGCATTTTTCAAATTGATAATAGATGTACATATTTGGGGGAAAACATGATATTTTGATACATTCATATAATGTGTAAAGATCAAATCAGGGTATATTCATTACCTTAAATATATATGGTTTTTCTTTCTTTTTTTAAGAGACAGGATCTCGCTATGTTGCCCAGACTGTATTTGAACTCCTGGGCTCAAGTGATCTTCTTCCTCATCCTCCCAAGTATCTGGGACTACAGGCATGTGACACCACACAGAGCCAATTGCCTTAAATGTTTATCTTTTCTTTTTGCTAGAAACGTTTGAATTATTCTTTTCTAGCTATTTTGAAATGTACAGTCAGTTATTGTTAACTACAGTCACCCTACTGCTCTATCAAATAGTAGGTCTTATTTCTTCTATTTGTGCCCATTAATCAACCTCTCTTCATCCCACTCCTGCTTCCCAGACTCTGGGAACCAGTCCATTCTCTGTCTTCATGAGATCTACTTTTTCGGCTCCAAATATGTTTTTCTGTTTCTCTGTTTGTTTTTAGAGATAGAGTCTCACCACATTGCCCAGGCTGGCCTCCAACTGCTGGCCTCAAGCAATTCTCCCACCTCAGCCTCCCTAGGATCTAGGACTACAGACGTGAACCACCACGCCCAGCCAATTCACTCCTTCACTCACTTCCTATCTCTATCGTTATTCTATTATTTAGATCTGACAACTAATGGATACATTATGGGTTAAAAAAAAAGACAAAGGCAATTAGCAATACCAAGTGTTGTCAATATTGCAGAGCCACTAGAACTCTCATACACTGCTGGGGAATGTCAAATGGCATAGGCACTTTGGAAAACAACTGGGCAGTGTCTTATAAAGTTAAACATCTACTTCTATGACTCTGGAATTTACCTAAAAGAAAGCTATGTTTACACAAAAACCTGTATGCAAATGTTTATAGCAGCATTATTCATAATTGCTCAAACTGGAAATAACCCAAATGTCCCTCAAATGGAAAATGGGTAAAGAAACTGTGGTACATTCATGCAGTGGAATACTATGCAGCAATAAACAGGAACAGACTTGACACAAACCATGTGGGCGGATCTCAAATGCACCAGGCCAAGATAAAGAAGCCAGACTCGAAAACAAAAATCATACTATGTGCTTTATGTTTCATTTCTATGACATTCTTGGGAGGCAGAACTACACGGATGATCACTGAAAGCAGGGACTCAAACAGATGCATGTACCCCCAGTGTTCATAGCGGCGCTATTCACAATAGCCAGAGGATACAAATGACCCAATGTCCACCAATGGATGAATGGATAAACCAACTGTGATCTGTCCATACGATGGAATGTCGCTCAGACTTTAAAAGGAAGGAAATACTGACAAATGTTACAGATTGATGAACCTTGACGTCATTATGCTAAGTGAAATAAGCCAGACCCAAAAGGAGTTGGATGATACTGATTGGTTTCACTGATGTGAGGTACCTAGAACAGACAAATTCAGAGAGACAGAAAGTGGAGTGGAGGTTACCAGGCACTGGGGGAAATGGGAAATGGAGAGTTCATGTTTTATGGGTACAGAGTTTCTGTTAGGGATAATTTAAAAGTTCTGGAGATGGCTGGGCACGGTGGCTCACACCTGTAATCCCAGTATTTTAGGAGGTTGAGGTGAGTGGATCACCTGAGGTCAGGAGTTTGAGATCAACCTGGCTAACATGGTGAAACCCTGTCTCTACTAAAAATACAAAAATTAGCTGGGTGTGGTGGTGCATACTTGTAATCCCAGGTGCTTGGGAGGCTGCGGCAGGAGAATCACTTGAACCCAGGAGGTAGAGGTTGCTGTGAGCCGAGATCATGCCATTGTACTCCAGCCTGGGTGTCTGACGAGACTCCATCTCAAAAAAAAAAAAAAAAAAGAAAAGAAAAAAAGTTCTGGAGATAGACGGGTGGTGATGGTTGCACACCATTGTAGATGTACCTAAAGTCATCGAATTGTACACTTAAAAAGGGTTAAAATGCTAACTTTTATGTTATGTTTATCTTACCACAATTTTTGGAAAACTACAGACACAGAGAACAGATCAGTGATTGCCAGGGTTAAGGGTGAGGGGAGGGGAGGACGAGGGAGTTTTGGGGCTGATGGCGCTGTTGTGTGTCTCAATTGTCAAAACACAGAGAACTGCACCAAAAAGAATGCATTTTATTCCAGGTAAATTTAAAAATAAACGTTTAAAAGATAGAGGTGACCCAGTTGGGCCCTGACTGTTCTTGCTGGTCCATTCATTTAGCCAACAAATATTGATCTACTCCACTGCGCCCAGGACAGTGCCAGGGGCCCTGTCCCCAGGCCCCTAGGATGGACGTGGGTGGATCCCAAGACAGATGACCCAAAGGGAATGAGAACCATGCAGCCATCATCGTTATAACAGAAAAAAATCATGTCAGTACATTTTTCCCTGGAGACCAAGTCTGAAGCCTGGTGGCTCTGGATACTTTAGCATCTCCTTAAGTGAGGTTTTAGTTGGAAATGTTTTCTCCCCCGCCTTCTTTGGTCAGCCTCCTTTTGATGCTCTGTTTTTAAAAACCATCTTTGGTTTTGGTTCGCTTGCTGGTTTGCTTTGTTACCCTCCCCCCGCACCCCTTGTTTTAAAACTGGGTAAACAGCCCATGTTTGCTGAGCTTTTCGTGAGTCTCCTCTGCCTCCCCCACCGCCCCCCCACCGCCCATGTAGAGGCGGGGGTCTCGTGTTCAGCCTGCTGTCAGTTGCTCCCTTCCATGTTCCCAGCAATCAGCTCAACAAGGTGGCCCAGTCGCAAACAAGAGAAACTGGCTTCAACAAAAAGAGAGGATGTTGGCTCCCAAAACTTAGAAGTGTTGGACTGGACTAGCTTCAGGCATGGCTGGATCCAGCAGCTAGTGAGTGCTGGCAGGATCCTCTGTCTCTGTCTCTCTTTATCTTTTCCTCCCTCTCCCCTCCCAGAGCCCCTCCCTTTGACTCCTGACTCTCTCCTCTGTGCTGGCTGCTCACAGCTGCAGCTCCCCCAACATGTGAGGGAGGGAGGGGCAGCAGAAGCCAGATCCTGGGGTTGCTGACCTCCTGCTCAGAAACACCACACTCCATGTCAGTCATGTCCTCATCATGATTTTCCTGTGTGAGGAGCCATCTGACCAGGATGTATTTTGATGCCAGCATCCGTGTGCATCCGTGTGCATGACCTTGGACCAGGTGCCCCCTCCAGCCCCAGCAACTGAAGTCCACAAGCCCAGGGCCCTCTGCCTGTGCACAGGGACCCAGTGAGGGCACTGCTGTACACCATGACTGAGCAGTCATCCCGGTGAGTGACGCAGAATGCAGTCTCTCCACCTGTGTGTTTACCAGCGCCTTCACGCATTCACGTGAAGCATTCATTCACGGCCTAATGAGAGACAGGTTAGCAAAAGACGTGCCTGGGGGGATCCCTTCCCTATGAGAACAACGTGGTCCTGAAAGAGGCCTTTTCATTTCACAGTAAATAGTGAACATTTACCATGGAACTAAATCTTGAGAATGGAAACCAAAAATTATAAAAATGAATTAATTTTACATTTAACAATATTTAAGCTATAACTCTGGGAGAAGTGTTTTTGGGGGGAAGATGGAGTCTCATTCTGTCACCCAGGCTGGAGTGCAGTGGCTAAATCTCAGCTCACTGCAGCCTCCACCTCCCAGGTTCAAGCAATCCTCCCACCTTAGCCTCCCGAGTAGCTGTGTCTACAGGCACGTGTCACCATGCCTGGCTAATTTTTGTATTTTCAGTAGAGACAGGGTTTGGCCTTGTTGCCCAGGCTGGTCTTGAACTTCTGACCCCAAGTGATCCTCCACCTACCTCAGCCTCTCAAAGTGCCAGGGTTACAGGCATGAGCCATTGTGCCCAGCCGAGAATATTTTTAAATAATAAAATAAAGAATAATTTTTTTCTCTTTGGAGGTATTTTATGAATAAACGTGTGAAAGCACGTGAAGTCTGTTCACATTTGAACATCACAGCATGTTGATAAAGGGAGTTATTTGTGCACAAATATTCAAGGGCTCCGTCACTTTTCCCCTAAGGCTTTCCTGATCTTTTTTACCCAAATTACTCTCTTTGACGTGGCCTGTGTGTCCTTATGATCTTCAGTTTAACCGGGTTCACTCTGCCAAGACTCGGCCCCATTTGTTGATGGCGTCAGATCCAAGCAGTGCTCCAGCATCACTCACATCAACTTCATGAAATTCTACAACTTTTTACAAGACCTGCAGTTTCACTTGCAGTGGATTTGCATCACATTATTGCAGGCACAAATAACCTCCTCAAACAGCAGGTGCATTTATAGCATGTAACGGTTATGCAGGCACTGCCTAACCAAGACAGCAGCATGAGTGGGGACGAATGCCCATGAACAGGCAGGTGTGTCCGGGGGACTGACGTTAGAAGGGGGCAGTGTAGTTGTGATTTCTGTGTCCTGATGACATTGGCTTCTTTGTGAAGCCTCAGATACTGAATCCTTGCTGTACTTCCTGAAACATAAATCTGATCCGTTGCAGCCGTGGGTCCTTATATCCTGCCCCGCCTCACCCCTCTGCGAGGGCCCTGCCGGAGCACCCCCTTCCTGCATCTTGCTAACAGCATTCCTGCCATTTTGTTTTGCTTTGTTCCCCGCTCAGCTCTGCCCCGGAGTATCCCAAGTGCTGAGCGGATGTTAGTGGCGGCAGGAAGGAGTGAATTAATGACCAGGTGGTCTGACTCCAAGGTGGTCCTGAGTAGGTTCTGCTAGCCTGGCCACCCGGCACAGCCTTTCCTGGAGGCTGGTGCACAGCCAGGCTCAGAGCAGGCCGAGTCCCAGGAAGCCTCCGCCCATGCGACAGGTGGCCCCTTGGTGCCAGATCTTTGACATTTGTTCACTGGACACCAGGGAAGCCCCAGATGCTCAGCTGTTCTGCTCTTTGAAGTCCAGGCCAAACAGTCCTGGGCAAAAGCCCAGAGGGCCTGCCTGCCGGGGGAGAGACTCTCGGAGGACAGCTGGGCCGGAATCACAGCCTAGACATTTGGAGCTGAATGCTGCTTAGCATGACTTCAGCTCAACTAATTCCCTTCACCCTTTACCTGAGACCCAGGGCCTTGTAACTCTAGCCCTGCTGTGTCCCACGTGTGACCTTGGGGGAATCATACCATCGCTCCGGGCCTCAGTTTCCCCATGTGTAGCAGAAGGGAGTCAGACCATCAGCAGTCCCCTCTGTGTGTCAGGATGGACTCAGGAACCAGAGAGCTGAGCTTGCAGCCAAATGCTAATTGAGGATGACTTTCTGTTTACCCAAAGATGCAAACCTCCAGGCCACATGGTTCAGCCCTCAACACCAGGTTGAGGCCAGAACATCGTGGCTTTTGAAATTAGTTAATTTCTGGGAGCAGGAAAAGTACCCGGTGCTGTCAATACAGTTGTCTTACTTGGAGATCTTCGGGGAGTGAGCTGAGAAAGGGCTGGCAGCCTGGGGCCACAGACCTTATGCAGCCTAGCAGGTGTTCTCCAGCTGGGAGTGGCATGGAGTTGAGGGCTCAGGGTTGACTCACTCAGTGTGTGACAGGCACCGTTCTGTGCCAGCCTCTGGGCTGAGCATCAGGGAATGGGGTTAACCTGTGCAGGACCTGCAGGGCAGGACAGGTGCAGAGAGTGCTCTACCTGTGCCGGGGCCCTGGGCCTCCTCCTTGCCCGTCCTGCCGCTGCTTCCTCCCTCAAGCTTCCCTTCCTCCTGCCCTCCCAGGTCCTTCACTCCAGGTTTGATAGTCTGTGGCCACACTGAGCATCTGCTGCCCTGGGACCAAAGGGTTATGTCCCATCCTTCTGTCAGGGCACCTGGTGGGTGGGAGGGATGGGTCCTCCCCATTCTTTGGCACCCTTAGAATGTTAGTTGAAAAGAGGGAAGAGGGCCGGGCACAGTGGCTCATGTCTGTAATCCCAGCACTTTGGGAGGCTGAGGTGGGTGGATCACCTGAGGTTGGGAGTTCGAGACCAGCCTGACCAACATGGAGAAACCCTGTCTTTACTAAAAATATTTAAAAATTAGCTGGGCGTGGTAGTGCATGCCTGGGAGGCTGAGGCAGGAGAAGTGCTTGAACCCAGGAGGGAGTGGTTGCAGCAAGCTGAGATCGAGCCATTGCACTCCAGCCCAGGCAACAAGAACAAAACTCCATTAAAAAACACAAAAGAAAAAAACAGAAAGAGAGAGAAGAGGCTGAGCTCAGTAGCTCACACCTGTAATTCCAACACTTTGGGAGGCCAAGAGCAGGTAGATTACTTGAGGTCAGAAGTTCGAGACCAGCTGGACAACATGGTGAAGCCCCATCTCTACAAAAATTTTAAAAATTAGCCAGGCGTGGTGGTGCACTCCCAGCTACTCAGGAGACTGAGGCAGAAAAATTGCTTGAGCTGGGAGGTGGAGGTGGCAGTGAGCAGAGATTGTGCCACTGCACTTAAGCCTGGGTGACAGAGCAAGACCCTGCCTTGAAAAAAAAAAGAGGGAATAGAGTCTTGATTGATGATCTGTATCAATTTATTTCTGCATGCATTTGAGCTGATCCCACATGATCTGAATGGTGCCAGGGAAATTTTTTTATTGTGGTAAAACATACCATAAAATGTACCATCCTAACGATTTGTAAGTGTACAGTTCAGTGGCATTAAGTACATTCACATGGTTGTGCAACAATCACCAAAACTGTTTTCATCTTGCAAAACTAAAACTCTGCACCCATTAAGCCATAACTCCCCGTTCCTTCTCCCCCACAGCCCTGGCAACCATCATTTACTTCCTGTCTTAATGATTTGGAATACCCTGGGGTGCTTCATGTATATTGGCTTATGCGGCATTTGTCCTTCTGTGACTTCCTCTTAGTGGCTTCTTTGATTTAGCATAATGTCTCAAGGTCCGTCCATGTTGTAGTGTGTGTCAGAATTTCCTTCCTTTTTTAAGGCTGACAAAGATTCCATTTAGGGCTGAATAATATTCCATGCCAGAGCCACCTTTCGAGCCAGATGTTTTAGGCACAGGCGACAAATCGTTTACTTAGGCAGCAATACACGGTTGGGAATTTGAAGACCTGAGCTTGAGCCATCAGGTACCCACTGTGGATCCTTGGGCTCTTGTCCTGCCTGAGTCTCTCTGCACAATGCTGAGCAGGTGGTTCTGAGCACCCAGTGAGGTAGGGTGTTCTGTACTGGTGAGGAATTTCACTAACAGTGGTATTGCTCTCAGACGCCTCCAAAGTGTTTCTCTTTAGCGCTGGCACACTCACTCTTAGGCCTTCTTTCTTTTTTTTTTTTTTTAATTGAAGATATTTATTAAATAAAAAGGTTACACTATGATTTTTATACACTGTTGAAACAATGACTTTTATTTATTTAAAGGCTGCAGATGTAAAAAGTGTGTTTGTGACTATCTTCACTTATACTCTAACTCAGACTTGCCAAAGTATTTGCTATTTACTATTATGGGTAATAATCTTCTCTCACCTAGTTCTTTTAGAGCTACTAAAACAGAAATTTACTTTTATGGATAGAAATACAGAATTTTGAGAAGAAACAAAATTTTAGCTAAATTCCAAGGAAAAAGTGTCCGTACTTAGGCCTTCTTCCTCCTTTTCTCGCATGGCCACATTGGGTCTGATTCTTCCTGGGGCCTCCCCTTCTAATGTGGCATTTTCTATTGAATTGTCAACCTTCAAGTAACAATATGGCTATTGGTGGGAGGGGGTCTCACCATTACATTTGCAAGTGGTGAGAAGCCAAGCTGGCCATTGGGTAGCATGATATATTTGGGAGGTGAATTTAGGCTGAGGGTGGCAGCAAGGGCCATTGTCTGCTAGCCCCTGCCATTCTGAGTGGACTTCCTGAGGCCCCGTGTCTCAGTAAGAAGGCAGAGAATGCACAGTTTCTGTCCCTTTGTGCTTCTGCCTGGATAAAATACTGCCTATGTCCTGACAATTAACCAGGGCGGTTCTGGTGGTGGTGTGGCCTTCTGTGCAGTCCTGTTTTGTTGTGAGGTTTTTGTGTTTCTGTTTGAAGATGTGTTCTGTAGATGCAGTTTCTTTAACATTTTAGAAGAAAGATGGGAATGCAGTGGGTGCATTGTTTGAAAGATATAAATGAGGTGAGTGTGCTCTGAGGACCCTCGGGGCAGATTGTGACGCTACCCCCAGGGTTGCGGGCTCAGCCATTCAGATTGCTTTTCACTATAAAGTTTACTCATGTAAAGTGCACAAGTCAGTGGTTTCTATTATACTCACAGAGTAGTGCAACCAACACCACAATACATTTTAGAACAATTCATCAACCCCAAAAAAACACCCACACCCATTACTAGGCACCCATCATTTCTCCTCAAGCCCCCTAGCCTCCCAGCTACCACTAATCTACTTTCTGTCTCTACAGATTTTCCTATTGCAAACATTTCATCTAAAGAGGATCATATAATATGTGACTTTCTGTGTCTGGCTTCTTTCACTTTGCATGTTTTCAAGATTCACGCATGTTCATCCTTGTGTCAGTACTTCATTCCTTTTTATTCTCAAATAACGTTTCACTGTATGAATATACCACATTTTATGTATCCATTGATCAGCTGATGGACATTTGGTTATTTTGACTTTGGGGCCATTTTGAATAATGTTGCTGTGAACATCGGGGTTCAAGTGCTTGTGTGGACAGTTGTTTCATTTCTCTTGGGTAAATAGGAGCAGAATTACTAGTCGTATGGCAGTTTGTGTGAGACCGTTTGAGCACCTGCCAAACTGTCTTCCAAAGCTGCTGCACCATTTTTTACATCCCGACCAGCCATGGATGAGGGCTCCAGTTTCCCCCAATCCTCACCAACACTTTTTCTTGTCTGACCCTTACTCTGGCCATCCTAGTGGGAGGGAAGTGGCACTTTATTGTGGCTTTAATTTGCATTTCCCTGATGTCTAATGATGTTTCCTTTGTCTTCACGTGCTTAGTAACATTTATCTTCTTTTTCGGAGAAAGGTCTATTCACAACCTCTGCCTATTTGTCTTTTTATTGTTGAATTGTAAGAGTCCTTTTCATATTATAGTTACTGGTCCCTTATTGGATATATCATTTGCAAATATTTTCTTCCATTTTGTGGCGTGTCTTTTCTCTTTATTGATGGTATCTTTTAAAGCAGTGGTCCCCAATCTTTTTGGCACCAAGGACCGGTTTCATGGAAAACAATTTTTCCGCAGACCAGGGTAGGAGGATGATGGTTTTGGAGGCATTAGATTCTCATAGTACACAACCTAGATCCCTCACGTGCACAGTTCACAATAGGGTTCATGCTCCTATGAGAATCTAATGCCACTGCTGATCTGACAGGAGACAGAGCTCAGGCAGTCAAGCTCACTGGCCTGCCACTCACTTCCTGCTGTGGGGCCCACTTCCTAACAGGCTGTGGACCAGTCCATAGCCCAAGTGTTGGGGCCCCCTGTTTTAAGGCACAAAAGTTTGTTTATTTGTTTTGATGAAGTCCAGTTTATCTACTGCTTCTTTGGTTGTTTATGCTTTTGGTGTCATATCAACACACCACTGCCTAATCCAAGATCAGGAAGATTTACACCTATGTTTTCTTATAAGAGTTTAATAGTTTTAAGTCTTACATGTACGTCTGATCCACTTTGAGTTAATTTCTACATGGTGTGAGGTAGGGGTCCTCTTTCATTCTTTTGCATGTGACTATTCAGTTGTGCCAACACCATGTGTTGAAAAGACTGTTTTTCCCCATTGAATGGTCTTGGCACCCTTGTTGGAACAGACAGGTTTTAAGAACCTTATTGATTGCAGGACAGCAGCCTCCCTGACAGGTGCTTGGTAACCCAGGTGCCCATAGACAGCATTGGGAGGCTTTGCAGGGGTCTCTATTGTGCTGTCTCTGCCCTTCACTGTCCTGTGCACTTTGGGGTGAGGACATGAGGGGGTTCTGTGCCAGAGGACCCTTGGGAAAGCAGCTGGTTAGAGGGGCTGGGTCAGCTCTTCCTTTATGTGGCCATACCTTTCTGCTGCACTGAGCCTGGAGTGCATAAGCAGGTGACCTGCCGCATGGCCATGTGCCTCCTTGCTCCCTGCTGTCCTCCTCCAGCTGATCATAGCTACAATGACCATACATCCCACGTGATCCAGACAGTCTCAATGTATGCCTGTTCTTCCTGCAAGTTAGCTGGCCTCTTCCTCTTAAAATATCTTGGTTCAGATAACAAACAATACATTCACCTGGGTCCTAGAGCAAGGACTGGGGTGAGAATGTCCATGGGGCTCCAACCAGGTACCCTGAATCCGAGGCCAGCCTTCGTGGCCTCTGGTAGCTTTGAGAGAGAGAATGGAACT